>CM053770.1:292791547-292888303 GCA_028658325.1 Potorous gilbertii | reverse complement strand
CAAATGGGGAGAAAATTTTGGAACCCAAAATCTTGTGAAAATGAATGTAAAAAGTTAAATAAATTTATTTAAAAAAAAATAAAAAAATAAAACTTTATAAAATTGGCATAAATAAAAATCCTCTTACACTTGGGTCTAAAAAATCAAGACTTTAAGTTCAGGATCATGGAGACATAGGTAGACTATAGATTGGTCAAAATGGACCTACAGTTTTCCATTACTGAAAGCTCCTTTTTAGTCACCAGCATTACATCCAACCAAGGAAGCTACTGCTTTTCTTGAGAGGTACAAAGGAGAGATATTTTCAATATCCTATTTCCCAGTCAGACCACATCTGGAGTACTGTGGTCAGTTTTGGGGCCATATTTTAGGAATTTCATTGACAAGTTGGAGTAGATCCATAGGAAGTCAGTCATCATAGAATAGGGAAGGGAATTCTTGCCAGAAAAGGATTGGGTGAAAGAACTCAGGAAATTTAGCCTGGAAGAGACTTGGGAAAGACATACTTAGGAAAATCTTCCACCCTGAAGAGGAATTGCACTCATTCTGATCCAGAGCATGGAACAATGACTGGAAGGTGAAAAGAGTGAGATTTCTGCTCCACATAATGAAAAAAATTATTAAAAATGAGTGCTAACTAATGTGGAATGGATGACTCCCATATCAGGTAGTGAGTTCCCTGTCACTGGAGGCTCTCATGAAAGGCTGGAAGAGCTTTTGTTGGGGTATAATGGAGAGTGAAGAATGGGTTACATTTGATGGCCCCTGGATTCCCTTCTAACACTTGATGCCTTTAAAATACTTTTTACTTCCATTTTTTTAGAATGATGATTTATTTATTGCTAGTAAATGCAGATGAGCATCACTTATCAGCATTGATCAGTAGAAGCTTCAGTGTGTCTCTGTGGATATGGGTGGCCTCTAGTTTCATGAGAAGCCATCTGGTTCCTTGCCTCGCTAGACTTTATTTATGATTTCCTTAAATGACCCAGAGGATGGCCATGATCTCTCTAGCACAGGTTTCTGCATTTGAACTCGAGATACCTTGCCGGAGCTATGTGCTAAATTACAGTGTGCTCAGGTTACCAGATCATGCGACCAAACTTTGGAGCTGAAGGCTCCACCTGGCCAAATAGATCACTTTGTCAGCTCTCCCCTCCGAATTCCTGAACTCCATCTGTAATAGTGAGCAATCGGCCCCTTCCCCAGTCTGCTAACCAGATGATCGGTTGCATAAATGCAAAGAATCTAAGGCATTTATTTCTGTGTTGTCAATTTTCTCACTGTCCACAACCACTTAGAATTTTGGTTATTCAGAACAATGAGTCTCCTAGGGAGTTGGGTTGTTTGTACTGTACAATGGAAAGTATTAGCCACAGGAGGCATTACAGATTCAGAACAATAGGATGTCAGACTTGGAAGGCACCCTGGAGGGTATCCAATTCAGCTCATACGTGGAAAAGACTCCTACTACAATACGCCCGACAAATGACCAGTCAGACTTTTGAGAAAACAACAACCCCTATTGAAGGGTGGCCACCATCTTCTGAGGAAGCTCTCTTTATTCTGGGATGGTTTGGGGGACGTTTTCCATCAAAATAAAATCTGCCCATTTTCAGCTTTTCACCCTTGGCCCTTGGTTTTGTCCATGATGATCCCAGCTTCCATTTCTAGAATGTATTAGGGATCTGCAAATGACTTTTCTTACAATAGCCCTCTGAGATAGGGAAGTGCTCATGTTTTTGTTCCCATTTTACAGGGAAGAATATTGAGGACCTGAAAGTTTAAATGATTTACCCATGACCCCACAGCTCATGTTTGAGATAGGATTTGAACCCAGGATTCCAGATTCTAAGTTCAATGACCTTTCTATAGCACTTTACTGTCTTTCTTATCTTGGTCTTTGACCTCATTCCCTGGCTATAGAACTTTAGAAATATTTGATCACATTGAATGGAAGGCTTTCTGAGGACTCATGTTTCAATGCTCTAAGATAATACAGAATTTGTCCTCTCAGTGATATGTACACAGGGCTGCACTTTTTTTTTATATCATAGGATTACAGAATTAGTGATAAGGGACCCTAGACACTATCAAGTTCAATTCCCTCATCTAATAAAGAGTCTGAGGCTAAGGGAGATTTGCCCAAGTTTGTAGAGATGGAGCTGGCCTAAATGGGATGGGATGTCTTAGGAGTTAGTAGGCTCCTGGTCACAGGAGGTCTGCAGGCAAAGGCTTCAAGTGAAGGCTGAATGGCTACTTGTCAGAGAAGGGCCAGAGGTTTAATGACTTGTCCAAGGCCACACAGGTAGTGAATGGCAGAGCCAAGATTTGGACTTAAGTCCCATGGTTCAAAGGTCAGCATTCTCTCTAGTGGACTGTGAGTCCTCCCAGTTGTCTGAATGGTGCTCACTGTTTTTACCTGCACAACGCTTCAGGCATAAATGGGAGTTGATTGAAAAACTATTTGGAGGCATAGTTCCTAGACAAAGTGGGTTTTGAGCACCTCTAATTTCCCATAATGCTTCCCAACCATTCCTCAGAGGGGAACACAATATAAGCTGCAGACTCTTCAGAATGGTTTATCAGTAACATCCTTACAGCCCCTCCCCCCATTCCAAATGTGGTATTCATTCCCATTGCTCAAAAGTAACCAGGGAGATCATTTTTCAGTCTTCCTCTGTGATTCCTAGTTGGGATAATTCCCCAAGTAGAAAATGCTGCTTTAAGTGTATGGTTTCTAATGAACTTGAGTGGAAACAGGTGGTTTACAGGTCATTCTGTGAACCGGAGCTCAATCCACAGTCTCCTCCTGTCCCTGGCCTCTATCCTTATGGTCTTACACAGTGATCTGACAGCTGTTGCCTTGTACCCTATCACCAGTGAAGATGGTACATCAAAACTGGAACTGAAGGCTCACTGATTTCACCCTGTTTCATGATCAGATGGGATGATGTTCCATATCACAAGAATCAGTCCATTGGAGCTCTAGAAGGGACCTTTCCAACTTTCTGGTCCAATTCATCTGAAGAGGAATCCCCATGACAATGGTCCCAACAAGTGAACCTTCTGAGAGGGAGTGCCCAGCACCTCTGACAGCTACCCACTTCACCTTTGGATAGCTCCAACAGCTAGGAAGTTTATCGCCACTTGGAGATAAAAATCTACCTCTTCACTCTTTGCTCCAGTTCAGCCTTCCAGGTCTGGTCAGAATCAAATCGAGTCCCTCTGCTGCACGACAAGTTTTCATGTATTTGAAGAGAGTTCCCATGTCCCATCTGAGACTTATACTCGAGAGATATAGGGAGAGTGAACTTTTATGGGTGCTTATCATGCCAGGTGCTGTTCTAGCACCAGGGACACAAATACAAGTAAGTAAGGCAGTCCTTGTATCTCTAGCACTTAGTTTAGTGGCTGGCATACAGCTGGTACTTAATAAAAGCTTTTTGACTGACTTGTTGACATTCTAATTGGAGAAGACAAGATAAAAAGAGATGGGGGCTAACAGCTGCATGGAAAAGAGATGACTGAAAAGTTTTGTGGAGACCAGGTGTCCCCAAGAGAAGGCAAAACCACACCTATCAGAGCTGGGATCACTCAGTGGTGCAGTCCAAGTTTCCAGCTTAATGTTCTAGCTCCTCATACCAGTCTTCATATGACCAGCTCTGAAGGCTGTTCTGTATTCTGGTTGCCCTTTTCTGGACACTCCAGCTTGTCAACATCTTTCTTAAATTTTGATGCCTAGAACCAAACACAATGTTTCCAGATGAGGTCTGACCAGGGCAGGGGACAGTGAGACTGGCCTCTCCTTATTTCTGGAAGCTATGATCCTCCTAATGAAATCCAAGATCTCCTTGGCTTTTCGAGCTGTGCCACCTCTCTGTAGATTCATATTGAACTTGTGTTTCCCTATGACCTCTGAGTCTTTTACAGAACAACTGTTATCTAGCCATATTTTTCCCCTCATATGCTTGTATAGTTCATTTTTTGTATCCAAATGCAAGACTCACATTTATACCTATTGAATTTCTTCTCATTAGATCCACTCTAATGTTCTAGCATGTCAAGATAATTTTAGACTGTGGCTCTCATCCAGTATGATCTATCCCTCCCAGCTTGTGTCATCTGCAAATATGAGGACCATTTGTGCCTTTAACCAAGCTATTGATAAAATGGGAAACAGCATGGGGCTGAGCATAGATCCCTGGAGCCCTCCACTGGAGACCTCTTATCATGTTTTCACATCCAGGGCCTCCTCTAACTCCTGGAATCATATTTAGCAAACCACCTTCCAGCCTCCATCTTTGTCACCCTAGGACCTTCTTCAGTCAGGACCACCTTGTGCTGCTGACTTCTCTCTCTCTATCAGGTTCCCTGACTCCATGAAACATGGCTCTGCTTCTTCCTGTTGGCTGTGAGGCAGATCTCCTGGGTCTCACAGGAAACCCTACTGCCACTGGCCATGAAACTGAACCTTCAGGGAAGCCCTTGAAGTCTAAACATTTGCCTCCCTCCATAGACTTCTCTCCAACCACAAATACGCTACCTGGCCTCAGTTTTCACTGGTTAGCTATCTTTCTGCCATCCTGTTCTGCTCATTCTATCCTTATAATTCTGAACTCCTGGTCCCTGATGCACAAGTCTTTCTTCATTCTCAACTGATGCTCTCTTCCCGCCTTGTCCCCTGCCATCTGCTTCAACCCTATCCCTCAGTGTACCAAGCTAGATTTGTCTGCCTCTTCAACTGTGCTCACTGGCACTCCTGGTCCATAATTAACAAATTTGATTTCATCTTAAACCTCTTCTTTTCTTGCTTCCTGCACTCACTGAGATCTGACTCCCTCTCAATCATCACTTCCATGGTCATCCTTTCCAGAAATGGTGGCACTTCAATGGTCGTGTGAGGGAAGTAGAATCCTCTTTTCTTTCCATTACCTGGAGTGCTGAAGCCCTGAGTCATCAGAAGTTAGGAAAACCTAATTTCAAACCCTGCCTCAGATACTGACTATCTATGTGAGTCTAGGTGAGTTACTTAACATCTCTGTGTCTCAGCTTTCTCATCTGTAACATGGGGATAATAAAGGTACCTATCTCCCAGGGTTGTGGTGAGGGTGTGAAGAGATGACATCTGTAAAGTACTTTCAAATCTCTGAGAGCTAGAGAAATGTGAACTGATAAAGACATTCCTTCTCAGTCTCATGGCCATACTTCTTTGCCACCTTTTTCATGTGCCAGTTGGGTATTGGAACAACTTGTGCCTCTTTGTTATTTGGGAGTTACCGCACTCAAAGTGAGAACCTGGAAAGGCCTTAGCCCAAAAGGGTCAGGGTCTCCCAGGTATCCTTGACCAGCTCCTGTCATCTGACGAATATCAGGCTACTGCACTAGGTGGTGCAGTGGATAGAGCACTAGTGCAGGAGTCGGGAGTTCCTGAGTTCAAAGCTCACCTCAGACACTTGACACTCACTAGCTGTGTGACCTTGGGCAAGTCACTTAATTCCAATTGCCTCATCCTGGATCATCTCTAGTCAGTCTGGTGACTGGATTCCGATGATTCTGGAGAAGTGAGGTTGGTGACTTGCACAGCCCTTTCTCACTCAAAATAAAGTCTCTGATGGCATGGTCTTCTCTGGCAACGAAGGATGAACACACACACACACACATCAGGCCACTGGATCTAGGTGACTCTGGAGGATAAAGTGAGGCTGGTGACTTTGCACAGCCCTCCCTCACTCAAAATAAAGTCTCTGATGGCATGGTCTTCTCTGGCAACGAAGGATGAACACATACACACATCAGGCCACTGGATCCAGGTGACTCTGGAGGATAAAGTGAGGCTGGTGACTTTGCACAGCCCTCCCTTACTCAAAATTAACTGCAAGTCATACTATCATCTCTCTGATATCATGGTTCTCTTTGAGAATGAAGGACATACACACAGACAATAACTAGATTATAAGCTGTGTGTGGGTAGGGTCTTATCTAAACAAACCTTTCTATCTCTTCTGTGCCACATAATACATCGTCATAAGGGAATCTGAAAAGGATGAACAGTGAGGAGGGCAGAGAAGGTTTGAGTGCTTGGACTCCCTGATGAGAGGCAGTATTCAATGTGCACTTGTGGACAGAAAGGCATTTATTGAAAACATTGCTGTAAGCCTGAGCTGTTTGTTCATGGACAGCACTCCATGTTGTGACCTGTATTGGAGAGGGGGAGAGCTGTCATTCTCTCCATTCCTACTTCCTCCTCCCCTAGCTTTACTGGGCATTCTTTCCTCTTTTATGATAAAGCCTGGGGCCCCACCCCCTGGGGTCCCCTGAGGAGTTTAGTCTTCTGCTATGGCCCCCTTTCATCTCTAATCCCCCACTAGGCATGAAGAAGGATGCAGCCCTTTTATTCTCTGTTCCCTAAAGCAGTGGGCCATGATTACTTCTTCTGAAAGAGATCTGCTAAAAGCATTTGAGGGAAACTGTACACAGTTAGGTGGTGCAGTGGATAGAGTTGTGCACTTGGAGTCAGGAAGACCTGAGTTCAAATATGACCTGAGACACTTACTGATTGCATGACCCTGGGCAAGTCACTTCACCTCAACTTTATTAAATTTATTTATAAATCTATTAATAAATTTATTTATTAAATAATTTTAATAAATTAACTATTATTATTAAAATTGGAATAATGGTAGCACCTACCTCTCAGGGTTTCTGTGAGGATCCAATGCTAGATAAATGTTAGCTATTATTGTTAGTGTTCTTAAAAATGGGGATAGTAAAAGTACTTACCTCCCAGGATTGTTGTGAAGAGCAAAAGAAATGATGTTTGTAAAGTGCTCGGCACGCAGTAGGTGTATGTAAATGTTAGCTTGTATTACTATTGCTCTAAAGCAGTAAAAGATAAATGAGGTTACTGTGGCCCAAATCTTTATTGTTGCTGAACAGGCCCTGGGCACCTGAGACCTTCCTCTGCCTGCACCCTGAATCCCCTACATTGTATTCCCAGAGTTGATTCTAGCTATTGCTTAGGGTTTCTCTCTTGAGCTGCTGGAGTCCTGTGCACGAGGCTGCAATGGGGAGGGGAGGGGGAGAGGGGAGAGCGGTGTTAAGCTCGACTTCCTTCCACACCAGCAGTAGCAGCAACCCCCCTCCCCCCGCCGCCCCCGTCTCTTCAATATACAGAACACAGCATTGTTTGTTGGGGAGGGCCAGTGTAGTCAGCCAGCCCTGCCCCAGGTACCCTCAGAAGCCAGGGCACGGAGGGAACCTGTTGGGGACCCATGGTTCATGGATTCGCCTGCACTCTGTCATCTCTGCTCCCCACTACATTTCTTTCTCTCCTTTATGTTGACAAGTGAGTTGGGTTTTGGAATGTTACATTTGAAGAGTCACAGATTTTGAGTGGGAAATGGTCTCAGAATTTGTCTCTCTCTCCCCCTTTTTGCAGAAGAGGAAATTAAGATTGAGAGAGAAGGGATTGAGGCAAGGTCATCCTTTCACTGAGTGACAGAAATGGAATTCAAATTTAGATTTTCTGATTCTAAATTCAGGTGTCCTTCCATAACAGTTCCATTCTCATGTTGTTTTGCATTTGATATGCAGTATTTCTTGGTCCCCTCTTCCCTGCCCTTCTTCCTTGTGGCTATCTAGCTTGTATCTAGAGATCAGCAAAAGCCAGATTCTGGTGTCTGTAGGGATGCAACCAGGCAGGCTTGGTCGGGGTAAGCTTGCCAGTAATGGAGTCAACTCTGCTCCTATGGTGCCCCACTATTGGAGCCATACACAACCAACTCTGGTAACTGAGCAGCCACCTCCATGGTTCTATTTTTCCTCTAGCTCATTATTGTAAGCATTTCTTTAATCCCAGTGAGTACTAATCCAGCCCTTTGTGTGTGTGTGTTGTGGGAGAGAAGGGAGGGGAGTAGGATTCAAAGTGTTTTGATGCCATGAGGGAAATAAAAAGAATCCTGCCGTAGCACAGAGATAATTTGCAAGACCAACTTGGGCTTGAGCTTTTTTCAAATGAACTCCAGTATTTTCAGGATTTCCCAATGGCCAACGGTGCCTGCCTCTTGAAGTGTCCATTGACAAAAGACCCAGGCTGAGTGCATTATAATTTGATGCCAACAGTTTCAAAGTACTTGTGCTTCCAATGACTTGAAGAGAAATCCTAATAAGGCAGGATGTTGGCATTATGCCTTATAATAGCACACATGGACACACACACATACACAAGCAAGGCTATTTTGTGAGTGCTGTTGGGGGTGAGGCAGTTGGACACATCATAGCAAACCCTTTGAAGGGCATTACTAACCATCATATTATGGAAGAGTCCCATGTGCTGCCAGACGAACTGTCGACTGGGAAATCCAGCAAGTTGAAAAAGTTCTTGAAGTTGAGTGGTGAGGAAGGCGGGGAGGAGTTTTCACTTGGTTTAAATATACCTCCCAGCGCTTGACCTTTTATTGACTTGCCATGCTGGCCCGTAGGAATGCCTTCCTCTTATGAGGGATGGTCCCCAAGCAAGTGATCCTTGGGGCTGACCCAGCCTGGGAAGAATGGTACAGGCCATAGCTGGATAGGACTAATATAAACCATTTACTTTACAGATGAGGAAATGGAAGAGCAGAGAGGGCAAGTGGGGGGGGGGGGCAAAGACCGAGATTCACGAGGTTCACGGAAGTTACCCAAGTAATGATTAATATTTGGTTAAAATATCAAGTCCAGAACATAAACAGCAATCTCAACATGAATCAACAGAGCACGGCAGCAGCCAAAAGTGCCAATCAGCAAGCAATTATTAAGCACCTACTGTATGCAAGACGCTACAGTGCTGGGGCTAAGCTTGCAAAGAATGCAATAATCCCCCCTCATTCCAATAGCCGTTATAATAACAGGGAATTCCCAATGATAGGGACAAGTAGCTATTGCTTAGATAGTGCTTTAAGGTTTGCAAAGCATTCGGTCCTGGGTGACTCTATTTGTGAAAGTCACTGACATTTTAGGAAGATATCATTGTTCTTACCATAATAAAAGCTGGCATTCCTATAGCACACTAAGGTTATTGCTTAACATGTATTATCTCATTTTATCATCCCAGTAGAATGTAAGCTCCTTGAATTCAAGGACTGCTTTTTTTGGTAATCAAAAATCATCTAGTAAAAGGCTGTCAACCTAATTCTTTGTTGGTGGAGCTGTGAGCTGATCCCACCATTCTGGAGAGAAATTTGGAACTATGCTCAAAGAGCTACAAAAATGTGCATATCCTTTGACCCAGCAATATCGCTTCTAGGTCTGTATCCCAAAGAGTTCATAAAAATGGGAAAGGGTCCCACATGTACAAAAATATTTATAGCAGCTCTCTTTGTGGTGGCCAAGAACTGGAAATTGAGGGGATGCCCATCAACTGAAGAATGGCTGAATAAATGTGAATGTAATGGAATACTATTATGCTATAAGAAATGATTAACTGGAAGACTTCAGAAAGGCCTGGAAGGACCTATATGAACTGATGCTGAGTAAAAGGAGCAGAATCAGGAGAACTTTGTACACAGCAACAACCACAGTGTGCAAGGAATTTTTCTGGTGCACTTAGCTCTTCACAGCAATGCAAGGACCTAAAAAATTCCCAATGGACTCTTGAGGCAAAATGTCTTCCATATTCAGAGAAAGAACTATAGAATTGGATCGCAGAATGAAGCAGACCATTTTCTCTTGTGTTACGTTTTGTTTTGTTTTCATGGTTTCTCCCACTCATTTTAATTCTTCTATGTAACATGACTAAGGTGAAAATGTACTTAATAAGAATGTATGTATAGAATCTATACAAGATTGCACACCATCAAAATGAATTGACTAGAAATGGTCCAGAGAACAATAACCAGGTTGCTAATGGCCCTCAGTACAGTGTCATACAAATACTGGTTAAGGGAACTGGATAATTTTAATCTATAGAAAATAAGATATGAGATAGGACATGATAAAACATGTCTTCAGGTACTTGAAGGGCTGTCAAGGTAGACAAGGGTTTGACTTTTTCTGCATTTCCCTCATGGTCAGAACTAGGAACAAGGGGTAGAAAATCTAACTAAAAAGATAGACATGAAAGGAGTTATGGTCTTGAAACGAATTTTAGAAAAGTTAGCAATTATAAATCTCTGATGATTACTCAACGGGAATAGAAGGGAATATGTACATTTATAAACTTCAAATAACATCTTTACAAAAATTGACCACATGCTAGAATATAAAAACCTGATAAATACAGAAAAGCAGAAATATGAAAGATATATGTGACAGGCCAAGTGTGACTCAGTTTGGTTCTTTGATAGTTCAGTACTGGAACAAATGAGACATGGAACATTCAGAAATCAAAAAAAGAAAGCTTATTTAGATATAGAAGGGGAAAGATCATCAGAGAAGGGAAAGGATATTCCATGACGATGCAGCCTTGCCTTAGGTAAGCATAACTTTCCTCTGTTGTTGTAGTTCATTCTCCTGGTTTTTTGTCAGAAGCCTTTTGGAGAAGCTCGAGCTCTTTGTATTTTACTTGTTTTTATATACAGATGTTGGGCAAACTATTCCAATAACCTTAGCCTTGGCCTCAGGAGCCAATTAAATCAAAAGGACAGTTATTATTTTTAGGGAAAAATTAGCATAGATTGTATATGGTAGGGCACTAGGATATTGCTACCTTAACACAGTTACTGACTGAAGCACACTGAAAATTATTTAGATCATTTGAAGAAAAGATTCAAACTTAAATGGAGGCTAAATTATTAAATTCTAAAGAGCTGGTGAGTCAAAGAGCATAAAGAAAAATTAAACAATTAAATAAAAAATGATGACATGAGAGAGCTTGAAAAAACTTTTGGTATGCATTCAGAACAGTTACTGCAGGGAAATTTGCATCTCTAAATATTTTATCAACAAAAGAGAGAAAGAAAAGACAATGAATATGGCATCCAACCTAAAAACTAGAAGAGTAACAAATAAAAAACCTAACTCAACAACAAATTCTGAATGTCAAAGAAGTAATAAATAAGGTTATTAAACAACCTCCCATTGAACTGACAATTAAAGCTAGTAGATTTTAAAAAACCTAATAAACTAGATAAACAGCTATTCAGATTTTTTAAGAGGGAAGAAAATTAAGCTGCCAACATTGGAATGAGAAAGCTTAATTTTCAATAAATGGAGAAAAATAAAGGAGATTATTAGCAATTACTTTTTCTACTATTTTTATCTCAAAAATTAATTACTTACATGAATGGGTGAATATTTACAAAAATAGAAAAAACTCAGTTTACCAGAACAAGAAATAGATAATTTAGATGAGAGTATCAGAAAAATAAATTGAATAAATCATAAATGAATTCCCAAAGGGAAAAATCCAAAGAATCTGATGGAGTTACAAGTGCATTTTATTAAACATTTAATGAATAATTAATTTCATTATATAAATTACTTGCAAAAATATAAAAAAGAGTGATTTTACCAAAGTTCTTCTATGAAACAAATGTGATTTTGAAATCAAAATCAGAAGAGAAATAGAAAAAGAAAATGATAGACCAATAGTCCTAATGAATATTGGCTAAAATATTTAAATATAGAAATATTAGCAAAGAATTACAGCACTGGGTTAAAAGGATTATGTGGTATGATTAGAGTTATACCAGTGAGGCAAGAATGTAGGTATCTGCTCACTGTCGGTGGACATTTTGAAAAGTAATTTGGAACTACTTCCCCAAAGTGACATAAATTGTGTATAGTTCAAAGGAACTAGTGATACCATGACTAGGTTTATACCCCAAAGAGAGCAAATAACAACATACAAAAATAAATATTGCAGCACTGTTTCTTGGTTCTAAGAACTGGAAACAAAGGGAAAGTTGGTCTATTGAGGAAAGATTGAACAAATTTATGATATTTGAATGAAATGGAGTATTATTGCACCATAACAAGTGTCTGAAGAGATGGTTTCAGAAAAATCTGGGAAGAACTGTACGAACTGATGGAGAGTGATAAGCAGAACTATACAGAACTATATTGCAAGAAAAAATAACTTCAAATGACTAAAGAATCTGAAGCAAAAATCAACCATGACTTTGTCATCCGATCTAAACCATAGGAAAGTTGATGCTTTTTCCATGCACCTAGAAAGCAATAGCCCAGTGTGGGCTATTGCTCTCTTTATAGAGAGGTGGTGGCACATTTATCCTAATGGGGTTAGCAGTGGGCTTGAAACCACAGACCCTAATTAAGGCATAGGCTCATTAGCTATGTTCAGCCTTACATGTTCAGTCTTACATGAGACCATTACTAATGTCCTCAGTCCTTGGAACTTTCCTTATCTTGATATTAATCTGTATAACTTTGTGTATGTTATGTATTTATATATGTTTAGATATACCCCCACCACTGCTGCTGCGCCCTGAAGAATGTAAGTCCTTAAATGGCAGAGATTGTCTTTTCCCTAATTTTTAGTCCTTTTGTCTTTATTTCTCAGGTGACTAGTATAGAGCGGGTACTTAATATCTATTAAATGGAATTGAAGGTAAAGGATGCTGGTAAGCATGGCAATCCTGCAAAATTATAACATGCAAACTGGGTTTAGTTTTCCACTCTAACCCAAAAGTTTGAAAGCCACAATTTCATGTTGATTTTGAGAGAATATAATCAATGCAAGATACCACTACTGTGGACATCTGCTTCTCTGTACAAAATATTTATTAATCTAATTACACAGTCATCTGAAAAGAGGAACAAAGGATTGCATGATATGACTTGGGGACCCATGGAAGCTGCAAACAGCCCCCTGACTTTTAACCAGTGGGCCAAATGTATTTATATTTTACTTCTTTTTTATAAATAGTTGAGTTATTTACTATTTTGTGCAAAGCTTCTCTTCTTTCTCTGCTTTCCTTTCATTGAGAATGTTATGCAGATTGCATATAGGGATCAGCTTTCCCAGTTCTGAACACTTGCATTAGAGCTTTTATGCTCAGCAATGTTTATTGAGCATTACCAGCCTGAGTGCTTGAACAAGTGTGTTTTAATCAGCCTGCAGTCAGTTCAGCTGAGATTAAAAAAGAGATTGCTCTCATTTTGTTTTTTATTTAATGCTCGTTTGTCTACAAATATCAAATCATATTGCTCTGCAATTAGCACCAAGTCCCAGAGCTGGGTAATTCCTCCAGAGGGCTGAGGCATAGTCAGCTGCGGCTTCCCCTCTATGCCCAGGAAGGTTGGATTGAACTGGATTGAAAAAGGCCCTTCTCCAGGACTTAGAAATAGATGCCACTTCAGCTTTTCTCCAGGGGCAATGTTTCAGCCTTTCTTCAAAGGTGGGTGTAGAGAGTCAGTTGCTCATAAGTGATGCCAGGCCTTGACTGGCAGTGGGACAGACCCAGGGCAGGAGAGGTCAGAACTTGGGAGGCCAGACGCACAGGAAGGGTCTTGAAGAAATGGGTGCTTGGTCTTAGAAAAGGCTCACAAGCAGACCACTTCTGTGGGAGAGTATGATTGGAGACTCTACATGTGAGGTCAAGCCCCAGAGACTTATGGAGATAGGAGGAGATGACTAAGGAATGGCTGTCAATTACTTGGGTCAGGGAAATCAATGGGAAAAATGCTGAATTTGGAGCCAAAGGTCTTGGAGAACTCAGTCTTCCAGGAGTCATGCTCCTTGTGTGACCTTAGAGAGTCACTGGAAGGTGCTCTCTCTGTGGACCAAGGGTCAGAGGTGGGGTTAGATGGCTTTTGAGGCCCCTCCCAGCTCTCATCGATGCCAAGATAAGAGACCAGTATTAAGAGTGTGCTCTTGCAGGTTTACAGAATGCTTTACAAATGTGATCTCATTTGATACAATAACCCTGGGAGGTCAGTGCTACAGTTATTCCCATTTTGGAGAGAGGAAACAGGCAAGCAGAGGTAAGCTAGCTGAGGTAGGATTTGAATTCTTGTCTTCCTGATTCCAGGTCCAGTACTCTATGCACTATGCAACCTCAGTATACAGGACTATCAGGGGAGACCCCTTCCAAGCAGGCAGACTGGGCTTCACTGACCCAAAGCTGAGCACAGATTGCAAGGTCTCTGGTACAATGAGTTACTGCCCTTATTCCAAGGATGGAGGCTTTCTCCTATCTGCCCTGCTAAGAGGCATCCTGATTGATATGTGCAGACAAGGTGTGGGTGGCATTTGGTGGCAGAATGAGAGATGCCGTACCCCACAGGTGTTAGTTGCTGCTGACAGCATCTCCACAGGCAGAAGGCTAGACCCTCTAAGAGCCTCATTATCCTGTAATCAAACCAATCAATTGATGAGCTTTTATTAAGTGCTGACTATGTTCTAGGCATGGTCCCAGACCTGGGAATGAAAAAGATAAGGAGAACTCAAGGAGCTAATCAAGTTCAGTGGTTCTAGACACATCCAGGAATCGACCAAGGAACCTGGAGGTGTGGTGGCTGTCCAAGTTGTCTCCAGCAAAAAACCCAATTCATAACTCTAGGCAAGCATATTGCAAACCTCGAAACACAGTAGCATGTGGGTTATCCCGTAGAACCATGGAATCTCAACACTGGAAAGGATGTTGGAGGGCATTGAGTTCAACTTGGACCTGGATGGAAAGGTGTTCAGTAAGGGAAGCCCAATAGTGTCCAGGGAGATGTTGGTCCAGTTGTCCTGGATTGCCCTGGTCAGACCATCATGGAGGTCTGGGATTAGTGTTGGGTGCCATATTTTAGTCAGGATGGGCCTATGTTGGGGAAGCATCCAGTGGAAGGTAATCAGGATGGGCAAGAGTTTTGAACACAATGTGAGGACAGGGCAGCTAAGTGGTACAATGGATAAAGTGCCAGGCCTGGAGTCAAGGAGATTCATCTTTCTGAGTTCAAGTCTGGCCTCAGACATTTACTAGCTGTGTGACCCTAGGCAAGTCACTTAACCCCATTTGCCTCAGTTTTCTTCTCTGTCAAATAAACTGGAGAAGGAAATGGCAAATCATTGTAGTATTGTTGCCAACAATATGTTGTGGTCAGGAAGAGTTGTACACAATTGAAAATTATTCAACAACATATGAGGATAAGTTGAAAGAACTGGGGATGTTTATGATGGAGAACAGAACACATATGTGTAAATGAGACATGTATCCAATAATCTGAGGGGCTGTCACATGGTATAGGGATGGATCTCGTTAATTCTGGACTTTGGAGGCAAGATCAGGAATTCTGGTTGTAGTGTTGGAGGAGAAAATTCTGACTCATTCGAAGAGAAGACTTTCTAACAGTAACAGCCATTCAAAGGTGGACCAGGCTGCCTTGGATGGGAATGAGTTCTATGTTCGTGTGTTGTAGAGGATGAGCCACTCACATTTGGGTGTAGGTTGGACAAGACAGCCTATGAGCTGTCTTCAAACATTAGTCTCTTCTGGGCACAGATTCCATGATCCTGTAAATAAGTATGTCTCCTATAACACTAATGATGGGAGGAGGATTCCAGCCTCTGGGACTCTGGGATAGTCCCATGGAGTTCATTCCATCTTTGAATGACATGAGTCATTGAGAAATGATACCTGACATCATTAGCCTTCACCGTCTTGGTTCTGACATCTAGGGCCTCCACAGGACAGCCTTCAAATGCTTGAAATCAGTTTTCACAGCCTTTCCAGATATTCTGTTCTTCAGAATAAGTGGAGGAGCTGTGGAAAGGCAGACTTTATTTCAAATTTTCTGTCGTTCAGTTGTGTTTGATTCTTCATGATACATTTGGTGTTTTCTTGGCAAAGATACTGGAGTAGTTTGCCATTTTCTTCTCCTTCTCATTTGATAGATGAGGAACTGAGATTGACTGACTCAGGGTCACATAAGCTAGTAAGTGTCTGAGGCTGGATTTGAACCCCTGAAGCAGAGTCTTCCTAACTTCAGGCCTGCCACTCTATCCACTGTACCATCTACTTGGCCAGTGTTCCAATGTAAGAAAACATTATTCTTCAATTATCATTCCTCAAAAAATTCTCAGTTGACAAGATTTGGAGTCTTTTTGTCATGCCAGGAATACTTCATTGGACAATGTTTTTCCATGTAGTTCTATAACAAACCAAGCTAGAAGCCTGTAAAGCGTAAAAATTTTATTTAGGTATTTAAAATTCATGGATATAGGAAAGAATTATGTGTTTTAATTGCATAAGAGGATATATATGTGTGTGTGTACAGTGCACAGACTAATAAAATGGCACTGTAGAGAAATAGAGAAGTCACACTGATGAGCCTACCAATGAAGATGCCCTTTAATGCTAAGTTTCTAGCTCAATATTCAATGCTGCACTAGAATGGAATGCCCAAGCAATGCAAGGTCTTAGAGTGTGTGCATGTGTGTGTGTGTGTGTGTGTGTGTGTGTGTGTGTGTGTGTGAGTGTGGGTGTATGGGTCTGTGTGCATACACTCAGGGTGCATTTGCGTTATGTACAAAGCCACAGAAGGCTAGCACACTGAGGAGACAAGAATACTTTCTGGTGTCTTGCCAACTTAGAAGCTGGGAATGCCAAATCACTAATGGAATGAATATGAAAAATACTCGGACTGTTATGTCCCATCAATGAACCACCACAGTTTGAAGAATTTTTTCCTTTGGACTTCTTCAATAGGCAGGATTTTCTTAGGACTGCATGCTGGGGCATTGACTCATTCTTTTTGGAAAAATGGTCAACCTCAACCTCAATGAGAAAGAGTTAAAGACGATCGATACGTGAAGAATTACTTTTTCTCATTTCCCTTCTTTTTCCCTTTCTTTTCCTTCCCCTTTCCTTTCCCCTTTCCTTTTCCTTTGTCCTTTTCATCAGCTCCAGACAATGCAATCGCTCTTTTCTTACCCAAAGGGGTCTTGGAGTACCAATTCTGAAATCAAGGAAGGAAGGAAGAAAATGTTAAAATTTTGCATACATTTTGGGGAGGGAGCCTTAGTAAACTTATTTCAATCCTTCTCATTCATGATGAAGGGTCAATGGAACCATTAATAATTGGCTATCTGACAAGGGCAAACAGTTGCCCAAATGGATTTCCATGTTGACATGACTGCATATTCTGGGTATTGCCTGGCTCCAGTCAAAGACACTCTTCTCCTAAGTGACTCAAAATTCAAGAGAAGTATACCTGGTCATCCTCCTCCTAGTCACATGTGATTGGTTAAAAACCTTAAGAAAACTGATTCCCAGAAGAGATTAGACATGGAGTCTCCTTCAAAGGAGTCAATTTACATAGAAGTTTTTGAGAGAAAGGATAGTTTCATTTTTTGTGTTGTATTCCTGGTGTCTGGAACGTAGTAGGTCTATTCTATATTTGACGATCTTTTGAACAGGTAAACAAGGCCCAGAAGCAATGGAACATGGTAGTGTAGCATTCAATAAGTCCAAGGGCACCAACTACTGGGGGTAAGAATTCCTTGAAAAAAAAAAACAAACTTCTGGAAAAACTGGAAAGCAATCTGGCAGAAACTATGCTTAGACCAACATCTTAAATGATAGGCTAACAATGGATTCCAAGTGAGTACATGGCCTAACTCCAAAAAGTCCTATCATTCAAAAATTAGAGGAGAGAAGGGATTGTCCTTATAATCAATAGTGGGTCTAATCTTGGCTAAATTGCAAGAGTTTGCTATAAGAAGTGAGGAATGTCTGTTGGAAGGGGGTAAGGGCCACTGACTAATGGGTCTAAAATGCCAGGAGTTTTCTTGATTGCCATTGTCATTGTCCTGTCAGCACCAGTCTGGAAAGTGTGATCTCATTTGAAACTAGCCATGGAGCCTGGGGAGTATGAGAGAGGCATCTGAGGAATCAGGGATCAGTTGCTAAAGTTGTCCATTCACAAGATTTTTGTTGCAAACTTTGTTAGCTGATAAGGAACCTGTTTCCTGGGCTTATAGAAGCAACAGTGCAATAAAAGCCTGTCTTGTGGCCTTTTCTTGCATCTGGCTACCCTGTGCACGGGTTGAAATGGACAATCTGACCTTCTTGGGTGGGATTCACTCTCAGTCCTTTCAGTCCCCTCAACCCCAATGACTATAGTTCCTTGGTCCAGTCCATACCCAGCAGATGTGGGCTTTCCCAATCCTTCGCCCCACTGTCCTTGTCAAATATGTAGTCCTTTCCCTATAGATGTAGATATCTTACTATGTACCAGGCCCTATGCTAAGTGCTGGGAATACAAAGGCAAGCATAAGGATACAGTACACGAAGTTACAATCCAAGATACAAACTATCTGGATCAATGGTTGGTGTAGTGGGAATA
The DNA here is from genome assembly GCA_028658325.1 of Potorous gilbertii. NCBI lineage: Eukaryota > Metazoa > Chordata > Mammalia > Diprotodontia > Potoroidae > Potorous > Potorous gilbertii. The sequence goes on along the minus strand of CM053770.1, from coordinate 292,870,027 downwards.
TTCTCAGTCAGTGTAAGGAGAGGATCCCACTTAAGACACTCTCTAGCTGAATGATCTTCATGAGACTCGGTTTTCTCCTTTGTCAAATGGGGATTATAATATGTGCATTACTTCACCCACTGCACAGATCATAGAACTGGAAGCGACCCTTGTGGTCTTGCAGTCCAATCCCCTCATTTTACAGAATAATAAACTGAGGTTTAGAGAGGTGAAATAATTTGCCCAAGACTGTGCAAGCAAGAGACAGAAAGCATAGAGAGATGTGGTTGGAATTATTATTTGGTTAGTGTTATTATTACAATGTTAGAAAAATCCACTAGGTTGTGAGCTCCTTGTTCTATTGGTGTTATTTGAATATTGAGCACTTAGCACAATGCCTTATACATAACGAGTATTTAATAAATGCTTATTGACTGACATGAACTGCTGCCATCGTCACCATCATCACCATCACCACCATCATCATCATCATCATCATTCCTGCCACCAAAGTCATCTTTTGACGATTCATCAAAGGCAATGACTTCCCCAAAGCTGTGCCAATGGAGGAGAAGCTCTAATAGGTCCTACTAACAAGATTGAGAGGCTATGAGGATGGGCCTAACCATGAACTGCACACCCTTGACCTCAGATGTTGGTTGTCTAGGGCCAGCTGATTTCTGTTGTTGAAGGCAACCAAAGCCAAATCACAAGGCCTAGGAATCAAGGTCAGAGTTGGAAGGGATAGTCATCCTCTCACTTTAGGAGGGTTGGAACAACAGCTCTTGAAGACAAATACAGCCTAGGTGCTTCCCTCCCCCCGTGGCCCTCCAGCACATCCCATTCCTGACTGGAGAGATGGGAACTATCGGCCCAATCTGCTCCTCCTACTACCTCCTCTACTCCATCCCCCAGTCACTATTGCATAATGCTACAGAACAAACACAATTCTGAAATACAGGATCTTTGGGTTCATCAGTTCCGTTAACAAGAGGAAAATTCAGGCAATGCTAATATCAACCAATCCAACACCCCCACCCAAACAAAACAAAAGAACAAAAATTCTGATAGAAAAAGGGGGATGAAGGCAGTGTACCTGTAGTTTCACTGGTGAGGAAATTCCTTCCACCAGTGAAGGTTGCCACCTTCTCTGTAACTTATAATCTTAAGAGAATTTTCTAGAGTCTTGAGAAGTGATGTGTCTAGGGTCAGTAGTGTCAGAGGAAGGGTTTGAACTCAGGACTTCCTGGCTCCCAGTCTGCTTCCTTATGCTCCACCATCTGGACTATAGCTCTAATCTGATGAAAAATGTCAATTTGTTGCTCATAAGGAGCACCTGAAACCACGAGGACCGAAGAAAACAAAAGTGATGGGTGTCTGAACTCCAGACAAGCAAGAAGGAGGTCAGCAAGCTGGAGAGAGGTCCAGTCTGGTGGGGAGAGCCCCTAGAGACACAGGCTGCACAAACAAGGGAGACGTTAACCCAGGCTGACCAGGCTACCCTGCCCTCCCACAATGGGCTTCACCATTGTGACTCCCCCTGGAATTTCCTTGGGCCACGTTTGTCCTGTTCTTATGCTGTGGGGGGGGTGAGGTGGGGGAGGTCCTCCAGGGGCCTCCATTTTGAGGATGGGCCCAGCCTGGCCAGGCTTCATTTCCCTCCAAGTTTTATTCTGATCCTAAACCAAGCCCTCACAGGGTTACCTTCCTTCTTCAACTCCCCTTGAAATGTTTTCTTCTACTGTTAGTATGTAAGCTTCTTGGGGGGAGGGTCTGTCTCTATTTTTGCTTGTGTTTAAACCTGGCTCCGGCACTTAACACAGTAACTGGCCCAGGGCAGATGCTTAATAAATGTTAGTTCCTTGCCATTCAAAACTGATGGGGGATGTCTTAGATCTGGGCCTTACTGACTTGGGTCTCAGGGACCTCAGGGACCCTCTATTCTGACCCTGTCACTTACAATCAAGGGGATTGGGACTCATTAGAAGATGAAGTTATACCAAGGTCACACCAAAGACCCCACCAAAGGTCAGACCAGGTCATACCAAGGCCAGGTCAGATCATAGTAAGCTCATGCCAGACCACACCAAAATCACACCAAGGTCACATCAAGATCATTCCAGCTCATAACAAGATCAGACCAGGAGTGTACAAGGAAGCATTTGAAGTGAGGACCTCTGACTCTAGAGTTCACCAGATTATGTGAGCTACCACAATAATTTCTTTGTCCATAACCGTACTCTGGGTCCAAGGGTCTTATGGTCTATTGGCAAGAGCCCTGGGCTTAAAGTTCAGTGCCTTGGGGCTTTCTGGTCCTGACTGTGACATTAATCATCTGTGTAGCCTCTTAGCCAGGTCATGTCACCTCTAGACTGACTCTAGAGCCAGGACTTTTTCCCCCCACTACAATCGCTAGTCTTGGGAAGCTGCTAGGGCACCAAGGGGTTAAATACCATGCTCAGGATCGCGTGGTCAGCCTGGCTCTCTACTCACTCCACCACGCTGCCTTTCTAGCTACATAAAGGTGTAATAGGCTGCTTCTGAAGGATGGAGCTCTTCCTACCTAATACTATTGTCATTACTGTTCAGTCATTTCAGTCCTATCTGACTCTTTGTGACCCCCCCATTCGGGACTTTATTGGCAGAGATAGTGGAGTGGTTTGCCATTTCTTTCTTCAGCTCTTTTTACCGAGGAGGAATCTGAGGCAAAGAGGGTGAAGTGACTTGCCCAGGGTCACATAGCTACTAAATGTCTGAGGCCAGATTTGAACTCATGCAGATGAATCGCCTGACTCCAAGTCCAAGGCTCTGTGCACTATGGAGCCTTCAAAGTGAAGACTGAAAGATCTCTTCTCAGGGATGTGGGATCACTGGAGTCTCTGTCCAGCAGGCATTAGACCACTTGGCCTCTAAGGTCCCTTCCAACTCAGAGCTTCTGTTTGTTTAGCCCCAAAGGAGAACAGCCCTTGAAGTTTCATTTGATAGGCTCTTTCCCTGGAATGACTTGTTTTGCATCACCTAGATTTCTCTTGTGTACTTGGGACGACTCTGACAACCACCTTGGCCATGGATAAATGAGCTTTGTTTCAGTGCAAGAAAACTATCAACTTTCTTGGAGAGGAATTCCAAATCTGGCTCTAACAGAAAATTTTTGGTACCGATCCCCCAGTAGTTCAGGATGGTGACAAACTGGATGACCGAGCCAGCAGGTGGCAGTCATAATTCAGTGTATTTAGTAATTAGTTTGAGTGCCAAGTATCACACTAGGGAATGAATTGTGGGTTTATTAAATGATTCAATTATTCAATGCATTGATCAAGAAAAAGATCTGGTGCTTAATTTGGTGAAAAAAAAAACCTGATAGGATTAGGGAGATGCCAGGCTGTAGTAAAGAAGAGATAAGAGGCCACCCATAGGGGCTGAGGCACAGTATACTTTTCGACACTAACATACCTGTACATTTGGAATCAGAGTTCAATGAACATTAAAAGAGGAAATTTTTGTTTTTGTACTTATCGTGTTTATTTTTGTGAGGAATCTCAAAGAGAGACTTCATTTCTATTTAGGGCCTTTCAGGATCAGGAGATACTGAGGAATAGAAAGGGAGTATGTATGTGCCATAACTCATATGGTCATAGACTTGCAGAACTGGAAGAGAATTTAGAAATCATTTAATACTGTTCTCTTGTTTTTCAGATATGGAAACTGAGGCATGAAGAGGTGACATGACCTGACTAAGAGGCTACACAAATGGATAACGTCACAGTCAGGACCAGAAAGTCCCAAGGCACTGAACTTTAAGCCCAGGGCTCTTGCCAATAGACCATAAGGCCCTTGGACCCAGAGCATGATTATGGACAAAGAAATCATTGTGGTAGCTCACGAATTCTGGTAAACTCTGAATTGTTCATTTCTCGGGGGAAGATACAGACAATACAGGTCAAGCTATCTCCTTAGTAAATACTAGTGGTTCAGCCTTCTGAGGGTGAGCGAGGTTATGAAGGCTAGGATGGGGAATATGGAATTCCTCACATGCAGCATGACAATTTCGTGTTGGAAATCAATAAGGTGACCTCATAATTCTGGGCAGCATGTCAATCTCATGTTGTATATTGACAAGGTGACCTTGTAATTCCCCACTGTGCAGTGTGAAAATTCCATGTTGGAAACAGACAAGGCTGCCTCATCTGAGGAATCAGGCACCATGGAGGAGTGGAGTGAGTTTTGGTTAAATAAAAGGATTTGGGTTCAAAAGCTTTGCTCCTAATACCTGCGAAAGTTTGGGCAAGTTGTTTTTTGAGCCTCAGTTGTCCTGTTTGTTAAAAAATAAGGTAGGGAGAGGGTGGGGTGAGGGCTTGGATTAAATGACCTCGGAATTCCCTTCCAGCTCCAAATCTAGTACCTCTGACCTTTCTCTACCTTTGTGACTGTGGACCATTTTGAATTGCATCTCTGGTCTCATTTTCTAACTCTGCAAAATAAGGGAGTTAGACTAGATAGGCTCTGAGGGCTAGCTAGGTGACAGTGGTTAGAGTACCAGGCCTGGAGTCAAGAAGACTTCAGATACTTAGTAATGGTGTGACCCTGGGCAAGTCACTTAACCTCTGTTTGCTTCAGTTTCCACAAGAATAAAATGGAAATAACAATATTACCTACCTCCCAGGGTTGCTGTAAACCTCAAATGAGCTCATCCTTGGAAAGTACTTAGCACAGAGCCTAGCACACAACAGGCTGTCTACAAATGCCTATTCCTGTGCCTCTGAACTTCCTCTGAGCTCTAATTCTAGGATTCTTTGGTGAGCACCCTCAGTTATAATCTCTTTAAAGACATATGAGAAATGCAAATGGGCGAGAGAAAGACAGTTTTTTCCTTCAATATCATAAGCAAGAGTTAAAAAAGCAAATGTCTAGTCAAAAAAAAGTGACCAGGAGGAACTCATTCATTTGGAAAGGATCAAAGAAGGGGCTGAATCCAGCATCAGATACAGCACTGGAAGATAGAAGTTGGCAGTTGGCAATCATTAGTTTTAAAAAATTACCCCCTCTTTGGACACCCCTAAATACCCTCCATCCTGACACTGAATGGAATTCCAGATGGAGGTAAAGTGGGGGTTTTTGCCCCAGGTGAGAGCCCTGCCCTCATGGTCCCAGGAAGACTACTCTTCCCCTTCCTCAGAAGCACTGGGGACACCTTGCAGGGGAACAGGACTCTCTATTTTGACTGGAAATGGATGCATGTTATAGAAATATTTCTTTAATGATATCTCCGTGATCTCCATGACTTATTTCCAAAAAGGATATGCTTTAATTTAATTTTTTGAGGTAACTGAGTTAAATAACTTGCCAAGGGTCACACAGCTAATGTCTGAGATTAGATTTGAACCCTGGTCCTCCTGACTCAGGGCTGAAGCTTTATGCACTCACCACCTACCTGCTGCCCCCATAGATGATATACTTAAAAAAAAACCCTAGTGCTTTTCCTGGTATAGTAAGACATGCTTAGTTACAGGTTTCCTCTGAGTTATACCACATTTTAGGCAGCTTAGCATAGTAAATAGAAGGCTGGCCTTGGTGTCAGGAAGACCTGAGTACTAATATCACAGGCATTTACTAGTTGTGTGACCTTGGGAAAATCACATAATCTCACCCAGCCTCAGTTTCCTCATCTGTAAAATAGGAATAATAACAGCACTATAGAATATTATAATAAATATAACTCTAACAAATGTAATATATAATGATATAATATAATATATTGATATATAATATATATTATAATATATATTGATAATATATAATAATACTAATAGAATACTATTAGTGAGGTATCACAGGGCTGTTGTGAGGATTAAATGAAATATCCATAAAGTGTTTTGCAAAATAAAGATGATGCTCGTAATTATTTCTTCTAAATTTGTGAATGTTTTCCCTCTATTTTTTCCAGTTGTTTTTTGGGGGGAAGGGGAGTGATGAGGGTGGAGGCAGATGAGTATCTGAGTGCTGGTGTGTCTTTGTTTGGTGGGGTCAACAAGATTCTGAATATTAAATGATCACAGATTTTGAGCTGGAAGGTCATTGTGGTCAGTCCTTCCCTTGTACAGATAAAGAAACTGAAGCCCGGAGGTATTAAGGGACTTGCCTATGGGGGCAGAAGTGGGTCTGGAGCCGGGGTTCTCTCAGTTCAAACACAGCATTCTCTTTCTCTTTCTCTGCCTCTACCCTGACTCTCCAGATTGAAGAGCTCTCTAAATCGAAGAGCAGAGGGTGAGGTCAGCACTAGGCATCTTCTGTGGTCAAGCCCCGGATCTGGCTGTGCTCAGCTCACCTTAAAGCTCTCTTCTTCCTCTTTGTACACGGGGTCCATCCGAGCCAGACTTGTGATGAACTCCACGGCTGTCAGCGCCTTCTGCTTCTGCTGCCGGATTCGCCGATCAGTGAGGATGCTTTTTACAACCTGGACGATTTGTCCTTGGGTGAATCCATCGGTGACCTTGGAGAGACAACTGATGTTCAGTGATTTGGTGATCTTTCCTCCAGCCTGTTGAATCACTTCCTTCCACAATACTGGTTTGTCCAAAATAAGAGAAATGGAAAATGGAATTAGTCCCCACTCTGACTTTATCTTGAAAGCTGCTTCGCAGCATGAAGAATGTTAAATAAGACTGCTCTGACATAGCCAGCTCCCATCCAGCTGGCAACTGAACAAATAAAAATCTCCAATACCTCTTTGCTTAGGAGCTACTATTTTCTTACAGAATCATACAATATGAAGCAGCACAGAACTGCTTTGGACTCTGGACTTGGAGTCAGGAAGATATAGGTTCAAACCCTGCCTTGTATACTTTTTAGATATGGGACCCCGGGCAAGTTACCTAAATTCTCTGAGTCTCAGATTACACCTGAAGACTATAAGTTGGAGATGTGTTTCAGTGTGCATTGGTGAAGGCAGCTGCCACACTCATGAAATATTTCAGCAAGTTGAAATCTTGACATGCTGAATAATGCTGTTGGATGGTCTGGCCATTCCCTAAGACTAAAATCAGGCTTTTGAATCCCTGGCTCTCCTGATGGTGGTATGGTAATGCAAAGAAGGAGCTCCAAGGAACTCAGATGAAAAGTATCCTAAGGGGCCATCTAAAAGTGCACCAAAGGGTTAAGCTATCTATAGCGTAGCAGCTGACATTTTTAGTGGGCATTGTGGAAATTATGCCATTTGGGTTCATTTTATGAACATAGAAAGTGAGGTCCAGATCATAGTGGATAGACTACAGGACGAGGAATTAGGAAGACCTGGGTTCAGATTCTGCCTCTGACATTTACTTGGGCAAGTCACTTTTCATCTCCTAGCTTCAGTTTCCTCAGCTGTAAAACTGGACTGAATTTCTTTAGAATTCCGTTGCAGATCTAATTTGAACATCTCCCATGATTCGTCCAAAGTCATGTAACTAGTAAATAGCTGAAGTAGGATTTGAGCCTGAATCTTCTAACTGCAGATACAGTTTACTTTTCATGGCACCATCATTTGAACCCAGGTCTCACTAATTCACTAACTCCCCTCAGTCTCCTATTGACATCATGCCTCTCACTTACACGTCACCTCTCATGGTCTCTATGTTTAATTTTTAGTTACACAGACTATTCCACTAAGCAAACTATCTCATTTACCAACCATTTTGGATAATAGGAGTGGTCTGCCTACATTTTTCTCTGAACCAATTTGTATTTTCACCTTATAATTGTGGAGCTAATAAAGAACCAGTCTTGGAGTCAGGAAGACCTGGGTTCCAATATTGCCCCTGACCGGTCCTGGCTGGGTTACTCAGCCTGTGAGTCCCCCCAGTAACTCTCTAAGACTCTCATTGTGGATCAGTTACCCATTTCCTTTGGCAAAGAGGTTTCCTCTCCTCACTGTTCTGAAGGATGAAATGTTAGGTGGTTCAATGGGGAGTTTTGGTCTACACGTAAAGTACTGCTAGGCTTAGTGATGCTTCATGGCATCTTCCAGTTAGAGCTGGAAGGGACCTTAGATGACATCCGGGGCCAACCCCCCATTTTACAGTGACTTGCCCAGGGTCACCTAGAGCTAGGGCTTGAAACTCTCAGTTCCAAAACTGCTTCCCATGGGCCATGCCACCTCTCTTACTGGATACAGAGATTTCACTTCCCTCTTTGGCTCCTCTCTTCCCAAGCCACTCGGAGCATATCTAGCTGGATGCTAAGTAGTCAGACCCAGGTAATACTGAGCCCTTCTCTTGAATCCAGGGCTATGATGAAAACAAATGACAAAATTCAACGAGACCTGAGTTAAAAACTTCAGAATGGACCAAGCCAGAAAAATTAGAGGCTGCTTATTTCCATTGCCCAAAAACTCTGGAATTTACAAAAGGATTGACTGCCGGGCTCCTTGAATAAAACCTCAAGTTCCCTTGCTGCACTTAAAATACCATTTCAATGACAAAAACTCCATTCACACACCATCTTTGCCCCAACATGTCTACTCTTAATAGGAGCTAAAGCAAGAGTGGGCCATATTCTCTGTAGCTCATTGAATGGTGTCCTGGTGGTATAAAAGACTTAAATGCAGTTTGCAAAGGGACCTGATTTATAACTAGAGATGTGTTTAGGTACTGGAGAAATCGGGCTCAACATTTGTAAAGGACTTTGATGTTCCCTGAGGAAAAGGTTATTAAAATTTTTAAAGTCTAATTTTTGTTAGAAGAGTTAAAAACTTTGATTTGAAACTAACCACAGGCCCACCTGACTAATCCTTCTCTAACAAATTTCCAATTGGGAATGAAATAGGAAAAATAAGCATGAAGATGAGAGGGATCCCATCTACAACGCCCCACATTTCTCAAGGGTCTGTTTTGTATTGAGCCCTATGGCAGGCACTGGGGAGACTTAAAAATATAAGGAAAAAAAGGAAAAAAAGAGAAAAAGCCCCTGCCTTCATGGGGCTCACAGTCTAGTAGAGGGTAAGACACCAACCCAGAGAACTGGAATGCAAAATGTGAGGTCCACATTCTCATGTGCAGTCAGATGCCACTAGATGATAACTTGTGAAGGGGGATGCTGTTTCTCATGCACTTTATTTTTTTCATAATTGCAAATGAGTTAATTTGATAAAAATATTCCCTGGAAAAATTATTTTCTTAAAAGTTTAATTTGCTGAAAAGTCTCTAGGAATTGTTTTTTTTTTTTAATTGAAGTACCTAATGAAGTAATTGTGGTCCTCCTAATTAAATCCATAGTGAGACAATGATAATTCTTTTTTCTCCTATTTCCAAAATATTTATTATTTCTTTATTTTTCACATTTTCTTCATTTTAAATTTTGAATTCCATATTCTTTTCCTTCCTCCTATCCCTCCCCCACTCACTGAGAAGGCAAACAATGACATCAGTTTTAGATATGAAATCATGCAAAGCATTATTTCCATATTGGCTATATTATAAAGAAGCAAAAAAAAAGAAAGAAAACGAAAATTATGCTTCAGTTTTCATTCAGAATTCATCCATTCTCTCTCTGGAGATGGATAGCATTTTTTCATCATGATTCCTTTGAAATCACTGTATTGATCAGAGTAGTCAAGTCTTTTATGGTTCATCATCATTACAACACTGTTATGAATGTGTACGGTGATCTCCTGGTTCTTCTCACTTTAGTTTGCATCAATTCCTGTAGGTCTCCCCATTTTTCTGAAGTCATGCCCAATCATCATTTCTTATAATACAATGGTATTTAATCACAATCATATACTATAATATATTCAGCCAGTCTTCAACTGATGGGCATACCTTCAATTTCCCACCACAGAGAGCTGCTGTAAATTTTTTTGTACATAAAGGCCTTTTCCTTTTTTGTTCAATCTCATTGGGATCCAGACCCAGTAGTGGTATTGCTAGATCAGTTTTACAACCCTTTGGACATAGTTTCAGATTATTCTCCAGAACAGTTGGAACAATTCATTACTCCAACAACAGTACATTTAGGGTTAGTGATATACTTATTTTCCCTCATCCCATTCAGCATTTGCTATTTCTGATAGGTGGGAAATGTACCTCAGATTTTAATTTATCTTTTACTAATAAATGACTTAGAGCATTTCTTTATGTGTTAAATATATATTTTATATCTATTTATGTATCTATCTATCATCTATCTATCTATATGTATAGGTAGCTTTGATTTCTTCTGAAAACTGTGTGTTCATATCCTTTGGCCATTTAGCAGTTGGGTTATGGCTCTTATTTTTATAAATTTAATTCTGTTCCCTATATGTTGGAGAAATGAGGCCTTTATCAGAGAAATTTGCTGTAAATTATTTTGATATTACTTTGTTAACTATGACACCTTTTTAGTAAAATGTAGTTTCCCTGATTATTTCTTTCAATTAGGTCTAATTTTACTTTTGCTTTGTCTGAGATCGTGATTGTCATCCCAGTTTTCCTCACTTTAGCTGAAGCATAATAGACTCTTCTCTAGTTCTTCATTTCAACTCTGTGTATGTTATTCTGACCCAAGTGTGTCTCTTGTACACAACATATTGTTGGATTCTGGTTTCTAATTCATTCTATCTACCTCCACTCTATGGGTTAGCTCATTCCATTCACATTCACAGCTATGATCAATGACAGTGCATTTCCCTTCACCTCATTTCCCTGTTTATCCTTCTATCTTTTTTAATCCTGCCCCTCCATAAAAGTCTGTTTTGCTTCCAACCATTGTCTCCCCTAATCTGCTCTCTCTTTGATCACTCCCCATTTTGATTTACCCCTTCTCTGTCTCTCTATTGGGTAAGATAGATTTCTATACCCAACTGAGTATGTATTCCTCCTTCTTTGAAACAATTCTGATGAGAGTAAGGTTCAAGTATTGCCTGCTACTCTTACCAATTTCCTCCTCCACTATAAAGCTCTTCCTTGCATTTCTCTTTTAAATGATATTTGCCCCATTTTGCCTCTCCCTTTCCCTTTCTTCCAGTGCACCTTTTTTCTTTTTCTTCTTCTCCTCTTTCTTCTTCTCCTCCCTCTTCTTCTCCTTCTTCTTCTTCTCCTTCTTCATCTAGTGATTATCCCCACATAATTGACTCACACCCATGCCCTCTGTCTATGCAGACTTCTTCTAACTGCCCTAATAATGACAGAGTTCTTAGGAGTTATGCGTATCACCTTCTCATATAGGAATGTAAACAGTTTAACTCCCTTGAACCTCATATGATTACTCTTTTATGTTTACTTTTTTAATGCTTCTCTAAAGTCTTCTGTTTGCATGTCAACATTCCTATTTAGCTCTGGTCTTATCCTCTATTTTATTAAATATCCATTTTCCCTTGAAAGATCACACTGTTTGGCTGGGTAGGTTATTCTTGGTTGTAATCCTAGGTCCTCTGCCCCTTGTAATATAATAATCCAAGTCCTCCATTCCTTTAATGTGGAAGCTTTTAAATCTTGTGTGATCCTGACTCTGGCTCCACAATATTTGAATTGTTTCCTTTTGGTTGCTTGCAATATTTTCTCCTTAACTTTGACAATCTTGGGTTTGGCTATAATATTCCTAAGGATTTTCATTTTGGGATGTCTTTCAGAATGAGAATGGTGGATGATTTCAATTAGGCCCTCTGGACCTAAGCTATGAGGGCATTTTTCCTTGATAATTTCTTGAAATAGATATTTAGGCATTTCTTTGATCATGTCTTTCAGTAGTCCAATAATTCTTAAATTGTCCCTTTTCAATCTATTTTTCAGGTCAGGTTTTCATTGAGATATTTCACATTTTTTCCTATTTTTTTCATTCTTTTGACTTTGTTTTATTATTTCTTGAAGTGTCATGGAGTCTTTAGCTTCCACTTGCTCAATTCTAATTTTAAGGAATCATTTTCTTCAGTGAGCTTTTGTACCTCTTTTCCTATTTGGCTAATTCCACTTTTTGAGGAGTTCTTTTCTTCAGTGAATTTTTGTGCTTCTTTTACCATTAGGCCAATTCCATTTTTTATGGTGATATTTTCTTCAGTATTTTTTGTGCCTCTTTTATCAAGCTGTTTTTTTGCATCGCTCTCATTTCTTTTCCCAGTTTTTGCCTCTATTACTCTTAGCTCTCTTCCTAACTCTTCCAGGAATTCTTGCTAGCTTTATGTCCAATGAGCATGTATCCTTGGGGCTTTGCTTGTAGCTGTTTTCACATTGCTATCATCTTCTAACTTTATATCTTGGACTTCCCTGCCACCATAGTAACTTTCCTTTTTGTTGTTGTTGTCTGTTTGCTTACTCATTTCCCCAGTCTGTTTCTTCATTTTGAGCTTTATGTTAAAGTGAGAAGACCTTTATGGTGGCTACTGCCATAATGTGGGAGGTGGTCATGAGCATGTGCTCTAGAGGGTGGCGGTGAGAAGAGGCATGAGATGGCAGTGCATGAAGTATCATAAAGGCAGAAGCAGCTCAGAACTGATGACATTAGAACTGAGGATTAGGGAAGAATGAAATACTCGCCCCCCCCCCCCAAGTTATCCATGTAAGGAATTGGGTAATTGGTCATTGAAGGAACTAAGGGAAGGGAAGATTTGGAGCTGGAGGATTATGAGAACAATTCTTAACTATTTGGGTGATTATCCTTGTTCTGCCTGTCCTTGGGAAGCAAAGTTAGGAGCAAAGGGTGGAGGTGGGAGAGAGTTGGAGGGGCAGATTTATAGAGTCAAAAAGATCCCTTAGGGGATTCTGACCCAGAATCCTCCTTCCAAAATCTCTGACAAATGGCTGCTCATTGAAGCATCAATTGAAGACCTCTAGTGAAGAACATTCACTACCTCAGGAGAAGAGTCTAATGGAAAGAAAAGTATTCTGGACTTGGAACCAAGAAGACCCAGGTTCCAATCCTGCTTCTAATCCATAGGCAGTCAGTTCACTTGAGGTTCAGTTTCCCCATCTACAAAATGGAGACAGTAATAGCACCTACTTCCCATGGTGGTTGTGAGGATCAAATGAAATGATATATGTAGGGTGCTTTGTAGTATGCTGTTATTTTAAATATATATATATTTATATATATATATATATATATATTATATATATATATATATAAATATAAATAAACATTATATATATACATATGGAGAGAGAGACAGAGAAAGAGAGAGACGCAAAGAGAGAGAGAGAGAAAGAGAGAGACAGAGAAAGAAAGACAGAGAGAGAGAGAGAAAGAGAGAGTTAAGAGTTATTTTCACCTTTTGAGGAAGATTGCTGAACTTCTGGATGACTAACTACTTCAGTAACAATGAGATTTTTCCTAGCAGTAAATTTTCACAACTGGGAGACCATGTGACCAGGGATGGTGCATAAGGGAGGGATGAATTAGATTGTCCCAACCCTTATGTCAAGCTGAAATTTTCCTCTTTGAAACTTCTGGTCATTGCAATGAGCCCTGTAAAGGAGATGGAGAGACTTGCCGAATCTGGAAGCATAGTCTGGCCTGGGGATCATGATAATCTTCTGGTAGACTTTGCACAGGGGCCTGAGGTCAGCATCGAAGGGACGCTTGGTGGTCCCCACGATCAGGATCCGATCCTCAGGCTTCATCAGTTTTATAATTTTGGGCAGATGCTTTTTCAGGCGTCTAGGTTCCATCTGGGGAAGAGAAAGAGGAGAGAGAATGACTCAGAGAGAGACAGAGATGGAGATGGAGAGGCAGAGAGACAAAGGCAGAGAAAGAGACAAAGGAGACAGACAGAAAGAGAGGGAGGAGAGGAGAGGAGAGAGAGAGAGAGAGAGAGAGAGAGAGAGAGAGAGAGAGAGAGAGAGAGATTAGTTTGAATAAATAGGAAGGATTGACAAGGCAAATCAAGCATTTATCAGGTAACTACTATGTACCAGGCACTCTGCTAAGTGTTAAGGCTACATTTTGACAAAACTAACCAAGGTATCAGAAAGTTCTGACTCTTTCTCAGTGAGAACATTTCCTCAGTTCAGTGTTCTGGGACAAAAACTGGCATGCCTGGTTAGTGCAGGACTTGCTTCCTAGTGGGGCCTTGTGATTTGGGTTGCTGTTACTTCCTCTATTATCCTTTTATGGAATGGAGGAAGGAAAGAAAGAAGGAAGGAAGGAAGGAAGCCTCTGGCTTCTCCACGGGCCAATCCAACTGCTTCTCTTCAGGAAAGAAGCTTACTGTGCTTCATGGTCAGGCCTGGATGGAGCAGGTTTTTCTTTTCTCTTGGTTTGTTTGTAAATGGATTGCTTTATAAGAGGAGCTAAATGTTTTCTTCAGTGTCTGGCACAGAAAAGACATACTGAGGTCTCAGTGCCAACCTCTTCAGTGCCTGGTCATGAAGGAGGTAGAGATTATCTGTTAAAAGTAGTTACTCAATTATTAGATGCCTATTGTTTTTGTACGATTTTGTCATGAATGGGAGGGGCTGAATAGAAGCCATTGGATTCAACACATAGATTGGAAGGTCCCAGATTTAGAGGTGGAAAGGATCTTGGAAGCCACTGAGTCCAGCCCTCTCCTTTTACAGATGGAAACTTAGGCCCACAGAGGCCAAATGTCTTTCCCAGTGTCACTAGGTAGATCACAGAATAATTGATCTAGAATTAAGAGGGACCTCACAGGCCCACTGTTCCAATCCCTACTTCCCCCTCACCCCATTTTACAGATGAAGGAACTGAGGACCAGGGGAGTAACTTTCCAAGGGTCACACAGATAGAACATGCTAGGATTTGAACCCAGGTCCTTTGAATCCAATGCTGCTATGAGGTAACTTAGCAATGAAGTCAGTTGGGGTTTCAGTCTAGGAGCCAGGCAACTAGCACCAGCTCTGGCCTTCACCGGATTCTAGCTGCCTCTTCCTTCTCTTGATTCCCATCACTGCCCATTCCCAGGAGGCATACAGCTTCTACCTTCCCTCCTTTCCCTCTTCCCTGGATCTTCAAACATGACTTGAGGTGATATAGAGGGGGAAGACCTTGAAGGTCAGTCCCTTCCCAGTAGAGATTTCTGACATAAGGCCTATTTGTATTCATTTTCTTTTTTTCAGTTGGGGATCCAACAGCTTCCCTAGGATTAGACAAGTCCCCCTTCCCACCCTGCCTTGAGAATTGTGGATTGCTACAATCAATCATCAACATTTATTTAGCCCCGATTCGATGCCAGCTCCATGATCACAAATCATTAAAATACAACACTTGCTTTCTCTATACCCTTCTATGTTCTCACTGAATTTGTTGTTGTTCAGGTGTTTTCAGTTGTGTCTCTGTGACCCCATTTGCTGTTTTTTGGTCAAAGATACTGGAGTATCTGTGCCATTTCCTTTTTCATCTCATTTGACAGATGAGGAAACTGAGGCAAACAGGGTGAAGTGACTTGCTCAGGGTCACAGAGTGAGTAAGTTTCTGAAGCTATATTTGAACTCAGGAAGATGAATACGCCTATCAACTATCAGCATATTAGCCTTAGGTCAAAAGAAAAGGCCACATGTGAATTTTGAAGTGACAAAAGTCAGAAAGGAGGCTAGGATTGATTCCAGAATCTGCATTTAAGGAAAGAGAGAAGCCTTGAACCCAGCAACCTTGGATGTTTAGGCTGTGCTGTGAGCATTGCTAGTTTGTGATTTGGGCTGCTGGTACTTCCTGGGCTTACAGTTAGACCAGAAGTAGCAGTGGGTCCTTGGAGTTGGCATCCACAAGCAGCTAAAAACAACAAAGAGAGAGCTGCTCCTGAATCTTGGGAGGCCTACAGACCTTTGAAGTCCACACAATAGCAATAGATGTGAAACATCTAAAAAAGGATTTTCTTTTGGTTCCCACATTTCTTTTCTGTGCGTTGGAACTGGAATAAGTGACAGAGGAGGCAGGCACGAGAAAAACCAAGGATGAGAAGAGGGACGAATGGGAGTGAGGTGGGAGACTGGATCGCCCACACTGAGGTCTTTGCACAGAGGCTGGAGGTCCACTTGTTGAATAGGGCTTTTTAAAAATAGTATTTCATTCCCCAATTACGTCAAGACAATTTTTAGCACTCATTTTTATAAGATTCTGAGTTCCAAATTTTTCTCCCTCTATCCTTCCCTTTCCTTCTTTCTAAAATGGTACGTCGGTGATTTCATATAGGTTCTACATGTGCTATCATGTATAACATATTTCCACATTAGTCACAGTGTGAAAGAAACAGATCAAAAAGAAAAAGCGAAAAGTGGATGCATTTTCCATCGAGTCCTTTGTATTTATCTTGGATCATTGCGTTGCTGAGAAAAACTGAGTTATTCGTAGTTGATCATCACACAATGTTGCTGATACTGTGTACAGTTCCTGGTTCTGCTCATTTCACTTTGCACCAGTTCATACAAGACTTTCCAGGTTTTTCTGAAATCTGCTTGCTCATCGTTTCTTATTGCACAACAGTATTCCATTGTATTCGTATACCACATCTTGCTCAGTTATTCCCCAATTGATGGGTATCTCAATTTCCAATATTTTGCCACCATGAAGAAGGTTGCTATAAATATTTTTGCAGATATAGGTCCTTTCCCCCTTTTAATGATGTTTTTAGGATACAATCATAGCACTGGTGGATCAAGGGATATGCAGAGTTTTGTTGCCCTTTGGCCATAGTTCCAATTTGCTCTGCAGAGGTTGGATCAATCCACAACTCCACCAACAGTACATTGCTGTTACAATTTTCCCCCATCCTCTCCAACATTATCATTTTCATTTTTTGTCATATTAGCCAATGTGAGATGGTACTTTAGAGTTGTTTTAATTTGCATTTCTCTAATCAAATGTGATTTAGAGCACTTCTTTATATACCCATATGTGGTTTCGATTTCTTCATCTGAAAACTGCCTGTTCACATTCTTTGACCATTTATCAATGAGGAATGGTTTGTGTCCTTATAAATTTGACTCAGTTCTCTATATATTTAAGAAATGAGGCCTTTCTCAGAGAAACCTGCTGTAAAGATTGTTTCCTAGATTTTTGCTTTCCTTCTAAGCTTGATTGCATTGAATTGGTTCAAAAGTTTTTTAATTTACATTTGGTAATGATTGCTATCTCTTGTTTGGTCATGAAGTCTTCCCTTCTCCACTGATCTGACCAGTAAACTATTCCTTGCTCTTCTAATTTTCTTATGGTGTCACCTTTTATGTCTAAATCATGTACCCTTTTTGGTCTTATCTTGGTATATGGTTTGAGATGTTGGTTTATACCTCATTTTTGCCCTATTGTTTTCCAATTTTTCCATCTGTTTTTGTCTCCTTTAAGAATTTGCATGCTGTACCACAGGGTGCATATATGTTTAGTATTGATATTACTTCATTGTCTATGGTATCTTTTAGCAAGATGTAGTCTCCTTCCTTATCTCTTTAAATTAGGTCTACTTTTGCTTTTGTTTTGTCTAATCAGAATTACTACACCTGCTTTTTTTTAACTTCAGCTGAAACATAATAGATTCCGCTCCAGCCCCTTACCTTTCCTCTGTGTGTCTTTTTCTTCAAGTGTGTTTCTTGTAGACAACATATTGTATGATTTTGTATTTTGATCCTCTCTATCTGATTCTTTTTTATGGGATAGTTCATTCCATTCCCATTCATAGTTATGATTACTAACGGTGTATTTCCTTCCATCTTATTTTTTCTCCTGCCCTCTCTCTCCTTTCACCCTTTCCTTCCTCAACAGTGTTTTGCTTCTGTCTACTGCTTCTTCCTGTCTGCCCTCTCTTCCCTCAGTCCTCATCGACTTTTTACTTAATTTCTTCCCCTCCCACTTTCCTGTTGAGTAAGATAGATTTCTATATTCAATTGATTGTGTATATTATTCCCTCTTTGAGCCAGTATGAGAGTAACATTCGAGGGATGCCCATCACCCACCCTCCCCTTTTTCTTCACTGAAATAGGTTTTTTGAACCTCATCATGTGAAACATTTTACCCCATTCCTTCTGTATGCAGTGTACTCTTCTTGCTTTTCCCTTAATTTATTTGTGTTATTCCTTCAAACTCACCTTATACTCATACGCTCTATGTATATTCTTTTTAGCTATACTAGTAGTGTTTCAATTTTTAATAATTTTAACTATTATCTTCCCATGTATGGATGTAAACAACTCAACTCCATTGAATTCTTTATGTTTTCTTTCCACCTTTTCCCTTTTTAGGCTTCTCTTGGGTCTGGGTATTGGATTTAAGTTGTTTGTTCACTTCTGGTCTTCACTTTATGAAAGCTTGAAATCCCTTTATTTCATTGAAAGACCATTTTCACTCTTGAAGTATTATGCTTAATTTCAAGTAGGTGATTCTTGGTTGTAGTCTTAGCTCCTTTGCCTTCTGGAATATCATGTTCCATGACCTCTGATCTGTTAATGTTGCCTGCTGCAAGTCCTGTGCAATTCTGATTGTGGCTCCCTGACATTTGAATTGTGTCTTTTATGGCCACTTGCAGTATTTTTCCTCGACCTGATGGTTCTGAAATTTGGTTACAATGTTCCTTGGAATTTTTATTTTGGGATCTCTATCCTGAGGTGATCATTGGATTCTTTCAATGCCTATTTTACCCTCTAGTTCTAAGATATCAGGGCAGTTTTCCTTGATAATTTCTTGAGAAATGCTGTCCAAGTCTTCCTTTTGATTATGGCTTTCAGGCAGTCTAATTGTCTGTCCTGGATCTGTTTTCCAGACCAGTTGTTTTCCCATGAGGTATTTATAGTTTCTTTTTCATTCCTTCTTTTGAATTTGTTTGATTGATTCTTGATGTCTCATAGTCATTAGCTTCCATTCCCAATTCTAACTTTTAAAGAGTTGTTTTCCTAAGTTAACTTTTGTATTTCTTTTTCCATTTGGCCAATTCTACTTTTAAAAGTTTTCTTTTTCCAAGTTATTTGCTCTTTTTTCATAATTTTCTTGCATCACTCTCATTTCTTTTCACAGTTTTTCCTTCTACCCCTCTTATATGATTTTTAGCTCCTTTTTGAGCTCTTCCATGAGTTCTTTCTGGGCATGGGACCACTTCATATTTTTCTTTGGGGCTTTTCCCATAGCTTTTTTTGTGTCCTGATCTTCCTTTTCACCATAGTGGGTGGGACAAGACATGTGATTTCATCAATGGAAGGTCGCCTGATAAGTAAACTCCCTCTCCCAGTGCATTTTTCACAGCTTTTCTAGAATCTCTGACAGCTGTCTGGGGAAATGAGAGGTAAATCGACTTGTCCAGAGTCACAGTCAGTACATGTCAGAGCTGGGACTTGAACCCAAGTCTTCTGGACTCCAAGCTGAGCTCCCTCTCTGCTATGTTGCACTGTATTGCACACAGTAGGCACTTAGTACACATGTTGAGTTGAAGCAAAGAGTGGTAATGAGAAATAGGAGAATAATACAAGAGAGAAGAATGAAGAAATGGTAAATGAATAGAGTGATAAAACTTTCATTTTCTTTTTGCCGTGTACCCAGGAGAACAGAACATATGCTCCTGCAAGGTGTTTGGGGGTCCTCATCCAACATTTCTATGCCCCATATCTGGAATTAATCAGAGATGGCTGCCCTCAAGAGGTTTATATTATGTCATGATCCTTCATTTCAGAAATGAGGGGATCAGACCAGAGTATCCTTAAGGCACCTTCCAGTTTTAAAGTTATAAAAATGATACATGTCAAAATGCTTGGGGGGAGGGGAAGAAAGAATTTGGAACTCAAAATTAAAAAAAATAAGTTGACCTTTTCTGTTTACATCTAAAAATAAAATAAAAATGAAATGAAAAAAATTACATAAGTGATGAATGGTTCAAATTCTTCCTTTGACACTTACTACCTGTGTGACCTCAGACAAGTTACTGAATCTCTCTGGACTTCAGTTTCCTTGGTGCAAAATGAAGGGCTGGACCAGATGGTTTCCAAGGTACCATTTAGTCTTAGGTCTATGATCTTATGGCCTTGGGTAGTTCTTTCAGCTTTATGCACTTATCAAATGAATGAATAGGCCTGAAACATCTCTGAGGTGTCTTTCAGTTCTATGAGCTCTGATTCATTAATAGCTTTATAAACACATAGTGTACTGTACATGTTCTTGGCTCCCAGTGTAGACACTGCAACCAGCCATTGTTGTCCTGAGGACACCAGTAAAAATGCCAAATCTTGAGTCCATCTAAAGTTCCCAGGGTCTTCCTCTGGGCTAGAGAGTCTGAGGAGTCCAGGGGGTGGGAGGCCAACACACTCTCCTCTCCTCTCTCCCAAGGGATTCCTTTTCAGGGGCTTGGCTGGAGATTTCTGCCACTGAGCTGACAGAAATCTTGCCGTTCATTCAGCTCCATTCTAGCAGACCACCCCAAAGGGCATAGCCAAGTCTCTTTGACCAGTCTGAATGTACTTCCTGGGTCCCATCAACCCATTTCATCCAATGGCTTTCAAGGACTTTTTGCACCTGGTCTAAAGCCTTTAGTTGAGTGATTCCATAGAGGTGTTCCCCCTTGGTAAAGGTGTCAGGGAGTAGCACTTTGTTGTTACTTTAAGTGGGGTGGGGTAGTTTGGTGGTTGATTTACTCAACTGATTTCTACTTTTACATTTAAAAGGTCAGTTTTCCATTATGTCAGCTTTTAAGTGTGGAGCCTCTATAACTTTGTGGAGGTACCTTCTAGGTGCAGTCTGCAACATTTGTCTTCATTGACCTCTTTCGGTGAAAGTTCATTACTCAGATTCTACAAGCAGTCAACCCATCCAAATGTGTGTAACAGGAAGCAACAAAGAAGCTAAGTCCTATGAATAGACCTAAAAACCCATTTAGGAATATTGGCAGGTCTGGGACAGTTTGGGAGCATTCATCAGGCTCTAGGAGTTAAGGCTGGAAGGTACCTTCAGGGCTCCACCAAGCCCAGTCTCATTTTATAGATCAGGACACTGAAGCCCAGTGAGAAGCAGGTGACATTTGAGCTTTCAGGGATAGGAACACTGGTCCTCTGAATTTAAATCCAAGTCTCTTTCCACTGGATATTCTAAGCTCATTTATGGTACTCTTAGGAATGGTGGATGTTAGTTTTGTTTTCCATGGTATGATTACCAGGAACCTATGTTGTTTTATAATGCAATCAGTCAAGGCATTTATTAAGTGTCTACTGTGTGCCAGGCAACACACTAAGTGTTGGGATACAAAGAAAAGTTAAAACAGCCCCTGCTTTAAGGAAATCACATGCTAATGAGTAAGACAACATGTAAATGGGCACATACAAGATATATCTAATGAAAAGAAAGCTGGTAAAAGAAGAGGGAGAGAAGGAAAACTTTCCTGCAGAAGGTGAGATTTGAGTTAAGTCTGGAGAAAGTCAGAGCAACTAATAGGCCTAGGGAATAGCCAGTGAGATGGGAGCTGGCATATTGTGGATGAGGACTAGCAAGTAGTCTGGTATAGTTGGATCATGGGGTGAATGGGGGAAGTAGCATATAGGTAGACTTGAAAGGTAGAAGAAGGGTTGTGACTAGCAAATAGATCCTGGAAGCAAGAAGGAGCCATGGACCCTATCGAAGTAGGAGACAACCGAGTGAGACTGATGTTTTAGCAAAATGACTTTGGCAGCTGAGTAGACAGGATGGATTGGAGCACGGGAGAGTCAACAGAAACCTGCTGCAATGGTCCAGGTGAGAGTCAGTGGGGCCCTGAAATGAAGAGGTAGCTTTTGGGAGCAGAGAGAAATATTGTCAAGTTTCTTTAGTAAGATCCCACGCTTTGGCATTTGTTGCTTAATGACCCTTACAAACCTTCATTTCTGCCTGATTTTGTTTGATTGCCTTCCATGTGAATGTTTTTACTATGATATGGAAGCATATCAATTTGAAACTTTGTCAGTTTTATAGAGTGAGAACCCAGAGCCTAGTCTTGGGAGGACAAAATCAGTTATAGGCTCCTTTACTATGCGTGGGTCACTTAAGCAGGAATCAAGAGCCTCCAAGAACAAAGCACTGGCCCTTAATTCTAGGTGGAGAAATTGGACCCCCACAGAAGCTAAAGACTTGTTGGTGATGCACTGGTGAAGACAGGCTTAGTGCCCTCCCAGCACAACAACTGGGCTTCCACTGCAGCCACAGCAGGGCTCGGAAAGGTGAGAGTGACTCATTTACCAAGATGCTCTAATGTAATTTCTGCTATTTTTCAGCAGAAAGAAATGAGTACCCCCACAGAGCAATCATTGGTTACCTTTTCAGCCGATCTCTTGGATTACATTATAATGTAATTGGCTCATTCATTTTTATTCGAATAAATTAAATAACGCAAACAACACTAATTTTATACTTGTAAAGCACTTGGTAGATAGGATTTGAGGTGGCACCTGACCCACTGTCAACAAAGAAGCGATAGCTTATCCTCCCAGTCTTGACCTTAAAGAGACAGTGAAACTAGATAGGAATTCAACTTTGCAGCTCCATGTTATATTAATTTGGACAACCCTGATGTTGTGATTAAACCAAGTTCTGAATGCTTTCTGAATGCAACAGAAAGGATGTTTTGCGACACTCATTTCTAATGTTTGACAGGTTGACACACTGAGACAGTGTAGAAAGGAGACTCCAGCTCCTACTCCTAGCTCTGGCTGACAATGGGATGGTTGCTTTCTCCCTCTGAGTCTTGCTCTCCTCATCTGTAAAATGAGAGGGTTGGACTAAGTGCTCTCCAAGATGCCAAAAGAGTTTTTAATTTTAAGATGTGAATCCTACTTGAGAGCCAAGATCTGGAGCTGAAAGAGACCTTAATGGTCAGATGGTCTAAACCAAGTCCCTTGCCAAAAGTCACACTAGTAGGAAGTGGCAGAACTGAGATTTGAACTCAGATCTAGTGTTTCCCAGTCCACTGTTTTACCCACTCACTGTATCATACTATCAGCCACTATGGGGCAATTGATCTCCATTCTGTCTCTAACACCATGGAATGAGGGAATTCCCCTGCAAAAAGAACTTAAGGTCCTTGGACCCTAATTCTCCTAAGGGTAAGTCTGCCTAGCTTTCACTCAACTCCAGAAATTCAGGAAGCTTGAAGTCCTAGGACGTATATTTAGAACTGGAAGTGTAGTCTAGCCAAACTCCTCCATTTTACAAATGTGGAAGCTGAGGAAGCAGTGTCTCACCCAAGGTCAAAAGAAGTTTATAGGGATTTGAATCCATGATGTCTAATCTTTCATCCTTTCTACTATTTCATGTCCTGCCTATAAGGAATCAAATCAATTTAAGGGCCTGTGGTTCAGATGCAACCTCAACACTGTAAGTACCTATTAGTATCACCAATGGACTAGCTGAGACTTTTCCAGATAAGTTTTGTATCCTAGAATCTGCCCCCACAATAAGCAGATGTAGCTGACTGTAGGGTATGTGTCAAACTTCCAACAGCACATCATGTTTACCTCAGTGGTCCATTTGTTAATGGAAACTATTCTGACCTTTTCAGAGAGAGCTTGTGGATTACTTAAATATCTATCTATCCATCCATTTATCTACCTTTCTAACAAGATCACAGATTCTACAGACATGTGGATGGTAACAACACAAAATCACCATAAGGACTTTGACTAAGGTTGGCTGGTATGATGAACTTTCCCTTTTCCTCCACTCTGGTCTCTGATTAAAAATCCTCAGGATGCTATATGAATCTTTTGAGTCATTTACACTGCTACTGGTCAACTATCAAGAGTCAGTCTTTTTAATGGTGTGTGTGTGTGTGTGTGTGTGTGTGTGTGTGTGTGTGTGAATGCTCCCATTAGTAAGGAAACAGGAAATGAAACATGGATTCAATTGGTGTTCCTTCTGTACTTGGGCTCTTCCCGATTTTGATTGGAGCCATGCATTATTTATGAGGCTACAGGCAGGTGGATACACTTGGTTGATATCCCTTTCATCCTCCTTATCACTACTTCTGGGCAACTTCTCAAGTCATTGCCCCAGACTTGGCCCATCCATGTGAGTGTGGCTGACTGCTAATGAGGGCGAGCCTTCACAAGGCAATTCCAATTTGCTTTAGTGCCATTAGCTTCCTATGATGATGATGATGATGATGGCCAGTGCAGCTGTCCTCTTGCTGCATGGCACACAAAAGCTGTGATGTTGGGATGGCTTTTGGTAGATGAAGTCACAGAGTGTAATGGGGTGTAAAATGCAGGCACAGACTGGTTCGCAGTACTTGGCATATGACAACCACTGACCAGCTCCCAGAAGGGGAGGGTGGAGTAACAGCACAACTCCAAGAGTGAGGAGGGGGACTGAGTTCCCAAATCACAGAGCAGGGAGGGACCTCTGGGGCCTCCAGTCCAACCTATACCCCAACAGGAATCTTTTCCACAGCATCCCTAACAGGTGGCCAGGCAGCTACTGCTGGAAGAACACCAATGAAGCAGAACTCAGCCTTTCCTGATGGCAGCCCATTCTTCCCTGGGACAGCTCTCATTGTTAGGAAGATTTTTCTGACATTCAGACTAAATTGTCTTGTTTTCTACTTCTCCTCAATGGTTATACTAAGACTTGGCAATTACATATGCCTTGGAGTTTTACAAAACTCTTTACATATAGTATCTCATGTGATCCTCACAACCACCCTGTGAGGTAGGTCCTATTATTCTCTTATTTTATAGAAGAGGAAAGTAAGGTAGATTAATTAAATGACTTTCCCAGGATTATAGTTAAGTATTTGAGGCTGAATTTGAGCTCAAACCTTCCTAACTCTAAGTCCAGTGTAATACCCAGCACACCACCCATTGATCACAGCTTTGCCCTTTGGAGCCAAGAGAAACATGTTAAACCTTTCCTCAATAGGACAGTTCTTTAAATATTTTGGATTCATCTCTCATAGGATCACAGATATAGAACTGGAAGACACCAAGGAGGTCACCAAGTCCAAACCTTTCATTTCTAAGGAAGAGTAAATTGAGGCACAAAGTTGTTAAGTGATGAATAGAAGAGCCACCATTAAAACCCAGGTCTTCTCACTCTAGGTTCCTGACCTGGTGAGTGAAATAGCAGCAACCTTCTTTTTATGGAAACATTAAAACCTTTCCTGTATGCAGATGAGTAAAATGGCTAAAATCTGCCACCAAATTTTTCTGGAGTGCTCAGCACCTAGGAGAGCGCCTGGCACCCAGAAGGCACAATGCTTGTTGATTGATTAATTGCTCCGATCATTGTTGTTCGGAGCATTTCAGAAACACAGGAATGAGCTCCCTTTAACGGAGCACTCAGCCACGAGAGGGAGCCAATTGCCATTCCCATGTCAAGTAATAAACGAGACTTCTAAACAGTTTCTGAAATGATAGGGCAATCAGTGATCATTTAGGAGAAGAAAGGATGGCTCTTTCTCTCTTTATCCAAATCATCCCTACCTGCTCAAAGTGATGTATAAAACATAAGAGCCCACAGTGATTAAAACCCTCATGAATTTAATCAGAAATTTCCAGCTAACCACTATTTGCTGTGGTGCAAATTGATGCAGAATAACAACCATGAGGAGCTGCCTTTAAAAAATAACACAAAAACCTTCCTCAACTTGTGGGAAATGTACTGGTGATTGGCAGGGGGAAGTTACAGGGACCATGGGGGGCTGCAAAAGGAGAGAAAAGGAGGAAGGAAGCAATTGAATCTAGACTCCCTGGAGGTGCCCCTGCAGACAGGGCATCCCTCTGGGGAACTGAGGGTCTTTGTTCCCAGGGCCAGGAATTACTCAGTTTATTATTGCTAACAAAATAACGCCCTCATCCTAATAAATGCTGACTTGCTGCTCTTTTCCTCAAGCCCATCAGAGAGCTCTCCAAAGGCCTTGCTCCCTCTTCGGCTTCCACTTGGTCACCCCTTCCCCCCTAGGCTTCATTTCCCCCTGGGTTCTTTAGATTGTACAAGGATTTAGGGCTAGAAGGGATCTTAGAGGTCATCTAATGAGCTGCCATTTATTCAGCACTTTGCAGACCGTAAGGCAAGTTATAAATGCTAGATAGTATTAGCTCTAGTCCAGCCCTTTCATTTGGCAGAGGAGAAAACAGAGGCCAGAGAGAAGAGACTCACCCAAGGTCATACAGTGACAGAGGCTTCAACCCAGGTCATGTGACTCTACATGCAGGATTCCTTCCATGGTATCAGGTTCAGGTTGCTCTCCCATGACCCTAGATTCTTGTGATTTGTCTCAAACCCAGCTAGACCTCCTGGGATGTTGCTAGTCCCACATTCTACCCTTACCCCAGACCCTGACAGAGGTGCATACAATACTTGAGAAGATCTCATTGGGGATTGAGAAAGTAATTAGGAGCAGACCATCACCTCCTTTTCAATCTTTGGAACTTTTTTGTAGAAGGTTTTTTCAGTTTCTCCAATCCAGACCACTGATGGTTGTAGCAGCCGAGCCACCTAAAAAGAGGAAAGAAATACATTCACTGGAAGTGTTTGCTTCTGTTTTTTCCTGCTTAGACACATATTTGCTGCTAAATGAAGAGGAGAACATGTGAACACCATTCTAGACTGTGATGGATTTTCTCAGGCAGTATTAGGACTTCGTGTGACTGAACCAGTCGTCATATGCTCAAAAACCTCAGTGATTAGGGAAGGACTCGGCTTACAGCGAGCACCTGACAAGTGCTTATTACCTCATTGACTTCTTTAGAGCACGGTAAGAAGACTTTAACCTGGAAGGGAGGGACTTTCACTGATTTTACAGAGGAAGAGACAGAGATTCAGGGAGGTTTTGTGACTCAAGCTCATAGGATCATACATCCAGAGCTATCATCTTGATCAGTCCTTTCTCATTTTCTAGGAGAATGGAAGCCAAGGGACAATTGGAGACTTACTTCAGAGATGCAGGGCTGAAAGGGTTCTTAGAAGTCATCTATGCCCAACCCCCAAAAAAGTTGCAGAGAAGAGAGTGCTAGCCTTGCAGTCAGGGACAGCTAGATTTAAACACTCCTTGGCTCTGTGACCTTGGAGATATCATTTATCTACCCATTCTGGGCCTCAGTTTCCTCATCTGTAAAATGAAGGGATTGGACTTGATATTCTAAGTCAGATGACTTGCTTAAGGTCACCAGTCAGTAAGTAGCACAATGGACATTTACAATGGAATCCTTTGCCCCCAAGCTCTCATCAGTGAGCTCCACTGCCTTCTGGAAACAGCCTCTACACTCAGAGACCACCTGATTGAGACATGGACCTTCATTCGTGATCCTGTGCAGAAATTTTATGGGACATTGTGTCCAAGAAGGGCAACAAGGCCACACAAGACTTTCTTTCCCTTGCAACTCTATACTTCCTCTCTCCTGTAAATGTCATTAAAGACTTAGAAATTCTGCTCAGAGGGGTCAGTCCCTGCTTCTCCGGAGCCCCAACCTCATAGCCTCCTAGACTCAGTGTTTCCAGCTGGAGATGAATGGGACATTGAGACTCCCCCCCCCCAATATTAATTACATTCTCATTTTAGTCCTCAGGTTTATTCAGGTTTGGTCACTCACAGAAAGAAACACTGCCTTCTTCAGCGTACAGAGATCCAGGACTTTATATTCCCTGTGCAACCAGACTTTTCTTTGTTGATTTGAACCCTGCTAGAGAGACTGTGTGGGTGCCTCCGGACATGGACGAGGTTTAATGGCAGTCCTTGGCTAAGTGTTGGTTGGTGATTTATAGCTCCAGTAAAAACAATGACCACATAACGGGCTTTTCTCTCCCTTTCCCTTTTTTCAGCATCTTGGGGCTTTGTGTGAAACTGTGGCAAAGACACCATCTTGGCTGCAGTCTCCCTCATTAGACGTAATGAAGTGCAGTGGGAACCATGACATCATATACATACATACATACATATACACATCTCTCTCTCTCTGTCTCTCTCTATCCATCCATCTAAACTTTTTGGTTTGCCTGAAACAATTGGAAAGCTTGAGCCCTGGTTTCAGAAGTCAGTGCCTCACAGGAGATGGTGGCAAAGCCCCTGGGTGTGGGGCTAGGACATCTGTGTCCCCTGCTGCGTTCTGTTCGTGGGAGACAAGCCGGGGCTGGGAAAAGAACTGGATGCAGGAACAAATTTTCACTGGCCATTAATGTGGTGCAGGTGCTGTGCAGGTGGGACTTGCTAGCTGGAGGCTCATCCAGCCCACACCGCCTATAAGTATCTGGAGAGACAATGACCAACTCCAATTCAATGATTCTGCTCTCCGTGTTAAATCTCACTTAACTGATGGGGTGGCATAGCCAAGGAGAGTGAGCTGGGGGGTCAGGGGAACTCACTCTGTTTCCGGACATGCTCCATTTATTTCTGCCTGGTACCTGGATTATGTTGCTTTATTTTGGCCCACACTTGGAGCTCATTTTGGCATGATGGTCAGCCCTGGGACCGCACAGGGGCCTGAGTTTAGTTCATTGGATTAAAAAAAAGAACCCCTGAATTCAATCTAAGTGGCAACAAGTTTAAGTTGTACCTAAGATGTTTTTGCTAAGCCCACCTAGACATGAGATCATCGGATTTAGAGCTGAGCAGGGCTGGGCTTGGAGATCATCTGGTCCAACAACACCTTCATTCTGAGGGTGGGGGTAGGGGAGAGATTTACCAAGCATTAAACAGCTCGTAAAGAGCAGAGCTGGGGCTATAGCCAGGTCCTCTGGCTCGGAATACAGATCTTTTCTCATTCTTAATATAGAAAATGTTTTTCTGATATTTAGTGAAGGGGAAAATGGGTCCTTCTTAATATTTAACTCCTGGAGGAAAGATGAGTGTTTTTGCACAATCATAGGTTGTTTGAGGATGAGGATTCAGGATCAAGACCATCAGCTCATAGGTTTAAAGCTGGAAGGGACCTTAGAAGCTCTCACTTTACAGATGAGCAGAGAGAGACCCAGGGAGGATCAATGACTTGGCAATGAGCATATAGGCAGTTTTGAACCCAGGTCTTTGAACTTGAGATCCAAGGCTCATCCCAGTACAAGGAGATCTGTGACAAATCACTTAACCACCTGGTCTCCATTTTCTTGAATTTAACATAAAAGTACAAGTTAAACATGTGTAGGATGTTTATTATTTTGAAGGATTGTCACTTGTTAGAATTGAGAGATCATGATGAGGAATATTGTGTCCTCAGAGAGGAAAGACAGCCAATTCTGTATTAGGAGGACATTAGGAAGAATATTTTGGAGCTAAAGTTGAATTAAATTAATTGAATGAATACGTGACAGCTTGCTTTTGGAATGGGGCAGATCTGTCACCCTCTTATTGGAAACTGAGGCCTAGACAGGAAGAATAGCTTACATCCCAGGATCATGGATTTAGTTAGAGGTCAGCTAATCTACCTGCCTCATTTTACAAATGAGGAAACTTAGGTCCAGGGATGATGACTTGTCCAACATCACACAGGCAGGAAATAGCAGAGTTGGGCTTTGAACCCAAGCCCTCTTGATGACAGAACTGTGACCATGTCCATTATATTGTGTAGTCCCCTACACCTGCTCCTTGTCATCTGTATTCCTCTGTCCCACAGCCTCCTTGGACTTGTTTCCTTGGCTATTAAAAGAAGGGCCCAACCAGCTGATAAGTAAGCTCTTTACTCTAAATCCTCTACACTCCTATCTCTGGGCCTCCTCCCACCCATAGGGTGGGCAAGCGATGGTCCAAATCTGTCTCCTGGGTTATCTCACTCCAGGCCTTTCAGAGCTAAGGAAGCTACTTTCTTTGTGATTTACTTTCTTTTTTTGCCTCTTTCAAAGTTTCTGAGGATGGTGTAGAAATGGGGAGGTGAGGGGGTCTCATTTGGGTTGAGCTTCAGATCCAGTTTCATGAACTCTTATGGTATTTTTGATTTTAGAAATCCAAGTGGCTTCTTGCTAGCCCATTGTGTGCTGATGATGACTGGAGTTCCGCTTACTCTGGTTATTTTGAGGATAGTTCTCATTTCCCTTCTTTGCTGGGCCCTGGGAAAGACTCTCTTGGGGTGGACAATTCCTTCTCTGGTCCCATGTTTTGGAGGCAGACTGAGCTAGTGGCTCACTGGTGGGGTTTGACCTCCCAGAGGACTTGAATGGGAAAAAACCCAGGCGTGAACCCTTCTCAGCCATCCCCTGGGCGGAAGGGCTTTGTTTCCTGGAGGATCTTTGTTTGTTTGGTTTGTTAGATCCCTGCCCCCACGGCCATGCCTGGCTGTGGCTAAAGACTGAAGCCTCTGTCAAGAGCTCCCAGCAAATATCCCTTAGATGACATCTAAAAGGACAGTGGGAAACAAGATAGCTCCAGAGTCTGGAGGCCTCTTAGGGTCTTTCCAGATCTTCTTTTCTATCAATTTCTCTAGGTCTTTGATCTCTGCTGGAGAAGTACTAAAGCAGAAACACTTAGATTGCTCCTTTCCAAGACAAGGCCCATGAAGGACCATTCTTTGCTTGGCCAAAGCTCCTGGAGAAAGCTTGGCATAGTAGAAAAACCATGAAATTTGGAATCACAGGACTAGAGATTTAGCACAAGAAGGGACCTTTGGGGTCAGCAATTCTGACCCTGTCACTTTGCAGATAAGGACACTAAGTGTCCCTGGAGTGGGGAAAGGGGCTCGCTGAGAGTCACAGAGTTTGTAAGGTGGGACGTAACAATTCAAATGAAGTGAGATCTGAATACAAATCATCTTTATTTTATGTTTGGAACCAGAGGGCCAAGATTTGAATCTTGGCTCGGGCACTCCCTAGCTTAGTGTACAGAAATCTCTGTACTTCCCTGGGCCTCAGTTTCTTTTTCTGTCAAATGAAGAGATTGGATTAGATGGTCTCTGATGTTTCTTCCAGCTCTAAAGTTATGACCCTCTTAAAAGGGGCCTTTTCAGTTGTCTTGCTGTCGAAAAAAATTGGCAACAGTTTCTTTCTCCAAAGGGGGAAGGAAATTCATTGTAAAAACAACTGAATCTGGGATCCACATTTGCTTTCCTTTCATTCAAGGGTTGGATGGATCCCAAAGAGTCATACATTAACTACTAACTGCACAAAACAGACTCTTTCTGAGCTTGGCTTTTCTCTTTTCTACAAGATTAGCTGTTCACAGTAACTTTAATGAAAGCTGGGTGCGTTTAGTATCAGCTGGGCATGGGAGCAGGGGCATAACTTAGAATTCTGTGTTCCATTCTTTTGGTTACTTCTGAGCAAGACAAGACCAGCAGATATCAGATTTGGGTGGCCCTTGGGGAGCCTGCCAGGTTCATTGAGCTGTCCCTCTTCTGGTGTCCTTCTGCAAATGATTTTTTCATCTAGATCTTTTTATTTATTTAGGTTGATATTTTTTGGACCTCAGTATCCAGAAATGGATAAGCTAACAATCTATGACTTCACCAACACCATTGATAAGAATATTTAACAGAACCCCGTTGGCTTTCTTTCTAGTCTGACATAGATCTAGTCATTAGTTACCACTATGGGTTTGGTTATTTATTTTAGTTTCCATTAGATTATAAGCCCTTTGAAGGCAGGGCCTCTCTTTTGCTTCTCTTTGTATCCCCAAGGCTTAGCACATCATAGGTACTCAATAAATGTTTGTTGATTTATCGACAACTTTCAAACCCTCTTGATCTTATGTCATCCTGCCTTTATTTCTATTTTGCCAGCAAGGATATGAGGCCCTAGAGGTATCACAGATTGGGAGTCGAAGGGTCACATCTTTGACATCAACATCCTTCAAGATCCTTGAGTTTTCCCCTGTTCTCAAGACCTCAGATCCAATTAGCTTCCAAGAGCTGGCACCCCCAATAGCACAACCTGCTTTTCTTTAATCACGGGGTTCAGTCCCTCATCACCTCCTGCCTAGACTACTGAAATAGGCTCCTCATTGTTCTCCTGGGCTCCAGGCTCTGACCTCTCCAATGCTGCCAGGACATAGGCTGGACCTGGCCACGACCCTATTCAAAACTTGTCCATGATTCCCATGGCCTCTAAGATGTCTGAAGCAAGGACTGCTGGTGAAACTGGTCACAGAAAGGGGCTCTCTATATGGGACACCCAAAGGCTTTCACTCCATTTACTGCTCCTGGGTTCTTGGGTTCCTGTGCTCATTGGACCTCCTTCCTTCATATACCTCACAGCATGCTGTTTTCTCTTATACCTCCTACGTTCTTTCTCTCACTCCTTCTCCTTCCCTACTCTGTCTCTGGCTGTCTTTTGTTCTCACTTGCTCTGGCTGTCCCTGTCTTGGTCTCTGACTCTCTCTTGTCCCAATCTGTGACTGGTGTGACCATATAGTCTTCTCTTACTATATCACACACACACACACACACACACACACATATATATGTATATATATATATATACTTGATATTGATGCTGTATTTATCTTCCACCTGCTTGTACATGTACATGGTGTCTGTTCTGAAAGATGAGCTCCTTGCCTTGAGAAAATGGACAGTTTCATTTTTGTTGGTGAATGACTGGTCAGAGAGCTGGCTTGAGGCACTGCAGGTTACTTGATGTGCCCAGTTCATGTAGCTGGGATGGGTCAGAGCAAGGACACTGAGGCAGGCTCTCTTTCCTCAGTCTCATGCAATCACTTTTTCTGATTCATACTATATATTTATCTGTCTGTATGGGTGTCTTTCTTAGTGTTCTGTAAGATTCTAAGTATTCCCTCTTCCTGCTACAGAAAGGAAGGAAGGAAGAAAGGAAGGAAGGAAGAGAAATGAAAAAAGAGAAGGAAGAGGAATGAAGAAAGAGAAGGAAGAAGGAAGGAGAAAGGAAGGAAGAAAGAGAAAGGAAAGAAAAAAGAAAGGAAGAAAAGGAAGAAGGAAGTTCCTCTTCTTCCTCTGCATCCCATGTACCTAGCTTGACACAACCACATTCTCTGCCATCAGGTGTTGTTTAAGAACTACTTTTTGGCAGAATGAAGATGTGCCCCTTGGGAAGCCATGGTTCCAACTCTGCCCTACCTTGGATTCTGTACATCAATAACAGATTTTTTAGTCACACACAAAGCACTCACATAAGTGAAGCCTCACACTAGGGTCCATCTTTCCTCTACACATTGAGCTCAAGGTACTTGAATAAGGTCTTTTGCTCATACAACACTGATTTCTAGAGAATAACCAGGCTGAGAGGATGGAGCATTGGACTTGGAGTCAGAAAGGCTTGGGCTGAAATTCTGCCTCATATACTGGCTCCATATGGAAAGGGGCTCCATATCTCTGGGCCTCAGTTTCTTCATCTGTAAAGTTAAGAAGTTGTACTCAGTGACCTCTAGGGTCTCCTCCAGGTCTCCATAGGTGGTTCTATGATGCTTTGGATTCTGGGATTTGATAGGAGGTCTTCTTTCTTTTCATAGGATCAGATTTAGAGATGGGAGTGGGTTATAGTCTAAGAGTCTAAGAGGGGCACTACAATACAAAGGAAAGAACTTGTTCTAGAGCCAGAGCCCAAGACATCAAATTCCATCTCTGATTTAGCCCCTTCTCATGCTCTCTCTGAGGCTTGGTGGACTTTTCTGCTTCTCTCAGTTAGAACTAGACAGGGACCTGTCCACATAAACTGCCCCGCTTACAATATTCCTGCCAATCCTAGGCTTCTCCACTCCCTTCCACCAAAGGAAAAGAGATGTCCAGCCTCCACCGGGGCTCAGAGCACTAGCAGACTTGTCACTCAAAAGCCCTCTATGTGAATTATCTCTGGGTACTTTGAGGCCACGGATAATTAAATGCACTCGACATAATTACTTCTTAATTGAAATGGTGTGGGGAGTGGTTCCGGGCAGTTTGTTCCAGTGGCCGGCAGAGGGCTCTTTCGTTCTTCGAATCAGGCGCTTGGCTGGTGAGGACGCTGGGTGTCCTGCTCTGGGGGAACGCGGGAGCTAGGTGACCTGCTAGGATGCTGGTTCTTAAAGACAGACAGGGCAGTGGGCAGGAGCCCTGTGCCCACCAGCTGTCCTCCAAGGAGACCTGGGGATGGGGGTGGTTGTGCCTGCCCAGGCTTCAATGGATCACAGTATCACAGTCTGAAGCTGGAGGCTTGAATGGACCAGCAAGTAAACCCAGCATATTTGTGCAAAACTCCATAGGAGGCAGAGCTCAGTCTAGAGGGCCCTCTCCCCAGATCCCTCTCCTGGCTGGCAAAGAGCACCAGCACCTTTAGGAGGTAGGTGCTCTGGCTCTCCTGACTCCTAGCTGTCCTAGAAAAAGAGTCACTGAAGATGGGAACAGGGGCCATGGGTCACCTCCTATGCAGGATATTCTGCTGCCCAATCCAAGGGGAGGGGTGAAGGACTTAGAGAGGCCAGCTGCTGGGTGTATAAGGCACTGGATTTGACAGTGGGAGATGAGTTCAGACGTTTACTGGCTATGTGGCCCAATGATCTAATCTCTCTCAGTCTCAGTTTCCTCATCAGTAAAATGGGGATAACGCACGACCCTCACTGAGTTGTCATGACGACCAAATGAGATAATACCATATGTAAAGCACTTTTTAAAGCTTAAGGTGTCATATGAATATGAACCCAGAATCTCAAGTTATAGTCTGGGAGGAAGTCTGTGATCTGCCTGTGGACATGTAGCTAGTCCAGGTGAGAGACAAGAGCTGGACTCCATCCATCTGAATCCAAGGCCAGCTTCTCTGGGCACTGAACCACACTATGTCTCAGAAAATCTTCTATTAATATGCTTCAGGCAATGGCCTCCACTTTATTGGAAACAATCCAGAGTCTCAATGTACTCCAACCCCTGAACTCATTATCTTCCTGGGGGAACCACCTGACCTGCCATTACCCCTCAAGGTCCTTTCACTGCCTAGATTCCATCCGGACTCCTGGTCTTCCATGAATTTGACCATCAACCATCTTTTTGACGTTGTCTCCTCTCATCAGAACAGAGAAGGCTTTGGTTTTCTATTTGTATCCCTGGCAGTTAGCACAGTGCTTGACACATAGTATATTCTTTAATAAATCCCAGGTTATTCCATTAGCCATATGATTCTCAGAAGACTAGAACATTGACATTCAAGGGTAATATGTATTTTCATGCCAGAGGGAATCCAGTAGAAAGGAAGTAAAACACTTTGCTTGGGACTTTGATGAGGAAAATGGTGGAGTTCTGTCCAATTTCCCTGAGTACATACCTTCATAACCATGTGGATCATCATTTGGAGGCCAGTCTTGCCAGGGTACTTCCCAGCAATGTTGGTGGGAGACAGATTAAAGAGGTTGGCTCCAGTCTCAGTGCAGATGGCATGGACCAGCATCTTCTTCCCCACTCCAGAAGGCCCCACCAACAGCAGTGTCTTCACCAATGGCGCCTTCTCATGCACCGTCTGAGAACCTGCGGGAGGTCACAAGTTTCAGACTGTTCTGCAGAAGTCAGTAGTCATTCAGTTGGATTTGCTCCCCAGCCCATTATCCCAGGGCATGAGCCCCATTTCTCTTACGCAGATTCATTGCCCAGTGCTTGTTTCAAATTAGAGTTTCCCCTGCAGACTGTGGGGTTCATGATCCCTATTCAGATGACACCAGACAGAAATCTAAGACTAGTGGACATCTCTGTGATAACAGGATCATGGATTCCAAGCTGGAAGGGGATTATAGATACGGAAAACTGAGCCGAGACAGGTTAAATGCGTCATACAAGTGTTAAGTATCAGAGGCAGAATTTGAACTCACTTATTCTGACTCTAGAGCCAGAGCCAGAACCTTGCTATTATGAAAATACAAGTATTAAGTCCCTGCTGTTTCCCAACTTTCAACCTAAATAATGAATGAAAATAAACGTATAGTACTAAAAATGGATTATAGTGCATGGGTGGTGAGCTAATACCTGATACTGATACTAAGATGAGATCAGGATGCAGCATCACCTAAAAGAGAGGGCACTGGGCTTAAGGCATGAGATCTGTGTTCAAATCCTGCCTTGACTATTACTGAGGTTTCACCTCTATGAGCCTCGTTTCCTCATCTGCGAAAGGATGGGAACCTGTTTCACGGATAGTGCTCCATGTACAACCTGTATCCAATTGCCTGCTTTCTCAATAAGTTAGGAGGGAGGTGTGTATGTGTGTGTGTGTGTGTGTGTGTGTGTGTGTGTTTGTTCTTCGTTGCCAAAGAAGATCATGCCATCAGAGAAATGATGACACGACTTGCACTTGACTTTGTTTTGAGTGAAGGAGGGATGTGTCACAAGCCTCACTTCTCCTCCAGAGATATCTTAATCCAGTGACCAGATTTCATCAGGATGACTGGAGATGACCCAGGATGAAGCAATTGGGGTTAAGTGACTTGCCCAAGGTAATATAGCTAGTGAATGTCAAGTGTCTGAGGTGAGATTTGAACTCAGGTCCTCCTGACTCCTGTACTGGTGCTCTATCCACTGCACCACCTGCCCCAAGGGGGAAGGTTGAGAAGGGAGGGAGAGCGAGACTTTGGAACTAAAAATGTTCTCAAAAATGAATGTTTTGTTTTACATGTAATTGGGGAAAATAAAATATTAAATACTTTTTTAAAAAAAGGACAGTATTCTGCAAACCTTTGATTGTTAGGCTGAAAGGATCCCAGGTCCAGACCTAGAAGGAATTCCAGGGCCCAATTAAGCCAAATTTCTGGGAGGAGAAAACTGAAGTTTAGGTGTGTTGAAGACTTGCCCAAGGTGATGCAGCTTTAAAAATCATCTTCATTTTCTTCTCCATTGCCTTGCTATTATAGGACCTCTGATCTGAAGGTATGCTGAGGTCAGTTTCAGAAACTGTCTTCAATATAGCTCCTTTCTCTCATGCCCCTAGCCCCTTATGCTACTTTAATATTCTAATTTGTAGTTATTTGTATGCTTAGCCTAATTCATTGAAAGTTTACTGAGGCCGGGGGTTCTGTCTGGACTTCCTTTGTATTCTCTGAGCACCGGCACAAGGTCTTGAACAGAAATGTTTTTTTGATTCCCGCTATGCCATCTTGTTATTCAGACTGGTGGTCACACTATTTTGACAATAATATAATAATATCTATCCTGGTAGAGTATATAGAGAAATAGCTTTGAAGGCAGGTACACCTGAGTTACACCTCTTACATATACTAGATGTGTGACCCTAGGCAAGTTATTTGACCTTTAGGTACTCTAAGCAACTCTCTAAGACTCTTAAGTTACAAGAAAGGAACTGATCTGTGTGGGTGGAGGGAGTTTCCTCACCTGGGAGTTCCCTGTACAAATGGTGACTTTTCTTTATTCATAGTAATATATAACATATATAGTAATATATAACATAAATACAAAGCTGGTGGATTTCAGTAATTAATTCCACTATCCCAGTAGAATTTAAACCGTGGGCCACTCCAAGGGCAATGGAGGATACAGTAAGTAACCAGCAATGGATCCCTCCTCTCCCCTCCCTTTTCCTCCCCTTTCTTCTCTCTCTTTCTCTCAGTATGACATCAAAGACATTATGAAAGGAATGTAGCTAGCAAAAGATGGCCATTCATATAGTGAGAGTGAGGAAAGAGATAGGCAGACCCTATTGTTCCCTGGTGCCTGTGTAATATCAAGATACCTAAAGGAAAGATGCCAGCCTCTTGGGTTGATTTTTCCTTTCCTTTGCACCCCACCTAAAAGGGAGGATTTATGGAAGGACATGGGCAAAAGTGGAATAGGATGAGAAGGGCCAGATGGATGAGTCTCAGTCTTCCTCACTGGAGGGATGACTGATTGATGGGATCACAGGCCCACTGCAGGATAGAAGCATTGTTTTTAATGTACTGCTTGGGTAATTTGGTTCTGGTGGTTGATCAACTTCCATCCATAAAAGTTCTTGGACCACTCTTATTTCATCTTGCTTAGAAGTCCTGCAGATTTCTTAAAGTCACAGACCATTGAATAGTACCACTAGTTATACACGAATGGTTTTATAATCAACTTTTTTTTCCTGATGAGTTTGTTTCTGGAGTCCCAGGCACATAGGTTAGCTCCAGAGATGTACTAGGGAGATATTTTATGCACTGAAATACACTAGGGACTTTAAGAGTTCATTTCTGTGGCTCCTGGGGCCACTAAGGCCAGTCTTAAACTGGCCTTCTGTGGGCAGCTTTAATGAGGAGTGTATTCTTGAGTGTCTCTCAGCTCAGCAGGATCCAATGCTTTCATTTAAAGGATTTATAGGATTAAATCTTTAGCCAAGGAAACTTGATCTGGATACCCCAAAGTTTGCTTATATACACATTTGATTGCATAAACTATTTATACATTAGAAACATAAAATGAGAACTAGTTGAAAATACCAGGCACCACCTTGCTTTCATGAATTGAGAATGTCAAAACTGCCTTTCTCTCTTGGTCAGCAGACACTCTTGGTTTAGTCCAGAGTTCCCATAATTCCTGTCAATTAGTGTATTGCAATGGAGACTCTGAGAGGATGCACCATTACTATTATTTTAACCTAATTTGCTTCTGAGGACAAAAAGTGAAAAGTTAGATTCCACGTTCCTTATCAAGTCAATGACATTTTGTGGAAAACATCTCCAGGATCAAATCAAAAGGGAAATGCCTTACCATGCCCATGGATTTCATCTTACTTGAAAAAGAATTTAAAGGAATTCTCACTGAAAGGCTGTAGACTCACAGATCTGGAGTTGCAAGAGACCTTGGAAGCCCCCTAGACTCACACCCTCATTGAAAAGATGAGCATTAAATGGAGACCCCAAGTGGAAAAGCAATTTACCCAAAATGACTACAGTTAGTGACAGAGATAGAATTTGAACCCAGAGTGAATGTTCTTTCCACTGCCCCACAGGGCCTCTCACCAAGGACACACTCAAATTAGTGTTGACAGAGGACAGGGCTGGCCATGACTGGGACTTTGATGTCAGTGCCATCTTTGCCACGTGGGATGGAGATCCCACCATCTCCAATTAAGGCCATCACTGCTTAAAGGTTATTCAGAGATGCACAAGACCCTGCCATGGAAAATGCTGGTTCCTTATAAGGCCAATCTGTAACCTGTCTTCATCCTGAGTTGAAAATCCTAGAGTAGTCTGCCTAGAAAATGGCATTTAATCAGTATAGAGGAGGGCATTTGAAGTTTGCAAAATAGTTAAAAGAAGTTGCTTCCACATTCTCAAATGGACTTTGACTAATACCTTAGTGTTCACATTCTTTGGCTTCCAATAAACACAGCCTTGTTGCAACTAGCAAGTTGTCACCTTTGCCCCTTCCCCAAATTCATGCATTTTCTGCCCTGGTGCTTATTTGGGTTATTACCTTTCCCAAGTGATTTTTCTCAAAATGGTTACCATACAAATAGGGATGGCCTAGAAACGGAATCCTTGTCAACAGCTTCTGTGGACCTTTTATATAGTGCTCAAATGAAACACTGCCTTCCCTCTAAAACTTAATTGGAAAACAGAAATCTGCAAAAGGGTCTATGACAGCACTCAGTCAAGCATTGTCAAAGCATGGAATGGCTTAGGCATGTGCATATACCTGTATGTGTAGAAGTGTGTGTGTGTGTTTGTCCTTCATTGCTGAAGAAGACCATGCCATCAGAGAAATAATGACATGACTTGCACTTGACTTTTTGTTTTGAGTGAGGGAGGGCTGTGCAGGTCACCAGCCTCACTTCTCCTCCAGAACCATCTGAATCCAATGACCAGATATTCATCAGGATGAGGCAATTGGGGTTAAGTGACTTGCCAAAGGTCACACAGCTAGTGAATGTCAAGTGTCTGAAGTGAGATTTGAACTCAGGTCCTCCTGACTCCTGCACTGGTACTCCATCCACTACACCACTTAACTGACCCATGTGTAGATATACATATTTATATAAAGGAGGAAAAACACTGGACTTGGTCTACAAGTCAATTTCTTTTCTTTATTACCTAATGGGAGAATCCCATACAAGGTGATGAGTTGTCTCACGTCCGAGAGTGATGGCATTGGTTCTATTGCTATATGGCGGAGGGTGGTTCCCAAGTAACAGAACTCGCCTGTGGGAAGAAAAGAGAGCTAATAAATGGGAAAAGCTTTTGTTCCAAAATGCATTCTGCTGAAAGATCTACTCCTATAGAATATAACACACTCAGAGAAAACCTAGTAGTGTTGTGTGTCAGAGACTCCTAGAAGATCGACACTTTTCCTTGAAAAATTCTGTAAAAAAGAAAGAAATGTGACTGTTTAAAGGAGCTGCTTTGGTGTAAGCTGGCCAGGCTAGTCACATCAGCTGTCAAACACTTGGAGCAGATTTGCTACTGATACTCTTCTAAATTCCAGGCTGTCACCTCTCAGGGTAGGGGCATTAGAAAAGGGGCAAAGTTCTAAAGAATTAACCATAAATAAAAAAAAAATGACCTATATGGTGAAATGTTAGCTTTTTTTGGTTCAGCATAAATAGCATTTTCCCTAACTGATGGGTAACATTTGTAGACTTAAAAAAAATAAGTGAGTGATTTAATGGGGATGGAAACTTGGGGTAAATGAAGTGGGGTGGAATCTGACTAGAATGTAGGAGGAATAGAAATGTCCCATTCCAAGGGCAATAGCCATTTTCATTTTCTAATTTTTAAAGGAATATCAAAGGCATAACAGGAATAAATCTTTACCAGTTTAATTAGAAGATATCAAAAGGCTTAATTGTAACTAGTCATAAATCCTAACTGATATTTTCTGACTAATTTAGATAAGGTCACCAAGAAAATTAGTTTGGCTGTCTTCATTTGTCACAAGGATGGATGTTTCAAAACCTTTGCATGTTCACATGATTCCTTTCTGAGTGGGACATGAACCTGTGAAAAAGACAGCGAATGAGTTCCCTATATTTTGATTTTTTTAAACTCCCTATTCTCTTAATAACAAGTGTGGATTTGGGTGAGTTTTGGGTGTTAGATACTTGGGAGTTTTTTTATACAATACTATGAATGCAAGAAAACTTTGAAGATTTAGAAATCTGAAGGTAAATAAAGGGTTTGTTTTGCTGTTTAAATAAATCAGCTAGCAATTCCTGTATTGCCACCATTTTCCCGTGTCTATGACAGAGGGAGGTGTCCTTGAGAGTGGGATAGATGGCGTTAGTGGGGACAGTGCGGTAATGATGACAAGCTTTCATTATTGCTCTGGCTAGGCCAGCTCTTTAATGAGGATGTAATGAATAGAAGCCTGGTTAATTTTGCCTTCACCCGAGTAGGAAGGCATGCTGGAGCGACCATTATGGTGAGCATTTATTGCCAGTAAACATGACATTAAGGGGCATATGAAAGTGACCCCAATTTTCTTGCTTCAATATATCCATGGTAATGCCCAGATGCACCATGTTTTGCAGAAATTAACTGATTTTACTTCAATGGCAGCCAGTTAAATTAGGGGGTGTACTGTTTTTCCTGTTTGTTTGGCTGGAGAGAAGGGACGCCAACAGTCCCGGGCATGGTGCCAAGCTGGGGTGAGCTTGTTGAAATGCATTCCTGCAATTCATCACACTGAGCTTGGACCACTGAGCCCTTCACCATCCGGCTTCAGGGGGCAGAGAGCAACTCTTTGCTTATAGACCAGACATTCTTGACAGAGAGGCAAGAAGAAAAGGAGAAGAATGGTTAAGGAAAGAAACCATCAAAGCAAGGCAAGAGGCGGTAGCAAAAAACAGTACTATGAAGGAAAAAGCTGATAGACATCTCGAAAATGATCTCGGGGCCAGGGAGGATGTCTTCTCTTCAGAAAAGCTGGTAAAAACACCCTCTTGTTCTTTCACTCTTCTCTGTAGAAGAATGACAAGAAGATGAAGAAAGAGAGAGAAGGGTGGGAAATTTCCTTGGTGACAGAGAGGCAAACAGTACCAGGCTCTGCATGCTAGGGCTATAACTGCAGACCAAGGTGTCCCGCACCTTCAGAAGACAGGCCAATACATGTTGGCAAAAGGTCAACTCCCCTCCCATATGAACTGTGATCCCCACATGCAGTGTCTGCTGAGAATGTGCTTGCAGGGACGTCTCTGCAACCTTGTGATATGGAATTTTAGGGACTTTCATTTCAGGCACATAGAATTTTCTGAAAATGCTGAAGGGTGAAATGGGAGACATTTGGGCTGCTACTCTGTAATGAGGGAGATCCTGTGGCTTAGTTGTGATAACAGGGAGTGTGTTTGAACCTAAAATCCCATTGCAAAGGCAAGCTTCGTCATCTAGCCATTTTGAGTGGCTGAAAGTGTCTGTGATTTTAAGTGACCTGATTAGAAGTGGTGATTGTCTCCAAGGGATGATGGAGTGACTCAGTGAAATCATAGATTTTTGGCATTCAGACAGGCTGGAGTTACAGAAAATGGAAAAATATGACATTTACATATGTATATTTAATTTTGAACAGTAAGCCAAAAGATACATTTATATATATATGCGCTTGTGTGAATGCATATGTATATATGCATACACACATATATTTACAAATTATTTACTCTGCAAGTTCATTCTCTCTATATATGTCTGTAGTATTGTCAGTTATGCCCCCCAAATCCTATCCTGCTCTAGGATGGTTCTGTCATTGCTGTGTGGGTGTGTTTTCTTTGATGTAGACATAGAGTATGTTTATTATGTCTGCCTCCCCGCTTCACACACTCTAGGGTTCAATCAAACTGGTCCTTTCACTATTTCTCATACCTCTCCCCCATGCCCTGGATTCATGCCCTGTCTTTGTGCCTTTGTGGTAGCTGCTTCCTAGGCTTTCTCCTCACTTCTGTTCCTTGGAATCCTTTAGCCTTCCTCAAAACTCAGCTCAAGTGCTACCTTCTCCATGATGCCCCTCCTGATCCCTCCAGCCTCTGGTACCTC
Source organism: Potorous gilbertii (assembly GCA_028658325.1). Lineage (NCBI taxonomy): Eukaryota > Metazoa > Chordata > Mammalia > Diprotodontia > Potoroidae > Potorous > Potorous gilbertii. The sequence continues at coordinate 292,827,369 of CM053770.1, read as the reverse complement.
ATGTTCTCTCTCCCCAATTTATATATAAATATATCTATGTTATACATGTTATATATTATATATATGTTATATACATACATACATGTGTTATTAATTACTATCTCGGGTCTGACTACACAGTTCATATGACTGTACACTTATGTCATCCCCACCCCTCCTTGTTCTCTATAAGAATAATGGGGACTTTGTCCAGCCCTGGGATAACATCCAGGTGAATTATACCCAGAGCTTTCTTTGGTGATTGATACCAGGATTGGTGATTTTCCTCACAAGAACTGAAAATGAGGTTACTTTGCTTTGGATGAAGCAAGGCTGGCTCTTCCTGATCATCATTCTCATTTCTAGATGTTTGCTAACCATCTCTTTAATGGTAGATACTAAAACAAATGTACTTCCCTCCCTTGGGAAAAATGGAAGACTTTTTAGGGGAATGAGGAGGAAACAATGCACATGCTATTGGGCTTTCTGGATAGATGAGGGAAGGAGGAGGAATATATTCAGAAATGAAGATGATGTAAAAACAAAAGCTATTAAAATAATATTTTATACTTGTAATATATTTATATTATATATTTTTTATAACATTCATTTACAATATATTACATTTATGTACTATTCACAAATATACTATAAATTAGTATGATAATATATTTGTATTATGTAAAATTTTATAGGACATTTTTATAAATATTAAAAAGTAAACAATCACAAAAATAACAAGTTGTAGAATTTATCCAAGGTTCAAAACCACACTCACTGGTCTATCTGACTTGATTATATCCCCCATCTCTTTCCTGACATCTGTCCTTCTCCATCCTTATAAGTTCTCTTCCTTTCTCTAGGTCTTCTTACTGACCACTGGCTATATCTCAGTAATAACATTGATTATTGCTTTCAATGTCTTAAGATTTGATTCATCTGAACCAGGTGACCCGAAGGATTGAAGGGGGCTAGCTAGGAGCGCTCTCTTTCCCTCCTCATCTTGACTTTCACCTCTCTATTAGTCATCCTTGCTCCATCCTTTCAAGTCCCAAGAGCATCTTCTCTTACAGGAAAAACAAGAGCAACAACTCTGTCCTCTCAGCCTCATCCATTATGCCTGTCCCACTCTCCCCAAGCAGGCATCCCATACCTCTTCTTTGCCCTCCTGCTCCCTGCCCTCCATTTTGTTTTTCTTGGCATTCCTAGCCAAACTCAACTAATTCTTAGCTATGCACTCTGGGCATTGTTCTTATAGGATTGTGCTGTACATCAGCATTCTTTTTTTCCTGCCTGTTTTCATCATCTGTTGTTATCTTTCAAAAAACTGATATTTGTTGATGAGTTTTCTATGCATCTATGTCACTCTCTCTAGACAACACTTCCTCCCCTTTCTCCCTTACATGGATCATTTTCCTCTGACTCTTCAAAATTTAATTCTTGAAAGTTTCTCATACTTAGACTTTCCCTAAAGAATTATTATAGAGTTACGTGTACAAAGGATATGAAGATTTTCTTGTGCAAATCTAAAAATTTATTTATTTTTAGTTTTCAATATTAATCTCCACAAAATTTTGAGTTCCAAATTTCCCCCCATCTTTCCCCTCCCCTCAACTGATAATGCCTTTCATTCTGATTACCCCTTCCCTAAATATTCCCTCCCTTCTATCACACCCCTCCCTTCCCTTCTCACCTTCTCTCTTTTCTTGTAGGGCAAGATAGATTTCTATACCCCATTACTTGTGTTTCATATTTCCCAGTTGTATGCAAAAACAATTCTCAACATTCATTCCTAATACTTTGAATTCCTACTTCTTTTCCTTCCTCCCTCCCCACCCATCCCCACTGAGAAGGCAAGAAATTCAATATAGGCTATATATGTATAGTCTTGCAAAAGATTTCCATAATAATCATGCTGTGTAAGACTAACTATATTTCCCTCCATCCTATGTTGGCCCTTATTTAGTCTGTTCTCTCATTTGACCTTGTCCGTCTCCAAAAGTGTTCACTTCTGATTACTCCCTTCTTCCATTTGCCCTCCTTTCTATCATCACCCTCACCTCACTTGTCCCCTTCTCTCCTACCCTTCTGTGGTGCAAGATATACTTTCATACCAAACTGAGTGAGTATGTCATTCCCTCCTTAAGCTGAATGTGAAGAGAGTAAGTTTCCCTTTTTCTCTCTCACCTTCTCCCTTTTCTTCTCCACAGAAAAAGCTTTTTCTTGCCTCCTTTATGAGTGATAACTTGCCCCAATCCATTTCTCCTGTTCTCCTCCCAATATATTCTTCTCTCCTCAATTTTATTTGATTTTTAGGTATCATCCCTTCTTATTCATCTCACCCTGTGCTCTCTCTCTCTCTTTCTCTCTGTATGTGTGTGTGTGTCTATAATCCCTCCAAATACCCAGATACTGAGAAAAGTCTCAAGAGTTACAAATATTATCTTTCCATGTAGGAATGTAAAAAGTTCAATTTTAGAAAGTCCTTTATGATTTCTCTTTCTTGTTTACCTTTTCATGCTTTTCTTGCTTCTTGTGTTTGAAAGTCAAATTTTCTATTCAGTTCTGGCGTTTTCATCAAGAATGCTTGAAAGTTCTCTATTGTATTGGATGACCATTTTTCCCCCTAAAGTATTATACTCAGTTTTGCCGGGTAGGTGATTCTTCTATAATATCATATTCCAAGCCTTTTGATCCCTTAAGATAGAAGCTGTCAGATCATGTTTATCCTGATTGAATTTCCACAATACTCGAATTGTTACTTTCTAGCTGTTTGCAATATTTTCTTCTTGACTTGAGAACTCTGGAATTTGGCTACAATATTCCCAGGAGTTTCTCTTTTTGGATCTCTTTCAGGAGGAGATCTGTGGATTCTTTTAATATTTATTTGCCCTCTGGTTCTAAAATATCAGGGCAGTTTTCCTTGATAACTTCATGAAAGATGATGTCTAGGCTCTTTTTTTGATCATGGCTTTCAAGTAGTCCCATAATTTTTAAATTGCCTCTCCTGGATTTATTTTCCAGGTCAGCTGTTTTCCCAATCAGATATTTCACAGTATTTTCTATTTTTTCATACTTTTGCTTTTTTTTTTGTAATTTCTTGGTTTCTCATAAAGTCATTAGGTTCCATCTGCTCCATTCTCATTTTTAAAGAATTATTTTCTTCAGCAAACTTTTGAGCCTCCTTTTCCATTTGGCTAATTCTGCTTTTTAAGGCATTCTTATCCTCATTGGCTTTCTGGACCTCTATTTCCAATTGAGTTAGCCTATTTTTAAAGGTGTTATTTTCTTCAGCATTTTTTTGGGTCTCCTTTAGCAAATTGTTTACTTGCTTTTCATCATTTTCTTGCATCTTTCTCATTTCTCTTCCCAATTTTTCCACCACCTCTCTTGCCTGATTTTCAAAATCCTTTTTGAGCTCTTCCATGGCCTGAGAACATCTCATATTTATTTTTGAAGTTTTGGCTGCAGAAGCCTTGACTTCTGATGTTATGCTTTGTTTTCCTTCATCCGAAAAGGTGAGAGAAAATACCTGTTCACCAAGAAAGTAACCTTCTATAGTCTTATTTTTTTCTCCCTTTTTTGGGCATTTTCCCAGCTAGTTACTTGCCTTTTGAGTCCTTTGTCAAGAGGAGGGTATACTCTGGGGACCTGTAAGTTCTCAGTTTCTGCAAGATGGCACAATCAAGAGAGAGAAATTTACTCCTCTCCTGGCCTATACACTGGTCTGGGAGCAACCAAAAACTTTTCTGCATAGAATCTTCAATTGGAATTACTTCATCACAACCACCTCCAGATCCACTGCCAGTGTTCCTCTTCACCCCTGGGTGGAGCTCAGGGCTGAGAATCAGATCAGTGGCTCAATTACTCCAGGGGGTTTAGGCAGAGGTCTCCCAGGGCTGCCACTCAGGGTTGAGATTCAGATCAGCTGTTCAGTTTCTCCAGGGGCTCTAGGTAGAGAGCTCCAACAATGGCAGCTGTCACTGCAGTGCCTGCTGCTGGAGGTCCAGACTGGGATCCCCTCTCCTGGGTGAAGTGGCTCTCCCACTGACCTTTGAAGCTGTCTGTGGCATTTGTGAGTTGAGAAATCTTGGAACTACTGCCAGTGGCACCCTGAATCCTGTTCTGTGAGCCTCATGCTGGGTGTCTGCATGTCTCATGAAGATTTTTTATTATGTTAGTTACTGATAGATTTATCTCTAGAAATAGTCTACTAATTTGCAACTCTACCAGCAATGTAGAAATGTACTTGTTCCTTCAAAACACTACAGGTACTGAGTTTTATCACTTTTATTTCTGCTTACTTATTTTCCCTTTCCTCTTCACTTTTTGGGGGTCCTGTATCAGTTAGTTTTCATAGGTTCTCAAGTGAGTGATACCACCCCACTGGGGGCACTGGACCATCTAGGGGGTGGTGGTAACCTTAGGTGCAATTGGGGGGTATTGAATAAAAATAAGGGTGCGGTGGAAGCATAAGGAAAGAAGAGAAGAAAATTTCAGAAAACCATTTGTACATGTTTCATCTGTTGTGTAACAGAGTTAGAGTGATTACATTATTTTCCAAATAAACACACAAAATACAAGTTATAACTGATCAGCCATCAAGTCCATCAACTCGTCTTAACAAGCAAGGATATCACTCACTATAAGGAAGGTCAACACAGGAATATGGTGCATGTAATGACTTGTTTAAAATTCAATACTATATGGTTACATGACACAATACTGCATCAACAAAATTTCAGTGCAGGAAAAAATCCATACATGTGCAATCAATTATTAAATTCAAGAAACTCATTTAAAAAAACATATTTTTTTGAAACGATGCAAATTAAAAAAAAACTGTTAAAGGGTTAAAGAAAGTAGATTTCCAGAGGTGACACTGAGTAATTTTTTTAAAGGGGGAGGGTTGGCCAAATAAACCAGAAGTTGGGAACTTCAGGTTTAGGTGATAATAACTTTATAATCTTTTTTTAAAGACTGACAGGAGAAATTCTCCTTTGTTTGCTTTTTTTCTCCTTCCAAATATTGCCTGTCCCATATAATGGTCAAATAATTTAATCCCATTCTACAAAGAAATTGACCGGTATTTTTTCCAGGATTTCTTGTAGATATTTCTGACAGATATTTGTTCTTTATATTAAATAAATTAAGCAGGAAATCTACAAAACCATAACATTTCTGGAAAACGCCAGTCTCAGCCTTTGGACCAAATATAAATATCAAAGGAAATAAAACAAAAACCATCCTCCAGAAAATCACATTTTCATCCTAAAGTTGAAATTACTGAATGATGGTCATGGCTAATTAGTAAATATTAGGTTTTGAATGATGGCTAAAACTAAATGTAATGGTTCACAAAAATTGTGACTTTTAAAAAACATTTTTGAGTCATAAAAAAGGTTGGTTTTGTTTTCAGCTTGTATAAGTTCTGAAACTGTCTCCACCTTGCCCCTGCCCCATAATGTGTGTCAAATTTTCTGAACTCAAACACAAAGTTCTATTTCCTCCTTTGAGCCCATAAGCAAAGCAAAAAAGCATCTTTCCTGTTGGTGTGAGGGAGTAAGGGTCCTGTACATTCTCAGTTTTATCTTTTTGGCTAGATGAGGAAAACGAGGCTTTGTGCAGCCAGGTAGCTGTGATGCCCCCTTTTTGGAAGAAGCATCCAAGGAGGGACCCATGATAATTTAAAAACAGGGCACAGGTAAGGGCATTTCTCAACCCCAACTCCCCTCAGTTCCTCTACATCTTGCCATCCCTATAGAATCATAGAATGTTAGGGTTGAGAGGGCTCTCTGTGACTAGTTCATCCAGCACCTACCTGACCAAGAACACCCTTGTTGGTAACTGGTCATCCAGCCTCTGTTTGGAGACATCCAGTGAGGGGAAGTTCACCCATCCATCTAGAATCAACCATCAGGGGCACCTCACTTCCCTTTAGGGAGCGTTGTGCTGCACCACTCATACAGTGATGCTATATTCATATCTAGAGAAATGTGTGATTCTTTCTTTTTCCTCCCCAGATATCCCCTTCACCTCATATATATTTGATGTGTCACAAACATGGCCCAAGGGACTGGGCCCAGTTGTCTACTAGACTTGTTATTTTGGAGAAAATGGGGCCCTTGACAGCTTGGGAAGCTCTTACTCCCCCACCCTGTCCTGAGATTACTTAGAAGATACTTTACCAATGTATTCGGAGAGCTGGACTTTCAAGGGTCTTATCAATAATTCTTCTTCTACCAGTTCCTTATATAAGGAATCCAGGGTCCTACAAATCAAATGAGCCAATGGTTACATGGAAATCTAGGTTAGGATAGAGAGTATGGCCCCAGGTAAGGGGAGTAGTAACAGGATGTACCCAAAGCCAAGTCTTTGTCAAAGGGAATCCTATATTTCTAAAGTCACTCTGTCAATATTTCTGCCACACCATAATGCCATTGGACTTTTAGAGTAACCCTACCTTGTCACTTTCAAATATCTATCTGATGTTTGCCATTAGCAAGAGTGACATCACCAGGTAACAGGAAATCAATCATGATTCCCACAGTCTACTCTTTCATCAATCTTCATTATGGAACAATTAGATATTAAGAATTACTCAATAAAGGTAACACTCTGAGCCCATAATTATATATTCAATTAGCTCCCTGCAATCAGCAGTAGGTCATCAATCCTTCTTGAAATTTATTTATGTATATATTTATATGTATATTTATCATATACTGAACTTAGTTTAGTTGTTTAAAAGAAAGATCTCTTTGAGAGACCTAGGCTTGCCTATGGAATGATTCTAATTCTAATTTTAAGTTGTGGGTGTGACTCATTTTTCAGAAGATGTGATGATGGGTTTACCAGTTTAGAGATGTCCAAACCATTTCCTTTGTGGAAGGCTCATGGGCATGTAACCAGCACCTTTGTGATTTATACCAATGAAGAACAGATAGATGTAAAAGTCATCCCCCTTATTCAAATTATCTAGGCTTGGAGGACACAGCAGTATAGATTGTTCCAGATAAAACACCGATGGGGCAGCATCTGGGATTTACAACTTCACAACAGTAACAAAAGCAGGAGCAGCAGCGGCATCTGTCTAAGAGCTCATAGTCAAATTGGGAAAGACCACATATATAGGAGAGCTCAAGTGAGCTTCCTGAAAGACACCCTTTAGCCCATATCTTGCACACCGGCTATCACTGGAGATCTTTAGAAGCTTATTTGTGTCTACCATGTACTTCTCCATGGTCAATTAGGTCATCTACAACGTTAATCATCTGGAGAGTTTTATGTTCTATGAGGAGCAATATGCAGCATCAATGGCAGAATATCTGCTGAAAAGATGAGTGTGTGTGTGTGTGTGTGTGTGTGTGTGTGTGTGTGTAGTTTTGGATGACTTGAAGTTCTATACTACTTACTAAATGCAATCCAGGCATCTTCCTCCCCATTCCTTCTTCTTCCTATCCAACTCCATGACCTGTCCATACCTTCAATGTCTGTCTCCAAATATGCACTGCTGGACCAGTTCAGTGAGCTTCCCCATCTACTTACTTGCAATCCTTTGTGTAATAAACATTCTTCATTTTCTTGGTTCTCTCTTTGTGGATGGTTAGGCCAATCTCTTTTAAGTACTTGTGGATCTCCTATAGGAGGAGCTATGATATTCTGGGTCTTGGTTCCCTGGTGTGACTGGGAAGGTGTGGTCTCCTGGACAGCGCCCCTTATTGGAAGTGTCCTGCTCTCTTCTTCATTTTCATCATGGATACTCTCAGAATATGCATAGATCATTCTCATAAGGACACAGTGATTAGAAAGTCAGCACTTGGGTAAAAGTTTACTGATATCTTCTTGATTATCTTTTTTTGTAATAGTAGCATTCATTATATTTTAATTTTTTTGGTGTCTGCTGCTGCTTCATACATGTTGGAAATGTATCCTTCAATGTTTGCAAGGCTCTCCTTACTCCAACTCAGCTATTTTCTACATACAGTTAGTGTGGCCCAGCTTCTCATCCTGACTGCATTATCGTAGATGCCTTTTTTACTTCCTTATATGACATATTAAGATTTCTAATATGGTGGCTCCACAGCATTCAATGAAGAAAACAGATTTTTCTGAAAATACCGTTAATTTACTGGGTTTTTTTAAAAAGATCGATTTTCCTCTTTCTCCTCAGTTCATCTGTTTCTGCTCTAGGATGATATGGTTGACAGGGAGCTCATGCCAGTTTTTCTTCTGACTCACGCTTCCAAAAGTCACTGCTTTTTGATGTTCTGCAAGGTGATGCCATCCTCTTGTGTGACAATTTGACGATAAGTTTATGACCTGACTGACTTTGTCCATAGTTTTGTGACTCTCTGCTCAGCAGAGAAATAAGTGTTAGGTGATAAGGCAGCTTTTATTTTTTAAAAATGTTGTTCCTTTAATGGCAGCAACCTCAATCGTTAATGACATTGTGCTTTAAGGTTACATACATTACCTCATTTGATACTCATAACAACCCTGTGAGACAGGTGCTACCATCATCCCCATTTTACTGAGAAGGAAAACTGAGGGGAAAAATATTTAGATCACACAGCTAGTAAATGTCTAAGGCAGGATTTGATCTCAGATCTTCCTAATTTCAGACCTAGTGCTCTACTTAGCTGCTTGTTTGGCTTTTAATCATTTCATTGTGACAACCGCTTTACATCAATGTAACTTCTCTAGGAAATGGAAGCGATCAGAATCATTTCCGTGTTGTTTCTTTGATCCTCTTCCCATGTTTGCCTTATTTGGATTATCAGATGGAAGCTGTTCTAATCACATCCAGAATTACCTTCTCATACATGATTTATTTTTAAATTTAGAACTGATTCTCAAATGACTCCACATCAGTAAGTTTTCACTTTTTTGTCTAATATAATGATATTCACTTTTTTTGTTGTAATATTGTATAATGCTTGCCATGTTTTGTACTTTCAAACCCTCTTCTTGAAGAAAACTTTCATGAAACATAGGCAGGAGACTTCCGAGTAGCTGGTAAGTAACTCTTTCATCCCTTAATTCTCAATCATATCTTTTGACCACTATTCCACCATTTTCCCTTGTGGCCACCTTTACAATGAAGTCACTAAATATCAATGTATATCTTAACATGATTTGACAAAGCTCTGAAATGCTCTTCATAGGACTTCTCAGCCTCTTCATCCTCCTCAATGTATTTTGGCATATAAGTCACAATTATCTTCATGGTGGTACTGTTTGCTTCTGTTTTTTATGAGCCTTGAAGAGTCTACTTTAGTTCCCATATCCCGTCAAATTATGTTTCTCTTGTCTTTGGCAAATCAAAAAAGTGGCTTCTTTCTTTCTAAGGAGAATCATCCTTCCATTGAGCTCCAGTGTCCTTATCTCGTCTGATTTCCATTGGAGGGAGAGAATGTCATATAGCTAGTAAATGTCTGAGTCTTGGCTTGAACTCAGGACTTCTTGATTCCGGGTTGAGTGCTATATAGCGTCCCCTAGTGGACTGTCACTAGATAATTATACTTGCAACATTATTATGCTCAGATCAACGTATTTTTTTTTCTCCCTTCTTTTTAGCAAATTTCTACTTTGTCTTTTTAGTCCCATGATTTCAAGGAACTTGGTACGAACTCATGATGTATGGCTTGGAGCCAGGGTGACCTGCCCCTTCTGGAGCACTTTAAGGTGCTGGGAAATATGGGTCTGGGAACTTTCCTAGTTTACTTTAAAATGCTGTCTGACAGCCTCTTATTGTGTTCCCATGAAGGCCTCAGGGGCACACCCAATAATAATAGATGAGGGTGTGTCTTGACCCTATTTTCCAATGAGAGTATCTTTTACATCCAAAATAGTTATTTAAAAACTAATTTTATTAGTGAACTTTGTTTAAAATGATCACAGAGGTATTTGAGCTGCATGATCCATTTTCAATGTTGAAGAGCTAATAAGCCATTTTATCTTAAAAGACAATGAGTATTTTAAATTATTTTTATTCAGGAACATTAAAGCATTTCTATTGAAGCTTGAAAAATGGAAATGTTTTTTAATACACTTCCACCCAATTATCTGAAATTTACTGGTACATAGTGAATACTTAATAAAGGCATGTTTCCTTCCTTCCTGTTGGTTCATTCTTAATTGAAATGCAGCACCCAAGTTCACACATGCTGGGCTGCCTTTCCATAAAACAAAACAAAACAAAAAACCACCCAAACACAGTTATCCTAAGAATGCACAGATAGACCATGACTTCTGGGAGTTCTCCATGCCAGGGATACAAGGTGACAAAAGTTGTCACCTCCACTGTCTCGTTTTATTCTACTAATCTTAATTAAGGTCATAGGATCACATACTGAGACCTGGGTTCAAATATCAGCTCCTATCTTTACTCTCTGCATGAGATGGGCAAGTCACTAACTTCTCTGGGGTAAAATGGGGTTGGAGGTGAGACCTAGATGTCCTTGGAGATCGGTTCTAGCTCACATTCTAGAATCCCATGCTGGTGTAGACAAACCCCTTCATTTGCAAATAGTAGCAGTGAGGCATAGTAGTTAGAGGGCTGGTTTTGGACTTAGGAGACTCTGGGTTTCAAATCGCACCTTTGACCACTTTGTTCAGTTGTTGTTCAGTTGTGTCTGACTCTTCATGATTCTCTTTGGGGTTTTTATGGCAAAGATATTGGAATGATTTGCCATTTCCTTCTCCAACTCATTTGACAGATAAGGAAACTGAGGCAAACAGGGTGAAGTGACTTGCCCAGGGTCACTCAACTAGTACCAGGGTCACTCAACTAGTACATGTCTGAGGCTGGATTTGAACTTGGGAAGAGGAGTCTCCTTGACCCCAAGCCTAGTACTCTATGCACTGTGGTTCTGTCTGGCTGTCCTTCCACTCATGAATTCCTTGGTCAGCTTACTGGACTTTGAAAGCTTTTCCTTCCACATTCCTTCCAGATTAGGAGGATCTAGGGTAACAGCATCAGTGACAAACCTTGTTCTTTTCTAGGTCAATGTCACAGCCTGTGACAGTAAAGACAATTCTAGGGAATGTTCTCGCCCCAGGATGGCTTCTGGCTGGGTTCTCTAGGGCTATGCTGAGGTTTGTATTAGTGGGAAGGGCTCTGATGGATAATTTCAGCAACCAGGGTGTTGTCTACCAAGTGTTTGGTGGTGGATGTTAAATTCTGACCTCCCGCAGGGATGAGTGAAACAGTCTCCATCTCTTCTTCATATAACTTTTGTAATATTCATCATCATCATAGTCATCATAGTTGTGGTTGTTAAAACATGAAGAAAATGAGCCCCACAGACTGACTGCTACCCCTTCAGTCACACACAGGCTAAGGTTGGGATCTGAACCCAGGTTCTCTGACCTCCCAACCAGAGCTCCTTCCATCATACTGCTCTAGTTCCCTTGCTGGGATACAATGTGGTAACAGTGGTAAGACCACTGAATTTGGAGGCAAAGGGGCTAGGTTCAAATTCTGACTCTTCTACTGACCCCTGTATAATCTTGGGCAAGTCAGTTCCCTGATGTGGACCTCAGTTTCCTCATTTGTAAAATGAAGGTTAGGATTAGACAGAATTGTAAACTTCCAGTTTTACATACAAGAGATCCTATGATCCATTAGGAACATGAAGAAAATGACCTCAGAGAGGTTTACAGTCTAGGTCAAGGTCAGAGATCTGACTCTTAGTAGGGACTTTGGCCACTATGGCATTGCTCAGAGGCATACATGTCAAGAGAATGGGTACATTCCTTACCTGTCAGGGGTCAGGTCCTTCTCCTTTTTACCTTTTTTCCCCTTTCTTCCTCTCTGAGAACAAAATATAAATAATTATCTCACCATTTAGGAGAAATACATAAGTATAGATAGCTGCAGAAATCAGCATACACAGCACTTTCCAAAAATAACTTGGCAGGAAAAATGAATTCACTAAGGGTTGAAGCTCCCTGTTTCTTAGTCTTCTCTGGACTTAAAAAATCCCATGGGTCTAATGGGAAGATGGTTGATGTATATTTAGTATTTTTAAGGGCACGCCTCCACGTTCATCCTGACCCCTTCATAGCTCACATCGACATAATACACCATAGTTAGTAGACACTTGTGAGTAGTCAGAACCAGCATTAATATCTTCACTTTACAGAAGAGGGAAACTGAGGCTGAGTTGAACATCTTCTCTAAGGTAACAAACCTAGTAACTGGAAACAGGGAGTTGAATTCAAGTCTTTTAACATCAAATCCTGTGCTCTTTTCTTTTAAAAGTGTTATTGATATCTTTTATTTTTATATTATTCAATTTAATACTCCTCCTCCCTCCACACACACTTCGCAGAGAGCCATGAACTTATAACAAAGAACTAAAAAAGAGAAAAAAAGTGTTTCTCAAACATATCTGATCCATGAACCAAGTCGGACATTATATTCAGTCTCCCACTTTAATAATGCCCAAGTTCTCTCCACAGCAAAGAGATCTCATACATCTTCCATCCCCTCTTCTCTTCTGCCTACAAATATACTTGTGTCTTCCCTGTCTTACAAATACCATCTTGCTTTGGGCTGTGAAGCTTCTATCCTAGCTTCCTTTTCCTTTCATCTAGAAAGAAGAGTCAACATTTGCTTTCGAAGTACTTTATAAGTGATAGAAAGGAGGGTGTGCTTAAGGAGAAGGGCCAGTCACTGGAGGCAGCTGCCACAATGTGGATGAGGAAGGAGATAGTAAACCAAGTGATGTTGGAGACTGCTGCTTAACCTTTGTGAGCCTCAGATTCTAACCAGCTGGGCAGGGATGGACCTGGATTGGTGGAGGAAAGTCCCCACCAGGAATGACCTATACTGATGAGATTACAGGACCAGGACCACAAAAGAGAAGAGAGAAGCTAGGTAAGGGACCAAGCAAGATTGGAGAGGCAGGCATGGATGGGAGATACAGAGGAAGACTCAAGGACACTTCTGAGGATTTGAGACTGACTGACCGGGAGGGTGGGGAGTTATCAAAGTGAAGGGAGGAGAAAGTTTGGGAGGAAGGTGATGAGTTCAATGTTGGGCATGAACGTAAGGAGCTGGGAGACATCCAGGGGGAGGGATCCCACAGGGAATAGAATGAAGTAAACTCAGAAACTAATTAAATGATTGACTGAGGTTGCAACAGCATCTTAGAAAGGAGAATAAATGCAAGCACATTCTCGCCAAGACAACACAGGAGAATGTGGTGAAGAATGCATAATTTCAGCCTGCTGTCAGCAGGATCTGGGTTCAGATTCCACCTCTGACACTTATTAGATGCCTGACCCTGGGAAAATAATTGAATTTCTCTGAGCCTCAGTTTCTCCAACTGTAAAATGAGGGGGTTAGACTACATGGTCTCCAGGATCCCTAGAAGCTTTAAAACTACCACCCATTGACCCAGAAAAGATGGGGTCGGGATCATAGAAGGAATAAATGTACTTTTGAACTGCATTTGAAGTTAAAAAAAACCCAAAAGATGCTCTGATTAAATGTGCAACTTCTGTTTTAAGGCCTGATACAGACAGTCCAAGCTAAGACTCCTGGGATCCTGGATGCTTCAACTCTACTCAAAACCATCATCCAAGTCAAAAGTCCTGGTCAATAAATACTCTTTGGTTGTCTCATCAGAAATGTATTGCTTCCTAGGCAATAAAGGAACAGAATTAGAAAACTCTTTCAATGAATAATACCAAATTTTTAAAAAGTCTTATTTGATCTACACTTTGAGTACTCTGAAAATTAGCCTATATTTCTATTCAAAAATTAAAAGGAATAATCCAGTCCGTAAGTCAGAGTGATTCATTGGACTTAATGGTCTCTGAGATCCCTGTCAGTTGGAGACCTGGGAGCCTTCAAGCTAAATGCAGATTTTTTTTTAATCTGTAGTTTACCAAGTATAGGGTACACACATTAGGGTTAGAATTTACTCAACAAGAAATTAGAATGTGAATTAACTTTCTTGGGGATGTATGGGGTAGCTTTTCCTGTAATGGTATTATCTAACTTTTAAATAATTTGCTCTTTGTGACATAAAATAATGAGGAAGAGATGACCCAGCCACCAGCAGGGTTACATTTTGTCCTTCATTTCTTGACTATATACATGTCTTAATATAGGAAAGCAAATGATCTTTTGGGGGTGTTTCATTAATGAGGAGAAAAAATATCTTTTCAGCATAAAAAATCAACTCAATCTGTAATTAATTTATTGAACAGAAGGTAGCTTCCTTCCAGCATTTTTCCCCAGAAAACTAACTGATAGATGTAAAATTGTAGGTACATTTTTTCACATCAACATATGTGGTTCTATAATTAACATCAATATTTCTGGGAAATCTGGCTGGAAAAGATATGAAAGAATTGGAAAACGTCTGGTAGATGGATTTGTCTGCATGCTTTCTTTTAAGCACTTAAATAGAGTTCAAAGGCAAGCCCTTTCTGAAAGTTGATGACTTTACTAATTTAAGTGGATGACAGTTTAACATTTATGGGTGGCTATGAATGATAATAAACTCTTTGCTCTTTGAGGGGGCGAGTCAGCAGTCGAACTTGCTGCATTTCGCAAACATTGATTTGGACATGGAAATTTATGTTTATCCATTTTCCTAGGTTTATGTCACTGAAGAGGGCCAAAGTGTAAAGCACTTTGGGCGTTACCTAGGGGGAGAATTATTAGCTCTTTCTTCTTATGTTCTCTACTTCAGTTAGATGGATGTCTGGATCAAGGAGCAACCTTAGTAGTGGGGTCTTGCTAGATATCAAACAACAGCACCAGAATTAGGTTTGCTCAAACATTTGCTCCAAATGGAGAGAGAGGGTCCTTTTAATTGGTTAACTGGAGTTGGTATCACTTCTGCCATTGTGAGACAAAGCACATCGTCCCAGGAATCTAGTGGTCTTTAATAGATGTTTACTGAGTGAATGAATGAACAAACCAATGTAGGTATGAATGAATGAATTCTAGTTGGACCACAAGGCTGCCATGGTTCAGACTCTTCTATGGTTTCGTCATGGGCTGAATCTCTAATTTGGTTAAGCTTCTATGTACCTAACTGAGGAGAACATTACTAAGTTCTCTGATGGAGAGACAACTAATTCCTGAGGGATTTTCTTTCCTCCTCCACTGATTTGTGCGTTTCCAGTTTTTGTCAAATCTAGTATTTAATGAAAATAAAAGTCACCTTCCTTTTCCTAACTTTGTGTTTTTCTTTCCCTCCGCACTATATTATATTGAGCTCATTCCAAATGATGGAAAGTTTCTTTGGAAAACTGAATATTATTTTAATGAATATTAGTACAATATGCACATTAAAATATTATAGCAATGTCCATTGAATGTGATGCAATTCTAAACTAATATTATTTTAAATTAAATGATATTATTTAAAAATGCATTTTAGTGTAATCACTTTAGCATGTATATAGTCCATATGGTATTTAGAATTTCCTCCTCTTGTAGGATTATTCTGAATTGTACAAGAAAGGCTTATTTAAATCCTGACCTTTTTAATTTTATTCCCAAGCCTGTGTCACAATGAGAGATGCTGGTAAGAATCTGTATTATAATGTGTGATGCTGGTGTATATATAATATGAGGAATGCTGTATTATAATGAGTGATCACTGGGAGTTTGAAAGGTCTTGCAGACAAAGCACTATGTGGGAAGCCAATCTAGCCATCCAATTAACAGGGATTGATTGTGATTGTCTCTACTGTCCAGATGCCAATGGTTCAGGCACCTATGGAAGGCTTTTCGGTCATGAGAAGGCAGTTTCTGCTCCAGAGTTACCCCTTGTTCTTTGGCATGTACAACAAAAATTCCATGCTTGCCATCTTTATCACAAGGAGGATGAAGTGGAAGTTTCTAGAGCAGGTTGCCCACCTCTGTTCTAGAGTCTGGAAGTAAGTTAAACCTTATGAAAAAACAGGCCATTTAAATAATGCAAGTTAAGTATGATTGAAGTTGAGTGAAACAATACACATATGCACACACACACACACACATACACACACACTCACAGTGTCCCCAAAAGCCTTAGGGAAAATTTTAGGCTTAAACCTGAATCTCCAGGTATACTAGCTGTGCTTTTGGTCATTTGACCTGTATGCCTCAATTTCCCCTTCTGTAAAATGGGGTTACTGATACAATAAGAGCCCCTACTTCCCAGGGTTCATGAGGATGACAGGATAATATTTGCTTTGTAAGCCTTCAGGCTCTGCAGGAGAAGAGCAGGACCTGGAGGCAGGAAGGCTCCTCTTCACAAGTTCAGACACTTCCTAGGTGGGTGACCTTGGGCAAGTCACTTCACCTTGTTTGCCTCAGTTTCCTCATCTGTCAGATGAGCTGGAGAAGGAAATGGCAAACCCCTCCAGTGTCTGCCAATAAAGCCTCAGACAGGGTCAGGGTGAGCCAGACACGGCTGAACAAGAAATTATTGTTGGAGTTGTCCTTATCTAGTAGTTGCTGATAGAGGAACTGGGGAGATGTGAGGAACTTGACCAGAGATTAGTGTGACGATTGAGTGATCAGCAGGTGATTGCTGCCAGCTCCTCAGGGAGCAACAGGTTTAGCAGGTGGAAATAGGTGGGATAAAGACTCATAGGATCACTTGTTGAAGGAAATAGGTCTCTGAGAGCATCTAGTCAGAACTCTTCATTTTACTGATGTGGAAACTGAGGCCCACAGAAGGGAGCGTGACAAGGAGGAGACCTTTCTAGGGTTAATACTTTTGTCTTTTAATGAAGAAACATATTTGAGACATTTTACCATAAACAGATGGTTTTCTTATTTCTTTCCAGGAAGTCTAATTTCAAAGCCGTTTATGCACTTTATGGTATTTACTTCTAAGCTGCCCCATAAAATGGAATTTTGAAAAAGTATATATGTCAAGAGTGTTTCCTGATGCAGTGGAACGACTGTTTTCCAGAGTCTTGGCAAAGAAATGCTATATTTTCTCTCCCTTGTGACCCTAAACACTGCATAGTATAACTTCCTCCCTACAAATGCTCCATGTTGACTTTATCCCTTCTATGTGTGCTCTTGAGCTAGCACACGCGCGCACACACACACACACGCATGATACAGAAACATACACGTCTGTTGTCTGCATATTGAAGGCTAGAATTACTTCACTTTTGTCTTTGTATGACCTGATGCCAGTAGGTGCTTAAACAATGCTTGTCGATTGATACCTAACATTTCTCATGACAGAAGGTGAGCTCCTGGAGGGAAGACCTGGCTTCATTTTTGTTTTCCTATTCCCAGTAACCACTAACCAATGCCTTGCATATGGTAAGAATATGTGTATATGTGTGTGTGTGTGTGTGTTTGACCTTCACTGCCAAAAAAGACCATACCGTCAGACAAATAATGACATGACATGCACTTGACTTTGTTTTGAGTGAGGGAGGGCTGTGCAGGTCACCAGCCTCACTTCTCCTCCAGAGCCATCTGAATCCAGTGACCAGATATTCATCAGGATGACTGGAGATGACCCAGGATGATGTGGTTGGGGTTAAGTGACTTGCCCAAGGTCACACAGCTAGTGAGTGTCAAGTGTCTGAGATGAGATTTCTACTCAGGTCCTCTTGACTCCTGCCCTGATGCTCTATCCTCTGCACCACCTAGCTGCCCCTGGGTAAGAATTTAAGAGCTACTTATTGATGAATCAATGAGCACATATGAACTCCACAACAGAACGTAAGCAGGGATGGTTTCATTTTTGCTGTTGGGTTCCCAGCTCCTAATCCAATGTCTGGCACACAAGTAGGCACCTGATGGATGAAGGTGGATTGATTGGTCAATTGCCAGCCTGTGGGCAATTTTGCCCTCGAATCTTTAGCTTTGCTTTCCAGAAGGAAAGTATTTTCACACACAAGGATCAGGGTCCTTAACAAGTTTAACAATATCTCCTACGTCAACTGAACAGGATTCAGGGGCTAGTCTGTAATAGATTTTGTAAAACCTGAGTCTCCTTCAAATACACTGCAGAGATGCTTAACCTGGGGTCTGTGAACTTTTTTTTTTTAATATTTTGATAACTAACCCAATATAATTGGTTTCATTGTTAATCTTGCGTCTTAATTTATGCATCTAAAACATTACGTCGAGGTGTCCCCAGGCTTCACAGATTGCTGAAGTGGTCTGGCACTTCAAAAATGTGAGGAACTCCTGGAATACAGTAGAAAGGCCTCCTCCAGCAGGCTGGAGGGAGCGAGGGCTAATGACTAAAGTTTCGGTCAGCTCAAGGTGACTTCACACTGTCCTGGTAAATCTCCATCTTATTGATCCCAAGATCTCTAAGTGAATAGATATGTACCACTGGATAAGGGAGATGGCTCCCTCAGGCCTGTTACAGCAGCCACCCTCCCACCCAAATTTGCACAGGCACCCATGAGGGGTAGAGGATTTATGCTGGCAAATTTCATGAGCGGTTCCTGGCTCACCCTGCTTTCATTCCCTATGTACTAAGGTAATAAAAACAATAATATGTAGCACTTCCTGTGTGCCAGGCATTGTGCTAAATGCTTTAAAAATTAATATGTCATTTGGTCCTCACAACCACTTGGGAGGTAGATACTATTTTATCATCCTCATTTTACAGAGGAGGAAACTGAGGCAAACAGAGAAAAAATAATCTTCCCAGGGTGACATAGTTATATCTGAGACCAGATTTGAACTCAGGTCTTCCTGACTCCAGATCCAGTGCTCTATCCACTGAACCACCCAGCTTCCCTTGTCACCTAATCCTGTGAATCTTTCTTCTGGATGTTTCTTGTCCATTTTTTCCATCTCCATTCTTACTGCATCCACCCCACATAGGTTTCTATCATTCAATGTCCAGATTACAGCTACTGCCTCCCCATGGAATGCCATCCCTCCTTTCTCCTCTGCCTTGATGCTTCTACTTATACACCATTAGCTTGCATGCCATGTTTCTGGATCATCCTCATTTGCCAGCAAACTTGAATATCTCCTCACTGTACTGAATACTGGTTAAGGGAGCCAAAATATTGGTTCTTTCCATTGTGGTAAGGAGGAAAGAACCACGATTCTGGAATCAGAGGGGCTGAGTTCAAATCCCACTTTTCATGATGACTGCTTGTACTAACTTGGGCAAGTCACTGACCTATCCCTGGCTATGTCGAAATGAGGGATTGGAGAAGGGAGCCCCTCGGGTTTCTTCCAGTCCTAAAGAAGGACACACAACAACATGATTGTATGATACCCTATGATACCAAGTCATGTCACTTTGGGTCTCAGTTTCCTCCTCTGTAACTTGAGACAAGATGGTCTACCTGCTCTAACTCTTTGGTCTTAAAGACCAATAAGTGCATGTCCATCTGGTAGGATTGCAGTAGATATGAAGAGGCTATGTGGTAGGGTGGCTGATAAGGTCCCTTCCGGGTCTGAGATTCTATTACTTTGTGTTTAAACTCTTCTGCCCAGGAGGATGGACTCCATGATTTGACTTCATCCCCATTCAATGGTGACAGTATGCACAGCATGGGGCCCCAAGTCAGGAAGATTCATCTTCCAGAGCTCAAATATGCCCTCAGACACTTACTTAGCTGTAAGAACTTGGGTAAGTCACTTAACCCTGTTTACCTCAGTTCCCTCATCTATAAAATGATCTGGAGAAGGAAATGGCAAACCACTACAGGATCTCTGCCAAGAAAACCCTAAATTAGAGTCATGGAGAGTAGAATATGACTGAAAAATGACTGAACATCCCCACCCTCACTCTCCACCCCCACTCTCTCCCACCATCACTACCACCACCATCACTACCACCAGCACCCCCACCTCCTCCAACAATGCGAGCTTATTTCTTCTGCTGCCTCATATGCACTCTTGTGTTCTCTGATCAGGCCAGGTTCTTTGCTGCCCAGAAGACACAATGAGCTCATTTCTAAGCTGGGCTGCATTCCCTCATTCTCTTCTCCCCCACTCTCATGCCCTCCCTATCCTCCCAGGGCCAGCTCTGACCACTTCTGTCCTCCCAAATCTCCCCTTCACTGAACGCTGTGGGTACTGTAATCAACCAGACAATTGAGTCCTGATTTTAAATGGTCTAAAGCATTTGCATAACTTGCTGGGAGGAAGACAGATTATTTGAAGAGGGGGGAGGTGTCAGGGAAGGTCTCCTAATGGTTTGGAAACATAATTTTTATTCTCTACTTTCTCTTTCTCTTTTTTTCTCTCAGTTTATTGCTGTTAAAGGGTTCATACCCATGGAAAAATATATGAAAAAAAGGTAGATACTTGGTAAATGGGAAGGGAAAGTGACTCCTATTTAGAAAATGTGAATAATTCCGAACAATGTAATCAGCAAATCTGTTTTATGTGCCAGGCATGGTGCTGAGAGATGAGGCTGCCAGAACAAGAATGAAATAAGCCTGCCTTCAAGGTAGAGTCAGTGTGGTGTAGTAGTTAGAATCACAAAGACCAGAGTTCAAATCCTGCCTTGAACACTTCCTTACCTCCCTGGGCCTCGATTTCTGTATCCGTAAAAGGACCTTTAAGGTCTCTTCTAGCTCTGTGGTCTAGAATCCCATGAAGTCACTTCACCAACCTGAACCCCAATTTTATCATCTGTAAAATGGATCAGTTCAATTTGGTGGCCTTGAAAGTCTCTTCCAGACCTAAAGTGATGCTTCTCCCATGACCTGCTATTCTGCTAACTGTGAAGGCTGAATACATGTTTTAGTGGATGACAAATGATCCCACAAATAGTCTAGTGATTCAAGAGGATATAATTTCTTCTAGAGAATGAAGCTTGCATTCATTCTTTGGATTTTTGTTGTTGGAACATAGGTTGACCTAGAAGGCTTCTTTCATCCTTCCCACTCTTGGCCCATAACCTTATCATCCTAGACTTGTTCTGCTTGGTCCCAGAGGAAGAGAAATGGGTAGAAGCTGCCAAGAGGTAGACTGAGGACTGATGTAAGGAAGAACTTCCCTGATTGATAGAATTTCCCCTTAATTTTCACAAATTCCCATCCCTGGAGATTTACACACAAAGGGTGGATATGATAAGGGGCTGTGGTTTCCGGATGACCTAGAGACCTTGAACATCCTTTCCACTATGAAATTCTAAATAATATGGATTAAAATCAATTTAATAATTTTTCAAAGTTAAGAAGAATGAGTCATAAAGCAAAGCAGATGTTCATCCATGATACTCGAGTAAATATTCCACTGCTAAAGAGAAGGTTATCTATCAAACTGGGGGCATGAAGCACCATTTTGTCTGCCAGGTTTCCTTAAGTGTGGTCCAGTATATTTCACAATTGCTGATGACAAGTTCTATCTGAGCTTTTGGAAGCTAGATTTACTAAAAAGATGACTTACTGTTTTCTTATTTTTATTAGGATGCAATGATGAACCTTCCTGCATAAAGATTAGTAGTCAGATGCTCATATGGTTATTGGCTGTGTTCTCCTTTTCCTCTATATGTATTTTTAAATAAACCTAATGGGATTAGGGAAACTGGAGAATAAATGAAATTTGGTCATTAAGGCTTACTCAATAAAATGCAGTAATATCTCTGTCTTTCCTAACCAAGAAAACAGGATTATAGATTTTGAGCAGAAAAGGACCTCATAGGCTCCCAACGCTCTTATTTGACAGATGAAGACAAGGAGGTTCAGAGTGCTTATGTGATTTGCCCAAGGCCACACAGCCAGAAACTTCACAAACCAGAGATCTTGAGCTGAAATGGACCTTGGAGACCACAGAGTCCAATTTTCACATTTTACAGTGAAGTAAACTGAGGCACAGGATAGACAAGTGATTTGTCCAAGTTAACACATAAGTAAAACACAAGAGTCAGGATTTGAACTCAGATAATTTCTAGTATTTAGAGCTAGCAAGTGCCTAAGAAATCATCAAGACTTCTATCCCTCTCCTCATTTTACATAGGGGGAAACAGAGGCCCACCAAAGTAAACTGACTTGTCCTAATAAGTATCCAAGCAAAGATTTGAACTCAGGTCCTATACTTCCCAGGACAGCATTCTCTCCTTGGTACTGAGCAGACCTCTTCGACAGAAGTTTCAGTGACAGAAGAAGGTGTAAATGGCCCCCAGGCCTGGGACCCCTCAAAGCAGAGAGCACGGATGAGGAGGGGGAATAAGACCCTTGAAGTACTTTTCCAGTACCTTCCGCTTTCTAGCATCACTAGGACACTAGAGTAGATTACATGGTGTGATTTCAGGGGCTCCTTTATCTCCCACTATCCATATTTCCTTTTTTCTGCTGAAGAGTAAAGGGGGAAAAAACCTTTTCCTCCACAACTGGAGAGAACAAACGAAGTATCTACATTAGCTGAGGACACAGTTATAAAGCCCAGATGTGCTTTAGTTAAAAGCTAGCTGGTCAGCCAATAGAAGACACCTCAAGTCCTAGAGGCCTGGGATAGAGGAAGGGGTGAAGAAAGCATGAAGATGGAGGGGGGTGCTTTACAGGGGAGAGGAAGAAGGGACAAAGCAGGGGGAAAGGGAGGGGAAGCTGTGACTAGAGGGGAGAGCTGACAAATTGCTGACTTCACAGTTCTGCCTTTGAGTGGCCTGGTTCACCTTGACTTCGGGACCAGACCAGTGAAAGCTCTGGAATGGAGCAGCACTGGTTGAATGAGATTTCTTTTTCTTTTTCTTGTTCTTTAAATGACTCTTGATAAATATCACTGTACTTAAAATCATGGAATTATAGAAACCAGTCATGGAACATATGAATAAAAATACTTTTCAAATGTAATTTGAAATGTTTTCTTTGGTTTTAAAGCAAACAAACAAAGAAAGCGATTCTCCAAACCACTGACCTCCCATTTTACAGTGGACTGGGTCAATTCAAACCTCACCTTTCTTTCCTTTTTCTTCTTTGCTTTTCGTGGGGCTTCCTTTTCTCTGTCCACAGCTAGTTTTAGATTCTTCAGTTCCTGTCTCATCAACTCATCCACCTAGGTGGAGACACATTGGCAAATCAGTGTATGGCAATTTAGAGTGGTGTGGACAATTCTGATGAATGATTCTGCATCCAATAGTTATTAACAGGATAAACAAGCTTTAAACTATGGGTAATTTTCAATATGCAGGGTTGGAGGATCATAGCTCTAGACATGGAAGGGACCTTGGAGGAGTCTATTTAGTCAAAGCCTTGCATTTGACAGTCATGGAAACTAAGGCATAGAGTGGTTAAATAACTTAATTAACTTGGACACAGATGAGTCATCACAGGCAGTATTTGAATCCAGATTTTCTGGTGTCAGTCAGTCATACTACATCAGAAGTACTTTGAACATTTTTGCATGATGTTTGCATGTACTGAGCCTGGAGATCCTGATGAACTTTTTAAAATACCTGAGGCATCTATGTTAATCATTAAAAAAAGATATCATTGTTGTTAATAACAACATACCTGAATTCTGATCTCTGATTCCAGTTCTTTCCTCTTCTCCTCCTTGATCATCTCTGGGTCAAAATCCTGTAGGAAATTCCAGGACTCATCTATGTCCCTCCAGACTCCTATACCACAGCAGGACAAAGAAAGAGAAAATCAGAAATGCTGCCTATTTTCTCTCAAATAACTGCTAGCCTTTATATGGTACTTTATGATTTATAAAACACTTTATAAATACCTCATTTAATCCTTACAACAACACTGGGGGGCTCGTAGTGTTAACAAAGGTGAATGGGAGAAGTGTTGGGTCATAAGATCGAACTAAGATTCCTTACTCTATGATCCAACAACTGGCAAGACAGAGGATAATAGAGTTGTTCACTGACAAATTGATTTAGCTGAAAGTTCAATATATTTTGGACCTACTATGTGCCAGATACAGTGGTAGACAATGGGGAGTGAAAAAAGCCCTCTTGAATGAGACACAGATAATTTTTCCTCTTAAAAACCACTCCTCCCCTCCCCCACACAAAAAACCAAGGGGTCTCAGAAGGCCCATCATTCAGGCTCTGACAAGCAGTTGAGTACATAGGACTGAGGTGGGCCATCTCTACACAGAGGTCATCTAGTCCATCCCTATTTTACAGATGAGGAAACTGAGACCAAGAAAGGTTAAATGGGAAAGGTCAAACAGGTAGCAATTAGTAGGGCCAAGATTCAAACCCAGGTCTCCCTTTCCCAATGCTCTCAGTCTCTAGTGCCTTCTAAACAAATTTTCTTGTATTCATTTTGAATAATCTTTTTTTTGTTATTTTGTTATGTCCAAGAGAACATTAGCTTCTGGAGGGAAGTAACTGTTTTGATTTTGTCCTTATAAACCTGGTGCCTCACAGAGTACCTGGGACATGGAGTGGAACCATGATTACTATCAGGCTAGGGAAATCCTGGTGAGAAAAGACCCTCTACCAAAGTAGCATTGGCAATTAATCATCATTTGACCATCTCTGAGAATTGCCTAGGGCACTCAGAGGTTAAAAGCCTTGGAAGATGGTGCTGGGGTTTAGTAGACAGAGCAGTTGACTTGGAATCAGGAAGATGAGTTCTAATTCTGACTCGGACACTAGCTAGCTGTGTGACCCTGGGAAACCACTGAACCTCTCTGTGCCTGCCTGTAAAATAAGGGGGCTGGATTTGGTGTCCTTCAAGTACTCAGCACTCCTGCATCACACAGCCAGTATGTGACAGGGTCAGGATCTGAGCCTATGCCCTCTGCCTTTAAATCTAGGCATTTCCATTGTTGCAGGCTGTCTCTCATAACCTGAAACTGGAAATTCAAATTATGTTCAGAGGGCCACCATCTAACCCAGGGTCCCATGGCCATGAAAATTCTAGAACAGCTTGTTGCTCACAAACTTTAAGAGACACATGCCAGAGATGGTACAGAAGAAAGAGCTCTGGATTTTGTGTTAGAGGTCCTGGGAGTTAATCCTGGTTCTGCAAGTCATACTCCTTGTAATGTAATCTCTGTGGGCCTCAGTTTCCTCATCTGCAAAATGAGAGGATTGGGTCAGATGACCTCTGAGGTCCCGAGGTCCTTCCTGCTCTATGCTTCTGAGATCCCATTTGATGTGCTAGGGGACATCCATATAAAAGAGGCAGATGGAATGGTGACCCAGAGCAGGATCTTCCTTCTTTCTCCAGGTGGAGGGAAGCTGTGTGGGATGGCTGCCAGATGGCCTCTGTGACCTGCTCTATTTGTCTTTGTCCTCTATGGCTTCAATTAGCCCTAATGAAATAAAGGAATGTAAACTATAGAGAAAGGTAAACAAACTTGGCTCAGCTCAGGGTGGCTAGATTACCATTCAGCTCGGCACAATCTCTGCCGTGAATAAGGGGCATCCTGAGGACCTGAATCTCCCAATAAGGCTAAGTAGGAGGCATGGATGTGGCCACCCACCAAAGGATAATGACCTTCAAGCCATTTTGGAAACATGGATTTGGCAACCCTTGCTGTAGGTAGAATATTACAATACAGCTCCAATGGATGTAGTCAGCAATCTGAGAAAAGAAGGAGGAATAGGAGAAAAAGGAGGAGGAGAAAGTTAGAAGAGGAGGAAAGAAGGACATTCTGAAAACTGAGTGTGGTTGGGGAATCTAACAGGAGAAAGTTCAATATTCCAGAAAAACCTAGGGGGTTACCACCTGGAAGAAGGGAGATTCCAGAGCAAAAGAGGAGCTAGACAGGAAATGCCAGGTCATGATTAATCCCACTGGAAAAGAAGTTTGTGCTTTACAGAAATCAGCTTCCTAGTCAACTTTTCTGGCATGCATTTCTTCTTTAAAACAAAGGATATCGTACATTTCTCCAGAACCAAATTGCCCAGTGGCCATCAGACCTCCTACAAGTGTTTTAGTAGAGATTCAAATATTTCAGCCCTACAGGGATGAGAAAATATTTGTTCCAGCTCCTTCACTCCTTGGGCAGTGTGGCCAAGCCTAGAGTCTTCTTAGAACCATGTATTTAAATGCACAAAGTAAAATACATAAGATGAGAAAGGAAATAAATTCTATTGAAATACAGTGATCAAAATATTTTTTTAAAAAGTTCACATACCCAAGGGAAGAACATTTGTCTTACAGTCAGACTCCAGTAACTTTGGGAGTCACTTGAGATGTCCCTGAAGTCTCAGTGTAAAGCTCGATCTAAAGATATTTAAGCATTCATAAATAGAAATGAAAGCTATTTAAGCTTATTAAGCTTTAGTCTCAATAAACTTTAAGTTGTTAAAGCTGAAAATCGTGCTAAGACTTTGGGGATGCCCTGTCTAGAACACTTGGAAATAACTTTGGACACATTCCACTATGGAAAATAAAAACGCTTATAACAAAACAGCTGCCTTTGGATACCTCATGTAGAAAGGGATAGAGGGCATTTACATTTTCTTTTTCATATGTGGAATTGGCCTAATACCAACAATTCACACACATACAATAAGCCTGAGGTTTCTGAATCACTTTCCTCAAAATGGCCCAAGAAAGAAAGTAGTATGGTTATAGACATGGAAACCAGGGCTCAGAGAGATTAAGGGATGATGTGTTCGTGGTCAAGGCAGTAAGGTAACAGCTGACACTTGAACCCAGGTCACCAGGCTCCAGGTCTAACACTCTGTCAAATATCCATGAAACTAAGTCTTCCTAGTTCCAATGGTGGGATCTAATCCACTAAGCCATATGATATAGGGCAGGAGCTGAAGGTGATGGCCTTGTGGAGGGAAGATTTGGTGTCGGGTGGGGTGGTGGGGGGAGATGAAGGAGACATGAGCATGTTTGTAGGTGGAAGCAAAAGAGGCAGTGAGAAGGAAGGTCGAATGTTTGAGAGGACTGAAGGAAGTCCTGGAAAAGGATTCCAAACACAAGGAAGACAAGAGTGGAACTCAAGCATCCCCACAAGCCTGGCCCAGCCCTCACAGCTGTACCCTCCACTGCCCTTCCTCACCACTCTGGGGGTTACAGAAGAGCCTGGCTCTCAGTGGCCCTGCTGAGGAAATGGTGCTGCCTACTTAAGCCCATGGGGCTATGATAATACCTCACACATGCCCTTCCTCACCCACTGCCCCCAATATGCCCAGAGCTCTAGGGTCCAGCTAAATAAGAACTGACTTAGGCATGAGTAAAATCCAGGTCAGGCCCAGTTAGGATGCTAATGACACCCTAGGCTATGGCCCCAGTGGGCCCGAGTGCTGAGGGGCTCTGGTGGCCTTTCTTTGGTGTGAGGATCCTGGAGACAGATTACATGGAGGGGAGGAGATAAACACCCTCTTAAGATAACAGGGAACATACAATAAAGCTATAAATGAACTTTTGTCATCTCTCCATTCCGAATTTTCAAAACTTCTTTCCTAAATGGGCATTTAGCATGGCGTGCACACGCAGTAGGTGCTTAATACTGATCAATGTAGCACAGAATGCTGAATAAACTATGTGCCATTGGTAACTACACAGACATGAACCACAGGTGCAGCCCCTAGCCCTACATCCATATATAATATGCATTATACCGCCAAGATTCCTTCTAGTTCAAAATCTATGCTCCTGGAATATACTTTGTTACTTAATCATTTTCAGTCAAATCCAACTCTCTGTGTCTCCAATTGGGATTTTCTTGGCAAAGATCCTGGAGTGGTTTGCCATTTCCTTTTCCAGCTCATTTAGATGAGGAAACTGAGGTAAACAGGGTGAAATGACTTGTCCAGGATCACATAGCTATGTAAAGTATCTGAGGCCGGATTTGAACTCAGGCCTTCCTAATTAGAAGCCTGGTGCTCTATCCACTGCATCATCTAGCTGCCCTGGAATCTATATCCATGTTTATTTTCCCACCTGGTAGACCAACAATTTTATCAGTGTAGGGAACTGCTTAGGAGGAAATCCTCTAGGCATCTTCTCCTTGATTTCCTGTCTCAGAGAGTTGCCTAACATCCTGAGACAGACACTAAATGACTTGTCCAGAGTCTCATAGTCAGTCTGTGTAAGAGGCAAGGTGTTCCTGACTCCGAGGTGAGTTCTTTATCAACAACTCTAGCTGTCTTTCTTGGTAATTAATAAATGTTCTTAATCTCTTAAACATGCACTAGAACACACACACACACACACACACACACACTCACACATGACCTTTGGGTAGCCCAATGGCTACAAATACTGAACTATTGTTTTTATGACAAAGGATAGGAACTGGATGCTTCCCCATGACTATGGAGAAACTCTTTCCCAATGAAGGTCAGCGTCTTCCCTGCAATTTAGAGCCTCAGAGTTACCTAGAGCATAGAAAAGTTCAGTGACTTACGCAGGGTCACAGAGAGTCTGTGTCAGAGGCAGGTCTGGAACCCCAGTTAATCTGGATTCAGAGCCAGCTTTCTTAACAACTACCCCACACCTGCTCTTCTCACTCTGTGTGTGTGTGTGTGTGTGTGTGTGTGTGTGTGTGTGTGTGTGTGTGTGCATTTGCACCATATCTCTCATATACTTGCTTTTCTTGTGTACATGTTATTTCCCCCAGTACACTGGAGGCTTCTCAAGGGTAGGGAGTTACTGTTTGGCCCTCTAAGAACAAGTATGGGCTGGATTATCTAACTCATGAATCCTTAAATGTAGGTTCTTTAGTTCCCGATAGCAGAGATGAAGAGCCATGTCAGCTTGGTGTCCAAATAAGACAAAGCTTTTGGTTGGGTTTAGCAAGTCAAATAGAATTCGTTTTCTTCTGCGTCTCAACTGAATCTTTTAAATTTTATTTTCTTAATAGTCTGAAATATACACTGACTGGATTTCTGGAATATTAACTCTGCTTTTCTAGACAGAATTACAGCAATTATAAATGCCTCTTTTCAGGAGTTATATTTAAATCTGTAATTTTTTATCCCCTTGAAATTAATTAGAACATGGGTAAAATTTTCATATTATGTGTTGCTTGTTGCTAAAAATTGCTTTCTCTTGAACACCCTTGTCTCAGCATCACCATGGAATTTAATACAAAGAGAAACATTTGACTTAACTATTTCATGAATTCTGAATTTTTCAAAGTATTTGGAATGTATATTTACAGATTTCATAACTAGGCACATAGAGGTTAATGATCAAATGAAAACCTCCATATTCACCAAAATATTTGTGGCAGCTTTTTTCTTTTTTTGTGGTAGCAAAGACTTGGAAACTAGTAGATGTCAGTAAATTCGGGTATCAATAAACAATTTGTGGGCATGCTATCAGTAAACAATTTTTAAAAGAAAAAATTCTTAACCACAACTTAAGCAAAAAAATCTTTGTTTTTTTAGGAAAGCCATATATTTTCCTGCATGTATATATTAACCAAAAGGAGGGAAAGCAGCTATTTTTTAACACTATAGTGAAGGGCAAATGAATGGAGACTCTGACAGGTTTTTTTTTGCTTATCAATATTTATATTGAAAATTGCCCCATATAATTCTGCCAGTCTTCTCCGGGTTGGCAGCCTATCATACTTCATACACCAAACAGCTATTGGCAATGTTTGCTAATTTCAATGAGAGGTAATCTAAAGTGATGCTTTCTTTGGCAGCTTTTCCAGTCTAAACCCTTCTCCAGTCTAAACCTCTATGGGTTCCCTGGCACTTACAGATTCAGGACTCAAGTTTTAACCATCGTAGGACACCAGGACGCTTGCTGCCGGGTTAGATAATGATTGCCCAACCTTCTCTTACAGCTGAGCATTTGCCCTTATCCTAATCATGTTTCAAAGTAGGTAATGGCAGTCCCACGTTTTCTTTCAGGTATGAATTTCTCTGTTCTAAACTCAAAAGGCTAAAAGAAAGGGGAGAAAGAGGAGCTTTGATTATAGGGGAAGGACCTTGAGGAAAAGGCCTTGGTTTCTTTAAATTACTGCAGGCCCATCAAAGGATGTGACCCATGCCATGCTACACACAGAAGGGGAGACTTGACTGAGCTCATTAAAAGTGACCCCCTCCGGGGCTGCCCCAGCCTGGAATTTCCGCCTTGAAGGAGAGACGTGTCCTAGCGGCAGTATCAGAATTTTCAGTTTTCCGGGATGGGTCATTGGGCTGACCAGTCAGTCTAAAACCACAGCATTTTCCCTTTCCTTAAAAAAATGAAACTTAAACCTCATATTTTCTCTTTTCCTGAAAATAAATTCTTTTTGTCTTATAAATCATTCCCCCTCTCACTCATTGGGTTTTAGAAAAATAACCTGGTAGCTAAGTGGTTTTAACAAAACAACATAAATGCTTATTATATTATTTTAAATTGACCACAAGTCTACTGGACATTTACAATGGTTTTGAAACAATCAGTACAACGTTTAAAAATGTTTCCAAAGTAAGTCTGAATGTGGAGTACTGTCAGATTTAGAGTTCAAATGCTTATTGTGTCACTTACTGTCTGTCTTTGTTCCTCTGACCTTCAGTTTCCTCATTTGTAAAAGGATGGGCTTGGGATTGGCAGCTCCTGAAATCTTTGAAGTTAGCTCTCCTGTTCCACCCAAGTCTTCTCTTCTGTAAGCTAACTAAATCCCAGAAACCTTCACTGGCCCAAAGGTTGCTGGGGGGGCAGGGACCACATCTTGCTTTCTTGTAGCCTCTGTGATTCCCATGTGTCCAATAAGAGTTCACTAAATAGGTGCTGAGTGAATGGTAGGGCTGGTCCTAGAATCCCAAGCCAGTATACCAAGTACGTCTTTGACAAACATGTGAACTAGGACTCCATTTTTGTTTGACTGGATATTTCTTCAGTTCAATGGCTCTGGAGTCTGAGAACATGAACTGGAATTACAACCCAGTATGGACTGATGAGGAAGTGCCCCACTTCTCCCCTCCCCGCCATGGGATGGGCAGGAGTGGTTGGTTATGACTGGTAATGTAGGCAATCATTTTCACCCCAAACCCATCTGTCTTTCACAGTTCCTTAGCAGTGCAGAGGACACTGCCATCCATCCAATGCCAAGGCTCACAAGCTCCAATATCTTTGACTCAATCCTCTATAATCCAATCAGTTGCCAAATCTTGCTGTTTGTATCTCCACAGTATCATTTACTGTACTCACACCACCTCTACACTACCTGTGGCTTCAGTCACCTTTTCCCTGGGTGACTACAATTGCTTCTTATGTGATCTCTCTGCCTCAACTCTCCCCCTCTTCCAGTTCATACCTGATAGATACCAAAGTGATTTTCCTGAAGCACAAGTCTATGCTTGTCACTCCCCTATTCTATAACCATCAATAACTCCCTATTAACTCTAAGGCCAAATATTGTCATCTTTTTCTGATACTTTTAAAAGTATTGATTGGTTTTTGTTTTACAATGCATGTAATTATTAGTATGGTAGGTTTTATAATTTACAAATGAACAAATCTTAGATGGTGTTGGATCAAAGAGTTTAGAACTGCTGATTTAGATTAACCCTTACATTTGACAGAGCAGGATGGTCAGACCCAAATATGTTAAGGGACCTGTCAAAAATCATAAGGGTGTAGATTTAGAGTGGTAAAAGACCTTGGAGGTCATCTAATTGTTTTTAAAGATTAGGAAACTGAGAAAGTGGCTTAGTGAAGGTCACACAGGTAGCAGGGATCAAAGGTGGGTTTTATCTTGTTATAGTATTCTATGATCATGGATTTAGTGCTGGAAGGGAATTCAGAGACTATCTGGCATTGCCCCATTTTACAGATGAGGAAACTGAGGCTGTTGGAGGCTAAGTGACTTGTTCAGGGTCACATTGAGAATAAACATCAGAGGCAGGGTTTGAACCCAGGTCCTCTGTCTCCCTAACTAGTGCACTTCCTGCTATGCTGCTTTTACTAACTCTGAACTTTAAGGTTGGGTTTTTGAAACCCAATAGATAGGAGAGCCAACTGTTGAACCCTAACCTTATGGTCCTGTATTGCAATTTTATTTGAATTCTTTCCCCCAAAGAAATAAAAGCCCTTTTCACAAATTCTCATGTTTAAAATCACTTGAATATAGCTTTGACATAAGGATTAAAATGCTGATCCATGGCTACCACCTTCTGGCGCCTCTAGTTCTCAGAAGCAATAACCAGATCAAAAGGGAGAGACTGGAAGTATGAGAGCTTTTTCCATTTTCCTGGGGAGACTGTTCAGTCTTTGTTGATTTGATTTCTCTTTCCCCTGGGGGCTGTTGCTTTTCATGGGCTACGAAGTCTTTTTAGTACACACATAACGACGTTACTATTTGGGGGTTCATTTGACTCTGTGAAAAGCTGCTACTTAGAACAGAAGAAAACAGTGTAGAAAATCTGGGATGATTTTTTTTCTACCAAGATATGTTTGCCACTAATGCAAAGGTGCTTTGTT
The DNA here is from genome assembly GCA_028658325.1 of Potorous gilbertii. Taxonomy (NCBI): domain Eukaryota; kingdom Metazoa; phylum Chordata; class Mammalia; order Diprotodontia; family Potoroidae; genus Potorous; species Potorous gilbertii. The sequence goes on along the minus strand of CM053770.1, from coordinate 292,795,119 downwards.
TAGTGAAGAATATTAAAAACTGTTAAAATTGAGGTTTCTTTCCTATAGGCATGTAGGCTTATAGGAGGCCCATCCCAAAGAGAAGGTCCCCTTGAAACATGAGTGAAGTAGAATGAGTAGCCCTGAGCCCAGCCCAGAGAGACTCGTCATCATGGGGGAAAATGTCTAGGACTATTGTTTGACAGGACGCAGAGATAGTTCTTTGGAGTGATCAATCAGTGCTACTTTGAGAATGAGCTAGGAAAACCTCACCCTTCCCTTCCTCATTCCTGAATTCTGGGCTCTGGAGAGAGTTGGCATGAACTCTGCCTTCACACAAGGTGTCTCAAGTTCTTGCCAAAAGGCCATGCTGAGCTCTTTGCTAAATGTACCCTGCATTTGCATGTGTGGATTTATGGGGCTATGCATCTGCTGTCAAGTGACATTTTTAAAAATATAATTCACTTTCTTACTAGTAGCTGTCAATTTAAAGTACTAAATGATGTTTTCCCAAGCCAGCTGTATTCCTAGCTATGGTATCCCTGGAGAAAAGATTCTAGTCTTTGGTCAAATGTATAAGCATCAAGTGGGCTGATACCAGAAATTCCTTCTGTTAAAACTTCAAGCTTTTGGATCAAGCTTCTGATTCTAGTTTAAATGCATCCTTGGAGGCACTATAAGACATTGACACCTTAATGAATACAAAGTTTCTGAAATCAGGTTCTAAAGCTGGTGAGGGGCATCATCTAGATTCTCTAGGAGTGTTATTGCTGGAGGAAAAGGGCAGAGAATGAGACCATGACATGCCACCCAGGGCATCTGTCATAATTTAGAACTAGCCTTGTCCCTATCTCAAGTCATAAGACCATAGATTTGGTGCTAGGTGGAGCCTTAGAGGACATCTAGCCCAATCCCCTAATTTTACAGATGGGGAAACTGAGGCCCAGGGAAGCAAGACTTAGACCCAGGCTTGCCCTGTTTACTATAGTACCATGAGGCCTCCAACTTTCTTTCAGCCTGAACTTGAATCCTCCGCTTCCAACTTCCTACCAATTCATTTGGATATATCTTCCATGAAAAGCAGATAGGTGGGGCAGTAGACCAAGCATTGAGCTTGAAGTCAGGAAGAGTGAGTTCAGATCCTGCCTCAGATACTTACTTAGCTCTATGACCCATGGTGGGTCACCTAACCATTCTTAGCTTCAGTTTACCTCATTTGTAAAGTATTAACATAATAGCACCTTCCTTCCAAGGTTGTTTGCTTTATACATCACTTTTAGCAAAATAGGATATAGGCCAAGAACACAAGAACAATTCAACTTTAAGAAAGAGTCCAAAATTCACCATATATTGATGAAAACCACTGCCTGTGTGCCAGGCATTCTGCTAGGCCCTGGAGATGCAGAGACAAAAATGAACCACTTCTGCCTTTGGGAGCTTTCATGGTCAGTTTATGGGTCACATCTATTGTACAGAGACCATAAGGATATAAAGGCATTACACAAGGAAATTGACAGTACCTTCCAGATCAGACTAAGACATAATTTCGTAGGAGGAGACTTTGAAGCAAGGGTGGGCATAGGAGATGATAGTAAAAAAGACATTAGAAAACATGATTTGGAATTAAGAAAAGCAAAAAGCTAAGGGATGGCAGATTACTGAGTGGCCTCACATCTGTATGTCACGAATGAATACGAGAAAAAGCAGGTGCCAGGGTAAGCTCCAAACATCATGCAAAATTTAACTGGGCTCCATGAAGTGACTGGTTACAACAATGGAGACCGTTTCAGATTCAGGGGTCTCTGGACAGTCAGGTCATCAAAGAGTGAGTGCAATGTAAAGACGGAAGAACGTCTTGAATTTTTACTGCTCCCATGTAGTCTCCTTAGACAAGCTGTGTAGTCTAAAAATGGAAAAAGAATAAAAGGAATTCTGATAATTACTATTTCTTAGAGACGTTTACCTAGTTTATCAACGTCCTCCTTAAACTGTGCTCAGGACTGAACATAGTACTCTGTGTAGGTCTGACTAAGCAAGCCATCACCACCCTGAACTTTTTGGAACCCAAGTAAAAGTCTTTTTATTTAATTAAACTAATGATAATTTAATAATCTTCCATTTATTTCTATTAAATTTTATTGTATTGGATTCAGCCCAATACTCTAACCTATCACTATGGATATTAACTCCATCACTCAGTGGGTTAATTAATCCTCCCATTTTTTGCTGCAGGACATGGGAATACCTCTCAAAGGCATGACCCAGAACCCTCCATTCCCTTGAAAGCCCAAATGTTGTACTGTGAGTCACCAATATTAAAAGACCAAAAGGAAGGCATTGGACTATGATCACATAATGTGGAAAGCATGAATAAGTTGCTATTTGCATCAGCAAAAGGAGTTTTAAAATGAATCCACTGAAATGCCACTATTCATCAGAGCAGTTAATGCAGAAAAGATCTTTGACAAGCTATCCCACCAATTCATGACAAAAACATGGAAAACTAGAGGAATAGAGAGATCTTTTTCAGCACAACAAAATACATCCTTTCAATACTATTAATAACAACAAAATGGAAACAATGAATAAATTCAGTATACAAGATAAACTCATAAACATTTGTATTATATACTACTAATAAAAAGAACTTTCAAAAAATCCAGCTAGCTCAAAACATTTAAAAAGAAAAATTTAGGAAAAGTGGAATAATGCATTTATGCAGATTGTGGAGGGCAAACATATTTGCATCTAATAAACAAATATAATAAGTTATTGATAGGTAGGTTCAATTACATGTCCAAAATACAATCAAGCTAAAAAGAAAAACAATAGGTTGGGGATGATGCTTGAAATAAATTAAATGGATAAGAACTTAACATTTAAAATTAGACAACTCTTCTTTTTACTATTATTTTGTTTTCAGTGTTCTGTAATCACTACCATATAATTTAGATTTTTTCCCCTCTCTTCCCCTCCTTCCCTCCTACCTCCCCCTTCTCTTCCCAAGATGGCATATAATTTTATATAGGTTCTACGGTACATTCCTATTAAATACATTTTCACCATAGTCATGTTGCATAGAAGAATTAAAATGAATGGAAGAAATCATAAAACAAACCAAAATGTAATACAAAAGAAAATGATTTGCTACATTCTGCGAATGAATTCCACAGTTCTTTCTCTGAATGTGGAAGGCATTTTGCTTTAAAAGACTATTGGGAATGTTTTAAGTCCTTGCGTTGCAATGAAGTTCTAAGTCTACCAGAAAAAATCCTCGCACACTATGGTGGTGCTGGATACAAAGTTAAACTGATTAACTTTTCCAGCAACACCTATGACCTTGGATAAAAGGATCAGTGAGTTTGTCATGACTTTAGAGCTGAGTCCTAAAGACTTATTCAAAGGGTATACTTGCTTGCAGTCATACAACTATTAAGTTTCAGATTATCAGGATTTGAATGCTAGTCTTCTAGACTCCAAGGCCAGCATTCAATTCACTTTACCTATAAAGGTCAGTGAATATGAGCACAGTATGTTAAAAAGAAAATAGGCATATTTGCAACATTTTCTTTTTTTTTTTTTGACTTTTTTTT
>CM053770.1:292774628-292791047 GCA_028658325.1 Potorous gilbertii | reverse complement strand
TTGAGATGATAGCAACTGCTAATTTTGCATAAAAATAAATGGTCTGTAGGAGGCAGTGCCTGGAATTAGATCAGGGCTAAGGGTTTGCAAGAAGGAATTTGAGAACTAGCAGATGCGTGGAGAATGTCTCATCGAGGAGAGGAAAGACAAAGCTAAATTTAATTTTTTACTCAGTGAGGTCCCCTTCCTTCTGTGTGTCGTCTTGGTCTCATTCTGTATAATTCTGAAAAAGAATATTTCAACAAAGGTGCCCTTTATTTCATGAAAATGTCATGTCCTCCCTCTCAGACATCCTAGCTGTGTGATCCTCAGTAAGTCACTTAACCTTGTGTTACATCCTAGCTGTGAGATCCTCAGTAAGTCACTTAACCTTGTGTTGCCTCCATTTCCTCACCTGTAAAATGGGGATAACACTAACCTCTACCTCCTTGGGTTACTGGGAACCTCCAATGAGATCATAATTACAAAGCACTTAACACAAAGCCTGTCACATAGGAAACACTATATAAATATGTTGTTGTTATTTATCATCATTATTCAAAGATTAAGACAAAACAATTCCTCGCCTCAAGGAACTTGGGTTCTAAGGGAGGGGGCACAACATACCTACCAATGTTCAAGAATAAATGATCATGGAGATAACGTAGAGAGGGGAAGATGCAGCCAAGGATTGGCTCGTGCTATCATCACAAAATAGATGAAATGGTAGGAAAAAATGAAAATACTGGAAATTCCATCCTGAAACTCCTCTGCCATAAAGTTTTAGGACTTCACTGAGTGAAATTCTTATTTAAAATGTGCAATGGTTGACCCTGGAATTAGAGTTAGAAGCAAGAACTTGTTTTCACTTTGTTATCTGAGTATTTCTCTAGCACAAGTATCCATAGGCTAGTCCCAGAAGAGGCACCGTTTAGCCATACAATTTGTATGCCTTCCACAGAAATGTTTAGATGTGTCTACCTTGGACGCTTACTATCTATGGATAGTAAGATGCCTCCTGCCTCAGTTCCCCCATTTGTAAAGTGGAGATAATAGTAGTGCTTACCTCCCATGGTTGTTATGAAAATAAAGCGAGCCCACTGTACAGCAGTATAGAAATACTAGTTGTTATTCTGTTTATGAGATGGTGAGTTCCATGAGGGCAGGCACCACTTCCTAGCTAAGCTTGTGTTTCCCCTGGGACCTAGCATAGCACCCTTCACCCAGCAGGCTACTCGTAAACTTGTTAAATTGAACTGGTACCATGAGCGAGCATAACTGCGCCAGCCTGGGACTCTGATTTTGTGATCACTGAATACCTTACAATGCTCCATGTGATGTGGGGGCCACGTTTATGTTCTGAGTTACTGCAGCTGATCTCAATGACCTTCCAGATAACATATATACTTTGAGGATTTATGTGCAGTGAATTGCTTAATAAAAACATGCATTAACTCTACCATCATCAACCCTACGTGCATTTAAATACATGTGAAAATAATGACATTGCTGTTCTGCTTAGCATTTTATTCTAGGTTATTTGCCCCATTGGAACTCAGGTCAAATGGCTTGACATATCCAGAGGGAAAAAAAATCGCCCTTAACCCAATTTCCTCTATGGCTTATGCAGGGACAAAAATGAAGGGCAGTTCTCATGGCACTTGTATTTCTTCAAAAATAAATGTAGCTGTTGAGGGACGAGCATTGGGAAAGTTTTAGATTAGTAGGTAGGTACGTGTCAAGCTGCAGCTGTTGGAGATTCCCCGGGCTTGGCTCCTACCTGCTCCTATTCCAATCCCAATGTCAACACCATCACTCAGCAACTTTCAGAAAAGGGGATATTCCCGCCTGGCAGGATTTTCAGTCTTCAGGAAAAAGCCAAACCAGAGAAAGGGAAAAAATAAAAGCTAGATGCTTGTTATTCCCCACGGAAAGTGAAAGCGGAAAGAGAGCTTTTCTTTCCCATAGATCAGGACGTGAATTTCCTCAAATTTACAGTTACATTTTAAAATGCCTGCTTTTGGCAGAAAATTAAACTTGAAATGAATTTGAACACATCTGCTGTATCTCACTCCCGACCCATTTAATTCATTAATCAGATCGTAGTTGGAGCCTGGGACTTCAGGGACCAGTGGGTCCAATCCTCTCATTTGACAGGTGAGGCAATGGAAGGACAGAATGTGTAAGTGATCTGGTTAGTGAAAAATCCCACATGCTACAGGAAGCTTTTCCAATTTCCCTTAATGCTAATGCTTTCCCCCTGAGATTATTTCTCATTTGCCTATCCATATCTTGTTCATACACAGTTGTTTGTATGTTACTCCCACCCCATTAGGTTGTGAGCTCTTTGAGAGTGGGGACTACAGTTTGACTTTGTATCCCTACGATTTAGCACAGTGACCGACACACAGTAGGCACTTAACTTTTTGACTTGACAAAACTAGGAATTGTCTGAGGCAGGAACAGAGCCCTAGTGTTCCTGCCTCTGGGTCCAGTGTTCTAGGAGAAGGGAAAAGGAACACATATTAAGCACCTACTATGTGCTGGGCACTATTCTAAGCATCTGGTATATTGTGTCCTTTGATCCTCATATCAGCCCTAGAGGCATGTGTTATTGCCATCACCTCTTGTTATTGTTCAGCTGAGGAAACTGAGGCAGACAGAATTTAAGTGACTTGCCCAGGGTCACACAGCTATTCTACCACAAATACTACAATTTTGTCTTCAGATTTACTTTCTGGGCTCCAGAATACTACTCTGGCCTCCAAACATGAGACAAACTGTACCCACCTATGGGGTCAGCAGGGTTCACTGATGTGCCTGCTTTAAATGCTGCTGTGTGATAGAGTGGCTCACCCATGGAGGTCATTTACTGTCCCATCATCTCTTTCTTCCTTTGGGTCCATGAAATTAAACTCTCTGGTGACAATTATTGTATTTTATCATTAATACTAATGATTATAGCATACAATTGGAGTTACTATTATTCTTGTTTCTATGATACTTTCAAGTTTGCAAAGAGTTTTACATATTTTATCTCATTTTCCATTTAACAGATGAGGAAGTTGATGGAAGTTCAAGAACCTTGGCCAGGGTCACATTTCCTGCCCAGACTTCAGGATTTGAACTCAAGTCTTGTTGACTTCAAGCCCACTGTTCTATTCCCTTACAACACACAAGGAAACATTTCAGGGTGGTGGTGGGTTCAAAACATGACTCTGCCATTTACTACGAATGTGAGTGGAGGAGGTTGCTGATATTCTCTCTCCACTTGGTTTCCACATCTTTGAAAGGAGTGCAATGGCTTGGATGTCCTCTGATATCTCTTTCAGCTTTACATCTCTTGTTCTATGATTTTGCCACTTCCCTTATCTGTGATTTAGTTTCCTCATCTGTAAAATGAGGGGACTTGACTGAGTTGTCATCTGAGGTCCATTCTAGTGCCTGCTCTAGGATCTTATGTGTAACTTTGGACAAGTCTTTTTTGACTCAGTTCCCTCACCTAAAATGAGGGGGCTGGAGTAATTGGCCTCTATGGGGTCCTTCAATGGTGCCAGAAACTTCGATCTCCCGCCTCTATCCTCTGCCTAACAGCCATGCATCCATATGGAATGGTTTTCATCCTCATCATCCATGCCTCATAGAATTTCTGGCTCTAACCCTGCCTTCTGTGGGAGTCCTTTCTCCAGCTCCTCCTGATGCTCTAAGGCCACCTTCCATCTCCTCTGTATCTTGTACCTACTTATTTATAATTGTGTTCTCTCAATAAAATGAAACCACCTTGATGGCAGGGGATGTTTTTGCCTTTATTAGCACAGGTATCCCCCTACAGTGCAAATGCTTAATACATACTTGTTGACTGAATGAATGGTTCCAAATGAAGTCAAAAAGTACCAGCAGGATTTCGTCAAAGACAAATCGAGCCAAACTCGTTTCATTTCCTTTTGTAATGGGCTTACTAGACTCCCGTGGATCTTCTCAGATCCCCTTTGCTCAGAAATGTAGTTTAGATTTCAAAAGGGAACTCACAACACCTGAATCCAATTCTGTTGGTCTAGACATGAGTCAAAGAGTTGAAAAAGTCTCTTGAGAAGATGGAGAGATGTGGGCTGGAAAATGGCAGCGTTCAGTGAATCAGGACCTGGTTAGTTATTCACAAGAATAGTTATTCATCATTTCAACTTGGAAGAAGGTCTCCAGAAGTGTTCTCCAGGAAGCTGCTTTTGGTTCTATCACATCTAACATTTTGATTATGAGAAATCAAGTCATTGATTGACTTGAGAAATCAAGTGGTTGATCTGCCTGCCAAATTTGAAGGTGATAAAAAGTGAGGGAGATAACTGACATGCTGGATAATGGAATCAGAAGCCCCCAAGATCTTACAAGCTAGAACATCAGGTTGAAACATAACCAGTATAAATGTAAAGTCTTAGACTTGGGCTCAAAAAATCAATTTCATGAGTCTAAAAAAGGCTGGGCCAGAGAGTTATTTGTTTGAAAAATGACCCAGGGGTTCAGCAGCCTGGAAAGTGTCCAGGAGTCAGTGATGGAACATGGTAGCTGAGACAGGTATGATGATGTCCAGGGTTAGGGATGTCCAGTTGTCCCTCTACCCTCTGCAGCACCATCTGTAGTACTGTCCAAAAGGAACATTGACAAATTGGGGAGCATTAAGAGGTGGGCATCCAAGGTCACAACAATAAGAATACCTAACATTTATATAGCATTTCAAAGGTTGACAGTACTTTTCAAAATATTATCTCATTTCATCCTTAGCTATCCCACAGCGTAGGTGAGGAAGAATCCCAAGATGGAGACAACATCTGTCCCATGATGCATGAGGTCTATCAAAGGTGCTGGGGATGCTTAGCCTGGAAAGGAGAAAACTCAGGGAAGTCATGAATGCTTCCTTCAGAGACATGAATGGCTACAGTGTGGAAAAGGCATTCTATTTATTCTGAGGTGGAAGGGGCAGTTCTCAACTCAATGAAAGGGCAAGGATTTCCACTGGCTGGAGTTAGGCAAGCAGATTTTGGATGCTGCAGGTCGAGTCTGGAACAGAGAGGATCCTTGTTCAGGTGTGGGCTGCTCTGCATGGCCTCTGAGATTCCTTCCAAGTCTGCCTTTCCAACATTCTCTGAAATTCATTTTATTTCTCAGAACTTGGGCAGAATGGACCGCAGACTGAATCCATTGCTGCACACACCGAGGGCTTTCCAGGACTTCAGCACCCAGGGATGTGGGCTGGATCAAGATGCAGGTTAGGCTCTGCTTGGCCAAGATGAAATCCTTCTGCTTCTTTATCCGTATCAATTATCCAAGGCAGGAAATGGCAAGAAAAATGTGGATAATGAGAAATGAGAACATTTAGCATTTTGTTATCGCTGACAGCAATACAATGATGAATTTGGGGAAGTCATTCCAAGCTCTGAGATTTATGGGGCAGTTTCCAGCAGGCATTTCCAAGGGCTTTTAAGATTCTTAACTAATACAGTTGTTCACAATTGACTTCAACATGCTTGAAAAATATACCTAGCATAAAATCAGAAGGTTTTAGTGCTAGAAGGGAAGGTAGTGATCATTCAGTCTCCTCAGCTCAGCATTTCAGGGCCACTACAATCTGACCTGAACTCCCTTTCTGGCTACTTTTCATCAACTCCATCTCAGGTCACTTAGGCAGCTAGCCATGCCCAAAATGTGGCCAGCCCACCTCTCCTGCCCCTCCCCCCAGAGCATTCACAAAACTCACCTCAATTCTTAACATTGAATTCAACTGAACCACCAACAAGCATTGATTGAGCACCTTCTGCATGCCAGGTACTGGGCTACCACTGGGGAGACAATGGTGAAAACTGAAACCATCCCTGATGCTTTTACTCCTTAAGTTATTCCCCACGCCTGGAATTCATGTTCTCCTTATCCCCATCCTGCTAATGTTCATTTCCCTTCAAGGCTTAACTCAGGCTGAGAGGCTGACTCTACCAGCCTCAAAGTCTAACACCTCTGGGGAGCCTTTCCTGATCCCCAAATTATCAAGATTCTCTCTTTACTCTATTTTTCTGATATAAGGTATATTTGGGTCCTTCCAGCACATCCTTCCTTCCTTCCTTCCTTCCTTCCTTCCTTCCTCTTTCCCTTCCTAAAATAGTGGCACACATAACAGAACAAAATACTCCAGGGAAGACTGAGACAGGACTGTCACCACCCTATTCCTGGACTTAATGCCTCTCTCAATACAGCTTCAGACTGCATTAGCTTTTTTGGCTAGCCATTAAACATTGCTGACTCCCACTGGTCTTAGTGTCTGCTTGAATCCTGGCCTTTTTCAGATAAACTGCTGCCCAGCCACATGCCCTCAATTTTACCCCTGTAGGTGATAGTGGAATGAGCTGTAACTCTGGCATAGAGTACCTTGGGTCCAGTCTCATGCTTGATGTTTTCTTCCCGGATGACCATTGGGCCTTAACTTCCTGAGGCCTCAATTTTATCATTTCTAAAGTAGAATGGTTGGTCTAAGTTGTATCTGGAGCCTTCTTCAGATCTAGATTTATGATCTTTTTATCATGAGTTTTAAAAACACAATTCTAAGGTTTTACATTAATTTGTGTTGATTTCCATCTAGTTCAATCTAGCCCAAAGTTCTAAGAGCCAGGGAAGAGCTTTGACCTTGACTCGGCTGTCCTGAATGCTCTTCTTTGGCTTGGCCCTGAAAGCCTGCCATAAGTTCACTGCCTCTGCCTGCCTCTCCTGCTTCATTTCTCTCTACTCTCCCTCCTAGACTATAGTTCAACCAAACTGGGCTCCCAGAAGAAACCAGATTTCATCCCTCCCTTCAGTTGCCTTAGATGCCCCCAGCCCCAAGGGAATCTCCCTTGCATAACATCCCATTTTATATAGACCATTATTTCAAGCTCTACCCCTTTAGACCAGTCACCCTGCCACATAGCTCCTAGGTCTTGTCCTTTCTGAGGTTCAAAGCTCTAATAAGACAGAATCCAACATTTTCATCATTATCTTGTGCCTGTTATGGTCCATTGCAGAGAGTAGGCACTTAGTAAGCATTTGTTGATTTGAACTGTAAAAGTCCTTAGAGCCTGTAGAAGTCTGCATATGCAGCCAAGGGTGGGATGAAATCAGGGAGCTGCTGGGGAGCCTAATTTGGCTAAAATAAAGTCCATGAGGGAGAGTAGAGGGAAATACAGCAGGAGAGGCAGGATTTGGAGAAGAGCTGCTATTGAGATGGTATGTTTTGGTTTACAGAGATAGACAAGTGAGGGAAGGAATCTAAGTATTTCCCCCTCCTCAAGTTTGCAAATGGAGAAACTGAGTCATGGACATGATACATGACCTTGCCATGGTCATGTTATGGGAATTTTTTATTTCCTTTTATTACTTGGGAGTCAGGCCCATTCTTTCCCAAATTTTGATGAACTAAAAGTGCATTTTCACATTAACCTCACCTGACCAAAACTTGTCCCATGGGTGTTAGCCATTTCTTAGATGCGAAGCCGGAGGGAGAATCTCCAACGTCCCTGACTTCTTGGTCACAAGCAAATTCTCTTCAATCAGTCTATTTGTAAGTCCTCCAGGTGTAGTTCATTTCCAAACCTCTCCTCGACTTTGTTCAGCTTTGCCTTATTTCAATCCAATTCAAGTGTGAATCAAAACATCACCCTCATGATATCATCACTCCTCTTTGAAGGAAGCATGAACAGCAATCTGCAACCTGACTTCCTTTACCTAGCGTTTGTTTGGTGGATTAGGTTTGTTTCCTCAAGGGATATATGAGATTATGACTGTTTAACTGAGTGTGTTCCACTTTTATGACATTGAAGGAAGCATGGAATTAAAGGTCTGGTTTCTCTTTAGCTTTGGTGACCTAAGAGAAATCTCCAAGACTGCAATATGCAAATGAATGACTTCTCTGTCCTTCTAAAGTCATATTACCTATATGACAATTTGTAAACATCCTAATTGGGTTTCAATTTTCCTTTGAGGCCTGAACCTCTGCTTGAGCATAATAAATGCCAGGCTTGAAGTCAGGAAGACTCATTTTCCTGAGTTCAAGTCCAGTCTCAGACTCTTACTAGCTGTGTGACCCTAGGCAAATCAGTTAGTCTCATTTGCTTCAGTTCCTTATCCATAGAATGAGTTGAAGAACGAAATGGCAAACCACTCCAGCACCTCTGCCAAGAAAACCCCAAATAGGATCAAGCAAGTTGGACACATCTGAGAAGACTGACCAGCTACAAAAGGTTTTTACCATTTTAACTTAAATATGTTTCTGGCAGCAATTAGCCATCACATAAGTCAGAGAGGAGACACTTCTGCCATAATACTCACACAACCAGAAAGTGTGGGAAAAGCAAGGTTTGAAAAATGGGTTGGAACCAATGTCTAAGTCATTGCCATTAACACTCTGGCAAACAAAGTCCAAAACTCATTTATTTTAATCTTCTGGTCTCTCCTTGGAAGATGGTGTATTTTCTTCCCTAACCTTGCTGCTGAAGAAGCACAAGTTCTGAGACCCAAAATCTCCATACTTTCCAGACTCTCGGGATCAGAACTTTCTGCCTCACTTATAAGGAAATTCCAGGAGTGCCTGGTTTAACTCTTTCCTTTTTTTCTCCTCCCTTCAAGGTTATCAGATTGGAACTGTGTCCTCCAACTAAAGAGCAACATTAAAAACAAACAAAAATCACCAGAAAATCCAAGATGAACTGTTTTTTTTCCACCCTAAGAAAATGACATTCCAACAACCACCAAGAAAATAGGAGCGACTCACAACATGGGAGTGGGTAGCTCTGGGTGGTGACTCCCACAGGCAAAGACATCTATTTTTCTATTTCTTTTACCTTTTTGGTTTCCTTTTTTTCTGCCTTTTCTTTCTTTTTCTTTTTCTCTTTCTTTTCTTTATCCTCCTTCGTCTCCTTTTTTTTGGCCTTCTTCACACTTTCCTCTTCTTCCTTGGCTATAATGTCCTGGATCACCTGTTTAAAAATAACAAACTCAAATTGTTAGGACCCAAGGCAATGGTGATGGAGACGTGAAACAAATCCTTTTTTTCTAGTCCATAAGTTCTTAGACTCTACTTAGAATTAAACATCAAGGCTCAACTTCCAGACCACTTCTTTCAAAGGGCCTTATATTGCCCTTGGTGTTAATGGTACCTCTTCCTTTCTTTGTTTACAGACTCTCTTGTTGATGATCAGAGCAGGACCTCCCCAATAGACTATGAGCTCCTGGAGGGCAGACAATTCTCACTTTTGTTTCCCCAGCGTTAGCACCTGCTGAGCACTTAAAAAATGATGACTGCTTGAACAGTGATTGCTTATTATTTCCCCTGTAGTTTCACTTTTAACTCTTATCATGATTACAAAATAGAAAACAATTTTGATATTCTAGAATTTACACCTTTCTCTCTCTCTTTTCTCCCCTACTCAAGGAGTACTTCGAGGGGCAACAGGATTTGAGTTTAGTTCTTAAAGCTGGAGCTCTGATACAAGTATACACTGGGAGGGTCTTCAACTCTCATCTTCCCCCCACCCTTGTGGAGGTCCCATGATCTCATACCTGGGCTATAAAACCTTGAGGGGGGACCTGTTTCTCAGGCACAACCTGGAACACCAGCATTTCTCAACTGCAAGGACTGCTACCTCTACTCCAATTTAGCCACAGACCATCATGAGCACAACTTACACCTCCCTGCCTTACATTATCTCCAGAATCCTGAACTCTGACACTCCAAACCTCAGCCTAAATCTCCTATCCTTTGACTACTATTCTATTTTTTTTTCCACCCTAAGAAAATGAATGACTGACATACCAACAAGTGTCTGCAGTGGTGGGTTCAATGACCAAGAAAACAGAAGCCACTTATAACAAGGGGGTGCGCAGCTCTGGGTAGCAACTGTCACATCTTACATGACTCTTCACCTTATCGAGGCCCCAAGACCCCAATACCAGACCCCCTTCACCTTCCCAATTCCAGCTCTTCTCTATTCTGTCTTCACTTGTTTCTATACCTTGCGTTGAACTAGGCCTCGAACTAGGTCTCTATCACTATGATGATCCACTGGCCACCATTTTGCCTTGATGACATCCTTCTTGGTAAGCTCCAGAGAAAGTCTAGCACTTTCAGCTTGTTTTGTTTGCTAGCAATAGATGGTGTAAGAGGTGAGCTCTCACCAATACTGAGTAACCCCTCTCCTTTCCTCCTTTCCTTGGCATATTACTCACAGGGACTATTCCAAACCCTTTCATCTCTCCTCAAGTCTGAATCCCCATGCTCTGTCCATTCAATTATGTAAAATTCTTGACCAAACTAACATCTTTCTCTTACCCTGCATCCCACAGCGTCCTTTATTAGGACCTTATTTCATTCATCATACCCTCTCAAATACCTTCACCGAATCCTGAGCCCACACACATTCTCAGGTATCCCCAAACCTAAAAAAATAATTTTCCTCTACTACCTTCTCGGTGTTCCCTCTATGACTCCCACCACTCCTGAATTCTTCAACTTCACTGTTATAAGAATGGTAGGGTTTTATACCTAGAGCTGGAAACAGCCTCAGAACCCATCTAATCCAATCTCTTCTTTTCATAGATGAGGAAAATGTTAAGCCTAGTGATTAGCACAGTGCCTGGTACACAGAAGGTAGTTAACAAGTATTTATTGAACTGAAGTTTAATGACTTGTCCAAGTTCAAGTTTATTAAGTAGAACGTGTGGGATTTGCCCCCAGGTAGTTTCCTTCCAAACTCCCCTCTCCTTTGGGTGAATGATTGAAGGGATCTGAAAACAAAGGATATCAACTTGTTGGGTCTTAAAAGTTCTAAATAGAAAATGGCAAGGTGGTGGGGGATGGGGATGTAGAAGCTATGGCTCAATCCAAAACCCACACTAAGAAATAGATATGGCATCAAAGCAAGAGTAGAAAAGGACATAGCCTGAGGCAATGGAGGGCATGTGGTGGGCTGAACAGTCTGCAAGGTGTGGGAAAAAAGGATGGGTCAGTCATAGAGAGAGCATAGGATACCTGATGGACAACTGGTGTGATCCACTGGCCTTCACCCGATACTGGTGTTCCAGACAAAGCACACCCTCAGCATGGTGGCTGAACCTCCTAGGGAGGACTTACTAGAAGATACGGACCACAGTTTCATTCTCCTGAATCAAGTGATTCTTTCTAAACACAGGGCAATCTTATATTTTGCGTATCTTTTACTCAGTTGTGTGATAGTACCAGAGGGGTCTACTATGGGCCAGGGCAATGAAAAGAGTGCTTTTACTTCTTTTAAGTCACTTAGCCTCTGTGGGCCTCATTTTCCTTATCTGTAAAAGGAGAGAGTTGGTTTCACTGGCCCCCAAAGTCCCTTCCTGCTCAATTATCTATAATCTGCAGAATATTTATTGGAAAATCAGACTATTCTCTTCTAATTCTCTCAGGTATGACCTTGACTGAAATGCCTGCTGCTGGGAGGAAGCAATATTCTCTAATACTTGACTTTTCCTTATTATTCACTTTATATCTCTACCTCAATCCACTGTTACATTATTTGTATTATAGTGACTCTCTAGTCTGTTGCTTGGGTTGCCATTGGACACCTCGATCTGAGTTTAACCTTCTCAGTTTGCTCTGGGATGGGGCCTTGAGCCAAATGGGGTTAACTATGATGATCAAAAAGACCCTACATTTGACTCAAGCAATGAGAGCTTCTGGACTTGAGTGGAATACATGCTATAAGGAGAACTGGTTAGTTAAGTTGAAATAATGGGACTTTGGGTGGGTGGGCAAAGTGACCACATCATCCCAGAGTTTAGGTGGGTTGAAGATAAAATTCTGCAAATCATAGAACATGTCTCTTAGACTTTAGAAACATGAATAGTAAATTATTTAGGGAAAAAAAATGATAGGCCAGTCATTAGCAGGTAATTACTAGCTGACCACAGGGGCTAAGGCAGAATGAAGGTCAAAGGGGTCTGAGGTCATTAATGAGATAGCTCAAATGATATAATCAGAGGACATAAACAAACTCCAAATGGGAGAGTCAGTCATAGTCATTAATGAAAAGGCATAAAGCACAGATTCTGGTTCAGGGTCAACAGATTTGGTCAAGGTTAAAATGAAAGCCTCTCATGTAATCACTGAGAGAATAAGCTTTCGCTTAAGATACCCATATCATGACTCATTAATTTACTTCAGAATAAAGAACAAAGTAGGTAATAATCAGATTCTCATTTTGTTAAGAAAATTTTATATGATTTTGCTATGTGAGAAATATATCTCCCAGTAAGAAGTGGGGGGAGGAGGTTTTAAACAATCTAATTGAAATTTCCTAAGACCATTGTTTTAATGTAACTGGAAAAGATCAGTGGGTTAGTTGACAAGGCCCTGGGGTCCTGGAAAGGAACAGCTAAAAGACCGAGATTCTATTTATTTCTTTTCTATAGCATGATGACCTCTTCATCTGAACTGCAGAGGACATACAACCAGCCTCAGGTAAGGTATGCAGTCTCGTTATATTTAGATTTTATTTGGACCTACTCCTAGCTTGGTCTTGTCCTGATGAGAAGATGGGGTAAAAATCTGAGTGTTTTGAGTCATGTTGCCTTCTTTATCTCCATACAGGTTGGGACTGCTGCCCAGGACTTAGGAACTGGCAAAATGAAATCTACCACTCTTCAAAATGCATTGTAGGTCACTTCCTCCATCGTTGCTGACTATGTTTGAAAGACCTGAACAAACAGGTCTTTTTTCCCCATAAATGCTACATAATTTTCAAACATCCAACTGGATCTGCTTAGTGATTTCCATGTTTTATGTGGAGAGAACAGAGTTAAATTAAATTATGGGGAAAATAGATTTTAAATGATAAATTATCAAAAATGTACATTTTCTCATAAAGCAAGATATGTGTTTGCCCAAGAAAATACTTTGATGGTGTAAAAAATCTGCTATGAGAAAGAAGGGGGAAAGATGGCTATATATTACAGTCCCTGAAATCTCATTAGTGAATTTCCCCAAGCATTTCAGTATTTTATATTTAATTAAATATGGTAATTTAAATCCCAGGCACCATTCCGTCATATCTTGTGGTGATTATCAGTGGAGCAGGTCATTTTCCGGGAGAGATGAACAGATTGACTGGAGTTTCCAATCACTTTTAGGGTCCCAACTGGCCCATTTCATTCTAGACGGTGACAGAGCTACTGAAATCAGCTTAGCCCTGGATACCGTGACAGACCAGGCAAGGATGCTAGAACATCAGATCAGCCAGCACTCTGACCACTGTCCTCAGCTGCGAGCTTGGGTATGGGAGAAACAGTCAAAAATGCCTGTTGTTGGAAATCACGAGAGTACTTCTACTGGGCATTGGCCTAATTACGTAAAATAACACTGGAAATGCTTGGAGGACACTCTCGAAGGTTGCTGGCTTTTGCTTAAAAACAAATACACCTGAACAACTTGGCTAAAATTACAGAGATTTGTAAAGCTAATGAAGCTGAAGAGCCCTGTGCTACTAGCCTGCCTCATTTGGAAAGGATTGGAAAGAATTTTCCAAACTTGTGACTGTTTCTATGACATCTAAATCTGAACCTAAAAAAATAATAAATAAAATCATATGAAACAGACAAAGAGAAGAAGTCTAGTGATGATTTCCAAACAAACTTATCTTACCTTTAGAGCAGTGGTTAAAGAATTATTTTTCGATTCATAGCCAAATTTTATTGAAAGGGAAAGTCACTCACCTAATTCTACAGTGTCTACAAAGCCCTTAATAGGAAACGAAAAGAATCAGCTTGGCCTGGGGGCTTTGCTTTCCATGGGAAAAAAATCACAAAAGAAAAATGCTAAGGAAATTACCTTATCAAAAATTATATATGTGAGGAATAAAATATTGAGAAGTCAGTGTATAACTAAATGGACTAAATAATAATAATATTTCATACTTATGTATCACTCTCTAGTTTACAGAATTCTCCCTAAAAACAGGCAGATAATATCAGAACAATTATTCCCCACTTCAAAGGTAAGAGGACTGAGGACCAACACGTTAAGTCATTTATTCATGTTCACATAGTTCATAAGTGATAGAACTGAGACTTGAACCCAGGGCTTCTGACTCAAAGTCTAAGGCACTTTGAAGGAATTAATGCATTTTTTTCTTGAGGCAATCAGGGTTAAGTGACTTAAGTGACGCTAGTTAAGCGTCAAAATTAAGAGGCTAAGTTTGAACTCAGGTCCTCTTAATTCCAGGGTCTGTGGTCTGAGCCCACCTAGCTGCCCTGAATTAATGTATTTATTAATAATTTACTATGTTCAAAACACTGTTCTAGGAGTTGGGGGTACACACAGAAAAGCTGGCCTCTCCCTATTCTTGAGGTACTCACATGCCACTTGAATTTAGCTTTAGGGAAGATGGAAAGGATAGAAGTTGCTAATGGCTGGAAGCAGAGAAAATGACAATGTCTGAGGTGAGGGGCTGGATGTAATCCAGTGATTCAATTTGTCTAGAGTGCTGAGGGAAGATAAGACTGATGGAGAAATATATCTTCCTCACTGTCATTTTGATAAATAAAATCACATCCATTTCTGATACTATGCCATGGAGCTCTGAGAGGTCGAGCCCTAGGAAATCTCCCCTGAGATCTGAGGGGAGCTGGTTATGGTGGTAGAAGTGGTTCGGACAGCATTACTGATACAGTCTTCCTGTCCCTCCAGTGCTACAACGCCATTTTTCTTCAAAATCATGCTATCTCTTCTCCTAGACAGGATACATTGTTCTCTACCAAATGGTCAAGGAACATATTTGTAATCAATCAATCAACAATGAGTTATTAAAGGCTGATTATGTGCTAGGCACATACAAAGGCAAAAACAAAGCAGAACCAGCCTTCAAAGAAATGATATTCTAGACCATCTGTGCATACATGCCTTCGAAGGATAAATCCAGTACACATAAAGGAAAATTACTGGGATGAAGAATGGTCATATACTGAAATTCTATCCCAGTTGACATTACTCCTAATATTGCCCTGCCAAGAGAGGCAGGACCTTCATGAAAAGATCATTTAATAAGCATCTCATGACTGGTAAGAGCAAGGCAAGAAAAGTAGGTGAGCAAAGGCAGCCAAGTGGATGAGATGAGCAGAATTTCTCTGTACCTTGATATTATTAGAGATGAGCCTCTGAACCTGGCAGGAAAAAAAAGGCAAGGAGGTCCAACATTTACAGAATTTAAAGGTTTATGTGTATCAGTATTTCTTATTCTTCAAAATTTCATTCACTGGGGTGCTGTGTGCTCAGATGGCTTTGAAGGCATATTAGCATCCTATGCCTTTTCCCCACACCTTCTTGGACCATTTCAGGAAACAATTCATTGACTTAACCTTGTGGAAGAAATGAATAAGGGAGAGATTGTGTGTATCATGAAGAGAGTGTTGGACTTGGAGCAATATGACCCGAATGTGAATTCTGTCCTTGAAATTTATACCTCTCTGCCTCTGGGAAAATCATTTAATTTCTCTTTGCCTCAGTTTCCTCATCTGTTAAATGAATTTGTTAGAGTGGATGCCCTCCAAATTGCCTTTCAATTCTATATCTATGATCCTATAAGTGAAAAATCCATTATGGATCTGATGCTTACAAATAAAAAGAACTTGGTTGTTGGATATCAATTGTGAGAACTTTGTGAAGAAATGATCACTCCATCTTAGAACTGTATAGAAAAGAAGAAAGCCAGGAGTAGTTTGACATGATCCTTAGATTTGGGGAATGTATATTTCAAAGGATTTTGGGAATAGAAAAGTAAAATCCCACAGATGTAATTCTACAGATGAGTCAGTCCAGGAGAGCTGAGAAACTCTCAACCATGAAAATTTTAGACCCAAAAAGAAGTAATTCCAGGGAGGAGGGATGAGTGGACCTGTCTGTGTTACTGTGGATGAATAGGGAGTTCATTAATAGTGTTAAGAGAGTCACGTAGAGTGGATGGAAGCCAGGGCAGCTCAGAGAGGTAAATACAGAAGCCTAGCAACATTTGATGAGAAGTGTTGGAAGGTCTAAAGCTCCAATTGATCTGAGGTTGGTGAGGAAAGTCAAAACTACAAGAAGATCAAAGAAGGGAGATGATTGATATTTAGGGCAGATGCAACAATATAACTGAGGAGAGCATTCCTTGTCTCATTTGTCTTCTGATTTCTCTGCTAAGTCTTTTCATCTTTAGGTTGTAAAGTACAAAACAAAAAGAGTTAACAAGGAGTTGAGAGTTAAGAGTAATCAATCACTTGACAAGCATTTAGTAAGTCCCTACTAAGTATGAGATGAGGAGAGAGCAAAAGAGCCCTCAGCTGCCCTTGAGAAAAGGAAAGTCTTAATATAAGTTAAAAAACTAACTAGAGGGGAGACAGGAGTATCATGGACACTAAGCACTC
>CM053770.1:292763648-292774128 GCA_028658325.1 Potorous gilbertii | reverse complement strand
CCCTCCTAGGCTATGATGATGCTCCTGCCTCAGTGACAAGGTGGGACTCAGGGAAAGTAACAAGTGGAAATGCCATAGCCATGACCTTAATCAGCATCGAGATAATACATAAAAAGATTTGTAACTCAAACAGTAGATGTGGATAATGCATCTGAAAAGTGAGTGGGGAGCTTATTGGAGGTGGTCTGAGGGGCCAGTCAGAAGTCATGGCCACACTCAGATGCTCCTCTGACCAAAATGTACCACACTTGTGACCCTATGCTGCTGAGAAAGGGCACAGAAGAAAACTTCATTTGAAAAAAGCCTGGTTGTGGCAAATGTGTGATAAAAAATGTATGTAATGTGTGATTCCTTAATAAACGATTACCAGGAAATATCAAAGGCACTTTAAATACAAATAGTTAGGAGCAGGTATTATAATTTTACTTTGAAATAAACATATTCATCCAACTATCTCTATGTTCTTTGCCTTTATCAATTAAAAAAATTTCATTGCCTGGTTTGGTTCTTGAAGTATTCCATCCTTCCCAGTCTTTAGGCCTGACAAGGCAGAGAGGAGTAAGGGTTAGGAGTATGCCTGCAGTCCCTGTAGGAGGGGAGAGACCCTGTTCAGGTCCCAGACACAAGTCTGGGGTTTCATTAGTCCAAGAGGGCACTGAGAGATCAATTTAAGAATGAATATTCTCTGGTGTTAACTCAGAACCCTTTACTTTGTTGAGCTGGTCACTTTATTGTCCTTTGAATTTAGCCATGATTCTTCTACATCTGGCTCATAATTCTTGGCTGGGGGTGATGCTGGTGAGGGTTTGTCAGCTCTGGGGAAAATGTCTAGTTTACTATCTGGTTGGTCATGTGACCCAGGAGCTATCAGGCAACTCTAAATTTCAGAGAACCTGGCCTGTATTGGTAGAGGGAGTTTCCTCCATATACCAATAATCTCATAGGACCAGTCTCTATCCTTAGATAAGCCCCATTTCCTTGGGTAAGTTATGGCAGATGAGGGTAGAAATAGGGGATATTCCAGGGTTCAAGGTGGGATTTCCTGGTTCTCTTTTATAAAGTGTCATAGCCTGGAAATTCTGAGGAAGAAGTGGGAAGGGGTTGTATAGACTGAGGGTTCACTATCAAAAAACCTTCCGAGAGTCATCTGTTCATAGCGGAGCTGTAGCAGAAGGAAGGAGAGTGCCAGAGGGCAACTGAGTCACGTACCCTACTTATCCCTGGGGCTGACTGGAAGTTGAGCTTAAGGAAGCTGGATAAAATGTCTCCGTTAGCTCAGAAATAAATCATTAGTACCCACAGGCATGGTCACTTCATAGCAGCTCCACTTAAGATGGGGGAGCAGTCATGAAAACTCAAGTCCCATAGGAACAGAAACAGGACAAATTATATTACATTAGTAAAGGTCATTAGAAGAGGCAACTGGAGATTGTGGTAGTGATGAGAGTTTGTCTAGACTGGGGAAAATGCCTTTTTAAAATATCATTTAAAAAATATGCAATTTTTTAAAATACCATTTTAAAGTGATGGGGCTGTCACCTCCTTGCCCCAGGTTTGGAAGTGAAAAGGTGCTACTGGGGTAGGCAGAGAAAAGGGTGAGCTGGAAGTCAGGGCATCAGGCATAATAGATGACTTCAGTATTGTAAAGAACGTGTAAAATCAGCCTTTGCAGAGCTGAGAAATGGCTCCCTGCCTTAGGACTGGAAGCCTCTGGAGGATAGGAAGGCTTTTCCTCAGAGGCTGGTGACTACAAAACATCCTCTGAATCCCCCCAGTGGTTCTGGCTGGCTCAAAGCCCTGAGTCATGACTGCCATGCTGACTGGAGAGATGGTGTACCGGGTATTAGGAGGAGAGCCTCAAATTACATGCTCTCAGGAAAACTGCTCTTTCAATTAAAAGTGAAAAGAAAATTATGTGGTTTGTATTTGGCTCTAATTCACTGAAGCCTGTCCACCCACCTCCGGCCCTGACAACCTCATTCATCCCCAGATCTCTCTCTTCCACAGGTCCAATGCCAAGACTATTGTGTATGTGACACCATCCTTGTCATTTGGGTCTGTTACCAGGGCTGGCTCTGTTACCAAGCCTTCTTTCCCATCAGAGGCCCACTCATTCCCAAACAAATTGCTAGTTATATTGTTAAAAAGGCTGATCTCAGGACATACCCAAATAGAGCGTTCTGCCTCCTCATGCCCTCCCTTTCTAGTTTCTGAGATATAGGGGTAGAGATATGGTGCCAGAGATCCTTCCCAGTCACTTGGTCTGGGAACTTCCTCAGGAAAAAACACAAGTGGATGAAGGAGGAGACTCCTACAGGAGTTTTTCTGAATTCCCATCTCCAGCTCCAAGTGCCTTCCCTTGGAAATTACTTTGCATAGTTATCATGCCTAGGTGGCATAGTAGATAGACAATGGGCCTAGAATTAGGAAGACCTGAGTTCAAATCCAGCTTCAGACACTAACTGTGTGGGTAATAACGTAACCAATTTCCTCACCTGTAATATAATAGCACCTACCTCCCAGACTTTTTGTAAGAATTAAATGAAATATTGGTAAAAGTGGTTAGCATAGTAGGGGTTTTATAAGTGCTAGCTAGCATCAACATAATAGATATTTTACTTGCTTTTCTGAGTACATATTGCTTTCCCTCAATACAATGTAAGCTCCTTGAGGGTTGTGACTATTTAATTTTCTCCTCATATCCCCAAGCCCTATTATTTGTACCTGGCCCAAAGAACAAAGGCTTCCTGAATGAATGAATGAATGATTTCTCAGTATCAGTCAATGAGAACTCTCTCTATGCCAGGCTTTCTACTAGGACCTGAGGATCTAAGTCCAATAGATAAGGATGCAGTTGGATGGGCAGCTCATTGAGTTGACCACAGCCAATTAGTGCATCTATCTCAATACAACATGAATCTTAGATACACAGTGCAGCTGAACAATGAAGCGGCCCCGAAGGAAGAATCCAAGGCAGAAGCCTTTATTAAGTATCTACTATTGACAAGACTCTGGGGCAAGGTGTTAGGGATAAAAAGACAAAAGAAAACAAAAAAAAGTCTTTGTCTTCAAAGAGCTGAAATTTGACTGGGAAAATTCCAAATGCTTTGAAAGACCCCAACCATTGACTGCTGCCAAGGCTCATCCTTTTTTCAAACATCAGTCCTCCCCAGTGCAGCATAAGTGAAGCAGTGATGCCTAAGAATAATAATTACTGGTGACCCAGCAATCACTGAAAAGCTTTACATCAGGGGCAAATGTCAGGCATGTGAATGTCATGCAAGAAGTAACATGAGTTATCATCAAGAACATAAAGGGAGGTGGCCAGTAAAAGTCAAAGTAAGTGGAAAAAATGGTGGCTAGATATAGACTGACTGGATCTTGCACTGGTGCCAAAAGACTATTAAAAGCTCCAGTGAAAGGCTCTCTGGCAGACTGATGACAATATATGGCCAAGGGTCCCAAATCAAAATTCTCCCCAGTGCTTCAGCAGAACAGGGGGTAAGAGAGTGGCCCTACATCCTAAGTCTATGGCCATGGAGCACAAACTCTGGCTGAGTCCATAATACCAGAAGGGACTCAAGACCAGGCCTGTTAAAAGCTCATGTTTGCTTTCTAAGGACAAGACCTACCAAGTCCAAGAGTTCCAATACTGGAAGATTGACTGCTTAGGGAGGAATTCTTCAGCTGTGGAGACCCAGGAAATCAGGGAAATATACTTCAGGGTTATCTTTTGTTGAATGTCAAAAAGCATTTGATTTGGAGGAATAAAATGCTGTCTTGAAGTCTCTTCCCTTACCAATTTTCTTCCATGTGTGTATTAACCATACCAGAGTTCTTGAAAGATCCAGGTGTTAATTCTGATTGCTAACAGTAGTTGAAGTATAAAACATAATGCCCACAAAAGGTGTGCTCAATGAACATGGTCCAAAAAAACTGACCCCAAAATGGGCCAATCACCTAGTGAGAATAAAGGTTCCCTAATAGACAGCCTCCCTGCCCCTTTGAGATCCACAGTGTCAAGAGAACATGATGAGGGTTGCCACCATGTTGGCTGGACCCCTGTGGAAAGTTCATGGGAAACCATGGCCAAGAGTCAAAAGATGGACTGCACACAAGTAGCATTGCACACAAGTAGCATTGTGGAAAGGTGAGCTTTCAGACTGGAACATTTGCACAAGGATGTGATACCCAATTGTTACAATCTGTGCCACAGGATGGAAGACAAGCATTGATGTAACTATATTCCACTGCGATATCTTACCCTCACCAAAAGCAAGTCACTGAGGCAAGATTCAAACCTAGCTTTGCTGCCTCTAGGTCCAGAGCCCTTTCCACATGATCTACTATTTTTCATCATAACAGATGCCATGTATGCATTTCTCCTTTTAAAGACTTTCCTCTTATTATGCACAAAGACATCCAGCTTCCTCCTTCCACCTCTCCACTGCCTCAGTGATAAAGGGAAAAGCTCATACAGAGTGACATTCAAGGTCTCTTCTTTGCCTTTGCTTACATTCCCAAGACTGAGCATAGTAAAGAGCAGTGGACTTGACTTCACCTGATCTATCTTCCTAAAAAAGCAATGTGGCATCCATTAGTCAATAAGTATTAAGTGCCAACTATGTACTGGGCTTTGAGAATACACAGGCAAAAAGGAAACAGTCTACCTTCAAGGAGTTTACATTCCAATAAAGGAAACAAGTATATATATCTGAGCATACACAGGAAATATACACAATGAATACAAGTTGAGTTTGGTAGTGTGGGAGGGGGAGAAAGGGAAGAAGGAGGCAAGGAGCACCAGAAAGAAGGTGGGGCTTGGGACTGAGTTTAGAGTCAAAAAGCCCAGGTCCAGGTTCACAAGTTGAGGAAGTCAGAAGAATTATTATGGAGAAAGACCTTTGAGAATAGAAGGGAGATATTGCTGAGGTCTCATTGCTGGCAGTCTATGGCAGTTACACGGTGGGGGAGGGGGAAGAATGAAGATGTCTTTTGGTCCACAGTATCTCTAAATCTGTCTAATAGCATTATAATGTGGTTCTACTGTATTAAAAGTTCATGCAATTTAAGTGGGGTTTAAACTACCAATAATCCTATCATCCTTCCATAATTATCTCCACACAATGTGGTGGGAATTGTAGCACGCCTGCTTGTTAGCAGCACTGTTTTCCTCACTTTAGAATTAAATATTTTATACTCAGGCTCTTTTTATGAATCTAGCTTCACAAAATAATTTCCCTTAGCGTACGCCGATACAATCAAATGTTTTACAATTCCCTTAAGCAAAATCCCTAATTTCCTCTCTTAAACCATCCGAATCCCTGAGTACCCTTTTGAGACTTGAGGAAAATGCATACAGCAGAATCCTTGAGTTAATTAGTTTCTTCTTCCTCCCACCCCCCAAACTATTAGTTTCTTACTATCTGCTTTGGAAAACTAACATTTGCCGAATTCTTCTTCAGACCTTTTCCTATCCTGAAGCCACAGAGAATCTGCATCCATCTTAGGGACATTTCCCTTCTCCTATGAACCCCTTTAAGTGAGTCCTGCATCTTTGCAGCCAGGTCTTAGTAAAAAAAATCCTATTTTGATTTTTTTCTCCACTAAGAAACTAATGGCTATTTCCAAACAATTAAAATTTTTTCTCATCAGCTTTTTTTTTTTTCAAACCAGGCTAACACTACAATTTCTCTTTCTTTTCTCTTAAAGATTCTAATTAAATGTTATCTTTTTCCTCTTCATTGCTTCCAGAAAGAAAAGATAAACTCTCTTTGTATTGAGGCAATTGAAGGTTTCTTGGATTCTGAAATGTTATGTATCCCTTCAAAGTTCTTGTTTTTTTTCCAGGGTGACTTGTCTTCTCATTTCCATCTCCTGCAAATGGTTTCCTGTGATTCATTTGCCTTTGTCCTTCAGCTGCTGTATCTAGGTTTGACCCCAAATTTTCAGCCTCAGATAGGTTTTTTGAATAAGAATGTAGAGAATTCTCACAAAATCTTCACCAAGAAAGGGCACTTGAAAGTATATTCTGAGCCCTTTTTATGACTTCTTCCACTGTCATGTTTCCTCTTTTGCACTTGGTTTAAGAAAAAGTCTTTGAATCTCTCTGTAGCACAGCTGCTGTTTTCTTAGTCATTTTATCTGTTAAAAAGTTAAAAAGTATATCATAACTTCTTCCCTGAGTTGTATGCCACTCAGTAAATCCCATTTTCACTCATTTAGACTCTGTATTGTCCTACTGCTTTCAAATACTATCATCAAGCTTCCATCTTGGGCGATTGCTTGTTAGGAAGTTGTATTGTGTATTTTAAAAATAAGCTTTAATGAAAAGGTGAGCCTTAAATATAGGCAGATATTGAAATTATCTTGGATGTATTCTATTTGTGTTATGATTAACCAGATTTAAATGTAGTCTCTAGATGGTGCTGTAGAGGGCAGAGATGCCTAGATGGTACTCACTCCTTATTCTGCCCTCCCAACAGAAAAGGAGAAGGGCCCAATTACTCACCTCTACACACAGGAATGGCACAGAGATTGGGTTTTCTCTTTAGACTGATAGATGCCTCTATTCCTCTCTGCCTCAGATGGAGACTGCCAAACCATATTGTTCCAAAATGATCCAAATAGATAAGGAATAACTGGATAATAAGCTAATCTTGATTTTCAACATGAATGATGTCACAAATATACAAAGGTTCTTTACTCTCCTGGTCTAGAAATCTTAGGAAATTCAGTTCATAATGCTGATTATAAGTCAAATTGCTTGCTTACTGTTTGTTCTTCATTCTTGAAGAGGACCATGACATCTGGAATGACCATGATGATTAGAGTCACCAGGTTAGAGAAAAAAAATTTCTTCTAATCATAGACCAGAGACTGGCATCTCTGGTCTATCTTCATTCTGTGTAAATTTCATTTATCCCTGATGTAAGTTCTTCACAATCTTTCCATTAATATTTTTGTAGTTATCATATTTACAATTTTCTTGGCTCTATTTACTTCATACTGAATCAATTAATGTAAGTCTTTCCAGACTTCTCTGTATTCATTAGATTCATTTTTATATGGAGAGAATCATATTCCATCCTATTCACATATCAAAATTAGTTCAGTCATTTTTCAATCAATAGGCATCTGCACACAAAAACAGCACACAAAAAGTGCTGTTATAAAGATGTTGGTATATATGGGAACTTTCTTGTCAATGACCTTTTTTAGGGCAAATGCCAACTAGTAGAATCTCTGGCTCAAAAGGCATGGGTATTTCAGTTATTTTATTTACTTAATTCAGAATTGTTTTCTAAATAGATGTATTGGCCCTCAGTTCCACCAATGATGCTTCAGTGTACCTGTCTTCCTCCATTATTCCCATCTTTTGTCATCTTTGCCAATTTTCCAGGTATCAGATTAAACCTCTGGTTTGTTTTGGTTTCCATTCCATTCCAATTTGGAGAAACTGTTCATATGATTGTTAATGGCTAGCATGTCTTCTCTTAAAAACTCTTTTTCATATCCTTTGACTATTTAACTATTAGGGCTACATTTCTTTTTAAAGTCCAAATCCAAGATATATAAACTACCTTGTCAACCCAGAGGTTTCAGTCATTGATCGTAAAAACAGAGATGGAATTACAAGGCAATGTGGCACCCAATTCATACCCTAATAAAACATTGTTAATAGGATGAAAATATGTAAGAAAGAGGAGGGCACACTCATTATGTAAGGTATTTTTGAATCTTTGGTTTGTTTTACATTTCATTCCTTCATTCCCTCACTCTACAAACTTTATTAAATGCCTATAATGTGGCAGGTACTCTGACAGGGTCAAGGGAAGATACACAGATAAATAAATGACCTTACGCCTTTTTGAGAAGATAGTAAGTAGTTCAGTTAAGTCAGAGCATCAAGAATTTGAGGGGGGCTGGAGCCAAGATGGCAGAGTATAAGTAGGGACTTGGTAGAGCTCTCCCCCCAACCTAGCCAGATACCTGTAAAAATGACTCTAGACAAATTCTGAAGAATCCACAGAATGACAGAGTGAAGCAAATCTCCAGTCCAAGACAGCCTGGAAGGTCAACAGGAAGCATCTATCACACTGGGCTAGGAGCCAAGCCCAATCCAGCATGGGAGCTGAGTGCAGTCCAGTGTGGGTTGTGCTGGCACAGCTGGGACTTGAGCATGTCTCTGGGGGACTGAATCACTGGCACCTGTGGTTGTTTCCTGACTTCATGATCCCAAAACACTGAGGAAATACTGGAAGGTCAGTGGAAAATAAATTGTGGGACCAGTCTGAGAAAGTACAGTGGTCCAATCCAGCCCCATGGCAGCGAAGAGGGCAGAGGAACCTGAAGCAGCCACAGCAGCAGCAGCAACTGGGGCAGTGTAGATTTCTGGAGTTCTTGGTCCACAGATTTTGGAGGGATAAAGCAGCTAACAGTACATTCCTCCATGGCCACTGACTGCAGAGAAATCCCTTAACAAAGAGCTCAAAAATCAAGTAATGGGGAAATGAGCAAAAACAGGAAAAAATCAGATTATAGAATCTTACTTTGGCGACAAGGAAGATAAAAACATACAACCAGAAGGAGACAACAAAGTCAAAACTCCTACATCCAAAGCCTCTAAGAAAAATGTGAATTGGTCTCAGGTTATGGAAGAGCTCAAAAAAGATTTTGAAAAGATAAGTAGAGGAAAAATTGATAAGAGAAATGAGAGTGATATCAGAAAGTCAGGAAAAATGGATCATCTGCTTGCTAAAGGGGACCCAAAAATGATGAAGAAAATAGCAACTTAAAAAATAGGCTAACCCAAATGGCAAAAGAGATCCAAAAAGCTAACATGGAGAAGAATGTCTTAAAAAGCAGAATTTGCTAAATGGAAAAGGAGGTGAAAAGCTCACTAAAGAAAATAGTTCCTTAAAAATTAGAATAGAGCTAATGACTTTATGAAAAATAAAGAAATTATAAAACAAAACCAAAAGAATGAAAAAGTAGCACACAATGTGAAATATCTCATTGGAAAACCAACTGACCTGGAAATTAGATATAGGAGAGGCAATTTAAAAATTATTGGACTACCTAAAAGACATGATAAAAAAGAGCCTAAACATTAACTTTCAAGAAATTTTCAAGGAAAACTGCCCTCATATTCTAGAACCAGAAGGTAAAATAGATAATGAAAGAATCCACTGATCACCTCCTGAAAGAGATTCCAAAAGAAAAACTCCTGGGAATATTGTAGCCAAATTCCAGAGCTCCCAGCTCAAGAAGAAAATATTGTGGGAGTGCAGCCAAGATAGTAGAGTAGGAAGACACATATACTCTAGTGCTTACCCCACAATACCTGTAAAAAATGACTCTCAACAAATTTTAGAGCAGCAGAAGCCACAGAACAACAGAGTGAAAGAGGTTTCCAGCCACTGGTAACCTGGAAGGCCTACAGGAAAGATCTATCTCACAAGATACTGAGCAGAGCTGAGCCCAGCCCTGGCCACATGTCACTGGGAAGAACACAACCTGAACAGATCTCTGGGGCAGAATTCCCAGCAGGGAGGGTATCAGATACGTCAACCCACAAGTGACAAAGAATACTCCAAAAGTCAGTGTGGGAGGGCTTTCGCAGCTGGGCGAGAGGGGAATGGTTCCCACATCACTCGCTCTAGGCAGCAGCAGTCGTGGCAGGAGCAGCAGGAGGTGGGCAGCTAAGGTGACCAAGGAAGCAGCCTGGGTTCATTGTCCAGGCAGCTCAGCTTAAAGTCTCTGGTGGAATTGAGTAGCTAATCTGAATCTCAACCTTGTACTTGGGAGAGGAGAAGCACTAGAACCCTCCTCTTGACAAAGGATTCAGAAGTCAAGTAACTGGTTGGGAAAATGCCCCAAAAGGGGACAAAGATAAGACCATAAAGGTTACTTTCTTGGTGAACAAGTGTCTCCTTCCATCCTTTTAGATGAGGAAGAACAAGGCATACTGTCAGAGGAAGTTAAGACCTCTGCCTCTAGTATCCCCAAAATGAATAAGAAATGGGCTCAGGACATAGAAGAGCTTGAAAAGTTCTTCAGCAGCCTGCTAAAGGAAAACCGAAAAGATGCTGAGGAAAATAACACCTTTAAAAAGAGACTAACTCGATTGGAAAAAGAGGTCCAAAAAGTCAACGAGGAGAAGAAGGCTTTAGAAAGCAGAATTAGCCAAATGGAAAAGGAGGTTCAAAAGCTCACTGAACAAAATAGTTCTTTAAAAAACAGAATTGAGTTCAGGGAAGCTAATGACAATGAGATAAACCAAGCAGTTAGAAAACAAAACCAAAAGTCTGAAAAAATAGAAGATAATGTGAAACATCTCATAGGAAAAACAACTGACCTGGAAAATAGATCCAGGAGAGATAATTTAGAATAATGGGACTACCTGAAAGCTATGATCAAAAAAAGAGCCTAGACATTATCTTCCATGAAATTATCACGGGAAACTGCCCTGATATTC
>CM053770.1:292750014-292763548 GCA_028658325.1 Potorous gilbertii | reverse complement strand
GATCACCTTCTGAAAGAGACTTGAAAAGAGAAACTTCTAGGAATACTGTAGCCAAATTTCAGAATTCCCGGGCTAAGGAGAAAATTCTGCAAGCAGTTAGAAAGAAACAATTCCAGTATTGTGGAAATACAATCAGGATAACAGAGGATCTGGCAGCTTCTACATTAAGGGGTCAAAGGACTTGGAATAGGATATTCCAGAAGTCAAAGAACTGAGATTAAAATGAAGAATCACCCACCCAGCAAAACTAAGTATAATACTTCAAAGGAATAAATGGTCATCCAATGATATAGAGGACTTTCAAGCATTCAGGATGAAAAGACCATAAATGAATAGAAATTTGACTTTCAAACACAAAAATCTAGAGAAGTATGAAAAGTTAAACAAGAAAGAGAAATTATAAAAGACTTTCTAAAGCTGAACTGTTTACATTCCTACATGGAAAGATAATATTTGTAACTCTTGAGACTTTTCTCAGTATTTGGGTAGGTGGAGGGACTATACACACACATACACACATACACACAAAGAGTACAGGTTAAGTTGAATCAGAAGAGATGATATCCATAAAAACACAATAGAATAAAAATTAAGGGGTGAGGGAGGAAAATACTGGAAGGAGAAAGGGAGTAATGGAATGGGACAGGTTATAACTCATAAAAGAGATAAGAAAAATCTTGTTAAATGGAAGAGAAAAGGGAGAAGATGAAAGGTGAAAAGTGAATCTCACTCTCTTCACATGTGATTTAAGGAGGGAATAACATGCTCACTAAATTTGGTATGAAAATCTATCTTATACTACAGGAAAGTAGGAGAGGAGCGGACAAGTGGGGTGAGGGGGATGATAGAAGGGAGGCAAATGGGAGAAGGGAGTAACTAGAAATAATCACTTTTGAGACGGGACAAGGTCAAATGAGAGAATAAAAAAAGGGGGGGGCAGAGTAGGATAGAGGGCAATGTAGTTAGTATTACACAATATGATTATTTTGGAAGTCTTTTGCAAAATGACACATATTTAGTCTGTTTTGAATTGTTTGCCTTCTCAGTGGGGATGGGCAGGGAGGGAGGAAGAGAAGGAGAGAAGGTGGAATTCAAATTATTGGAAATGAGTGTTGAGAATGAATATTACATATAACAGGGAAAAAAGAAACACAGGTAATGGGGTGTAGAAATTCATCTTGCCCCACAAGACAAAAGAGAAGATGGGGATAAGGGAAGAATGGGGTGTGATAGAAGAGAGGGTATATTGAGGGAAGGGTTAATCAGAATGCAAGGTATTATGGGGAGGGGGCAGGGAACAGATGAGGAGAGGAATTCGAACTTGAGATTCTGTGGAAATGAATGCCAAAATCTAAAAAGAAAAAAAAAGAAAAAAAAGAAAATATTGCAAGCAGCCAGAATGAAACAATTCGAGTATGGTGGAAACATAATCAGGATAACACAAGATCTAGTAGCTTCACCATTAAGGGATCAGAGGACTTGGAATATGGTATTCCAGAGGTCAAAGAAGCTAGAATTACAACCAAGAATCACCTACCCAGAAAAATTTAGTATAATATTTCAGGGGAGCGGGGAGGAATGGTCATTCAATGAAATAGAAGACTTATAAATATTCTTGATGAAAAGACCACAGCTGAATAGAAAATATGACCTTTGAATACAAGAATCAAGAAAAGTATGAAAAGTTAAAAAGGAAAGAGAAATCATAAAGGACTTACTAAAGTTGAACTGTTTACATTCCTACGTGGAAAGATAATATTTGGAACTCTTGATACTTTTCTTATATTAGGGTAGTTGGAGGGATTATATATATATATGGACAGAGGGCTCAGGGTGAGTTGAATGTGAAGGGATGATATCTAAAAAATAAAATTAAGGGGTGAGAGAGGAATATATTAGGAGAAAGAGAAAAGGAGAAAAGAAACAGGTAAATTATCTCTCACATAAAAGAGTCAAGAAAAAGGTTTTTCAGTGGAAAGGAAGAGGGGGGAAGGTAAGAGAGAAAGAGTGAACCTTACTCTCATCAGATTTAACTTAAGGAGGGAATAACAAGCACACTACATTTGGTATGAAAATCTATCTTATACTACAGGAAAGTAGTGGGGGAAGGGGAAAACAGAGGGGTGGAGGGGATGATAGAAGAGAGGGCAAATGGGAGGGGGGAGTAATTAGAAGTAAACACTTTTGAGGAGGGACAGAGACAAAAGAGATAAGAGAATAAATGGGGGACAGGAAAGGATGGAGAAAAATATAGTTAGTCTTTCACAACATGACTGTTATGGAAGTGTTTTGCATGACTACATATGTATAACCTATATCAAATTGCTTGTCTTCTCATTGAGGGTAAGTGGGGAGGGAGAAAGGGAGAGAAGTTGCAACTCAAAGTTTTAAAAATCAATGTTAAAAATTGTTTTTACATGGAATTGAGAAATAAGACACACAGGCAATGTGGTATAGAAATCTATCTTGCCCTACAAGAAAATAGAGGGGATGGGGATAAGAGAAGCAAGGGGTATGATAGAAGAGAGGGCAGATTGGTGAATATAATAATCGGAATCCACACTTTCTTGGGCTGGTTGGAGGGGAGAGATGGTGAGAAAATTTGGAACTAAAAATCTTGTAGAAGTGAACATTGAAAATGAAAAATAAATAATTAAAAAAAAGAATTTGAGAGGGAATAGTTAGGCTGAAGTCAAATTTCAGAAATCATGGGATACCAGGTTAAGGAGAATGAGCTTTCTCAAGTAGGGAATAAGAAGACTTTTGGGCAAGGAGGTAGCATAATCAAAACTACAATCCACAAAGGCTTCCAGACTACATGGAAGAAGGCCTCTGAATGAAGGATTGACCATTTATTTTGGAATTTCCAGAATGATCCATGCTTCTGTTTTACTTTCAGTATTTTCTTGTTTAAAAGGAGCTGACTTGGATGTGCTCTGAAGTCTCTGACAGCTTGAAGAGTGTGTGATTTTAAGGAGATGACTTACCATTGCTTAGAGGTTTCAGGCTCAGTACGTCCACCTTCTCATGCTGGAAAACAGCATATTTAAGGAATATTTTTGTATTCATATCTTATATTTTTATGTGCATACATATGAATGCACACACATATATGTACATGTATATAACATTCAATGAGTCATGACAACTTCATTTAACAAAAAAAGAAAATAATACAGCAAATCAAATGATAAAGTGATGTGACTTCTGACCCTCAATCAACCACCAAAACAAATTAAATAAAAATAAAT
Organism: Potorous gilbertii; assembly: GCA_028658325.1. NCBI lineage: Eukaryota > Metazoa > Chordata > Mammalia > Diprotodontia > Potoroidae > Potorous > Potorous gilbertii. The sequence continues at coordinate 292,760,297 of CM053770.1, read as the reverse complement.
AGTATTGTCCCACAATCAAGGTTAATGTAGGAGTACTCAACTTGGATGGGAAAACAGGCACACTCAGGTACTATTGGTGGAGCTGTAAACTTGTTAGTCATTCTGGAAAGTAATTTGGAACTACAAAGTCACTAAGTTGTAAATAGCTTTGTACCCAGCTATATATGAGATAGCCAAAGAGATCAAACAAAGAAGAAAAGGACCCACATGCATGAGAATATTTGTAGTGGTAAAGAATTGGACACTGGAGGGACAGTCTAGAAAAGTGATGGAACATGCTATGAAGAAATAAGAATGTGGAAGGTTTCAGTGGAAACCAGGAAGACTTGAATGAACTGATGCAGAGTAAAGTGAGCAGAACCAGAACAATATATACAATAACAATTATAGGGGAAAAGAATGTAGAAAGACTTTAAGAACTTTGAAAAGAATACAATGCCAGGGGACCAAAGATGAAGTATTGATCCTCTGCCTGGCAGAGAGAATGATGGACTCAGAATACAGAATGAGAAATACACTTATAGAAAGACCAGTAAAAAAATTTGCTTTGCTGGACTATGTAATTTTAAATAAGAATTTCCTTATTTCCTTCCTTCCTTCCTTCCTTCCTTCCTTCCTTCCTTCCTTCCTTCCTTCCTTCCCTCCCTCTTTTCTTCCTTCTTTGTTTTCTTCTTTCTTTCTTCCAAAGGGATGGGTGGGAAGAAGAGAAAATAAATTCTTGTTAATTGAAAAAAATAATATTTTTTAATGGAAAATCTGATTGGATCCTAGGAAACTGATTCTAATTAAAATGTAATTGTTCAGCAGTTTTTTGCACATGTTATTCTGGAAGAAAGAACAGTTGAGGAATGAGGGTGGGATGAAGAAATACATCCCAAAATGGCAAAGGATTTGTCCTTTATGCAGAAAGATGCTAGCAAATTTTTAAAAAATCAGAGGGCTTTCAGATCTGCACAAGAGATTTGGGTTTTTGGTTTTGTTTTTAGGAAAACTGAGTTGAGAAAGAAGAAGGTACAGAATGTGTTGAATGACATGACAAACACAGCTGTTGGAAACTGCCCCTTTGAGTGCCCAGCACCAGGAGGAATAAAACTAGTGAAAGACCCCGGGGAGGAGCCCCTGAGAAACTGGCTGAATGGGGGAGTCAGGCAGCTGGAGGGAGGCCAGAAAAGGGGCTTCACAGGAGAAAAGTCTTTACTTTTCCAGAGATCTGGAGCTCAGCTTTGACCAATTACAAGGACAGAGATTGTCCCTGGAGGAAGAAAATAAGGGATGTCTGAAAGAAAATGTTGAGTGCCTTAAATATGCACCATATGAACATGGCAATCAATATAATCAATAGGCATGTATTAAGCACCTCCTCTGGGCAGGGAAAATGGTTGCTGGCTCTTTACCCTGGCTGCGCTCCACTTGTGTGCTGAGATTCCATTCCATTCTCTCCAAGACTCTGGTATCTGAAGGAGGCAGGAGGGGATGGGGTCCCACTAGAGAGGAACAAGGGTGGAAGGGATGGAAGCCCAGGGAGAAAGTGGGAAGAAAAAACTTAGTTCTTTCTCTTTTTAATAGTTCTGGGCAATGGAAGGGAAAGGTAGCATGAGTGAAGGGTAGGGACAACTTTTCTTGGACGACATTCTTTTGTGGGAACATGGTGGTGAGGGTAGGAGGAGGGGGCATATTGACCCCATTTTGTTAGATTAGTATTCCAATTTAGCATACATTGCATTGCAGAGATATTTATGATATATTTTTGATAACAACATAGTATGGGGGAATATTAGTTGACTTTGAAAAGTGGAAGATATAGTTTCAAATCCTGCCTCTGACACATACTACCTGCATGACCTTAGGTCTCAGTTTCCTTCTCTGTAAAGTGAGATGGTTCAACTCAATGGCTTCTGAAATCCCTTCCAGTTCTAGATCTGTGAGCCAATGAATCTACACACTTTCTCCAGGTTCAAAACAGTCACATGCTGAGTTCTATTCTCCAAAATTCAAGACAGATACAAACTGTAGGCAGTAGGATGTGCACCACTTGGTAATCTGACATCAGAAAAGAATATTTTCCTCTGGTGTTCATTTGGCAAATGTGTAAAGCAGGAAGAATTTCGAGAAAAATGAGAGAGGAGGAAAAATCAACATGGAGACCCAGTGATCATTTCTCTAAATACATTTCTTCTTCCCTGTTCTATTAGGAGCAGCTGGGTGGTACCATAGATAGACCACTGGGCCTAGAGTCCTGAAGACCTGAGTTCAAATGTGACCTCAGATATTAGCCGCTACTACTATTATCACTCTGATTCAATGAGATGATATTAAAGTGCTTAGCACAGTGCTCAGTATGCCCTAAGAAACGTGCACTAGTATGATTATAACTGTAGAAAATTAGGCCCTGCCCTCAATGAGTCGTCACCATCATCATTTATGCAAACAAATGTAGATAAAATGTGAATCTTCATTAAATTATAGAAAATTTTAAAAACTGGAGAAAGGCTTCATTCTTTAACAGAGAAAGCTGATAGACCATGGGGGAGGGGGGTGATGGTGGCTTGGATTTGTATTTCTTACCATCTTTCCCAGGGAAATCTGGTTGGATAAGCAACACAGACATTTAGGGAAATGATCATCTCCAGGGCCAAGAGGAATGATTACAGAGAAGAAAGATATGTCTGACTACATCACCAACATCACCACTAACATTTCTATATGCTCTTGTAGCAAAGCAAAGCACTTTAAATATTGTCTCTCATTTGATCTCCACAACAACCTTGGGAGACAAGTGCTACTCATCCTCATTTTACAGATGAGGAAACTGAAGCAGACTGAGATGAAGTGACTTGCCCAGGACTACACAGCTATTAAGTGTCTGAGGTTGGATATGAATGGAGGTTTTTCCAACTCCAAGTTCTCTGTATGAATATTTATTTTTTATCTATAAGAAAATTATAGATTTAGGAAAATATCCATGGAAAATATTATATACAAAACTTGACATCTGAAATATTTAAGAAACTAGAATAAGATATACAGTAAAATAAAACAAAGTAAGTGAAGTGTTCTATAAAAAGACATCAAACTCTGAAAAAATGGGAAAGCAGTTAACACTCTGGGGTGTAGATCATAACACATTCTTCCCTTCTCCCAGCTGAGTGTGGGGGCCTCCTAGGACAGAGTAATACATACCCTGTCATGTATAATCATCCTTTCAGGTGTTTGAAATTTACCATTTCTCTTGGTCAGATAGGAGAGTTTCATGTGGAGGAGAACATGAAATGACTGTGATCATAAATGAAAGACATCAATAAAACATTTTAAAATTTATATAAGAAAATGTCAGAAATTCATAGTGAGAAATATCAGTCTTTATTATATGATTAAAGCATATCAAACAGTTGTTAAAAGAGGAAACAGAACAGAAGGGATCCCTGATCAACCCTATTACACTGGATATGGAATACCAGTGACCAAAGTGATCTCTGGAGCTCCATCCATCAAGGCCACCCAGCTCAAGAGAATATTTAAAAGTTAACAAAAAGAAAATGAACTTCTTTTGGAGGACTTTGATGAGACATCAAGAGTCCTGGAAGATGTTCACTTATTTAAAAATCCTCCTCCAAAGGCTACACAAAGAAGGAAGAAGCATGTGCAATTTGGGATTTTTTTAGGGTACTTATGATTTAGAGCTGATCCAGTACTCTCTATTCCTTGTACCTCCAGTTGATGTGAGGGAGAGAGGGAAGAGGGGATTGTTCTCCCTTTTCTTCAGCAGCCCTGGCAAACAGAAGCTTGAACACATTGACAGGGTAATCACCATGTGCTTGCCCACGTGAGCCTGAGGCAGGAACTTAAATCTCTGGCAGCCCCTTCATCTACTCTACCCCAGGAACCTAATCAACCTGCAAAGACATGTCAGACTTGGTGGCAGCACCTCATCAGTGCCATTGGAATGCAGGGTGGCACCCAGAGTTGCTCCTGGGACTACACTCAAGACCCCAGGGAAACCATCTCTCCATTTTCCATCTGGCACCTGGATGGACTGTATCATCTTGGCCTTCACCAGGTGCCCCCCTTCCTTTAGTCAGCTGTCTTCCTCCATCAATCACAAAGCATTTGGTATAGACTAGATGCGGTGCTATTTAACTGTGAGTTCGTTTAGGTCAGGGACTTTTCTTTTTTGTATTTTTATCCCTAGAGTTTATCACAGTGCAAAGCACACAGTACATGTTTAACAAGTGTTTATTGACTAATGGCTCTGTTTTTCTCTTCCCCAAATCCATCCTGAGAGATGGATGCTTCCAGCATTGGTGGCTCACTTCCAAGTTCAAGAGCTCCTAGGTTGTTGATCTGGCGCCAATGCCAGAGGGAGGTGTTTCCTTTTAGAGGAGAAGATGGTCCCTGGTAGAAGCATCCCGGGCCTTGAAACGCTCAAGAGATGTTCCTGGCTACTCAGGAGGTCTGGTCTTCTTGAGCTGTTCTAATAGTACAGTCACTGAAGAGGGAATTAGCATCATAGCATTTTATTTAGAGCAATAGTGGTCAACAAGTCTAAACCTTCCTCTTGGTCAGTCCATTTGCCAACAAACATTTATTAAGTGCTTATTATGACACAGGAAGCATGCTAAAGAGTGCAAGGATATGAAGAAAGCCAAAACCCCAAGAGCTGAGGCCCAGAAAGGTGCAGGGACTTCTCAAAGTCACACATTGTGAAGAAAAGACAAGTGCTTTGTCCTTGGGAATGAGAAGCAATGAGGGTGCAATTCCCAATCTGAAACTTACTAGCTGGCTGCAGTTCAATTTTTTCTCCAGTACAAAATGGGCTCAATCAAACATCCCTTCCCTTCTTCTAAGTGACTAGAAGGCCCTGCATGGGCTGCTGCGAAGAACATGCTTTGTAAATGCCAAAGCCATATCTAAAGGAATGATGTTGCTCTTACTTTTATGAAAATGAGTGTCAGATCTGAGTTGAGTCTAGATCCTGGGCCAACGTGGAAGGCAGAATATTATATAAATGTCACTATGTATTACCCACTAGGCTTTTTTGCTCCAATCCCTAACAGGACTGATCTTCTCCCTTCAGCAATGAATTGAAACAGACATTAAATTGAAACAGGCTCTTTGCCTAGGCCTCTACACATGGTCCTTGCTTGGATTCCCAGGCTACATGGCAGGCATCAGATCTTGCCTCTGGACCACATTTTAACACAGGGGGAGTGGGAGTCTGGCAGGCTCTCCATTCAGTCTCGATTTTTATTACCAAGAGATAAGCCTATTCTGTAAATTCTGCTGAGGACCCCTTGTCTTCCAGCATAATTTAGCCTGCCTAAATGTTATTACTGTTTTCTTTCTCTCCCTGTGAAAATGTTTTCTTTCGTGCTTTTCATGAGGGCCTTTAAAAATACTTAATGTGTATTGAAAGACCATTTTCTAAATAAATGACCAAGATAAAGAATGGCCATAAATAATGCCCAATTCCCACATTTTAGCATTAGTTGTGGGAGCAACTAAAAGCACCTTAAATCATAATAGAAGGTGCATGAGGAACAGGCCAAGTGTCAGAAAAGACAGCAGCAGCAGCGGCAGTGGAACAAGAAACAACAGAAGAATCAGGCAAGGACAGAAATGAGTGACGGAGGCTTCCATCATATGACTGTTTCTTATCTGGGAGTAAGAAAGTCCCATCTTCAATGCAAGGATCCACTACATAGCAGGAGCTGGGCAGGCCAGTTGCTGCCTTTGTCAGTTCTTTCCATCTGATTAGGCAGTATTTATTCTATAGACCTTTGGCCAGCTTTCTGGCCCTATTGTGTTACTTCTCACATATTATTTCAAGGGTCTATTTTCACAAGACGTTCCCTTATCACCAATTAAAAAGCAAAACAACATAATGATGATTCCTTAAATGCTTTCACAGTTAGCTGAACTTTTGACTCGGTTAAAAGAATGATCTCACTATAAGAGAACTGGGGCAGGGGGGGACCTCATAGGCTCTTGAATATATTTGAGCATTATCTCCTCTGCGCATCATGGAGATACCCAGCACAAAGTAGGCAATCTTCTTCAGCGATAGAGGATGGAGCTCGGTTGTGGAGGATCAGAGACTTTGAAACTCTGTGGCTCCATTTTCCTGGATCCTGGTCACTGCTCAGATCCCTCTTGGATGAACTCTTTGTCTCGACTTACAAACACTACAGATCTGATGAAGACCACACAAGACTTGGAGACAAACAGAGTGCCATGTGAGCTCCTGACTGACCTTCCTCCCAGAAAGGAAGGTAGCCAAGGATTCATGAAAAAATACCACAGAGGAATAACCTGCTGAAAACTACAGTGGGGTCACTGTAAACCTCTCAGAGTTGTACCTGCCATCTATTTTCCTAATTTCTACTTTGTAGAATTCTCTCAAATTCCACAAAGAAACTTACAAAGGTTGGACCACTTTGATGAAAGGCATAAATATATCCTGAACCTCCTAAATGGGCTAATGAAACAGTAGCATTGGAACATAGTTGTAGAACTGGAAGAACTATTCCATAGATGCTTCTGTAGATGAGGAAACTGAGGCATAGAGAGGTTAAGTGACTTTCTCAGGCCCCTAAATGCCAGAGCTTGGATTTGAATGCAAATAAAACTTGAATTTGATCCTAAATCCAATACCATTTCCCCGATACCATAGTGCCTCCTATCCTGGGATGCCTCCATCCTACATTTCTTTCCTTTTCCCTCCTTCCAGCATCTCTAGTTCACGATACATCCAAAAGGATTTCTTTTCTCATTTTGTTCTTTCAGTTGATGCAAAGGTCAGTATTATGATTGTGACAGTGTATTTGTATTTCTTATAAAGATTTTTCTAACCCTCACATTTCTAATTGCCTCAGTGTCTTCCAAATTACATACGGGGCTCAAGTAACTGCTGGGATTTATTTTTTCTACTAACACTAATTGAAGATTCCCTAACAATGATGAGAATTTGAAACACAGAGATTCCTGTTAGGCTCAAGAGAAAACAGACCAGAGGAGCAGTGTTTATAGCCAGGCTCTGAAAGAGGCAGCCAAGAACATCTAGAAGATAGCATGGGGAAGAACGAATGAGGCATGGAAGCGTCTACTGAAGCTGTCCAAAAGAAATAACCCTTTGCATCGAGATAAATGATGGTTCTCTGGGTTCTCATGCTCAGAGAGCTGACTTTTATTGTCAGCTTGATGTGCTGTTGTTTTTTAGCTCTTATTCAAGGATCTTAAATTGAATGGAAACCAGATCCTTCTTGGAGTTCTACAAGTGCTGCATGGAAAAGTCATGCCATTTGGTGAAAACAATGCAAAGAAGTATTATGGCCAGGGCACACAACAAACCCGACTCCAAAGCTGTAGTCACATGGCATGTTGGGGGTGGAGGGAGAAGCCCAGCATTGCCCACATACTCCCCTCTCCTCCCCTCCTATCAGTTCTAGGTTATGATTTCTATCTGACACCATTTCCATCTTTCCCCCAACAAAACTTTCCAGGAAAAAAGGACAAAGTCTCTTTTCTTTAGTTTTCTGAAAAATGCAAACCATCATTCTCTGAGATAAGTATAAAATACCATAGAGAAATACACAAAGGGGTACAGTAACACAGATACAATACATCACCTATTCCGAGTTTTATCAGGACTAAGAGCCCTTACCCTTTTGACTGCTCCTCTCTCATTCCCTAACCCCATCCCTTGTCTCAGAGAGAGCCCACTAGGTGTCATCACATACACTGGAATATTAAGAAAGAATCTGATAGGTCATCCAGCCCAACATATAACTGAAAAGCTAAAAGCTTTGGTCAGCAAAGTTACAGGATATAATGGTGGGTTATGAGGACTGTGGATTCATAGCTGGAAGCATCATAGGATCATAGATCTAGAGTTGGAAGATCAAAGGGCTTAGAAGCCACCCACTTCAGCCTCAGGAGTGGTGAGGAAACTAAGGTAAGGAAACTACAGGTGAAGAAACTAAGACCCAGTGAGGTGGTCTGCCCAAGGACTCATGCGTAACAGGTAGCTAGGGCTCAACCCAGGTCCTTTGACTCCAAATTCAGTGCCCTTTCCATCACATCATGCTGTCTTCTTACACCTACTTAAGACTTGACAGTTTCCCATCCCTAGGAGAGAAAGCAAGGAGAAATTCCCTACAAGTCCATATGAAGTTTCAGGGATTCCACTCTCAGCACTTGAGAGTATTCATTCCCTCTTCTCTCCAGCCCCCAAAAAATTCATGACTGGCATCTAGCTCTCCAATGAGCAAGAACAGCAGTTCCATCTCAATCTAAGGCCAGCGCTGGGAGGCAAGACAAGGAAAGTTTGTAAGACATGAGCAGGGGTTGATAGGACAAGGTAAGTATGGAGAGAGGTAGACTTTGAAAAGAATAGAAGAGAGGAGAGGATTAAATTTGGGGAAATGTAAATGACACCCAATTTGAATGATTCAGGAAAGCTTCAAAAGCAAATCCTGTTAAGCAAAGATCAATAGATAGGAATAAAACTGAAGAACAACCTTGGTGGGAAAAACAGTGACTCATGGACATGCAGGGCAAAGTAATGGATTTGGAAGACAGAGAAGGAAGCATGAAAATTAATTAATATCTCAGAAAGTACTGGAAAAGAGAAAAAGTTCACCACTATGTTTGAGGCCCTGAGTAGAAAAAACTTCTCAGACAGGATAAAATCAAGCAACATGGTGGCAGCAGAGACAGGAAAATCTTGACTATTTGTCACCCTACTGTCCCCTACCTCTTCCTTCCATTTGCTTTCATGTTCTGTTACATGTATAGGGGCCTGGACCTGTTAATTGACTGGTATATTGAACTGGATGAGGAGAGTCCCTATACCAAGCCAAGTTGGCACTAGATCTGCAACAAATTGGCATCAGATCTGCAACTTGGAATCGCAAGAGATTGGGATTGAGGAACTAAGAGCCCAAGATCATGTCATAGGCAAGATTTGAATCCAAGACTTCCTGGCTCCCAGTTTGGCTTTCTATCTGCTATGGCATCCTAATTTATGCAAACATCTTTAAAAAAATCTAAGTTGGCCATTGCATTCCCTCCAGATACACATCAGCCTTTTTAAACATTCTATCTCTTTGTGAGAACTGTTTCTCTCTGTTTCGTTAGAATTTCTTTCCTGCAGGCTTCCTATTTCTCATGTCATGGGCCCACCTATAATTTAGAATTTAAGGTCATTGGATTCTGCCTATCCTTTCTCTGATCACTTTGAGATGTGCTCACCCTGAAGAAGGGTGGGTATCACCCTCTGACCTGGTACCACTACTGAATTCTCATTCAGTTACAAAGCCTTCTTTATCAATGAGAATCATTAAAATGAAATTAAATATATATAGCTCATAAACATGTAAATTAAACACATTCTCTAAAGTTGGCCAAATTAATTTCAAAATATCAAATGGAAATGCTAACAGAGACAAGACTTCAATGCTAACATCTCTGCAATCAGTTTGGAAAACCACCTGGTGACACATATTGACTTTGGTAAACTACTCTGAGTTCACCCACAGAAGTAACCAGGAACCAACAGGATCCTTTAAGCTCCAAAAGATTCACAGATCAGCATCAGGGGAAGGAATTCCCTCCTCAGGGATTTCCTACACTAGTGAAATCATAGGTCTGAAGACCAATCATCAGTGTCACAGAAGGCTTAGCCTCCCCACTCAAGACTCTTAAGCTCACCAGACCATATTGGGGCATTGACTTCAAGGGATCATTTTCTGTCTTAGGCACGATATCCCCAATAAACATTATTGCAGGAAAATCTCTCATCTCACAGGTACACTTTGTGTCTGTTTCTCCCAAAGTCACTAAGATGAGTCTTTGCAGCTTCAGTACAATCATATCAAGTAAGAATCTCTGTAGCAATGGGGTGCTTAACCCTATGGCTCTCTTTTTAATGAATTCTTTTACTGTAAGTATCACTGATTAAATTTCATTTTAGTGACAATATGTTCACGATAATAACACATTTTCATTTTTAAAATGGGTTTTAGAAGAGAAGCACTGAGCATGTGTGAGCTTGCTGTGGGACCTTAAGGTGGAGGGGAATGTTGACCTTGAGTCAGTCTTAGTGAGAGGACACTTTTTGTTCAAGGGGAAAAGATGGCATCCTCTCTCCCTAGCCAGCCTCTTCTGCATCCCCAGACCTTCATCCCCACTTGCTGCCCATCCAAACCTTGGGGTCTTCCTCTAGGTGGACTGTCTTGGGTTCTGACTGGGGAGGGTTCACCTTAAGTGACCCAGATCCAGGCCTT
>CM053770.1:292693141-292749514 GCA_028658325.1 Potorous gilbertii | reverse complement strand
AGGGAAAAATTTCCAGGGCCAGATGGATTCACAAGCAAACTCTATCAAACCTTTAAAGAACTGTTAATTTGACTACTACATAAACTACTTGGGAAAATTGGTGAAGAAGGAATCCTCCCAAAATGTTTTTATGATACAAATATGGTTTTGATACCTAAAACAGGAAGAGCCAAAACAGAGAAAGAAAACTGTAGACCAATTTTGCTAATGAATGTAGATGCAAAAATTTAAAATAAGATTTTAGCAAAAACAATACAGTAACTAATCATGAGAATAATACACTATGATCAGGTAGAATTTATAGCAGGAATGCAGGGATGGTTCAATATTAGGAAAACTATTAACGTTATTGATCATATCAACAACAAACCTAACAGAAACCAAATGATTATCTCAAAAGATGCAGAAAAAGCTTTTTGACATAATGCATCACCCATTCTTATTAAAAACACTGAATAACATAGGAATAAATGGAATTTTCCATAAAAAAATAAGAAGTATCTACTTAAAACCTTCACTAAGCATTATATGCAATGGGGATAAGCTAGATGCATTTCCAGTAGGATCAAGGGTGAAACAAGGATGTTTATTATCACCAGTATTATTCAATATGGTACTAGAAAGGTTAGCTGTAGCAATTAGATAATAAAAAGAAATTAAAGGAATTAGAATGGGCAAAGAAGAAACTAAGTTATTACTCTTTGCAGATGGTATGATGATATACTCAGAGAATCCCAGAGAATCAAGTAAAAAACTATTTGAGATAATGAATAACTTTGGCAAAGTTGCAGGTAACAAAATAAACCCATACACATCTTCTGCATTTCTATATATTACTAACAAAGCCCAACAGCAAGAGATAGATAAATCCCAATTAAAGCTATGGCAGACATTAAAAAATATTTGGAAGTCTACCTGCCAAAACCAACCCAGGGACTATATGAACACAATTACAAAACACTTTTCACACAAATAAAATCAGATCTAAATAAGTGGAAAAACATCAGTTGCTCGGGTGGGCTGAACCAATATAATAAAAATGACAATTCTACCTAAATTAGTTTACTTATTCAGTGCCATACCAATCAAAGTATTAGATAATTATTTTGTAGAGCTAGGAAAAATAATATCAAAATTTGTGTGGAAGAACAAAAGGTCCAGAATATCAAGGGAACTAATAAAAAGAAATGCTAGGGAAGGTGGCCTAGCTCTATCAGAGTTCAAATTGTATTATAAAGCAGCAGTTATCAAAACCACTTGGTACTGGTTAAGAAACAGAAAGGAAGAAAAGTGGAATAGGTTAGGTATCCAAGACCCAATAGTCAATGCATATAGCAATCTACTGTTTGATAAACCCATGGACCTCAGCTTCTGGGATAAGAACATACTGTCTGACAAAAATTGTTGGGAAAACTGGATAACAGTGTGGCAGAAACTAGGCATAGACCAATGTCTGATACCATACACAAAAATAACATCCAAATGGGTACATGATCTAGGTATAAAGACTGATACTATAAACAAATTAGTGGAGCAACGAATAGTGTATTTATCAGATTTATGGAGAAGGGGAAAACTTTTGACTAACAAAGATATAGAAAATATTATGAAGTGTAAAATGGATAATTTTGATTACATTAACTTTAAAAGCTTTTGCACAAACAAACCCAATGCAACTAAGATTAGGAGGAAAGCAGAAAACTGGGAAAGGAGTTCTGCAACTGCTGTCTGTGATAAAGGCCTCATTTCTAAAATATAGAGGGAACTGAGTCAAATGTACAAAAATACAAGTCATTCCCCAATGGATAAATGGTCAAAGGATATGAACAGGCAATTTTGAGAGGAAGAAATCAAAACTATCTACAGTCATATAAAAAATTAGTCTAAATCACTATTGATTAGAGATGCAAATCAAACCAACTCTGAGATACCATATCACACCTATCAGATTGGCTAATGTGACAAAAAAAGATGATGATAAATGTTGGAGAAGATATGGAGGAGGTGGAACACTAATTTGTTGTTGGTGGAACTGTGAGCTGATCCAACCATTCTGGAGAGCAATTTGGAACTATGCCCAAAGGGATACAAAAATGTGAATACCCTTTGACCCAGCAATATCGCTTCTAGGACTGTATCCCCAAGAGATCATAAAAATGGGAAAGGGTCTTACATGGACAAAAATATTTGTAGCAACACTCTTTGTGGTGGCCAAAAGCTGGAAATCAAGGGGATGCCCATCAATTGGGGAATGGCTGAATAAATTGTGGTACGTGAATATAATGGAATACTATTGTGCTATAAGAAATGATAGACAGGAAGACTTCAGAGAGGCCTGGAAAGACTTGTATGAACTGATGCTGAATGAAAGGAGCAGAACCAGGAGAACTTTATACACAGCGACAACCACGGTGTGCGAGGATTTTTTCTGGTAGACTTAGAACTTCATTGCAATGCAAGGACTTAAAATATTCCCAGTGGTCTCTTAAGGCAAAATGCCTTCCATATTCTAAGACAGAACTATGGAATTCGATCACAGAATGTAGCAGATTATTTTCTTTTATATTATGTTTTGGTTTGTTTTATGATTTCTCCCATGCATTTTAATTCTTCTATGCAACATGACTAAGGTGAAAATGTATTCAATAGGAATGTATGTGTAGAACCTATACAAAATTGTATGCCGACTTGGGGAGGGAAGGGGCAGGAGGGTGAGGGAAGGGGAAAAATATCTAAGTTACATGGAATGATTGTAGAACACTGAAAGCAAAATAATATAAAAATATAAAAAAGTGACAAGCAGGATGATTTCAGAAAATTTTTTTAAAAATGTATATGAATTGATATAGAGTGACTAGAACCAGAACACTATATACAGTAACAACAATACTGTACAATGAGTAACAATGGATGACTTAGCTCTTCTCAGCAATACAATGAGCCAAGACAATTCCAAAGGAGTCATGATGAAAAATGCTATCCACCTCCAGAAAAAGAACTGATGGAGTCTGAAATGTACTATTTTTCACTTTCATTCTTCTTTTGTTTGAATTTTCTTCCACAGAATAATTAATATGGAAATATATTTTACATGATTGCAATATGTATGACCCACATCAAACTGCTTACTGTCTTAAGGAGGGAGCAGATGTGAGGAGAGAAAAAATCTGGAATTCAAATGTTTAAAACATGAATATTAAAATTTATTTTTACATATAATTGAGGAAAATATTATTTAAAAACTCCCACATCCTTAATGAAAATATGATATGGAAATTATTAGGCTTTTGAAATTGATTTTCTAGAGTAGACCATAATCTTCACTTATATAATTGATTGAAACATGTAATGAGTAGAAGAATTTACTAGGTTTATCTTTTGTGGATGATTTTGAAGAAGGTGAGACAGAAGGTCACAATGGACCTAGTCAAGCAGTGTCATTTCCCAGTTCTTCCTCTGACACTAACCAGGTGTGTCTGGGCAAGCCTCAGTATCTTAGACCAGTTCTTTGGCATTACTGATTAAGCTTTTGACTTATATTGGTGGCCCCTCCACTGATGAAGTCACAGATGCTTTGTATATATGTGGCTGGCATATAGCGGTATTTAATAAAAGAGTTCTTCATTGATGCATTAAGATTTAAACTTTTTGGACACAGGAGAGAAAATTGTAGCCCCAATGGTTTTTCTCCATCAAGGTGTCTCATATGCATCAAATTTTCTTTTTCTTGTAGAGGCAGTGAGATGTTATAATGGAGAAAGCATGAGATTTGGTGTAACACCTGAACCTGAAAGCTGCCTTAGTCACTTACTAGCTGTCCCTGGGCAACTCGCTTAACTTGTTAACCTCAGTTTTCCCATTTGTAAAATGAAAGAGTTGTGTCTGATGAATGTTCAGGTCCTTTCTAGCTCTAGGATGTTCTAATTCTACATAGCCAGGTATATTGTTGGGTACATAGTGGAGGAGCCTCTTGGTGAGGGATGGGCTGGACCACAGAGTCTCTGAGGTCTCTTCCAATGCTGCGACTCTGTGAAGAATGCACATAGTGGATTCCCTTGGATAGCATGAATTTGGCACCACACTTGAATGAGTGGTACATGGTACCCACACATCAATGAAAGGGAGCATCCCTGGGTGGGGGACTCCCCAAGCTTTGGTACTGAGCAACACTTAATCTGGGGATACAGGCAAATAGAGGGACAATGAAACATTCACACTGGCATTAAAGCAGAGTCTGCAGACATTTAAAGACCATGAGTCAACTGCTCTAAATCCTTTCATGTTACAAAAAGCCTTTGCTGATTCTGAGTTTTAGAAGGGGCTTTAACTATGCTCAAGCAACTAGGTGGTGCAGTGACTAGAGCACTGGACCTAGAGTCAGGAAGATCCAAATTTAAATCCAACCTTAGTCACTTACTAGCTGTGTGACCTTGGGCAAGTCACTTGTTGGCCTCAGTTTCCTCATCTGTAAAATAAGCTGGAGAAGAAAATGGCAAACCCCTCCAGTCTCTTTGCCAAGAAAACCCCAAATGGGGTCACGGCAAGTCAGACATGACTGAAATGACTGTACTATAATTAATCATGCTCACAAAGTGCTGAGTAGGTCATGTGGGATTAAGCCAGGTTCATAGATTACATGACTCTATTTAACCACAGATTTGAAGGGGGAGGGAGTTTTTCATTTTGCCAGAGGGTTTAGAAGGCAGGAAGAGCAAGGGGATCTGGGAGCCAGGTAGCTGGGGACCACCTCGGGGCTTAGAGGTACTAGGGGCCTGGTACAAGCTATGGATCAGTAAGGTGAACAGCATCACTTGACTTCTATTGCAGGCAGAAGCAACCCAGGTGGGAGACATCAATTAAAGACAGAGAAATGGGACTTGGTGGGAATTCTTTCCTGAGGGTGGGGTGGGGGTGGAATCCATCAGGAGTTAGAAAGGATGGAATGAATGAATTCATGAAAAACCACTTAGGAGTCGGAGAGGGCTGAGGAACTACTTCATGACCACAACAGCATGCACAAGATAAAACTGTAAAAAAGGGCTCCCCTCAAGGAGCTGATATTCTAAGAGATGACCAAACACAATAGGAAGGGATGTCCAATGAGAGATGATTTTATCTGGCAGTGAGTGGAGCCCTGGAACAATGGACCACCACGAGATCTTGCTGTGATAGGGGCTCGTCTCCTCTCCTCTCCTATGACCCAGAACTGGGGACAAAGCAAGCAAAGCCAAGAACTGGTAAGCCCAAGGGTACAGGAGCTCACTCATTAAGAAGTAGGAAGCGTCTCTGCCAAAAGATGGCACCTGAGCACACAGGCATGGGAGAGCTAGATCTTCAAGAGAGGCCTCGAATGGCATAACTATAATAAAGGTACCTGGCATTTCTAAGTGCTTTAAGGTCTGCAAAACACTTTACATCCATTTTCACATAGGATCCTCACAACATCCCTGGGAAGTGCTATGGTTACCCTCACTTTACAGAAGAGGAAACTGAGGCTGAGAGACTGACCCAGAGTCAAATAGCTAAGGAAGAGCACAAGGCAAGATTTGAACTCAGGTCTTCCTAACTCCAGGACCAGTGCTCTAGCCACTGCTCCACCAAACAACTTCTATGCATGAAAATGTTCTACTCATTCAGCAGGTAAAAAAAATGGAGAACATAACTAGCCTGGGAGTCAGTGATATGAAAGCAGCAGGGGAGTGTCTGGGTTACCAGATGATGGGTCAGCGCAGTTTTCTCAATCAAGAACCATCTCCGCCAGAGGCAGAGACACAGGAGAAGAACAAGGTCTGTAATTAAGAAACTACCAAATCTCCCTGTCTCCTACCTCACCCCAAGTGCTGAAATACGCAAGATGTCATAGCTGCCTTCAAGTACATGAGGAACCACCATGTGGAAGAGGATCAGACTCCATTGGTTAGCCAATCAAGTGAGATAAAAATAAGAATTGTGTTCCAGACTCTCTCTCTTCCCCCGACACTTCACATAAAAGATGGATCAGTTACCATAATTATCATAACTATTGTCAAATAAATCTCCTTCCTTCCCATTCTATAAGGCTTTTTGTTAAAAGAACAAGAAAGGAAAATACCCAGATTTGATATGAGATGCTTGTATTGTCTGGGCAACCTCCTAGACTTAAAGGAGATGGGCAGTGAGTTTTCCTAAGAAGATGTTTGGGAAAATGGAAAGTGGACCATCTTTCTATCCAAGTTGTTGGCCAAGGTCCCTCTTGGGGGACCTAGTGTGGGAGGGGATAGGGGTCTGTATCCCTGCTTCAGGTAGAAGTCATCCAGTGAAACTACTTTGAGTCTATTTGATCTTTCTCAATGGAAACATCCTAAGAAGATCACGTCCAGTTGTACCAAGTTGTGTGGTTTGCTGTAGAGGGCAACAAAAACTCTAATGGGGAAGGAGATGTCAGCACAGCAGTCAAGCATTAAACCTGAGAATCCTTTGAGAACTCCGTGTTCAAGTGTAGAGAATGTGAGAATGAGTGGTCAGGTGAGGCTGTGAGGGGCTGGTCATTGCTTACCTCCAGGGATCTGGGGTTTGTTCACATTCTGTTCTGTTCTCTGTGGCCCCTCCCACTGACCCTTGGGGAAGAGAAGTCCAAAACTGGCAACGGACAACTGGACTGCTCTGAAACCTAGACCAGGGGACTGGGCAAAGAGGTTATTTGTGCAATGAAGATGTGACCTGTGGCTGTGGCTGCAGAGCTGACACCGTGTCCACCAAAGAAGAGTGATTGGCCATCGGCCATGAAGAGATGGTGAAAAGACTTTGGTTGTGGAGTCAGGATAACACTCAGAATATTCTGGGCCTGGTCTCAGGAAGCAAGTTTCATAGTGAGAAGTTACAGAGGAGTTATATTCCAGTTTCAAAGAGAACTGATTCATTTTTTAAAAATCAACTAATTTTGGAAATATTTATTCCCAAGAGAGAGATGCTGGAATTGGTTTATTATTAAATAAATCCTCAAGGTGATTGTGTTCCTGAAGGTTCATAGTAGCCCATAAATTATCCTGAATGAATGGATACATTAAAGGAAGAAAAAGCATCTTTTATCTTCTAATATGTGCCAGTCTCTGTATTAAACAATGGAGATGCAAAGGCAGCAGCTGCCCTCCAGGACATTACATCTTAATAGAGACATGGGAATGAGAGTCAGCAAAGGACATTTTGATGACAGGGTTGTTGACTATAACAAAACAGCAGTTGAGTAGCAATGGAAGTCTTGACTTCCAGCTCCAGGGGGTAAGGGAATTACACCAGCCAGGCCAGGGGTAGAGCAATCTGCAGATGCTTACCCATAGGGCTAGAAAGGGGGAAAGGACTCATGAACAACATCATTCCTGAACCCATGCCTCCTAAACACAGGAAATGGGGGAAGGGGAGTGATTTTCTAGACAGCTTGATCTCAGAATTCAGTCTAGCCAAAGATGAGAGAGGTCTTAGGTAGTACCAGCCTTGAAGGTTGCTCCCAAATCCCAAGCTTGGGCACTCAGAGATTTTCTCCAGAGACAGGAATTTTTGTGAATAGCATGCCTCTTGGAAAGAGAAAAGGGATGATACATGGTTGCTACAGCTAGAGGCTTAAGAGGAGACTAAAGTCACATTGAAAGGAGTCTTGGATGCCTCTACACACACACACACACACACACACACACACACACACACACACACATACAGTCTACCATAGGGGGTTATCTGAACAGAGCAGATCTGATGGGAAGGGGAGTCCAGCAGACCATGGAAGCATCCTTCCTAACCACAAAGTAGTAACCACTTACAAGTGTGTTTGTGTGTTATGGGAGAGGGATCCTATATTGGATTCATTGGGTGAGACAAAGTCATCCAAATTTTGGGGTGTAGCTTCACTGACAAACTCAAGTGAAGTTTCCAGGGGAAATCCGAATCACAGCTAAGTGATAATCTAAAAGACTTCAGATTCTTATAAAAAAGGAGAACCTTCTAGAGAGAAAATTATAACGAATAGTGGCAGCTGAGAGGAAACAGGGGGAACAACTCCAGGGATGGAGTCAGGGTGACCCAAGTTCAAATCCTCCCTCAAACATTTCTTAACTCTGTGACCTCAGGCAAGACATTTCCCCTTGAAGTTTCTTCATCTGTATAATGAAAGTTAGACTAGTTTCTGAGGTGTCTTTTAGTTTTGCCTATGAAACAAACATCTTATGACTGATTTGGGGCTACTGCGAGTCCATTGATATACTTTCTGGATTTTAAAAATGAGATCCAGTGAATTCTTTGCATCTTCTGAGTTTCTGTGAAGCTCTTCTATACCCAATGGGCATCAGGCATAGTAGACAGAGATCTAGCTTCAGAGCTAGGAAAGCCTGTGATCAAGTACCATCTCATACACATAATTGGTTGTGTGACCCCAGGCAAGCAATGCAGCTTTTCTGTGTTCTGAACAACTCTCTAAGAGTTTAAGGTGCAGAGGAAGTGACAAGGAGATTCCCCCTCTAAGAGTTCTAAGAAATCTCAAGTGGGTTCCATACCTCCATTTTTGTACCTAATAGGCACTTGTTACCTTGAATATTTGCATGGAAACTGGAGGGGTGAAGAAGGTGCAGTGGAAAAGAAGATGCCGATGGTAAGGGTGCTGACTCAGAGACCAAAAAGGGTGTGGCCAAGCTGGGCAATCACTGAGGTACTACCACTGTTCCAGTAACAGAAGAGAGAAACGATTTCTGAAGGGATGTTTTCCTTATAAGTGTTAGTTTCTATAGGAACATTGTCAAAAATGATGCAATATTTGCAACTGGACATTAAGTATGTGTATCATTTAATTTGGTCCTGATCATCAGGCAGTAGGAAAGTAAAGAGGTTATATTATAATTAGCTATTTAGTTTTTGATGATTGATTAGGTGGTTATATACATTCATACACACACACACACACACACATATATATATATATATATATATATATACACATATACGTATGTATTTCTACATACTTATAAGTATGCAAGTATACTTGTAAGTGTCCCACTATTTTCCACCACATATTTGGGCAAACAAGCATTTTCATTTTACTCTTTAAAAAAATCAAAATACAGACATAATCTTGATGGAGGGTCCAATTTGAAACTGTGTTTGTCTGATGTTGGGTCAAGAATACTTTGTCCAAATAAACAGTTTTAACACTGAAATTACACTTATCTATGATTAATACATTATGTGAGATAGCTTCCCAACTGTAACTTATTTCATTAAAATTTTACTTATATTCAGCAAAATTTGTAAGATAAATATATTTAATATGAGATCTTACAGAAAATAGTAAGTATATGATGTCTTGCCGAATACCTCTTTCAATTCTTAACAGAATAACCTCACCTAAAATATTTGTAATTATTTTGCAATTAGTTTTATAATTTTATATTTGGAGTTTTCATAATTCCAGTAGAATTTGTTTATATTTCATAATTGTAATTATTCATTTGATACACTGTACATTTTAATCTGGAGCTTTGGGGGAAGAAATTATTGTAGTTATCATAAATACTTAATGAATAAATCTCAAAGATTATTAATAATTAGTATACTCAATTAAATAAAGTATAACAAATACTAAATTAAATTGCTGAGAATTCAAATGCATTTCTTCTTGGTAAAAGATGTTTGTGGGACAAAAAAGGGGAGAACCACTGAACTGAAGTATCAGGTGGAAGGTACTGTGCTAGATGCTGAGTAAACAAAGACAAAGCAGTTACTACCCTCAGTGAAATTACATTGCCCTAGGAAATTATAATGTGCATGTAAGTAAATTAAAAAGGACAGAAGGGGGAAAGAGGTACTTTGGTAGCTAAGAAAATCAAGGTTTTGCCCAGGCAGAAACTCATTCTGCTTTGTTCCAACCAAGGGTAACCAGCAGAGATTGTAGAAAGTCAGATGTCTGCTTGATGTAAAGATGCACTTAATCATCAGAACTGTTCACAACTGAAATGGGCTGCCAGAGGAGACAGTGTGTTACCTCTAACTCCTGATCTCCTTGTCCAGGATATTGTAGAGGTAATTGCTATTTGCATATTAATTGTACCAGGCAACCTCTAAGATTGTATGCTTCTCTACTCCCCTTCCCCTTCATTCCAGTCTTGAGATAGCCTCTTAGTTTGCTACAAAGTTTCTGTAATTCTAAGGGTCCCTTAAACATGGATCCAGTCTTGAGATAGCCTCTTAGTTTGCTACAAAGTTTCTGTAATTCTAAGGGTCCCTTAAACATGGATCCCTGCAGTTCGTGGTACACACCACATGAGCATCTATTCAGAACCACAGAACTTCCCTGGAATGATGCCTATAGAATCTGGTGATCTGGTGGCATTACCTACTGGACCATTTTCTCTACTATACCTGCTGGTTCTCTGCAACTTATTCTTATGAGTTACTGCTGTTTGCTGGTTTTACACTAATACTTAGTTGCTATGTGGAATTCTCCCCATAGGAGAGTGGTCATGGCCAAAGTTTCAAGGATATTCCAACTCTTTTGTGAGTCAGACTTTGCTGCTGCACCATTTGGTCAACAAAAACCTTTAGGTCAACCATGAGTTGTAAAATGTTTTGCTTTTTTCCTACATGCAATATTCTAAAACCTTGATAGTTGCTTCTATGTGAGAAAGTTCTTTTCACATCCCACCATCCCCCCAATCCATCAACACTTTGCTAGGCAAATTATCCAGGAGTACATTTTATCCATCCTACATTTCTACTTACACAAAAATCATTTTTTTCTATACTTGGGAGCCTGTATTAATTAATTCATGGTATCCACCACCACTGGTTTCCCTCTTTCTACTAATATACACACATCTTTGATGCTGATCTCGATAGACTCACCTCTGAGGGTCTAGGTTTTAAAAAAATTTGGCAGTCCTTTGTATCCCCCTTACTTAGAACATTGCCTGGCACATAGTAGTAATAAATACTTGACCTGACCAACAGTCAATATAAACTATTCTATTTCATAATAGTAATTTCTTTTAGTGTATCAGGATCAGGGATGCATGTATGTAACTGAAATGGAATTTCATGTCCCAGTAGACAGCAGAGGTATGAAAAGTGAAAATTAGGTAACTCAGATTGGATACTATTGATCATCTCCAAGAGGTAGGAAAACCTTCCATGGGATTCCAAAGAGGGAAAGTTAAGGATTGATATGGAAGGGGAGGAAACAGAATCTCTGAATTCTATTTGTCAAGGGAGGAGCCTAAATGTCAGGGAAAGCACTAACTTGCATAAGCCTGTTACGCACGCTGCTAGACTCTGGGACCCATGTAATGGCAATCACCAAAACTCATCCTCCTTTTCACGTTCTCCTCCAACGTCCATCATGACATTCTGCAAACGCTTATAAGACCCCAGAATTTTAAAACTAGAAAGGACCTTCGCTGGCACCGTCATTTAAACATAAGGAATTCATTACTGTTATTCAGTCATTTCAGTCACGTCCAATTCTGTGACTCCCTTCGTAGTTTTCTTGGCAAAGATACGAGAGTGATTTGCCATTTCCTTCTTTCGCTCATTTGACAGATGAGGAAATGGAGGTAAACAGGGTTAAGTGACTTTCCCAGGGTCACACAGCTAGTAAGTGTCTGAGGCCAGATTCGACGGGACTCCTGAGTTGGTGCTCTATCCATTGCAGTGCCACCTCACTTTCTCAAAAGATAAGGAAACAGACCCAAAGAGGAGAAGTTTCTTAGGGTGAAAAAATTCAGATTCAAACTCAAGTTCACATCTCAAATCCAAGGCTTTTACCCTTCTCTGCTACTTAGTTATTGTTTGCTAAGCCAAATTAAATTCCAATTTAAATTAAATTCCAAAAAACTCGCCAATATCTTTCTACAATGAATCAATCCAGCAGCAACAATGTATAAGCAGTTACTGTGTTCCAGGTCCTGACCTAGGTGACTTACGAAGTTGAAGAATGAAACAATCCTGTATCAGCACACATCTCATTTCCCTCATTTTAAGCAAGAATTATTTCTCTTATAAAGAGCTATTTCTCAATTTAAATAAAGCAATCCTGTCCTCACAATGGCCTTTGTCTAACTGTACATGTGATGTTGACAGGACATAAGCACCACCATTTTTTCCACATTCATAGATTGGACAACAACAGAAACAACCAGAACTCAAATCATTTACATAGCTATACTGTTCATTTATTTTCTTTTCATCTTAAACATTTTATTTTTTAATGTTTCAGCTATGTAAAAACCCAGGGTCCCTGGAACAACTGACAAAACACAAATCTCAATAAAATAAATTCCATGAAATTGGAGATACTTAGAGCAAATTACTACAAATAATATTCTCTACTTACTTGTATGATGATAAAACATAAAATAACTTAAAATCAGACCACAAACTTTGACCTTTGTAATAAAAGCAATCTGTTTCAAGCATTCTGAATAATAGACCAATATTTTCATGCCAAACGAAAGCATGCTGGCTCTGGAAGATCCAGCTGAGGTTTGGGTTTCACATGAGAAATGTTTTCAAGGATTTCTTGTTTAAATGAGATTAATTTTAATGTAGAAGACTTGTTTAAGCAATCGTAAAACACCATTCAAGTGTGTTCAAGTAAATGTGTTCAACATCATTCAAGTAAGAAGGCTTTTCAGAGATGATATGTTCAGTCTCAGAACCTTGGCATTGGAGGGACCTTAACAGAGAGGTCATCTACTACTGTTCTGTTTGAACATCTAATGGCATCTTTGAAAAGTGTTTACTTTGCTCTTGAGAAAGACTTCCTTTCAGTGGGAGCCCATTGTCTGTGAAGTCCTTCTTGCCACATTTGGATAGATTAGATTGTGAAGACAGTTTTCCTATAGTCATCTAACATCTACTTCTTTGTTCTTGGTTCTGGTCTCTGGAGCCAAGGAAGGCCAGCCAACCATTTCTTCCATGTGACAGCTCCTCAGATATTTGAAGACAGACAGCACACTCTCATGGCACCACTCCTATTCCTCAGTCTTATCTTCTCTAAGGTATGTATCTCCAGTTAAAAACTAGGACTGTCTTGGTACTGTCTCTTAGACAATAGAACTATCACCTCCCTATTCTTGGAAGCCCTGCCTCCCTTAATGTTGCCCAAGATTACTTGTGATTCCTTGACTGCCATATCACAGGAATAACCAAAGTTGAGCTTGTAGTCCACTAAAACACTCAGATCTTTTTCAGACACATACATATTTGACAACGTCTTTGTAAAGAATGGGGTCCTATCATCCTAGACAAGTTGAAGTGGAAGTTTATATGCTGACTTCCTTCTAATATTCAGAGAACAGAGAAGAATGAGAAGTTGTTTCCAAAAATATTCCTGCATTAGAGACTGAGTTGTGGGCTCTCCATCCCCAAGGTTCATCAAATGAATTATTGCCTCAGAATCTGCTGGACAATTTGGGCTGCAGTGGAGAAGTTACCCAGATCTGTAGACACATGAATTTAAATCAGACATTAGTAGAGCCATGGTAGGAATTTAATAATTTCCTTCTGCATTTTTGAACTTCATTGTACATTCATATTTTCACACATTTGTCATAGCAAATTTACAGCCCTTCTCCTTGTGAGACTCTGATCAAGTTATTTTAAAATGTGACTTAGCTCCTTCCCACAACACTTCATACCTGTTATAGAACACTCCATAACTTCTCAACAAGTCAAGTCAATTTTGATTAAAATTTAATAATGGTTGGAATTTAAATACATTTACAGAGTTATGTGAAGGGGGATAGGACTGAGAGTCAGGAGTCCTCGGCTCTCCTCCTGGGAAAGTCACATTACACTGCTAAGCTCCAACACTTTTCTCACCTGAATAATGAGGGGATGAGACAAAGGATCTCTAAGATACCTCTTTACTTTAAAAATTAAATTTACTTTAAAATTAGATGATGAAGAGTTGATGCTGGACATTTGTGCCAATACTCATATTGAGAGATACTTCGTCCCCCTTTCTTCTATTAATTCTAATAGTGGGAGTTGTCTTAGACCATTAATGATATTATACCACTTCATCTAATCCCGAGTATGGAATACCTTATATTTTGGTAGATGAGAACACATTTCAATTGTATCTAGGATCACAGATGGGAACAAGACCTGGGTCTCCATTCAACAGAGACATTTTAACTCATATGACAGGATTGACTGTTGGACTTGGTCTCCTGTGACATGCATAAAACCAAGAAGCCGGTTTGGAACTGAAGCACTAAAGGGTGTGGGAGTTTAACTTGGAAGCTTCTCTCTGCCTCAACCACCTTAAGAAGGGACTGGGGAGAAGAGGCTTGGTCTTCCCCACAGTCTGCTCTTCCTTTGATTGGAGGATGACCTTTCAAGACTTGGATGATTTGGACTTTTTTACCTGGGTCCTGGCAATATGCTTAGCTGGTGGCAGCATCTGCCCTTGGAGGCAAGGACAGACAAAAAAGCAGAAAAAAAGGCAGATTCCAGGCTCTACAAGTAGCCCACCAAAAAAAGTTACACAACATCTAAGGAGAATCTCTTGAGGATCCCAGTCAAAGGTCCACCATTCTGGCAGAATGGCTTTGAAGATTTAGGCCACTTCCCTCTGCACTCAGTATGTAATAGAGAGACAGTATGGCATAAACCCTTGAGGGTCTTAAGTAACTTTCTAAGACTATATACTAAGGCTTAATGACCAAGTTATCCTTCCTCTCTTGGGTTTACTTATTTGGAAACATGTTACTGTGTATACTATGTTGTACTTCCCCCACTCCCATCCCTAAGGTGATCTGAATCCTCAGGGGCTATTTTCTGCCCATCATACCACCAGAGTGAATATCCATTGAATTTTTAAGTAATGTTTTATTTTTCCCCAACTACATGTGAAAACATTTTTAAACATTTTGAGTTCCGAATTCTACTTCTCTCTTCCCACTCCCTTGCTGAGATGGTAAGCCATCCAATATAGGTTATACATATGCAATTATGTAAAACAATAAATAGTCATTTTTTAAAGCTAGTGATATCTGACTGGTTATTTGATAGCTACTGATAATCATGGAGGGAAGCACCTTGGTCACACTAGTTAGGGCTATAGAACTAGGAAACCTAGCACAATGCCCACCTAGGGTTCTCCCCAGAAGCCCAAGGGGAGAAAAGGTAGAGCCTTGGTGAGCTAGAAACTCATACACCAAAGAATCCAGTGGATTGCTACATGTTTATTTGGTAAAGCATGTTTCTTTTTTTCTGTAACCATAATCATAAATGAGAAGTTTGGGCTGGTCTACTTCTGAGGGCCCCTCTCAGCATTCCTGTAACTTTCCTAACCAAAACACCCCTTGTGATTCCCCCTTCCAATATGAGTTTCCTCCTATTACATAAGCTCCTTCAGGCCAGGTATTATCTCCTTCTTCAGATCCCCTCATGCCTGGTATATAGTTGTTGCTGTTGTAGCTCAGTCGTATTTGACTCTCCATGACCCCCTTTGGGTTTTTCTTTGCAAAGATACTGGAGCAATTTGTCACTTCCTTCTCCAGCTCATTTGACAGATGAGGAAACTGAGGCAAACAAGGTGAAGTGACTTGCCCAGGGTCACACAGCTAAGAAGTGTCTGAGATCAAATTTGAACTCAAAGATGAGTCTTCATGAGTCCAAGCCCAGCGTTTTGCACACCATGGTGCTCTTTAGCATCTAGCACATAGTCAGGGCTTCATAAAGGCACTATGTTTGCACCTCGAGAATACACAAAGATAGACACTAATATAGTATGTGCCCTCAGGGAGTTTATGATCTAGAAGGGGAAAGTAAGAGAGATGAAGTAATTTGCCTAGGATCACATAGCTAGTTAGTGTCACCAGCAGCATTCAAAGTCAGGCCGCTCACCTCCCCTGTGTTTAGATCATAGGGTATGTAGTACTGGAGAGCACGCCCTCATGTTTCTCTGCCATCCTAAGTCTTCCAGTACATGTCTAACAGGGATGATCAGAGTAATCTTTGACCCATAGGACTGGGCACCTCTGATACGGCTACACATGTGAATAAATTCTTAGGATTCACCCCATCAGACGTGTCCAGCCCCATAGGAGGCATCCCAGCAGACCAGCAGCTTAGGGGGTCCCCTCATCACTCATTGCTATACACACCATTAAGTAACCTCCCCCCACTTTTAACAGCCCCTCCTGTGTGCGTGGCACCATCATAGGTGTGGAGGCTCCAAAGGCAAAATCATAACTTGTCCATGCCCTCCCAGAGTTTGAATTCTTTCAGGAAGTAAAACCTGTACATGGATAAGTGACTGTATGTGAATCAATCAAGAGGAGTTCAAGGGTGCTTCCCTAAGCAGAGCCTGCCTTGTGCTCACACTACCCACAGGAATCCATTTAATTCTAGGGTCTACTATGTACAGGGCACTATACTAGGCACTGAGGGAGGGAACAAAGATAGAGAATCCTGGTTTCTGCCTTCAAAGAACCTTTAGTTGCAAGCAGAAGAATTAGGCCTGGGTAGGGATCAAAGGATTTATTTGGGCACACATCAATATTAGCAGGAGCATATTAATTTGCAGAGGAGAAAATTTAATAAAAAAATAGGAAATGCCCCAGAAATACTTATTTCCAAAAAGAAGCTCAAAAACAGATGTTTATAGATATTTCCAGAGATTACTGGATTTCTCACAGCACTGGTCAGTAGGTGGAGCAGATATGAATGTGGCCCAGGCATGGGGGACAGCTGGAGAGAATGTCCCACACTGAGAGATGGTGTGTCTTGTTGGTGAAACAGCCAGGAGGGCCAGTGTCTCTGGAGAGTAAAGTGTGTATAATAAGACTGAAAAGGCAGGAGGGGCTAGGTTATAAGGGCCACTCTATCCTCTCCTGAAGGCAATAGGGAGTCACTGGAGTGTGTTGAGCAGGGGAGGGGGCATGATCAGACCTGTGTTTTAGGACAATCACTTTAGTGGCTGAAAGAGGATGGACTGGAGGAGGAGACACTGAGGCAGGCAGACATCCTAGCAGCTTCAGTCATAGGTGTGAGATTATGAGGACCTGAACCAGAGGGAGGGCAGTGTCAAGATAGACTGAACACAATTGAGAGATTTCACAGAGGTGAAATCAGTAGACCTTGACAACAAGCTACATGTGGCAGCATAAGAGAGAATGAAGAGTCTAGGATGACTGCTAGATTGTAAGCCTGAGGGATGGGGAGGGAGATTAACAGTAACTGAAATGGTGACAGAGGAGGGGGAGTTTTTGGGGAAAGATGATGAGCTTTGTTTTGGACATTCTGAGTTCAAGATCAATGGAATCCAGTTCATGATGTCTGAATGGCCACTGGAGATGCAAGAGTGAAGGTGAGCAGAGAGAGCTGGGCATGAAAGCTAGATTTGAGAATCATCAGCCTGGAGAAGGTCATTAAATCTATGGGAACTGATGAGATCCCCAAGTGAAGCAGTCTAGAGGGGAAGGAGAGAAGGGTCTAGGGTAGAGTCCTGAGGGACAGCTATGGTTAGAAGGGAAGGATCCAGCAAAGGAGACAGAGAAGGAGAGGTCAGAGAGAGGTGGGGGGAGAACCAGGAAACAGGGGTATCCTAAAAACCTAGGGAGAGGAGAGTTTCAAAGAGGAAACAGTGATCCATAGTTGGAGGCTGCAGAAAAGTCAAGGAGGATGAGGAGTGAGAAAAGGTCGTTGGATTTGGCCACTGAGAGATCACTGGCCACTTTGGAGAGGGCAATTTCAGGAATGATAACATCAGAAGCCAGATATGTACAGGGTTATGAAGAAAGCAAGAGGAGAGAAAGGAGAGGCACCAAATGTTGACACCTTTTCAAGGAGTTTAGTTGTGAAGGTCACCATAACATGGGATGGAAGGTTTGTGGGAGTTCTTCAGGACAGGGGAGATGTGGGCATGTTTGTAGGAAATGAACTAGGAGACAGGGAAAGACTGAAAATTAGTGAAATGGCAGAGGAAGTAATTTGTTAGAGGAGATGGGATAGAATCAGATTGCTTCAGCATGTAGAGAAGTTAGACTTGGTAAGAAGCAAGGCCACTTCACTGTATGAGATGGGAGTGGAGGAGTGGAGGAGGAGAGAGCGATCAAAACATACAATATATACTTATGTGTTATGTGAAGATCTAGGTAGAGAAATGGATAGATGGGACAGGAAAGAGAGACACAGACAGATAGAGGAAGGAAAAGGGATACAGAGAAGATGGAGAGACAGAGGGAGATGAAAGGGAGAGAGAGGAGGAGAAGGAGAGACAGAGAGAACAGAGACAGAGAGAGAGAGAAAGGGGGAAACCAAAAATTCTTCCATATTGGATGAGCAAGTCATTTCATCTGTGTGCCAGGGAATTCTCTTTGGTCTTTAATGACCAAACCCCTTTTCTCTAATTTCAATTGACTTATCTGGGAACATGTTATTCCTCCCCTCTCCCCCAAACTCTGTGAGAACAAGGGCTGCCTGATTGTGCCATCTATATGCCCAATACTGAGCACAATGTCCAGGGCAAACATTGGGCACTTTAATAAATACTTCTTGCTGATGTTGATGATGCGTTGCAACACAGTTGACAATCTCTCATGGTAGAAGAAGTTTCCACACTGGGAGTTCTCTATACCAACAAAATCACTGGTTCAAACCAAGAAACAAAAACTGTGTATACACTATATATACATGTAGATACGTGTTAAATTTACATTTACGTATGTATACATATAAGCTTAGATGCACTCACGAATGCATGTTTATATGTGATATATGATTTGCCTCACTGCTTCTGAGCAGCCTGATGGGGAGAGGAGAAGGCAAGACCATACGTCAGGAGGCCAGTCTCTGTCCCTTACTTTCTTAGTGACCTTTGGCAGACCCTCAACCTCTTTGGGACTCCAGAGGATTAGCCTTACTGAGCCTTAAGACCCCTTCTAGCCCCCAAACCTGAAGCTGTGTGTGAATGCGTGCATGCATGTGTATGTATTTCTGTGTGCAGGTAAAAAAGTTGACAATGTCAGGACTATATTTAGATTCCTAAGATGTGCGTCTAATGACCAATGTAAAATTCTATTAGAATACAATTGAAATGCCAGCTACAGTGATATGCCTTGCTCTGATGACTTTATGGAACTTAGAATGCAGGGAAGTGCCTGGCATCACTGCTTTGCACCTTTCAGGGAGCTCCAGGGGTATCCTGAACATTTGGGTGGGGAGGAGCAGATTTCAAATCTAGGCATGAACCCAGAACTTTCCCCGGAGTGGGAAAGTGACCAGCTCTGGAGCCAGCCATGATTTAGAAAGCAGAGCCACTGAAATGATAAATGTTCCCCTCGTGGCTTGACACTGAAGTTCAACTGGTCTTACTGCTTCAGACTCACAGCACAGAGATTTATCTGTGTTTCATCAAGTATGAAAAATATATGGACGGAGGGGTTTCCGGCCGAGCCCCCCAAAGCCATCTAGCTCCTCCATTAATGTCAGCAGGCTCATAAATTTCCAGCTCGTATCAAGGAAGCAATTGCCACTGCACAGAAGCCCCCAAAGGCTCCCTGGCCTCCTGTAAATCCACTTACACCCAGTAAAGACGATGAAATGCACATGGATTTAATTAAACGTGGTCCTCCTTTGAAAGCAGAGGGGGTTCACACCTTCTTTAAGGGGAGGACAAAATCGAGGTGTGAAGTGAGATTTTTTTTTACTGAAAAGTTATAAGATCTGATTTATTCTTGTATGTTTCCTTCTGATGAGTGGGACTTGATAAGCAAGTATACAGATGGCTGTGCCTCTGCTGTCTTTTTGGTGTTTTTCTAAAGAATTATGCTACAGCAAACATTCCTGCTCTGCCTGCAACAGTTTCTACTTCATGAAAACATGTTTTTTGACGCAAAGGAACAGTGTGTCATTGATTACATGATCAGCTATTTTGGGAGGAGGGGACTATGTTTCTGTTGAGGAAATGACACTTTTACTGTCCACTTTTCCCCTTTCCATCACCTTAAAAATGTGTTGGGATGGAAAATTAATAAACAGACAAGCAGTAGCAGCTCATTATGGAAGAGAAAGGAGAAGCAAGGGCAGTAGGTCTCCTCAGATACAATGTCATCAGTTTGTACTGATGATGCCTTGGTTCAAAACTTCTGGCCATTATTCATCCATCAGTCTTCTTCATGTAAAGCAATATGCCAGCTACTTTTCCCATTTAAGCAACCAGAAAACAGCAGGGAAATATTCATGGTGGGGAGACGTGGGTATCAGCAAGATAGAAAGTTAATCACTTTGGAGAGAGGCTCGCTGCTCATGTGGGCCTTCTTTTATTAATAATTCGTCATGGGGACAATGCCACCCAGCAAATAAGCCCAGAGCAAAAGGAAATGGCTCCATCATGTAAGAATGATAAAATTCTTCCAATCGTCTTAAATCAGACAGTCCATCTAGTCTTGGGAAACATATAGGAACAGTGATTTTTCTGTTAGGTCTTCCCATGTGTGTTGTAGAATATACAGCTTGCTAATAGCAAAACAAGAGGTTTCCTCTCTGAGGAAACTCCCTTCCTAGAGGGAGTATGACAGAAGATTCTTAGGAATGCCTTTTTCTGGAGTTACCATGATATCTGGTGTCCTTCACCACCAGGTCAAATATTTATTTTCTCAAGACTTGTCTACTCCCTAGAAGGCAAAACTTTCTAATTTTTTTGGAATCCATTTCCCAGCAACAAAAAAAAAATAGACAAGTAGGGACCACAGGACTCATATTCATCTCTTTAACATAATTCCCAAACTCCCAAGCCAACCATTACCCCACCTAGATAAAGCCTTGAAGTTCATCGGAAGCTAGCTCCTTTACTGTTCACTTTACTGCATTGCCTCCTTCCAGATAATGACACATCTGATTTACTCATTCACATATGAACATGTTTTTTCTATCTTGCTTTTAAAAACCTCCAGGGAAAGACATTTTACAACTTCTCTTAATAAGTCGTTTCCATGTTTAACAGCATTTGCTGTTAGAAAGCCTGTTATCTGCTCATCGGCCTGGAAGGGAGGAAGCTTGGATTTAGACTTATTCACTAGCTCCTTGGGTTTTACCTCTGGGGCTTTGGCACTCTTCACTTCTCAAAGGAAGGGTCACACTAGATGCTCTGTGGTGAGTGAAGGGCTCTTCCAATTCAAGCCTTCTGGGATCCTGGGATTCTATCCAACAATAGACTATATGTTCCCCTTTCTTTGTCTTGAAAGTCAACTCCTCCCTGTCCTGGGATTTCATCATTGTAGATACTTGCTCTGTGCCTGTTGATCAAAAGTCTTTCACAGAATCATAGGCTTTTCACAGACCCCCCTCCCCCAACCTGCCTCTGAACTCAGGTATCCTCCACAACCTTCAGATTGGTGGTTCTCCAGTCCCTGCATGATGATGAACTCTAGAGTCAGGGGAATCTCTCCCTCTCCATGAAGTCCATTTTACTTTTGGACAGCTCTCATTGTTAGAAAGTTGTTTTCTGGATCTCATAAACAACATGGGACTCAGCAGGGCAATAGCCCTGCTTCTTCCATAGCAGCCAGCTATGACCCCCAATGCCTCAGCAACCATATCAAAGGGACTTGCAGTTGGCATTGATCTTGGCACTATTTATTCCCATGTAGGAATCTTCCAACATTGGAAAATGGAGATCATTGCTAATGGTCAAGGAAACGGGGCCACCCTAAGTTACGCAGCCTTCACTGACACAGAGCATTTAATCAGTGATGCTGCAGAGAATCAAGTTGTAATGAACCACACCAACAAATCTTTGATACCAAATGTCTGATGGTCATGGATTTGATGATGCCGTTGTACAAGTCAGACATGAAATTTTGGCCTTTCACAATAGGGAATGATGTAGGTAAGTCTAAGGTCCAAGTAGAGTACAAAGAGGAGACCATAAAGTTTCTATCCAGAAGAAGTATCTTCTATGGTCTTGACCTCGATGAAAGAAATAGCTGGAGCTTACCTTGGGAAAACTATTATAAATGCTGTCATCTCAGTACCAGCCTACTTCAATGATTCCCAACATCAAGCCACCAAAGATGCTGGAGTCATCACTGATATCAATGTGCACCAAATCATCAGTGAGCTAATTGCTGCTGTTATTGCTAATGACTTGGACAAAAAGGTTGATGCTGAGAGAAATGTGTGGAGCTTTGACTTTGGAGATGACACTTTAAATGTCTCCATTTCACCTTTGAAGATGGCATCATTGAAGTCAAGTCCACACCTACTTGGGTTGGGAGGACTTTGACAACTGCGTGGTCAACCATTTCATTGCTGAGTTCAAGTGAAAGCACAAGAAGACATGAGTGATAACTAGAGGGCTGTACACCATCTGTATACCTCTTAAGAATGTGCAAATTGCACCCCTTCTTTCAGTGCCCAGGTCAATGGCAAGACTGACTTCCTCTATGAGAATAGAGAATTCTATTCCCTATCACTCATTCCCATTTTAAAGAGCTGAATGCTGTCCTCTTCTATGGCACACTGGACCTGTGGAAAAGATCCTAAGAGATGTCCAGTTAAATAAATCACAGATCCATACATTCTAGTGGGTGTTTCCACTTGGCCCCCCTCCCCAATTCAGAAGCTTCTGCAGGACTTCTTCTATATAAAGGAGCTCAAAAAACATATCAATCCTGATGAGACTGTGGCCTATGGTGTAGTTGTCCAGGCTGCCATCTTGTCTGGAGATAAATCTGGGCACGTGCATGGCTGGCTGCTGTTGGTTGTCACCTCTCCTTCCCTTGGGATTGAAACTATTGGTGAAGTCATGATGATTCTGATCAAGAGCAATGCCACAATCCTCACCAACCTGGTGCAGACCTTTACTGTCTACTCAGACAAGAAGTCTGATAGGCTTATTCAGGTTTATGGAGATGAGAGAGCAATGACAAAGGACAACAGCCTGCGAGGTGCTTCTCAGATGGAGCCAGCTGCAATAACATTTTGATAATTGTGGGGTTTGCTAATTCCAGGGGCCCTTCAGAAATTCCCCTACTCAAATGTCAATGTCCTGTTGCATGTTGGTTGTTCTCAAAGAGGACCAAAATGACATTGCCATGATAAAGTGAAATTTCAGTGTGTCTGACTGGCTGATCAGACCAATATGAGCTTGGAATGCTCTACCACAGGTTGGGTACAGATAGTCTTTGTGAAAATCCTATGCTTCCTTTGTGCTGTCTCAATTCTGCTTTGCTCATAGAGCACAGCACCCTTTCTGATGTGGGCATGCCATTCTGAGCGGTCCTGTGCCAGTGTCTCCCATGTTGCACAGTTAAATCCAAAGTTCTTGAGAGAGACCTTGAGAGTGTCTTTGTATTGCTTCTTCTGACTACCATGTGATCACATGCCCCATGTGAGTTCTCTGTAAAATAGTCTTTTTGGCACGTTGCATTTGAACAACGTGGCTAGTTCATTGGAGTTGCATTCTCTGAAGCTCCCTGACACCCTCCCCCTCTGGGGTCTCGGAGCTTTGGTGGTGGGATCCACCCACTAAGGGGAGCCATTAGTGGTGTCTAGTGGCCTCTCTCCTGAGAGAGAGACTCAAGAGCGAGAAGAGAGAACTCCGAAGGAAAAATTGGTTCCTGGGAAGAGCAACACTGGAAGATGGTTTTCAGTGTCCCCCACAATGGGGTTGCTTCTTCCTTCCTGGTTTTGGTTGCTCATTTCTGCTTCTCTTCCTGTTGCATGTAGCACCCCCTTGACTTACCCAACGAATGCCTGAAATCTCCAGCTTAATCAGCATGCATTATATTAGACTCAGATTTTCAGAAATGTTCATAATAGCATTCATTAGCTGCTGGTCACTCTCCTCTAAATGTTAACACCTTCACTTGAAAGGAGGGACTTCCTCTCATTTCTATTTGTGTCTTTGGTGCTGATGACCTGCTAAACACTTAATAAATGCTCTTTCCTTCCTTCCTTCCTTCCTTCCTTCCTTCCTTCCTTCCTTTCTTTCTTTCTTCCTTCCTTCCATCCTTCCCAATGGGCAAATAGAAATTAAAAAACCCAAAGATTTAGGAGTGGTAATGTCACGGGTTCTTAGAGAAGGCAGAGATAAGAACCCAAGAGAATCCAGTGTTAAAACAACATGGCTGGAATAATATTAAGGACGTTAAGAGTGATTCCATTATCCTTCTTGTTACTGAATTATTAAACTACTAAATTTTAAAAACTCATTTCTATTTACCTTTTCCTTTCATGGAGATGAAGGATTGCTTCTGGGGTCACAACCCTATGAGATGAGCAGGTGGCCCCAGACATTGTGAGAGTGCCATGGGGCCCAAAGTTCCCTGTGAATCATGGTCTCCAGTTGGACTCAGTTGGACTCAGTTGGACCCAGGCTTCAGATGAAGAGAGAAAAAGCCTGAGAGGAGGAGAAAGCTAACTTGCCCAAATCCACCAGGTTTTCTTTCCTTGTGAAACAGCATGGATTTTAAGTTGCATTAATTAATCAGCCTTGCTGTGAAGAACTGCCCAGCTCTGGATTAATTTGCTTATTTATTTTTTTGCCATAATTAACAGCTATTAGGAAGCATCCTCTGGGAGGAAGTTTGAAGTCAAATATTTTATTTTTATGGATGATAAAAACTGATGATTCTGAGCCGTTGAACATTAAGGACCCAGATACCAGAGCCAGTTCTCACCCATCAGTGGGCGACAGCAGTGACAAAGAGGCAAGGCATCTAGGTCCCCAATGACTGGGTAGCTCAGTTCCTCTAGAAGACGTAATGAGTAATCTGCTAATTATTAGAGCAGAGACAGCCCCTAGATGTCCCTGAGGTGCTAACATCACAAGTTTCAGAGAAGTTTAGAGAGGGTGTGGATCTAGGTCCAATGCACTCCCATTACAGATGAGCAAACTGAGGTCCAGAGATATGAAGTAAAGTCTAAGGACACTATAGGATGTAAACATCCACTGGCAGTGAGATTTGAACCAAGGTCTTCTGACTCAAGGACTGTTCTTCCACAAGGTAGCTTTAATCCAACTTGAGAAAGTGCTGTTAACTAACTCTTTCAGTCCAGCATTTCAAGGGCACTGGCTCATAACCTGGCAGCTGATGGTACAGTGGGTACAACACTGGGTCTGAAGTCAGGAAGATCTGAATTCAAATCTCGCCTCAGACGCTTACTGGCTGTGAGACCCTGGGCAAGTTACTTATCTATCATCTGTGAGTCTCAGTTTACTCATCTGTAAAATGGAGGTAATGATGGAGGTGACAATAACAACACAGCTTACATGGTTGACGTGAGAATAAAATGAGATAATAGTTGTAAAGTGCTTGGCATGATACCCAACACCTTGTAAGTGCTACAGAAATGTTAGCTATGCTGATGACGATGCTTTATTTATTATTGCATTTTCATTCTGGCTTGGCTTCTTGTTGCTGCACTTTTCTTATAATGCTTAACCCTTGGTGACTCTGAGATTGTGCAATTCTCAGCTGACATCGCTGCTGAGGCAGAGTAATGAGCAACACTCAGCTAAGAAGAATTTTGCAGGTACATGGTACAAGGAAACAGCATTTATGTATGCCCGTTTGCTGAATATCAGTGACCGCCTGCTGTCATTTCCTCTACTGGAAACCAAACACCTCTAAAGTGCCTTAGGATTTAGAACTACCAGGGGCTCAGACAGAAGCCCAAGCCCTCTCATTTGTAAAGATGTCATGGGTTGGATCAACAGCAATTTCTCAGGTGCACAATCTTACATACAGGACTGGAAAGCCAGTCCCTGGGAGGGATATACTTTTCTGAAACTGGATCCAAAACAAGCCAACAAATCATCCACAAACCCAAATGGAGTGCAGAACATCCTGGAGATGCCACCAATATGACTTCTTTGTAAGAGTTTTCAAGCATCCAAGAAATTTAAAGGAGCAGAGGGGAAAGCAAGTAAAACAAACCCAAGGCTCCATCCAGCCCTTCAATTTCATAGCAAAGGAAACTGAGGTCCAGACAGGTTAAGTAGATTTTCACAGCCTCGAATAGATAAAAGTATCTTGTAAACATTGTAAAAGCTTAATAAATACTTTTTTTATTATCCATCCATTCATTCAAACATATATCCATTTATCAGACATTCTCTGTCAACATTCCCAATCCAGAAGGCTCTTTTCCTTGCTGCTTCCCAGCTAGAAGGGCATCACTGTACCTATGGAGAGGGGTAGAGCAGTGCAAAACACCCTAGAGAAGGCAAGGACAGGACAGAATAGGGGATGGTGGCTAGAGATAGGTGGGCTGACTCTTCCTCTTACCTGCACTCAATGAACCAATGACGGATCTGGTCCTGAAGACTCTCTTTGATGTCTGGACCTTCTAACATCTTCAAATTTGTCTTGATAGTAACTAAAGCTTCCTTGTACTCCTCTTCATGCTTCTCTTGGACCTCATAACGTAAGAAGTTCACTTTCTGGGCATTGAGAAGTGTGTGGTTGAAACTTTGAATATGTGGTGATGGGTTCTGGAAAAAAAAACACCCCAAACCTAAGGATTAAGATCATGGCAGTCAGAGGAAATTGATTTTGCAAATTAATTCCATGAATCAAAGGAGAAACTATATTTCAGAATGGCACTTGAATCTTACCCTTTTGTGTATCGTTGGGCAGTCTGTGAAGTCTATGGATCACTTCTCAGAACTGCATTTTTAAATGCAGAAAATATAGGACGGCAACGGAAAGCAATTCTACTGAAATAAAGATGTGATTTTTTTCTATCCAGAGTCACAGACCCTTTGAAATCTAGCCACTGATAGATTTTAGGCTACAAACCCCTGATTTAGTAGGAAGGGGGATGTAGTAGGGAGATGTTTCTGATGGGAAAAAGGAATTTCAGATATGGAAGAAATGTTTAGAGTGAGATTCAAGTCTTAAACCTGTCCAAACCAGAGAATATTCATCCTCTTTCAAAGCACAGATGGAATCTGATCAACTTCTTTCTGGAAGTTAATATTCACTTTCATTGCTGGAAAGTTCTCCCTCATATCTATGAATTCATTACTCAACAAATATGCAAAGGGTCACCACTATGTATGCATATTCAATAAATGCCAGGTTCATTGGGGTGGATGGGGTATAAAAGAGACAAGTTATAATCCCCATTCTCAAGGTGCTTAATATTTGAGTGGGGTAAGGAGGGCATAACTCTCTCTCTCTCTCTCTCTCTCTCTCTCTCTCTCTCTCTCTCTCTCTCTCCCTCTCTCTCTCATACATACACATACACACATGGAAACACACACAAACTTACACAGGCTTGTGTGTATATGCCCACAAAATAACTGGTAAATAAAGCAAGTCACTTATGGAAGATTAAGAAAGACATGGCTCAGTGTAGGTTAGACTTCTCAGAGAAGACACAATGGAAGACACAGGACTTAGATTGGACCTAAGAACTGGAGGGCTTTGATAAGGAAGCAAAGAATGAGGAGGGATTCCCAAGAGAGGGGAACAGCAAAAAACAAGCCAGGAGGGACACATTATCTGCAAAGGAGAATGAGAACACTGGTCTGATGGATGTCTACAATCCTCCAAAAAAGAGCCTAAGATTCTATGACCAAGTTAATATCACTCTAATAACTAGACCTAGTCTCAATCAACCTCACGCTTGGCATATCATAGAGATGATCTCTAGTCCAGCTCCATCATTATACAGAGGGGGAAAGAGGGTATTAAAGAAACGAAGAGACTTGGCCAAGGTCACACAAAAAGAGTTAAGGTTAGCTCCAAGTCTCCAGCCTCAAACGCTTCACTTCTGATTGAGAGTCCTCCTCACTCTGTAAGATAGTTTACAGCCAATATCACCTAAGATATGAAAACCTTTTTGCTGTAAAGGTAGATTAAAATGAATTTTAAAATGGCATTGAAACTATAATCATGACATTAATGACAATCAAGAACTCTCAAAATAAGGTCTCATTCTCTTCCCCTCATACCTTGCTTTCCTCCAAATTTCCCTGTTTCTGTTGAAGGGACCACCTCACTCCCAAGTGCTCAGCTTTGTAACCTGGGAACCATCCCAGTCTCCTTGCTCTGCCCTATTCTCCACCAACTGCCAATCAGCTGCCATGTCCTTTGGACTCCATCTTCATACTATCTTTTATATCTCTTAGCCCACAGAGCTAGGCTCAAGTCGAGGCTCATGGTGCCTCTCTCTATTGCGATAGGTACTTAAGTCTCCCTCCCTGAGCTCCTGCTACTCCAATGGATCTCTTATATAGCTGCCAAAATAATCTTGCTAAGAAATAAGTCTTCTCCCTAGTTCAAGAATGTTCAGTTGCTTCCTATTGTCTCTATGATAAAGTACCAACTCTTTGCCTTGGCATTTAAGATCCCACAATCTGATTCCTAAAGCTTGAAACCTTTTCTTTTCATACTCCTCTTCCAGCCAAACTGGGCTACAAGCAACAAATGTTCCTTGAACTTCACAGTTTCTATCCTATTTCCATTCTTACCAAAATGGTAAGCCACTCAACCTTTGTAGGCCTCAATTTCCTCCCCTGTAAAATGAGTATTTTGGATTTGATGGCCTTGACAGCCACACACCATACACAGAAGACATCTACTCTTCAATTTGGTCTTTCAGAATCCCCATCAGTCTCTACAATGTTCAGCATATGAGTGCTCCAAGTCCTCCATGACCACCCTGGTTGTGAGGGCTTTCTACTCTGCAGACTCCCTCAACTGCCATTTCAATCCTCTCTCATCCTCCACAGGCCAGAAGGTATTGGCCAGCCTTGAGCCTCTATAATAGCCTAGATGTTTCATAAACATTTACTGAAATAAAAGGGAATTGGAAAAGCCCCATTTCTGAGAAGAGAACACATCAAATTAATGCAATTCTCTCGTTGAACAGCCTCTATATGGCAGGATTTTTATGTTTCTTTTGTAATTTGTTGCAAAATTACTTTAGCTTTCATTAAAGTAATGAAAATGTCCTTTACTTAAGCATCTCCTGTTTTGAAGATTGTATCTTAAATGTACATTTTCCCTAATGCTTGCATTTAAAAAATGAAAAAAAATATTATTTACACATTTGGATATTTGAGCTCATGTGAATGCTGGTTATTACAGAATGAAAAATAGGTCATGACTATTCCCTCTGCTCCACCAACAACAATTTACTGATTTTTTTTATTATTTTTGAATTAGCATGTATTCATGAGTGAAGTGGTCCTGCTAATTTGTCCCTAAATGTAGGCACTTTCTTTTCCCTTTGTTTATTTTTCTCCCAGATGGATATGTGCCCATTGGATTTTGAATGGTCTTTTTCTCATCTCTACCTTTGACAATGAATGAATCCCAAAATACAGGAGCCCCATTTACCACGATCTCATTAAAAGCTATGACCTTTTATCACCTTTAATTAGATACTTAGGAATCTCTTCTGCAGAATAAGTGACAACCAGTCACCCAGATTATGTAATTCTACCCTTCCCCATTTATATAGTTTATATTTTTAACAGGTTCTCTAATATATACTTAATTGCTTGATCCTCACTAACATCCCCTGAGCTAGGCAGAGCACATATTCTTATCCCATTTAAGATAAATAGAAATGGAAATTTAGAAGTTAAGTGATGTGCCTGAGTCACTGGTTATACCAATCTAGTTAGTGCCAAACCAGCTACAACTCAGGATGCCTGACTCCTGCTTAAATCAATCAGAGAGAGTGCATGCTTCTTGAAAGCAGGTACTGTCTCATTTTTGTCTGTCTCTCCCGCACCCAGAACAATATTTGAGCTGAATTTTCAAGGAAATAAAGAATTCTAAAAGGTTAACGTGAAGAGGGAGGCATGAGGCACAGACTGTACAAAAAAATGGAGATACCACCTAGGAGGATATCATGGGATGTCATCTAGAAGGAAGAGGGTTCTTTTGGAGCACAGTGTGTATTTATGCATACTTTTATTTAGACTTTTTTTCTGACAAAAATTCATGAAGGTCATTTGTATCTCTCTCTCTCTCCCTCTCCTTCCCTCCCTCCCTTCCTTTCCTTTCCTTCTGCCCCTCCCCACGCCTTCTCTCTCTTTTTCTCTTCTCCATATATATATATATATATATATATATATATATAGATACATATCTATATGTTTAAATAGAGATATGAAGGGTGGACATAAGGAGGGAGTTCAGTCAAGGCGTGAAGCGAGAGAGCGAGAGAGAGAGAGAGAGAGAGAGAGAGAGAGAAATTGATTTTCCTTCTGATAGACGGAACTGAGGTCTACTTGGATTCTTGCATATGTTCCTCTAATTAATCAATGTCCTTTTTGAATTTGATCCTGATAACTGACATATCTGGATCAAAGCAAATGTATCTATAGATGGCTCATGAGTGTAGTGACACATTCACCATAACAAAACCTTTCCTGAGATGCAAGAGTTTTTTCTAGATCTGCATATTATTTTATATGGACTTTTTTCTGTCAAAAATTCATGAAGGTCATTTGTAGCTTCTCTTTATCTCTCCCCCACTGCCCCTTTCCCTCTCCCTCTCCCTCTCCCCATTCCTCTTCTCTCCTCTCTCTCTCCCTGCTGAGTTTAAAGGTGGTACGTACTCTGTATACACAAACCCGATGTTAATGAGCAATTTTTCCCCCTTTGGGCCAAGTGCATCTTTTCATCTTTAGCAACTTGTCTGCCTATGTAAAATTCAAATTTGTTAACTCACATAAACAGCACCTCATTTAAAAACAAATTACAAATATTAGAGGGAGCCAGAGAACGAGGCTGTAATGCACTCTGTATCGAGCGACATCAGCTGTACAATAATGCATCTTAATGAAGGCTTCCCATGTGAATACACCATGATATTTACAAGCTCTCCACTGTTAATGACCCGGAACTGGATAACGAAACTTACATTTATAGCAAGGTCCTCTGTCAGCAAAAATATACATATTAATAATTGATGTTGCTGTAAAAATAGGACATAATATGACGCTTCTTCAGTTTGTGGGAAAATAGGACTGTATGGGCCATTAACTTAAAATGCTTATCTAATGTTTGATGGGCTTTGTCTTTTAAAAATCCTTGTTCAAATTAGGGAGACAAAATGGACATTTGCCCAAATAAGAATCTGGTCAATCAATCAGGGACAAATATATTTGCAAAGAAATGATTTTAAAAGTTTTGAACATCATAAGATCACTGCCTTGAGGACTTCTTGCCCCTTTGCTCTCAAAACTCATCTTCCATCTCCCACCATCACCAAAAGGGAAAAGGCTAGAAGAGCTACACTAGAAACTACCTAATTAAAAAAGAAAAAAAAAGCATCTTATGGGATCCTGCCATCTCAAGTGCTAAGAATAATTAGCATCCTTTATCTTTTGAACACAGGATGCCCTACTGTTCATTCGGAAATACTCAGAGGTATTCCTTCAGTCAGATCATCGCCTTCCCCAAGTATTCTTCTTGCTCTATTTTGACAGATGGGATGCCTAATGGTGAGGAGGTAATGGTTCTCCAATTGTTTCATTTTTAAGTGGGAAGGGGAAGAATGTCTTTCTTGCTTTATTAACATGACCCATTTTATTTCATATTTCAGACTAATGCTTCTATGTTTTAAATACTGTGCTATATAAATACACAGATGGCAGGAGAAACTCCCCCCTCCTGCAAAAAAAAATAGGGAGTGGGGTTGGGAATAGGGCTAAGGATTAGGTTATTATTTAGTCTTTCACTCATAGTGAATTCAAGATAAAACAGGCTAGTTTCTTTGTGATTCCCCAGGATAAACCCAGTAGACGCTGTTATTCCTGCTCTGTTACTGCCAAAAGGTTTCCACCATCAATATTTTTCAGCCTGAAAATCTTTTGTGCGAAATTTCCTTCTTGGAGTGTACTTTGAAAAATCTGATTACAGGTTTAGAAAATTCAGTGTTAAATGTTAACAGATGTCAGGATACTTTGCAGCTTAAAATTGTTTGCAAATGTATTTTGCAACAAAACACATATATTTTTTAATAATGTATTTTGTTAAATGGGCAAAGTTTTCAGGATGCTTTACTGAAAGAAAGCTTTCCATTCCATCACTAGAAGTGACCTAGGGGAGGGTGAGGACAAAAGGCAGGTGGGGAAGGGCTGTGATCTGCAATGTGGGAGGGTGCACTCACCCCAATTTCATCATAGAGCCCCTGGAGTCTTTGAATGTGACTTTGAAGTTATGGGGCTGATGATTTAACACATGTACAGATGCTATAGAATACTATGCATAGTGCCCCCTTGTAGGTCATCCACTTGGGTTAGGCCAATGCCACTGCTCCAGATATGGGCTGCTTATTCAGAAGTGCTCTCAGAGCGTGTGGGACCCTTCTCTCCCTATATTTCATTCTGATAAACTCTGTCCTCTGAAGATTCCTGGAAATGACCCCATGTCCCTTGGAAAAGTCTGGTGAATAAGATGTGTGAGCAATCTGGGTAGCCATTCGTAGGGGAGCATTTGGGGGAGGAAAAGAGGGTCACTACGAAGGAATCCAAAACATAAAGTGGTTATTAAGATGATTCAAAAATGTTTTCAGAGGCAGTGCATTATCGAGATATACAAGTGAAGTCTCAAGAAAGATGACAGGAGACAGGATAGTGTAATGGATACAGAATGATGGAACAGGAAGACCTGGGTTCTAATCTTGGTTCTAACGCTTATTTGCCATATAACCCAAGGAAAGTCTCGACATTTCTAAGCCTCGGTTTTGTCAGCTTTAAAGTGAGGGTACCACTCACCCCATGGGGTGTTGTTAGGATCAAGCCAGATGTATTCTACTCTGCAGACCTTGAAGCTGGTAACTAATATCACTACTTCTAGGAAGGGAAATCCCATCATGTTCACATGGAAGTTTATTTTTAAAAGTTTCATCCCATGTCACTGGTGTCACTGAAGGATGTCAAAGGAAGGGTTTTCCCTGCATTTCAGGGTTTGATACTTCAAAACCCATCAGCTTGCCCTCCCCTTTAACAAATGCTATTCCAGGCAAAATTTATTATAACAGTCAGTAGAACATCTAACATAGATGATGGCCATGTTGACATGCCAATCAAAGGTCGCAGGGATCCCCAGAAAGAAATTTATGATATTCAGGAAGTGTTCTTTGCTTGATCTACTCCACTGGGGCTGCCAATTAATATAATGACCACATGCATTTTAAAGAATATGACTTATTCTGGCTGGAAGATTTTAGAATACAAGCACTTAAAACACTCTATCTAGGAAATAAGACAAAGATCCAAGATATGTTTGGTATGGAGTACAAGACGGGGATGCTATGAACAAGGGCGTCACATTTTATAAATTTTAAGGCCATTCCCAAATACGTGCTCCTGGGCATCCTGCCAGACTTCTTGTAAAGGATACTAAAATCTGATCTGACTGGCTAAGCCAAATGATTTATGCATTAGCATAATGTAGCAAAAGGAAACAATCAGAAAGTGCCATTTCAAGATAATGAGAGAATACCTTAATCAGAAATGCACTAGTGAAAACATCAGATCTAGAAAAACTCTTGGATTTCAGGAAAGGTTTTGTTATGATGAATGTGCCACTACAATTGTGAGCCATCTATAGATACGTGTGCTATGACCCAGATATGTTGGTCATCAGGATCAAATTCAATTAATTTGAATTAATCCTCCAATTAATTAGAGGAACATATGCAAGAATATAAGCAGACTTTAGTTCCTTCTATCAGAAAGAAAATCAGTTTTCTCTCTCTCTCTCTCTCCCTCTTTCTCTCCTCTTCTCACCCCTCCCCCTCTCTTATCCCCTTCCCTCCTCTCCTCTCTCTTTCCCTCTCTCTTTCTCTCTCCCTCCCTCCATGTATATGTATATAGATATACATTTATAGATATATCTATATATCTCTATCTTCAGATAGAGATACGAAGAGTAACTTTTCTACTAATAGATTCATATATATGTGAATAGAAATACATACATGAACCATTAGTAGAAAAGGTACTCTTTTATCAAAAGGAGTTTGCATATAGTAGCTAACATTTATATAGCTCTAAAATCTGCAAAGTATTTTACATGTTAGCAAAGTTCTCACAATAGTCATGTGCAGCAGGTATCATTCTAATTGCCATTTTAAAGATGAAGAAACTGAGGTTGGGAGAGGTTGAATGACTTGCCCAGGGTCACACTGTTACTAAGTGTTTGAGGCAGGGTTGAAACTAACATCTTCCTGACTAGTACTGTGTATATGACTAAATGACCAAAGTCATTTTTATTCAGGCCAAGGTATATTAACTCACAAATAAAGTTTAAAAATGCAAGCTTTGCGCAAGGTAACCATGCCTACCTGGCTATGAATCATGGAACACCACTAAAAAGAATTCAAATTGCGGTGGCTATTACCAACAAGAGTCTCCTTGCCAGAAGTCAAATAATGCTGTACTGCTTTAGGATTCCCAATTCCTTCATTCACATCATTTCATCAGATCCTACCTGGAAATGAAGGTACCATGATATCACTATCACCATCTTCTAAATAAGGAAGGTAAGGGTCAGCAGTGAAGTGAGATGCTCAAAGTCAAACAGCTAGCCAGCATTAAAGGTGGGATTCATACCCAGGGTTCTCCTCTTTTGGAGTTCAGAGTTCTTTTCATGACAACACATCACCTATACAAAAAGAAGACTTCCAGAATGTTGGGTGCATTCTCTGTGGAGCACTTAGAGGAGAACA
Organism: Potorous gilbertii; assembly: GCA_028658325.1. Taxonomy (NCBI): domain Eukaryota; kingdom Metazoa; phylum Chordata; class Mammalia; order Diprotodontia; family Potoroidae; genus Potorous; species Potorous gilbertii. The sequence continues at coordinate 292,714,834 of CM053770.1, read as the reverse complement.
TGGGCATAAATTGGGCTGAATAAGAAGACAGAGAGAGATTGTAATCTGTTCCAAGGAAGGGGCATACACATCAGTGGGAATGAGTCCATTGGTGCATACATGGTCTCACCGACATGAGGACCTCCCTCCACTAGTTCAAACTACAACTTAATCTCAGCTTCTATAATTATTGTCCGTGTTTACTCATAAATTCTCCACAGAGGGACCACTCATTCAATCAAGCAGTAAGTATTTATTAAGTGCCTACTAGGGTCCAGCCACTGTGCTAAGCAATGGGGACATGAAGAAGGGCCAAAGCAACACACCTATCCTTGAGGAGTGAGGAGGGAGGCAACATGCAAACACAACTATGTCAAACACAATTTATGCCAGATGAATTGGCGGCATCAGTATCAAAAGAAAACCCACTAAAATTAAGAGGGATTGGGAAAGGCTTTTTGCAGGCACTGGGGATTTAGTTGAGCTCTGAAGAAAGCCAGGGAAGTCAGGAGGCAGAGGTGAGGAGGCATGGGGTTCTAGGCATTGGGGCAGCCAGTGAAAATGCCCAGAGTTGGGAGATAGATCCAGGGTCACTGGATCACAGAGCATACAGGGGTAGTGAAAGGGCATAGGAAGGGCTCAGATTGTACATCTAATTTTCTCTCCATATTGTGGGGGCACAAATGCAGCTACATGGCTCGGGGATCATAAGTTTCCTGCTCATTACCCCTTCCTGATGTCACATCTTGTTCCTGAGTCATTGTTGAAGATGGGCACAGGTTACCTACTCCCGCAATGCTCAGAGTTCTGGGGTTCCATAACTCATGACCACAAAGCTCAAATGAAAAATGACAGGTGTTTAAATCTATCTAACTTTTTGACTTCTTGTTATCTCAGGCCCTGGTTACTGCCCATTTGTAATGCTAGACAAAGGTATATATATTTGGGAAGAAAGGGCATTAACAGTTCAGGGATAAAGGAATGTTTCCAAGAAGAGGTGGTGTCTGAAATGGAACATCCAGTCAATCAATTACTCAATCAGCAAACGCTTATTGAAAGCCTTGTATATACCAGGCACTATTCTAGGCACTGGTGATAAAAATGCAATAAATGAAACAATGCTACATTTTATTGCTGAAGGTGGTGCTTAACATGGATCTTCAATTTAGGAAGAAAGGTTTCCCAGGAGATAGAGGTGAGGAGGGAATGGTTTCCAGCAATAGGGTAAGTCTGTGCAAAGTCAAGAAGATGAGAGATGGTATGTCATATGGAAGGAACAAAGAGATCTGTTTAACTGAATCACAGAGTCCATGAAGTCATTGAGACCAGAAAGCTAGGCTGAGGGCAGGTTGTGAAGGGTCTTAAAAGATAAAAAGAGCAGTTTGTGTTTTATCTACAGGCAAAAGGGAACCACTGGACATTACTGAGTAGAGGAATCACAGGATCGGATGCATATTTAAGGAAATCTCTTTGGCAGCAGTGTGGGAAATGGACAAGAGTAGGGAGAGGCTTGGGACAGGGAAATCAATCAGGAAACTGTTTCAATAAACAAAATGAGAGAGGATGAGTGTGAACTAAGGCAGTGACTGTATGATCATTTTTTCTAGGGAATCCCTCTTTTCTCTGGACTCTGTGCAGGGCATCTTCAACGACTGTGTGGAACATTTTTGGCCAAAACATGTGTCCTTCTTTTACATCTTTGTTGATACCATCCGTTAGAGGTTTGTTAAAGAGATATGTCTCCATAATTGTGTTTACCAAAGAATCTCTCATGATATCAAAATAGAGATGAGCAATTTCTTGTTGGAGACTTGTTTTATAGGTAGTTTCTGCTCTACTGAAGTTAATCCAAGAAAAAAACTTACCAAGCACTCTGCTAAGCACTGACACAAATACAAAAGTGGAGGCAGCCTCTGCTTTCCAGAAGCTGACTTTTTAATGGGAGAAACAACACATCAAGGGGATAACCTGGCCAAGGAGGGGGCATTTTAATTTAGAATGTCTCAGGAATGGTGAATGGAGGAAGTAGACTGACATGCCCTTTCCAGTAGGAGTAGCAGTATTGATTTTTATTATTCATCTAGAAGTGGAAAGCAGTGAGGGATAGGAGGACAGAGGTATCCATATGAGGGTAGAGTGGTTGGTGAGAAGATGGCAGAGTTAACTTAAGTATTGCTCTTTTGACCTTGTCATGGTAGGACACATGAGGCCCTCACCAGTCAAGTCTGGCCTATTCCTAAGGAGTTAAAACCCTTGTTTTTGAGTGACCGCATATTTAAATTAGTTTTTACTAAATGAACTAAGTATAAAAGATGCATTTTTTACACAAGGCAACACTTGCTCCCCCTTTATTTGATTCTTTTAGGATTCTCAATCCATTGGGAAGGAAGAGACTAGCTCCCGCTAAGAGAGTTAGACCAGTCACAAGAAAGTCTCAGTACATTTATGAATGACTTAGATCAAAGGGAAGCCTGGAAATAAGAGAGGCGGGAGAAAAAGATCAAGGTTTCACTGAAATGATAGATGATTTTCTGGTCAGATTTATTTTATTTTTAAAGTTGGATAGGTCTCCATGATTTATTTCTTATTAAGAAAAACATGTGCAGTAGAATCACATGGCATCACCCCTCAAGGAAAGCATGCATTTCTAAAGCTCTGGGACATAGATTTTCAGACTTGCTCAAAGAAAATAAAGAGACTCTCCAGAAAACAAATGCAAACACTTCAGTGTGCTGATAGTGAAGTTAAGCAGGGAAGGCAGTAGCTAGAACACTGTGGTCATTCTTTGACTCCCCTAACCATCAGAGAATGGAAACATTCAAAAAAATAAAATATGGCTGATGTTTTAATCCAAAATTAAACTGTGCTGTAAAATAAACTTGATGAAATTCGATGGACTTTTATGCAAGTCTCTCCCAAAAGGGTGAGACCAAAAGTATTTTTTGCTATTCCTAACAATGATGGTGGAGAAGGCCTTCCAGTTGACCTAAGTCTTGGAATACTGGGAAAGCAAATTTACCATGTTTACACACAAAGATCTATGGTCATTTTTGTAGGACTGGCATGACTGTACATCAAAGGGATATGACCTGTGGCACTCAGCATATATATCAAGGCATAGCTTTCTGGTCCATTTGTTTTCCTTAGAAACCAGAAGAAAAAGGCATGGAGCATTTGAAAGTGAAAGAAAATAATAAACCTAAAATAGAGGAAGAAAAAACAGCCAATTGTTTCCTGCAAAAAGCGCCAAGTGGGCGGCAAGAGACCTTTGTATTTTTTCCTACTTCAAGGACTGCCCCTCCTCAAGGTAAAATACAAATTGTAACTCTTTGATACAAACAGAAATCATTTTCATCTTCATTTTTCCTTTGAAAGGAATATCTTTTCAATATGTGTTTACTCTGATGATCACTACTGCTATTCTGAGTGAGACAGAAATGCATAAGGTATATCTAAAAAAGCCCACATATTAGTACATGCGAGTCATGAGAAAAGTGATGAGAAAATTCATTCATTATCTCTCTATTTAGATGTCTATTCCAAGGGATAAATGGTATTTTCCAGTCATATTTTATGCCTCAATGCTTCCAATTGAAACCACTAGGTAAATTGGGCTCCCTAGGGGGAAATGAAAATCTGTAAAATTCACCCCCATACTGGCATAATATACAAATCAACTGCATTCAACTCAACAGGAATTGATTGACCTCTTACTACATCTTCACAAGACAAGGGGAAATACAAGAGCAGGAGATTACAGCTGTATTGGGCAGATCTCTCTCTCTCTCTCTCTCTCTCTCTCTCTCTCTCTCTCACACACACACACACACACACACACACACACACACACACAGATTTTTAAAAAGCATGATATTACAAGAGAAAACAAAAGGGACATACAGGAAGAGTAATGCAGACACTAACTGGTAAAGAAAGGGATCAATACTGAGTGAGAACAGTAGCCCATGTCCCCTGCACCCCCTACACCGCCTTGGGTCCTTCCTCCTGACAGCACCACCAGGGGAAATCTCATGGAGCAGAGTGTGGCTCCTTTCAAAGATTAGTCAGAGACCATCAACAATCTCTTCGTGGAGTCAATAGTCATGAATCTATTTATTGGAAACCTCTGAGAACTTCTTTATCATTTTGTCCAGACCTTCAGTCTTCCACACATCTAATGCGTTGGAAGGTCACTGGGGCTTTTCCATAAAAGCACCTTTTAAAGCAAGTCTAGTACTCTAGAATTTAGATAATAAATTCATGTTAAATTCAGTGACCAACATTTACTAAATGCTTCATAAATGTTTTTCATTCATTCATTCTCAATCTATTTTTGTTTCATTTCAAATCCTGACTCTGACATATACCAATGGTGTGACCTTTGGCAAGTCATCTAACTGCTCCCATCCTCAGTTTCCCCATCTGCAAAATGGAGATGATGATCACACCAATCAAATTACTGTGAGGATCAAATGATTTTTTTACACATGTAAAGCACTTTGAAAATCTAAAAGTGTTTTTATAAATGCTAGTTATTTGTTCAGTCACGTCTGACTCTTCCTGAACCCATATGGTGTTTTCTTGGCAAAGATACTGGAGAAGATAGCCATTTCCCTCTGCAGCTCATTTAACAAATGAGGTAACTGAGGCAAACAGGGTGAAATGACATGCCAGGGTCATACAGCTAGTAAGTATCTGAGGCCACATTTGAACTCAGGAAGATGAGTCTTCCCTACTCCAGGCCCAGAGCTCTATGCACTATGGTACCACCTACTGTTTTAGGGGAAGGGTATTTTTCTTAAGACTTTTTCCAATTCTCAATATGCACTTTAAAAGATGAATCTATCAATAAGTCACTAAGCACTTACTGTGTGCCAGACCCAGTGCTAAGCCCCAGTGACACAAAGAAAGGTGATATCAGCCCTTGACTTCAAAGAGCTCATCATATTCTAATTAGCAAGACAACATACAAACAGCCGTACATACAAGATATGTACAGAGTAGATGGAAGGCTGGAACAGCTGGGGAAAGCAATGGACTGGGTAAGAGCCCCCTGAAGAAGATGGGATTTGGGCATAGCCTTAAAGGAAGAAAGGGAAGCTGGGAGGCTGAGATGAGGAGGGATGGCATTACAGGCAGGAGAGATGGGAAATGCAGGGAGGCCGGCATGGCCATGGTGATACATAATACTCCATCTGTGTAGATGTGTTATGTTGACTTTTCTGAAGATGTCTAGGCCTTGTTGCATTTGGCTACAATTAATTAATTTGTCTACACACAGCCAACCTGTGATCTTTTATGGGTTACCTCCTGGACATCTCTCCACACTGCCTACACTCCACCCACCTATCCACCCCAGTGCAGTAGGTTTAAGGTTTTGGGAGAGCAGAGCAGAGGAGAGGAGAGGAGAGGAAAGGAACTAGCCAGTAAAACCCAGTCAGCTGGGCATCTTTTGGCCATCCAGATTTAAATCTACTGCACTCTGAAGCTGGGGCACTAATAGGCCCCCGCCTAAGGGCTCTTCTGGACCCTCCTAGCTTTAGAGAGATTAGCAAAAGCAACTGTTGCTGTTTCCCTCCCAGCCTGATGTCTTTGTTTTCCTTAGTCTCATTAAAGGGGCCATGCCCTGACTACCTCTTAAACAGTCATATTCAATAAATGGGTGTTGCTTCATTCTAAGTGAGTACCTGCAAAGACCTGCAAAGGGGTCAAAGTCTCCCTGTGTATCCTGGGTCATCTCCAGTAATCCTGATGAATATCTGGTCACTGGATTCAGATGGCTCTGGAGGAGAAGTGAGGCTGGTGACCTGCACAGTCCTCCCTCACTCAAAACAAAATCAGGTGCAAGTCATGTCATCATTTCTCTGATGGCATGGTCTTCTTTGGCAACGAAAGACAAACACAATCATGTCTACCCTTTATCCACCATGGCCCTCAGCACCACGGACAGCTCAGGGACTCCAGCTTTTGCCTTAGCCTCTGCCTATACTCCTTTCCAGCTCCCTGAATATAAGCTCCTTGAGGGCAGGAGCCACCTTGGGTCTTGCTTGTATTTGTCTCCTCAGCATTTAGCTTGAGCTGAACTTCTAAGCCTTCAAATTCTACTGCAAAGAGTGCAATTCAGATGGGTTGGTCATACTGTTCAAATAGCAAATGTAAGTTGCCTAAAAAACTATTTTATGGAGAACTCACACAAGGCAGGCACTCATACAGTGGTGAGAAGAAGAAATACAAAGACGCTCTCAGTGTCTCTGAAGAATCTCAGAATTGGCTGCATGACATGGGAAATACTGGCACAGGACCTCTCAGCATGGCATGCCCACATCAAAGATGGAGCTGTGCTCTAGAAGTAAAGCAGAATTTTTGCAGTGCTCAAAAGATATATGAGATGCCCAAATTTAGATCCATCTCCACTCCATACATTCATATGGAGTATTTGTGCCAGATGTGAGGTGGAGTTGTAGTCAAGCACACTGAAACTTGACTCCAACATCATGATGTCCGTGTGATCCTCTTCCAGAACAAAGGACAACAACCAACCATATGTCCTGTATGTATCTACTTATTTACATGCCAGATCCTCCATAAGAATGTACACTTGTTGAAGGCAGGGACTGGTTTTTCCTTTCTTTGAATCCCTAGCCCTTAGCCTAGTGCCTGGCACAACATAAGAGTTTAATAATGTTCATTGACTAGCTGTCAGATGCTTCAGGATCTGGTTCCAGTCACCCTTCCCAGTCTTCCTACCCTGCATGAATGTGTTCTACACCCAAAGGCTGAAGAGTCCTTGGAGATTTCCACCATTGGACCCTCTTGCTATTGAACTGAACTGAACACTTTCTAAGGTTCTCTCAATGCCTTCTACTATACATGTCTGGGACCTACCCCTAGGGCTAGCATCAAACCAGGGGTACCTTCTGTTCAGTGCCCTGTGGTGGCAGAGAGGTCTACTTCTGCGAATGCACCTCTGGGAAGGTTGGCACCTCCCCTCCTCATTCAGAGGACTGGTGATATCCTCACCATGGGAGGAGGGTGAGGCCTGGTGCTGAGGTGTGTCCTGACAGGGACAAGAGAAGATTTGTCATTACAATGTCTCTGTGAAGGTCTTGGAAGAGCCCAGCTCTCACATACATGCTCCAACAAACACCCCAAAATAGCACTTGACTGAATAATGACAAAGCAGTCAAAGAGGAACTAAAATAAATGCCTTCATTGGACCCAGGACTGTACTACAAAACATCCAGGAGCCATTGGGCAATAGAAAAGAGATTGTGGTGTGAGTACAGAAAAAAAAATGGAGACCTGATAGTATAGACCAGATACTCCTTCAAGGGTCTGTGAAGCCTGTGAAAGCGTGGCTCAGACAAGGAACTCCAGGGAAGTAAAAAATTTGTAGTTCTCTGGCACTGATGGCCATGAGGCAGGAGCTAGCAGCCCCCAGGCCAGGACATATATTAGGGTGGTGACTATGGGAGGGGACAGAAAGAGGTATACACGGAGAGATGATGTGCCACAATGAGCAAAATGTACGCAGAAATTTCTATTTAACAAACCAAAGTAAATGCTCCCCACCATCTCCTGGAGATGGCGGCCAAGGGCACAGGATATTAACACTTTGAGAAAGTCAGATAAGGTCTCAAGGGGGAGAAAAATAAGCTTTGAAAGAAACCAGGGACTTCAAGAACCTGAGAGGAGGAGGAAGAGAATTCCCAAGACGGGACAGATCCCAGGCCAACCCATTCCAGGGAGAGATGGAGTGCTGGTGACAAGACACAATTGTTTTAGTCAAACATTTGTTAATGAAGGGCAGCCCAGAGTTTCCCACTGTTGGCCATTTTGGTGTCCATTTATTTGATTACAAAATCCCCATAAACTTAAAAATTTTCGAAAATGAAGATATAAGAGATTTCCCATCAAATCAGAAAGAGACAGAGACAGAAACAGGGAGAGAGAAAGAGGCAGAGAGAAAAAGAAAGCAATGGAAAAAGAGCAGAGATAGAGAGGTTAGAACCAGGCAAAAGTTTCACTTTTTGCATGAAGACTCACCATTCCCAGAAATACCATTTCTTCTTCCTTTTCCTTGAGAGTTTTCTTATATTCGTGGAATGAGCGCCAGAACTGGATTAGAAACAGGAATTGTTAGATCAATTGGCTTGTTATAACATAAAAGAAGGCTGGCCATACTATGCCACCACCCTGTCCCCGGCAGACATGTTGGTTTCATTCTGGTCATGAAGTCAGAATGTTTCCTCCTGGTCCCTGAAGGCAGCACTTTCAAAGGAGGAACTTGTCACCCCAAAATTGATTTCTTTATAATTAGCAGTCATGTGGCCACTGGTCCAATTCACTGCCCAATGTTAGCTGAACTTACTTTTATTTCATTGAGTCTGTTGGCATGAGGAAAATGGTCTCATTGCTTTGCCCTTTTGTATTTGGGACCCCCACTGAGAGGTCCTATCCCCATGTCAATAGATTTCCCTGGTAATGTTGATGAAATGGCCTGGAAATGAAAGGAATGTGTGGTTCCTATTTTTAAAAAACTAATTTCTAAAAAAGAAACAGAGTGATCTAGTGGCTACAGAGCTAAGGATGGAATCAGGAGATATGAGTTCCAAGTTCCACTTCTGACGTACCCTGAGCAGGTCATTGAACCTTGAAGACATCTTAGAATCTCTTGCAATTACATAAAAGCAGTTTATTTATAATGGTAGAGGGAATTTGGCATAGATTTGTCCACAGTTCTTAGGACCACATATTTGAGGCAGGAAGGAACCTTGAAAGACATAAAATCAGATTTCCTCAGTTTATACAGATCAGGAAATGGAGAGACTGAAGCTGAGAGAATTTGACTTTCAGGATCACAATCTAGTAAATGTTCTTTGAACCTGGGCTTTTCTGACCCCAGTGACCTGCTGGCTCTCACTGGGAATACTTATTCCAACAAATCCCAGGTGCAAGTTCCCTCCTCCCTCCCTCACCAAAAACCAAAACAAAAACAGAAATCAGTTCTAAGTAGCTAAAGTCATTGAAAAATTCTCAGCTCGAATCTCACAATTTGACTTCTATTTATCAAACAGGTCTCCTTCTATGAAAGTTTAGCTAACATCGGCCAAACAGCATCAGTATCTTCCTAAGACGTTTAAGGGGAATACCTCTGAGGTTCCAGCCTTCATCTCTGTTCAGGGAAGTGATTGGCTATTTCCCCTACGCATGACTGGTCAGACCTCTTGGAATTAAATCCAAGGATGTTGCAAGAGGGTTTAGGGTGTGTTTTATCAGTGAGCTTTTGGCCCAAGTCACTCCTCTTCACACAGTGGCCACTGGTGATCTCATTCCCAGTTTTGTGAGTTTCTAACTGACCCGAGCCAGGTGTCCACACCACCTGCAAACAAACAGACTAGCACCTTTTGAATCCGGGTGGCAGCAATGTTCAGGTCCTGGACCTTCTCCCCCTGAAGCCGGGCTTGTTTTCCTCTGATATCTTGATGAAAGATCTGCCGCATGAAAATGGCTCTCAGACGGCCTTGGCGGGCTCTCTCCGAGATCTGGATCAACTTCACAGCTTCTTCTAGGGGCATGACCTTCAGAGGCAGCTTCTGCAGTGGACAGCAGACAATTCCTTCATGAAACATGCCATCCACAAGTAATCATTTCAGAAATTAACATGACTTTTATTTTTGAGAACATTGTTTTTCCCCCCAAACATAGAAATATTGATAACTTCTTTTCCCCAATTACTTAAGCACAGAATCAAAACTAGAGGTGGGCAAAATAAACAGGCACCCAAGGATCAACACTTGGTCACAACTAGGGACACTTTTCAATATATAAATGTGCTTATTTTTAATACTAGAAAACCCTGATCTTTGGAGGAAAATGCTCACCATGTATTAAGTGCCATGTATTATATAGTCAAGCACAAGTGCCCCAATGAGATGGGAAAGGGACACAGACATCAAACTTTGCCTGGAAGAGCGAGAGGAGGAGTTTCTCAGTCCTTTTTAAAAGATATTTTAGTCCTTTTAATCAATCAATAATCATTTATTCGGTACCAGCTATGTGACAGGCACTGGGGACACAAGGGAAAAAACAGACCCTGCCTTCAGGGAGCTGGCCTTCCATGGAAGGAACTGCACGTACATGAATAAGTTAATACAAAGAAAACAGAATGAATACTGGGTCATTACTAGAGGCTGGGGATTTGGAAAAGTCTTCTGTAGTATGTGGCCCTTGAGCTGAACTGGGAAGAAAGCTATGGATCCCCAGATGATTCCAGGCACAGGATGACCTGGACAATGGCAAGAAGAAGGAATATTGCATGGCCCATTTTGCTGAAATATAAAATTCATGAAAGGGAAGTAAACTTGTAATGGGAGGTTAAAGCTAGAGCGAGAAGGGCTTTAAATGCCCAACAATTTGCACATGGGGTCAGCAAGATCTGAGTTCAAATCCAGATTCAAGCAGTTACTGGCTGTGTGACCCTGGGCAAGTCTCTTAACTTTCTTTGCCTCAGTTTCCTTAGCTGTCAAATGATCCAGAGAAGGAAATGACAAATTGCTCCAATATCTCTCTCAAGAAGATTTTGAAAGGGGTTAGAAAGAGTGGGACATGACTGAACAGTAGCAAATTGTGTGTGATCTAGGAGGCAACAAGAAGCCCCTGGTACTTTCTATGTAGAGGACGGATGTTCCATTGACATTTCATCCCTGTCACCTCCTCCATCTCATTAGATGATCCTAAATACAAAGATTCCACAGCTTTCCCCCTTTTATTTAGAATGACTCACTTTTTATAGGGTCAGTTAAAAGGGTGGCTGTCTTGGACAACAGCCTGTGCCAATCACATTACCCTCATGAATTGAGACCTAGTCACTCTCCCTTAATGAGGGGTGAATAATTGGTTGACAAGTTGTAGCAGTAAGCACCCTGGCACTCAGAAGGGCCTGCTGTCCAGGTTCTTAGAACTGCTTTTCTAAAAGGAAGGCAACTTTTGAGGGGTCAACAATCACTTTAATCAAATACATATTCCAACAGAGAAAATACAAGCAAGAAAAACAGACAGTGTTTCCAATTGTCTGACCACAGGCAATACATACATCATTACCAGACAGAGAAGCACCAACATCTGGGTTTTCAAGGCGGGGGTGCTTCTCAGTGTCTGCAGGAACCTTCTTCCAAAACCTAAACTCCAGAGTAAAACCTCACCTCAGAATATACATGCTCTTTTCAGAGCTGGTGCCTCATTAGCAAACAACAAAAGGTGTGGGTCTTCATGGGAAATAAGCCTCTCCCAATCATGCCTCCTTCAATAGCCCCACCTGATGTCTATCAATGAACAGGGGAGATTTTTAACTCCCATTACACAAGCTCATGGCCCAAGGAGATGCTCTCCATCTTCTCAAAGAGGCAGGTAGACATCTTCTGAAAAGAAACAATCACATTTCCAAAGATTCGCCTCCATCCAAGTGGAATCCTCATCCCTCATCAGCCATCTACAAAAGGTTCAATGAAAGCATAGGGAGCCTCCTGTGGATGAAGCTCATCAGTGGAAGGCATTTACCCCAGGAGGGATAGGAAGTAAGCAAGAATGGAGTTTTGAAGATGCGGAGAAAAATGGTTCCATTGAAGAAGAAAACCAGAGGTTGTCTGGGAACAATGCAGTTATCCAAGGGGCTCACAAAACAACTGAGCTTTTAAAAGCCATGCCAAGAGGATGGAAGCAAGGCCAGGGGACAGAAGACGAATTCCTCCAAAGTCGGGCACAAGAGGCCAAGAACATGTCAGGAGGCAAAGACAGAGATTTAGAGCCCCTTCCTTGTCTAAAGGAGTCCCAAAGAAGGGATTATGCTAACTGACAACAGAAGGGAGGCAGAGATGCTCAGTTTTCATTTGTAGTGTAAATTTTTTCTGCCCAGGATGAAATTTAGACTGAACATGGTAGCACAAACATGGCTAATAGGGAAGTGGCATGCTAGAACCAGCTGGAATCAGCTTATAAAATCTGATTGTTAAATTTTCAGTATGAGCATTTATACCTTGGAATCAGAATATGCTAAAAACATTGACTGTTTTGTTGATTGTCTCAACTTGTAAAATGGAGAAAAACATTAGTAACGCAAATTAAACACAAAAGTGTGTTGTGCATACATTTCTCCCAAACATTTACCAGCACACCCCTTGACTGATCCCCAAATAAAGAAGGCCATGACAAGGCCACCTAGCTGTTCTTGATCATTTCAAGTCACTTGATCCAAATGAATGACTTCCTCAGGTTCTGATTGCTGGACCTTTGCCATATGTATCTGAAAGATCACGGAGAACAGAAGAATTCCCTCAAAACTAGAAAGATCCAGGCATCCAACGTCAGAGAAAGGGAAGAGATTGGAACTGGCAAACTCAGATCAACTTTAATAACGTCTTCTAGAAGTTATTAGAGAAGGATGCCATGAACGCAACAGGCAGGATCACTTCCTCAACAACGCTTCTGGTGCTCTCATGTCTTTTGTAGTTAGTGAACTGCTGGGACAAGGAAAGCTGCAGATACAGTTTACTTAGATTTGAGCAAAGCATTTGGAGAGAGCTTTGCAAGATACTTTTGAGATAAAAATGGACTGGTCAACAGAACTGTCCCAGGAATTTGGACCAGAGTGGTCGGAGCCCAAGTAGACATATCAACTTGCATGGCAGCCTCTGGTAGAATGCCTCAGAGATCTCTGCTTTCCCTGTGTTGTTGAACATTCATGATTTGGATAAGGCATGCTTGTCAAACTTGCAGATGGCACAAAAGGGTCAGGGAAAGTAACATATTGCATGATGGAATGAGGGTCCAAAAAGATTCTGAATGGCTGGAGCTCTTGACTAAATGAAACATGATCAAACTGGAGATAGAAGTAAAGTCCTACTTGAGTTAAAAAACTCACTTCAGAAGTCCATGATGGAGGAGGCGTGACCAGTCAGCAGTCTATCTGAAAAGGGATCTGGGGCTTTTTGGCTGACTCCAGGGTCAAGGCACATTAATAGTATGCTATAGCAGCCAAGAATATGAATGCAATCTGAGGTTTGGATAGACAATCTGGAGTGGATAGACAACAATTTGTCTGAAAAGGGACCTGGAGCACTCCAAGGTCAACAAGGATTCACTGTGTGCTATGAAAGCCAATAGAGTAAATACAAGAAAGTTTCATTCAGAGAGAGGCATGGCACCCAGGAGTAAGAAGTGAAAATCCTGCCCAATTCTGCCCTAGTCAGATGATGTCTGGAGGGCTATGCCTAGGTCTGGGTTCCACCTTTTTTAGGAGGATGTGAGTGAACTGAAGAGACAGAGACAGGCAGTCAGAATAGGAACACTTTAAGGAGGCTAGAAGGAACTGGAGACCTTCAGCGTGGAGACTAGAAGATGGCAGAACATGATAGCTGCCTTCAAAATCTTGGAGAGTTATGATATGGAAGAGGGATCAAACTTTGTTCAGGCAGAGAAGGCAATAAATGCTTATTGAGCACCTCCTATGTGCCAGTCATTTTGCTAAACACCTTTCTTCACAAATATAACCTCATTGGACAATGAGCTAATGTTTGATCTCTTAGCACAGAAACAGGAGAAATGGGTAGATGCTGCAAAAGAGGGAAATATATGCCTACTGTCAAGACAAACTTTCTAATAATCAGAGCTATCCAAAAATGGAATGGAGCACCTCAGGGACTGGTGGAGGCAGATTCTGTCTCCTGGAGGCTTTCATGTAAAGGCCCCTTGCCAGATATGGTGCAGAGGAAGTCATTTTTTCAGGTGTCATTTGGGTTTTCTGAGATTCCTTTCAACTCTGAGATTCTTGTATTTTAATCTAGGGTCTCAGACACCATTTTTCAACTGGCCATTCACTTCGATATCTTCCTTTCTCTTCTCCACTCCCTACTGTGAGCCAGAAAGGATAATGGAAGCACTCCATACTCCCTGAGTTCCCTGACTGCCACATTCCTCTTTCTTGCCCACAATTTCAGAATCTCTAAAATTCTATCCATATACCTTATAGCTTTATTATTTATTTCCACATGAATCACAAGAAGTGAACAGCTGCCATCCAGTTTGGCAAATTTCCATCACACCCTACACATGCAACCCAGAAAAATAGCCTGCCTCCTGACTGGACAAGACCAAGTCAACACGCTAATGCTACATCAGAATAGCTTTTGGCAAGGAGGATCACCTTCACCAACCCCCCTCTCCCAAACACTGGAGCTTAATAAATGTTTGACTTGACTCAGGTAACCTGGAATACTTGCCCTCAGTTACTGCAGCTGGCATCGGGATGTCTCCTCCTTCTAAGTAAAATGAGAAACTCCTCCAATCTGCCTCCATAATATAGGGACCTGTTCCAGAGGGCCTTCAACTTACAAAGTTTTCCTGTCATTTTCTAGCTCATATTTTTTCTACTCTTCAACCTCTTGACATACTTTGAATCCCTTTCTTAGTTTTAAGAGTCTTTTTAATTGTCCACCAGGAACATTTTATTTCTTCCTGTTGAGGCATACTTTAACCCCCTGGACTAGACAGCATAAAGACCTTTCTCCAGCACTTTTGCCTTCTCCTCCAGCAGGAAAACCCATTATTGTTTAATATATGTATTTGCAATATATAAGTGGGATACATATCTGTTATATGTAATATATGTGTGTAAAACACAAGAGATATATACACTATATATGGACATATGTATGTGTACACTTCCTGTAGAAGAAACATAAAGACATGAAATCTTTTGGAGTTGATCATGTGACATGGGAGACACTAGCCCAGGACCACTCAGTATGGCATGCCCACATCAGAGAAGAGGCTGTGCTTTATCAACAAAGCAGAGCTGAAGTAGCTCAAAAGAAACATGAGACACATCAATTTAGAGAATCCACCCCAAATGTTCATATGGACTATTTGTGCCCGATCTGTGGTAGAGCATTCTGAGCTCGTATTGGTCTGATCATAATCAGACACACTGAAACCTGACTCTAGCTTAGTGATGTCATTTTGGTCATCTTTGAGACAAAAGACAACTAACAGCCAACCAAAGGTCACCAGAAGAATTCTGTCATGCTGAAACTGAGTTCCTCAGCTTATTCTTTGGGGTTCCCCTTACCTCTGCTGATAATGACGACAGCTTGATTGCTGTACACATGCCTCTATCATCAGGTCAGAAAACATTGGGGTAACCTTTATAGTGATCTTTTCTGTTCAAAGGAACTGTTGTATTGATAGTTTTTGGTTTTGTATCATCTGATGTCCCCAATGGGATCTCCTTCTATATCAGTTCTATAGTCACTTTTGTTTCCAATTTACCTATTTTCCTTCTAATTTTCGAGTTTCCCTCTTTTGTGCATCTCTTTTTCTGTGTCTGCAGACAATACTTTGCCCAGGTGCCAATGATCAGTCATCAGGAGACTTGTTACATTCACTGCCAATCCCAAATCCAAACAAAAGCAGCAAATAGAAATTATCTCCCGGGTCTTCCAAAGAATCCTCAACTCTTCCTCTCTCTTCCCCTTAGTTCTCTCTTTTCCAGGCAAACACTGGTTACTGCTGCTTTGGGGTTCTACTGAGAAGCCATGACTCTATGTCACAGTCCTGGAGAGCTGACAGCTACAGGCAAGAGCATCTTATTAGGCCCAGTGTGATCACTGGCAAGACGTAACTACATCTGCTAAATTACCTCATGACACAATCACTTGAGCAATACTAAATTCCTTTCAGAAGAGTAACCACAGAGGCAAAAATAAATTCAAATACCTATATGTTAGTTCAGGATTACATGAATGATTCTCAGTCAAAACCTTGAGGTCAATCTCTCCTTTCCAAAACTAGTAGCAAAATGGATATTCTATGTTTGGTGAACCTTTGGCAACTATGAATTGAATTGATTCCTTGTATTTAATATGTAAACAATATATAGAAGTCTCCTTCATTCTCTTCCCTTTCTTCTTTCCTTCCTTCCTTCCTTCATTCCTTCCTTCCATCTGACCAAGTCACTCCCTTACTCAATCAACTCCCATGGCTCCCTGTAGCCTTTAGGATCAAATACAAATTCTTTTGTTTGTCACTTAAAGCTCTTTTTCCTCAACCTACCTATCCAGTTGTATTATCCAGTCCTCCCCTTCACAGACTCCACAATCTTCCCAGACTGGCTGACTCATTGTCCTCCCACAAGATGCTCCATTACCAACCTCCACCTCTCCCATGGTGGTCTTTCCTACATGGAATTCATTTTCTCTTCACCTCAATCTGAGGACCCTTTGTTTTCTCCAAATTCAACTAATAAAACACCTTCTTCATGAAACCTTTCCTATTGTAATAGAACACTAATTCTACCACTAGTACTCCCTAATATAATAACCACCAGTGTTTTCCCCTTTGGTCCCTCCCCCCACAATAACCTCCCTTCATTCACCCATTCATATACATGTTACTTCCTCCTGTCTTTGTCTTTGAATGCCCAGCACCTAGCCCAGTGTCTGCCACAAAGTAGGCATTTAAAAAGTACCTGCTGATTAACTGACTATATGACCTGATTTCTTGGTACTCTGTGATCTTCAAAGAGCACTGAAAAATGAAATGTCAAAAGGATTGTTTAATTTCAGATTTACTGGGCCAATAGTCTGCCACCTTGTCCCATCAGTACCAAAGAAGAGAGAGTTCTTCAGAAATGCCCTCAGAGCTAGTTAAAACAAAGGAAAGAAACCAGGTACAAACCAGGTGGAGTGCTTCCAATCCAGCATTGGCCAATATCTGAGCGAGGACTTTCTCTCGTTCTCTTAGCACCTCCATCTTCTCCTTCAAAAAGTACTTGGGAATGGGAATGTCTAGTTGTTCCTGGGGAAGAGAAAAGAGACCAAGGAGCCCATTGGGCTTGGATTTCAGGAGTCACCTGCAATCTTAATTGGTCCGACGGATATGGAGCTGTGATGTCTGGCAGCCTTTATAATCCAGTTTGACAGATAAGAAAACTGAAGCTGAGAATTTAAGGGACTTACTTGGGGCACCTAACGATTCTAACTTAAGCGCATGAATTAGGCTAGTCATTGATTTCCAATCCTATTTTTATGACAAACAAGTAGATGCAAAATTGTTTCACAATGACTACAAATCTACAGAGTAATACAGTGAGAAACAGCCTGGCTACAGAGTCAGAGGGCTTGGGTTCAAGTGACACTTCTGACATTTACTGCCTTGTGTGATCTTGAGCAGGTCATTCTCTCCCTGGGCTTCATTTTTTCTACAGTAAAATGAAAGGGTTGGCTTTGGTGGCCTTGGAAGCGCCATTCAGTCCCAGATCTATGATGCTACAAATTAAGGGTAAGCAAAAACACTGATGATTAACCTCAATTTTTTTATCAGAATGGAGCAAAACCTTACTAATAATTGTGGGAGAGCAGTTGATATATAAATGTTCTCAAGGAATGTTTATTTTCAAGCTTGTACGATATTTCAAAGTCAGCTGCAAATATGAGGCCAGGTAGAGGACTTCAGGAACCTGCTTTAATGAATAGATAAATCTGTGTTTGGGGCACCAAATGTCTGTATGTAAATTGAAGGACTTCTAAAGAATTTTTCCCATTATCTTCTTAACCTTTCTTGGCCCCCTGCTTTCCAAAGCAAACTTGTTTCTCTGTGAGCTTGTTTGGGAAAGTTTCTTCCATTCAACAAGAGGAAACTTAAGCCCAGTCAGTGGGAGTACTCTCGCTAATTCCAAATCACTGAACTCCAAACAGCTACATCGGAACCAAGCCAAGTTCTGGAGTCACAGGAGCAAAAGGTTTCCTGGCATCTTTCAGGGGCCACATGAAACAAGGAACTAATTGACAGAACCAAAGCACAACTGAGTCATTCCCTCAAATTCTTGATGCGTGAGATGAATGTACTGAGTATTTACTATATGGAAATTACATTAGGATGTGTGCTCAGTTCAGAATGCAGTCAGCTTAAAAAATGAGACCTTGGAAAATTATAAATGTCTATAATCCTTTCAATCAAATGTGCTGATTATATATACACTATATAATTATGAGGTTTCTAAGTTAGCATTAAAAATACTATTTGATGCTATTGATGTTTTAATTTATTGAGAATATATTTCTGATTCTATTTTTATTATGTGGATGAAAAGTTTTTGATAAGATAATCAAAGTATTATTGAAAGTATTTATTTAAAGCAAAACATTGAAATCATCTTCTGATTTTATTTGACCCATAGGAATGAATCATTTTAACAAACTGGGAGAAGTAAATGTTTTAAAGCTATCAGGATATAAAGACTGCTAGGTTATTTTTCCTGATCATTTTGCTGTCCTGTTTCCAAGAGTGCATCTGTCATGTCTGCCACAGGGAAGTTTCATTAGAAAATTCATTAATTGGGGCCCTGTTTATACTTTTATTATAAACACTAATGATTTGTTTGTTTGAAAGCTGATGCCTTCATTAAAGTCATTTGTGCTATGAGAGAGACACATTTTCTGTTTCACACCAGGGACAAAACACAAGACTATATTTCCACATATTGATACTTGCAATTAAAATATAGGATGTTATTTAAACTAACAAATTAATGTCCTTTATGAAGAACTATAAATAGGATTCTCATTCAGAAATTGCCTAAAGATGGTTCCCTGCTGAGAACATTCTTCTCTTGTACTTTCCAAACATATAGGCATGTTTCTTAAGGATGATATCATTAAGACTGTAATGTATAAATGTTATAATTATTTCTCCTGTTTCTGCTCTAAGAAAAGTGCAAATCACAACAAAATAGCTTTATTCTAGTCTGCTAACAATTCTACTAGTATGTTCATTAAATTCTCAATATTCTAAATTCTAGGAATACAAAAATGAAAGGCTCCCCACTGCCTCTAGGACCAAGTACTAAAAGCCCTTCACAGTCTTGCTCCAGCCTTCCCTTTCAAATTTATTATGCATTATTCCCTTTCATGTTGTTGCCCACAATGCCTACAAAGCTTTCCTTCCTCACCTCCATCTTACAGAACTCCTGCCTTCTTTCAACACTCAGCTTAAGTATAACCTTCGATAAAAACCCTATCCCTCCCTCCAGTTTGTAGACCCCTCCATCCTTGTAAAATTATTTTGCAGCTACTCTTTCTATAGTTTGCATTTATTTAAATGCACCTATGTTATTTCTCCAATAAAATGGGAGCTTGTAGAGGGCAGGGATTGTCATTTTTTGATTTTGTATCGTGAGGGAATAGTAAATGTCTGACACAGAGTATGCTCTTCATAGAGACAGAAGACCAGCCCTGGAGTCAGGAGGATTGGGGTTCACATCTGGCCTCAGACACTTAACATTTACTAGTAGTGTCACCCTGGGCAAGTCGCTTAACCCCAATTGCCTCTCTCCCCCCAATAAAATAAAATAGAGACAGATACAGAAACAGGATGGTGAGAGACAGAAAAACGTAGAGACAAGCACAAGGACAGAGGCATACAGAGAGATGGAGACATTGGAGAGTGCTAGACAAAGGGAAAGCTTACAGGAGACAGTTTGAGGTCTTGCAAAATGTCATCGAAGTAATGGAACTCTGAAAACTCCAGCTCAACCATCTCATTCTTGAGCTCCAGGATGCGGCCCATGACCGCATCCAGCACTTGCCGGATCAGGATGCGCTTCTGCGGATGCACTATCTGGTCGTAGGCATTCTCCAAGTTGCGGAAGATCTGCACATACTTGATGTAGAAGGTGGCCAGCATCTGGAAAATCACCATCTGATCTTGGGGTGGCTCCAGTGCCTTTTCAGACTCTCCCTCCAGCAGACAGTTGAGGGCTTCTTGGGCATCCCCCCACATCTTATTGTAGCTTCTGAAAGAAGAAATAACAGCTTGAAGAAGGGAAATTTAAATGAAGAATACATTTACTGGGACAGCTGCCATATGACCAAGAATCAGGAAGACTCTTCTTGAGTTCAAATCCAGCCTCAAACACTTACTGGCTGTGTGACCTTGGGCAAGTTGCTTAACCCCATTTGCCTCAGTTTCCTCATCTGTAAAATGAACTAGAAAATGAAATGGCAAATGCTCCCATATCTCTGCAAAGAAAACCCTAAATGGGGTCATGAAGAGTCGGACACAATTGAAAAATGACCAACCACTTAATGCATGGGAGTCATCACAGGTTATCTCTCTGATACCACAGAGTATCTTAGGACTGACATCAGAGCCAGAAAAGGTCTCAGACAAATGTAGTAGGATCTATTGGATTTGTGCTGAAGTGTGAGATGAACAAAAGAAGGCTAGGAGAGACACGTGCCAGAGGAGGGGAAGCTGGCTTGGGGGGGTGGGGTGGTAAAACAAGCTGAACTCAGGGGAAGGCTCTAACAATGAGAAAAACAATTCAAATATATACCCTTAAGATGATCTCTCTCTCTCTCCCTCTCTCTCTCTCTCTCTCTCTCTCTCTCACACACACACACACACACACACACACATATCAATCAGCAGTCTTTCTTAAGCAATTCATGTGTGCCAGTCAAGGCAACAATCACTTATTCTGTGTCAAGCCCTGCGCTGGGGATACAAAGAAATGGGAAAACCCAGTCCATGCCCACAAGGAACTCCTAATTATAAAATAACATGTAGGCAGCTGTGTTCTAAGCAAAAACATACAAAAGTGTTTCTATACAAAAGTGTTCTAAGCCAGGCAGGTTAAAAAGATACCAAATGAAGTTGTCTCTTCCTCTTAAAAAGCTTACATTCTACCTATATCCATCTACAGCCCCTTAAAAGGAAGGCAAATTAAAAAGCTAATGAAAATTAACAAACATTTCTAAAAAGTAAGCCCTAACTCATTTCAGGAAGAAAACTGTTAGCTTTAACATGGAAATGCTAACTTCACTGTCTGTTTCGATACAAAGATGCATCAGGACCTAGCTCGGTACAGCACATAATTTATGTTTGCACATTTAAAAGAGATTATACCATTTTGCTCACTTTTGGATTAGATGAATAATTACTACACGAATCCCAACGAAACCTAAGTGTGTGCATTGCAGCTGTCTGTCTTGATTTAATATGAAAAGTCTACATTTTGGCAATTTCCCGTGTTTTTATGGTTTCTGAGCTGAGGCTGTCAGAACTATTTTCCCCAGGTACTTAAGAAACAAATTGCTTTTTCATATATGGGGGCAAAGGGACTCATGAGAAAGTGCTTCACTTAGATTAGTTAGGGAAAAAACATCCTATCTGCATATAGAGCAATCAGTGAGTATATTGGCTCCAGATTGGAAAATAAAATACATAAAGATTTAATGGTTTGAAAAATCCTCTTCTTCTTTATCCTTATTCCCTGGTGAGTGAGATGTGATCAAATAATAAATAAAATCCCTAAAATAGTTGCCTAGTACTCTGCAGTCAATGGGATACCATTATGTTAATTTCGTTACTAGAAATATAATTGAGAGCTTAATTTGCATTTGTCTACAGGGAAAATGCTATGTAAACTAAGTTAAAATAGAGAACTAATGAACTGATCACAAGGTTAACAGATTCCACACATGCCCTGCACAATCCTCTCCTTAATCTCACCCCAAACACTCCTCTGCAAAAATATTCAGTACTAAATCATTGCTAATTCAAAAAAAAAAAGATATCTCAGGAAAAAATGAAGATTTGGAAGAAAATAATAATTTAGATATTAAAAGAGGTTCACCTGCATTCTCCCCCCCCCCCCCC
>CM053770.1:292632238-292692641 GCA_028658325.1 Potorous gilbertii | reverse complement strand
TTTCTTCCACTCAAGTCAGTGTGACTACATAACATCACTATAGTGAAAATATGCTCAATAGGAAAGTATATGTCGAACCTATACAGAATTGTATGCTGTCATGGGGAGGGAGGGGGGTGGGGGGGAAGGTGTGGGGGTATAAAATCTTAATTTTAAGGAAGTGATTGTAGAACATTTATAAATGAATAAAATAAAAATTAAAAAAAAAATAAAATCAAATAAAAAAATATTAAAAAAAAAAAGATTATCAATCCTGATGAGGCTGTTGCTTATGGTGCAGCTGTCCAGGTTGCCATTTTGTCTGGAGATAAATCTGAGAATGTGCAGGACTTGTGGCTGTTGGATGTCACTCCTCTTTCCCTTGGGATTGAAACTGCTGGTGGAGTTATGACTGTTCTGATCAAATGTAATACCACCATCCCCACCAAGCAGACACAGACATTTACCACCTATTTGGACAACCAACCTGGTGTGCTCATTCAGGTTTATGAAGGTGAGAGGGCAATGACGAAGGATAACAACCTGTTTGGCAAATCTGAGCTCACAGAAATCCCCCCAGCACCCAGAGGTGTTCCTCAGATTGAAGTGACATTTGACATTGATGCAAATGGTATCCTCAATGTTTCTGCTGTGGACAAGAGCGCAGGCAAGGAGAACAAGATCACCATCATCAATGATAAAGGACATCTGAGCAAGGAAGACATTGAGCGTATGGTTCAGGAGGCTGAGGATGAGAAGCAGAAAGACAAAGGTGTCTTCCAAGAATTCTCTTGAATCTTATGCTTTCAACATGAAGGCTACAGTGGAGGATGAAAAACTGCAAGGCAAAACTGGTGATGAAGACAAACAGAAGATCTTTGACAAATGTAATGAAATAATCAACTGGCTTGATAAGAACCAGATTGCTGAGAAGGAAGAATCTGAGTATCAGCAAAAAGAGTTGGAGAAGGTGTGCAAGTCCATCATTACCAAGCTGTACCAGAGTGCAGGGGGCATGCCAGGAGGCATGCCTGGGGATTCCCAGGGGGTGGAGCAACCCCATCAGGAGGTGCTTCTTCTAGACCCACCATTGAAGAGGTGGACTGAACAAGGGAAGAAAGAGCATTCCACATAGCTTTTCCAAAAATTGAAGGACTCAAAATTTGTAGCCAAGGCAGTAGCAGTTTAAAAGTAACAT
The DNA here is from genome assembly GCA_028658325.1 of Potorous gilbertii. Taxonomy (NCBI): domain Eukaryota; kingdom Metazoa; phylum Chordata; class Mammalia; order Diprotodontia; family Potoroidae; genus Potorous; species Potorous gilbertii. The sequence continues at coordinate 292,691,464 of CM053770.1, read as the reverse complement.
TTAAGTTACTGTGTAAATCTGGGCATTCTGAATACTTGAATGTGTGCAGAGGGAGAGAAGTGAACAACATTGCACTGCATCAGTACTGTAAACAAGTGAAAATGCAATTCTTGCCCTGGAGAATAAAAACTATTTAAAATCGGCATCATAAAAAAAAAAAAAAAAACAAAGTCAAGTGCAAATCCTGTCATTATTTCTCTGATGGCATGGTCTTCTTCCTCAATGAAGGATGAACACACTTTCCAGGCAAGAGAGTTTTTTTTCCTTAACTTGATATCTTGTCTCCCACCTCCATGTATTCACACAAGCTGCCTCTTTGCCCCTCTCCTCACCTGTGTCTTTCAAAATCAAGGTTTATCTGAGGTGTGACCTTTGGGAAGTAAGCCCTGATTCCCCCACGTGCTGGCATTCTCTCTTTCCTCAAATGACGATTTCATAGTTTTATAGCTGGAGGGGACCTTTGAGCTCATAAATCCCCACTTTTTATAGAAGGGGAAACTGAGACCCAGAGGGAAGAAAACTGCTCCTAGTCACAAAGTGGCAGTGCCAAGATCAAACCAATGTCCTCTTACTCCAAATCATTGCACTCCAGCTGAATGGAAGCTTCCTGAAGGCAGGGGTTGTTTTGTCTTTGCCCAGTGCCTGGCATGTAATAAATATTAAAGAGATGTTTGCTGAATTCAATTACAGCCACTCAAAACAAATTAGCCCAATAATCTACAAGGGAAAAAAAAGGAAGAAGAAAGTATTACTAGCTAGATGTTGATACGTGATTTGATGGGCATCCCGTTGAGTAATTCTATTGGTGCTTGTTTTTTGGAAAGATATTGTAGTGGGACAATGAACTAGGTCAATGTTGAATAAGAGAAGGATATTAGATTGGGCTGCTTTGGAGAAATTCTCTGGGACATTCAAGGATCCAGCTGTCTCTGACACAAAATTCATCTTTTTAACCTCAATATTGCTCCCTTGATGAAACATCACTACAAATCTTGGAACACTCTCATGGCTATCACCCAAAAGAGACATACATGGTGGGCCCAAATCAACTTTGGATAGACTCATGATGTTATAGAGCCTACCTCATATCTTCTCCAGAAACATCTACACTGCTCTGCACACTTGAGATTCTTACTTAATGTTCTTTGAATAAATTAAATGTCACCAATAAAGACTGGCATGTGGGAAGTGAAATACAATATGTAATTAAGGAAATAAATGGTCAGAAAAGGAAGTGGGACAATTATGAAATGAGAGTAGAATTGGACAGCCTGAGAGCTTCTCCAATAGTCACTAAGAGTTTAAAATTCCTAGAAGAAGGTCCCCAGGGCACAAGATAAGCCTCCAAAGGCAAAAATCATGCAGGAGGAGAAAGCTTGGATGGACTGCAATGGAGGTCAGGCCTGAATTAATAAAATCACAGTTGCTGTATTTTAATAAATTCAAGTTGCTGAGTCTCTTTGTTTTTCATTGAGGTTATTACAATTTCTTTTCAAAATATATTTTAAAAGGGAATTAGGGAAATAATATTTATAGGATTTCTGAGGAAGAAAGTGATATGTTTTTAGTTCTGGCTTATGAAATGAAGTTAATTCATCAAATACTGGGAAACTTGACAGAAGTAAATGGAAAAAGACTAAACTTGCATGGTTATGGAGAGGACTTGGCAAGGGAACTCCTTCTACTGATGAGGGTCACACTATGAATTCTTGGAGACTGTAGAACAAAAGGAAAAGGGACTTGTAGAGGTCAGAAGTCAGCCTTGGCTTTGAGATTAACCCTCTAGCCATTGTGTAATGCTGCCTAGAATAAGAGAAGAGATTATTAGAAGCAGCATTACACAAAGAGGAGGAAGAAATTTAAAATAAAAATACTTAGGATGAAAGAATCTTTGATCCCTTTTCAGAATGCTATAGAGTGGTTGAATTTAAGGAGGGGGATTAGATCTGGCCTTTTTGAGCAGATCCTTCTAAAACCTTCTGCCATTCGCCATCCCCCCTCAAAGCTGGGGCTCATGAACATAATCACTCTCACCTGTCCTACCTCAGGGTTTTGAACTCCCAAATTCCCTTCTCTGATCACAGCCTCCTGCCTCCTCCCCTGTTCACCCTTATCACCTCACCCAGTTCCGTGGCCCTATTCTCGTCACAGTCATTTTCTGCCTTTAATTATCTTCCTAATCAGCTTCAGTGGCATGACCAGTCATTTCGACGACAGTATTTCACTGTCATCTATATCAATGCCATGGGCCTGGGCACCATTTAAGATTGAATAACCCTCATGGACCAACTTCTCTGCCTCACTCTTCAGATTTTTTCATTCTTCCTTCTTACTGCAATCAGCCTTTCTTGAGCTTTGCTGGAAAAGTCATCCAAATGGCTCCATGGCAAATTCATCCCATGTCACCTCATCAGGCCCCCATTGCTAAGTCTTCACAATGCTTTTATTTTCCTTTTCTCTACACATTCCCCATCCTCACTGTTCAGACCCTTTTCTGTCTTTTTTGAGCTCCCATCCCTGTTCCATACTCCCATCACTTCATTCTCTCTCTGAGCTGAAGGCATCCCCTCTCAATTTGCTGATCAACAAATTACTATCCTTTTTATTTTTATTTATGATTTTTATTTGAGCTAGAGCTACAAGAGACATTAAAGGCTATCTGTCCAACTCCCTAAATTTACAAATAAGGAAACTGAGGCCCAGAGGGCTGACATGACTTAGCATCACAGAATCATAGGGTCACAGAGCTGAAAAGAGACCTGGAGGTCATCTGGTCCAATCCCATCATTTTGAAAAAGAGGAAATGGAGATTCAAGAGAGGTGATTTTTCCAAGATTACACATGGAGTAAGTGGCAGAGCTAAGATTAAAAAACAGTCTTCTTCCTCAAAAAAAAAGGTTCTTACCACTGCACCACCATACTGTCTCCTTAAAGAGATCAAGGTAGTGAGGGATTCCTTTGTTGGGTTTGGTATTTCCTCTTTTAATGTGCTCAATGAGGGGACTGATTGGGTGGTTGGGAAGGATGATTAATTTTAAAAAACTACTTGTTATTTGAAAAAAATTAAGGATTCTATGCGTATTTCAAAAGAGAGACAAGTGACCTGCTAGAAACCCTTAATTCCATGCTGTCACTTCAGAGCTTCTCTCTCCATGCCCATTCTGGCTCACCTTCAAACAAGGAGTTGGCTTTCTACCTGGAGTTTTCTTCCCATGCTGCCCTGCTCTGCCAGGATGGGGCTCCCTCAGCCACCTTCCTTTGTTCTGTATCTTCCAACTGCCTTCAAACGAAGCCTTCACCTCAGCTTATAAATATACTCTTGTATCTCTTATACTAACATTTCCCCTTTACCTTCCCATACCCTTGTACCATCTGATGTCTCCACCTCTGCGCTGAGAAATGGCCTCCTCTAGCTCCTACTCCGTTCCCGACTCCCTCTGAACTTGCATGCAATCTGACTTCATTTCCCACCATTCTGGTGACCTCAGAGAGCTGTTTCAGCAATAGCCAAACCCAGTAGCCCTTTCTCAGCTTCTGTTCTTCCAGACAACTCTAACATGTGACATTATTGGCCAATCCCTCCTTTTTCAAACATTTTTTCTTGGATAATGTCTTCTGACTTGTGTACAGCCCTTCTCATTTCCCTGTCTTTCTCCTTCTTCAAATTGTCTTCTCCTAACAAAGCTCTGTCCAGGCCCTTTCCCTTCTCTGTACATCATTTCCCTCAGTGATCTTATGACTCTAGTTCAGGAGTGGGGATCCTGCAGGAGATTCCCCATCCCTGGTCTAGTTTATCATCATGATTGGAAACACTCTACCAGAGTGCAACCACGCTGAGACCAGGAATCTTCTATTTCAGTATTTACGGTGTCTCTGGCACTAAGCACAGTGCCTGGCAAAGAACAGAGAGTTAATACATGCTTGATTGATTTAAAAAAATTTTTTTGTGACATGTAATAAGTCCCCTAGGAAGTTTTAAGCAGGAATGAAGTAAACAGTTGATTTCCAAAGTAAACAGTTGATTTCCAAAGTAGAGTAGGGGAAAAGAGCTAGAAGGAATCTTAAGGATTATTAGGCTGGCCAAAAGGCTGAAGCAGAACAAGTGACATTACTGTTTGACACAAACTGTAGCCAGGAGATGGATGTATATATGGTTCTATCATGACATATAGTAGGAATTTATAAGTTAATATAAATCTACTAAATGATGGTCATAGAAACAGAATTGCAAGGTTGCCTTACAGATCTGTTGGTAAGGATCCCAGAGATCATCACACAAAACCAGCCAATAAGCAGTCCCCTGGCTCCTGCTTAGAGACTTCCACACACACACACACACACACACACACACACACATACATATATATATATATATATATATATATATATACACACACACACACACACACACACATACATACATACATACATACATACATACACACTCCAGGCAAGATCTGTCTCCTTTCCAGGGTGGCCCATCCCACTTTAGCACAGTTCTCAGTGTTGAGTTGTACTTTCTGTCAGCTTAAACAGGCCTCCTTTCCATTCCCCTCAATGCTTCTAATGGTCCCTTGGGGTCTAAGGCCACAAGGTTAATCCCTCTCCCACAGACACCTGGAGAAAGCTAAAGCCTCCCTCAGGAGTCCTCTCTTCTCCAGGCTCAACATCACTTGCTCATTCCTTCACTAGGCTCACAGAACTTCAGACCCTTCACAGGAACCCACTGATGCTCCAGGCTCTGGACATTCTCCACCTCCTCAACACTCAAGCAGGCAACGGAGCAGAGATTTCACCAGTGGGGAACTCACTGTATGGAAGCTCCCTCTGTCGACTCAGAGGACAACTCCTTGGTGGCTAAGATAAATCCTAGAGATGTGAACTGAATCTCTGGGGGGTCACATAGCTATACAGAACTTGAACACAGATCTTTGTTACTCAAGTCCACTACTTATCCACTACCCCAAGATGGTTCTGAATTCAACAAACCCAGAGCACTGGATTGAAATCCCAGCACTATTCCTTTATTACCTGCGTGATCTTGGACCTCAGTTTTTCCATCTGTAAAATGAGAGGGTTGTACTAAAAGCCTTCTGAGACCTCTTCCTCCTGTGATTCCTTCCCTCTCTAATTTATTGGGCTCGATGTGCTCGCTCTCTCCTTGTGTTTGCCCCCCGCCCCAGCCCCTGCTTTGACCCGCATGCTGCTGTCACCTGGGGAGCTTGGGGTGTGCTAGAAACCCCCGATCGTCATCGTGGGTTGAGCCGCCCTCCCCCGCGCAGTACTCACGCGTTAGACATGGTGAGACCGGGCTCCGCTCCCAGAGCTTCCCAGAAGGTCGAGGCTGCCTGGCCCCGGGGGGAGATGGGGGCGGTGGAGCTCGGTCCTGCGGCGTGGACACACGGACAGCAGCCCACGGGCGCCTTGGGGTAGCAGCTGCTCAGCAACGGGATGCTGCGCCTGCGCTCTGCTTCTCTCCCTCCCTCTCCGCGTCCTCCCGGTTGCTATGGAGACGGCGCCAGTGAGTGCCGGGCGGGATGAACCATCTGGCGACAGGGAGGGAGGAGCGCCTCCCCTCCACCAGGGTCCTTAGTCCAGCCCTACCTGACCCCGCCCTCTTAGACCCGCCCTCTACCCTGGCCCCGCCCCCTGAAACTGACCAGGTAAGGTTTTTTTTCTCTTAAAAATCCATGAAGGTAACGTTTAAGCAGAATAAAGTGGTGGGCTTGATATCGATTTCTAGGAAAACTGAGAATATTAGTAAAGAGATGTATGTATGTACATATATGTATATACACGCATGTGTGTGGACTATATACACACACATAATAGTTGTTGTTCAGTCATGTCTGACTCTTCATGGCCCCATTTGGAGTTTTCCTAACATACTGGAGCAGTTTGCCATTTCCTTCTCCAGCTCATTTTACAGATGAGGAAACTGAGGCAAACAGGGTGAAGTGACTTTCCCAGAGTCACCCAGGGAGCAAGTCCTGAGGCTGGATTTGAACTTAGATCCTCCTGATTCTATAGCTCATCCCCCCATCTACCCTTGCCCCTCCATATATACATGCATGCATACACACTTATGGAGACACACACGTTGTGTCTTTTTTGAGCCTGGGTCTCTCTCCTTGGGCCAGGCTGGAAACCTAGTGGCCGTTCACAACCCAGTCCTACTGATCAGCTTGGACTTCTACTTCTGACCTGTGTTCATTGTCAGGGCTTTTGCCTTACTATATTCAGAACTCCTAAGCTCCATGAGATTCCCTAGCCTTAAGGCTCTCCAAGCAGCAGGGATGGTAGGTGAATGCCACCATGCCAGGTTGAGTGAGCTTTTCAGAAGGGAGATATTTGACATCAATGACTTCCTCAAGAACAGGTTTTGCCAGACTAACCTCATTCCTTTTTTTGACAGAGTTACTGGATTAACTGCTCAGCAGAATGTCATAGATTAAGTAAATCCAGATTTCAGCAAAGTGTTCAGCAAAGCCCTGGGTAAACCCTGTCTCTATGGAACTGAAGGGCCCAGAAACCTTTAAAGAGATATTCTTAATCTCTGGGTATCTTGCAACTCCCACCCAGGAAACCCTGGGAAATGCATGTGTTGTTCATATCCAGCAACATACTGACACAGCTCCCTGTTGAGCACACCATTCCTAATGCTATAGAAGAAAGTTTCATCAGTGGGGGAAAACATCCACAAAAACCTTAAATGGGCAACCTTCTGGCCCAAATATGTGTGCAAATCCTGAACCATGGTTCTGGATATCTGGGTGCCTCTGATGGGAAAAGCAAGCACATTCTCCCAGAAGTACCCAGAACCCTTGGAAAACTCATTCTGAGAAATGCCCTTCTTCACTTGGAATCTCCAGGGTTCTCAATATCTCCTGGTTTTATACAATGCCCCTACACTGTAACCAAATCCCTCATACAATCAGAGCTGACTGATAATTGTCACTTGGGTTCATCCAGTGGCTTTTAAGTAATTTTCAAACAATCTAAAGTTTGATTAATCTGTCGATGGAGACGTATTCTCACCTGATTAAAGTATCAGTATGTAGCATCTTATTCACATTAAGTGGGGGGAAGGGTAAATGGTCTAGGCTGCTCCCCAGCCTTATACTGACATAAAAGTAAATCTTATGTGCACACTACCATGACACTTGAGAGGCAGGACAGCTTAGCAGACAGACTGTTGGACCAGGAGGTAGAAGGTTAATCTAGCCTTTGATGTTTTATGGTTGTGTAACTGTAGGCAAATGTGCTCGTCTCCCTAAGCCTCAGTTTATCCAACTGTAAAATGTGATTGATCATTGTACTCTCTGTCTTACATCATAGTTGGGAGGAAATTGATACATAAATGTAAGTTATTCTGTTATTATCATAGCATCATGGATCAAGAATGGAAGGGTCCCCCTTATTTTACAGGCTAGGAAACTGAGGGCCAGAGAAAGGCAGCATTTTGCCCAAGCTTATACAGGTAGTCAACATAGAGACAGGTTTGAAGCAAGCTATCTGACTCCAGAGCCAGGGATCTTTCCTGGGCACCATATCACCTCTTTACTATCATTCGTCATTTGCTAATCTCTCTGTGCTGTAGCATTCAGCTCTTTGTCATCAGGCAACACTATGGATGACATCCTCATTCATATCTCCTAGCTGTGTGACCCTGGAAAAATCACCTAACATCTCTGAGCCTTAGTTTACTCATCTATAAAATGATGGTTTCAGACTCGATGGCTTTCAAAGACTTTTCCAGCTTCCTTACTGTGACAATCAGAACTCCCTGAGAAGATATCTATTTCCAAAAGTCAGTCCACTCTTTTTGCTCTGTTTTAATGGACTCTGGAGACTTTAATTTGGTAAGAGCAAGTCATTAGAAATTTGTGTCTAGGGGAGGAATGTGAGCAGAGCTGTACATTTGGAAGCTTAATGTGGATGCAAAGTCTAGGATGGATTCAAATCAAATTTGTCATAAGGAAAAATGCCTCTTTAGGATTCCCATTGAACTTCTTCTGGGTCATCTATTGTTGATCAACATGTGACTCCTTAATCACCTGGTATGGCGTTTCCAAAGATATTAACCATCATAAATCTTGAGCAAATCAAAACAGATTGCAATTAGCATACACCAGATGTTTTTCAGTGAGAATTTCAACAAGGATTAAACTTCAGTTGTTGGCTGTTTTCCAATTGATTTGTTCATTGAATTTTCAGAAAACTAGTTAATGAGAACATGTGACTTCAACCAATCTATAAATAATCCATCAGAATGAGCAGAGTGTTAAGACTGAATTAATTGGGAGAATAAAGGTCACTTTTACATAAGAGTGGAAAATATGTGGTCTAAAGATCAGGGAATGTTTCAACTGGAAGGACCTTAAAGATTGTCTCTGGAGATGAGCACAAGTCAGATGGGGGAGCCCATTCATATGCATGCTGCAAAGCTTCATCTTTGTAAGTTTCCTATAGAGATCATGGTCACATTAGGAAGTTCTTTCCTGCAGGTAGGAAGTCTGTCCACTCAGGAGTTGTTGTTGTAAGTGCCCAGAGGCAGATTTGAACTCATGAAGATGAATCTTCTTGATTCCAAACCCAGTGCTATCCACTATGGTACCACCTAACTGCCATGTCCCCTTAGGAGAGAGAAAATCAAAAGCTCCAGAAGGCTCCAGTTTCATTGGTTGATGCTAAACCTAAAAACCCAGGAATCTGTGTCTTTAAATTCAACTCTCTCATTTTACAGATGAATAAAACTGAGGACCAGAGAGATGAAATGATTTATTTGCCAACAGCCCCAAAGCTAGGAGGTCTATCTACTAGTCCATGTTCCCTGTCCTATTCTACTAAAACTAAAACAAATTTTATGTTTTCCTGTGCAAAAATTGCCTTAAATTTCCAAAGGAGCACAAATAATAAAAGAAAGGTAAATTACTTTATTTCATTTTTATATTCAAATAGATAGGCAGTTTTTCCAAGCTTCTCATGCCTTACATTCAGCAATAGGAATGAATCAACAATTAGGGCTATCCCAAAGTGCAATGGGCCACATCAGGGGAAGTGAGAACCCATTATGTAAAGGCTTTGAACCACATATATGGCCACATATAGGCACATCTTTGTTGGGGATTCTAGGTGCTCCTGAGGTTCCCTCTAACCTTGAGATTCTAAGAATCATCACCTGCAAAGGAACTAACAAGCTTGCACACATTTTAGGGAGGCCAGAATGTTTCTCAAGATGTTATGCTAGTTTGGAAGAGTAGATGGAGGGCTAACCTCTGAGTTGAGAAGACCATGACTCAAGTCCAGCCCCTGCCTGACACATGATGCCTGGGTGACCTTGGGCAAGTTATACAACTTCTTAATGGCTGAGGTAGTTCTCTAGGACCAAATTGAAGAATAGGTGCCAGTCTGTATCAGTGAAGGGAGTTTCCTCACCAGGGAGGTCACTATTTCAGGTCTGATCTCTCATTGTCTCCTTTATGGTAAAAAGGTATCTATAAAAGGTAAGTCTTATAAATATAACCTAACACACAGTGAAACAAAATGCTCTCTCCAAGTGAAAAATGATCAAACTATAGCAAAAGCAATTTTGTCTAGTCTGTTCCATGAATCTGCCATGAGCTAGCTGAAGAAAGATCTAGACAGCAGATACTGGAGGCGTTGACAGATTTGCTGGAAGTTCTAGTAATTCCATGGCCCTGTAGGCTGGCCCCTCTTCCTCTGCAGACTCTTGGAACACTAAAATGGAAAGAGCTCTGGCTTTGGAGGCAGGAGACACCTTCGTTTGAATCCCAGCCTCTGTGAGCCATGGACAGATCACTGAATCTTTCCTGGCCTCAGCTTCCCCAGCTATAAAATAAGGATTTACAGTACCTGGAGTTCCAAACCCATAAGGCTATTGTGAGATCAAAGGATATAACATATATAAATGATCTGTAGACTGGAGCCACGCTGGATAGGGACAGCATATAGAGTTGGGAAGACCCAAATACAAATTCTGTCTCAGATACTGCTACCTCTGTGACTCTGGGCAAATCATTTACCCTTGTTTAGCCTTCATTTCATCCTCTGTCAAATGGGGATAACAATTGTATCAACTTCCCAGGGTTGTTCAGTTTTCTCATCTGTCCAATGGGAATAATCGAAGCCACCCTCCTCCCAGGGCTGTTGTGAAGATCCAGTGAGATAACCCATAGGGAACACTTTACAAACCTTGAAGTACCAGCAATTATTAATCATCATTTATTAAGTCCTTGCTATGCACCATCTGCAGGGATTTTCTCACACAGTGGAAAGGATTTCATGACATCCTTTGGCTCTGGTCCAACAGGTTCCAATAATACCGGAGCAAGTGTTGAACCAGAACTGGATTGCCTTGGGCAGGTTTGGGTAATGAATCTGTCCACAAACAAGTTCAGAGGATACTGGCAACCCTGGGCGTCTGTGAATGACAATGAGCCAGGGAAGCCCCCTCTGACGTCCCATAAGCATCACTTCCATCAGGAAGCCAATGTCAGGGGGACATTTTTTTCCCTTGTGTGCTACCTTCTATAAATAAAGTTGTCCGGTGGGGGTAGAACAACGGGGTGCTAACCAAAGCAGGATGTTTTCTTTTTTATTATTATTCTGGTTTTTGGTAAACATTGGAGCAGCTTTTGTAGCACAGATGCAAAGAGCATTTCTCATTGTTTTAACACCTGCTGTCCTTTAAAAGCAACCTGGTTTCCCCAGGTCATTGACAAAGTCCATTTAAAAGCACCTCCCTCAACCTCCCTCTCGGAGATCTCCATACAAATCTCAGAATGAATAACATCTGTCCCATCTTGTTTTCTTAATTTTGGTTTAGCATTTTTGTCTCCCCAAGGCTTCTCATAGAGACAATGGGTCCCAGTTCCAGGTGGGAAAGAGAATAACAAGAATGAACAGTTCTCCTTGGACTTCAAGGAAAACAGCAATGGATTTGAGGTCCAAAATTTTGGGTTCAAACCCTGCTTCTGACACTTGGTATTTGTGTGACCTTGAGCAAGTTACTCAGGATGTCACTGAGCATAGGTTTACTCACCGTAAAATGAACAGAATGGATTAGATGACCTCACAGGACATTCCAGCTAGAAATATACCATCCTGCCCATCTGAATTTAGCCGTGCTCCTCACCTCTCTGCCTTGGTTCTTCCTCTAAGAATCAGAGGTTTGGGCTAGATCTTCTCTAAACCCATGATCTTATGATAAATTGGAAACATTTGTAAGGGAAATCACATCTGGGAATTAGACAGGCCAGGAATACAAAAAGATACAAATCTCTTAAAGTATTTTAAAACTAGAAAGAAAAAAATCTGAGTTTAAACCATTTTTACCATCATATAAACTAGCTAGAGTGGAAAAGGAGATTAGATTTAAAAAAATTGAAGGAAAGAATCTTTACCTTTTTATGATTGTTTCCTAGTCCCTTACCCCCTTTCTTCTGTTTTTCCATCTTTACAGAGATTTCTCTCTTTCCTTTTTCCTTAAAAAAAAAAATTAGAGGCAATGGAAGTGTCTAGACATATGATTTCATTTAGTATTGAAAACTTTTAGGACAGATATTCTGTACATTTAGATAGCACTGAATGGGGTGTATGGAGTATTTAGGGAGGACTAGCACTTCTGGTGGGGAGAAGGTTGCTGAGCCCTTTTCAGTGCTCCTCATCCACCTTTGGTGTCCACTGGAACTACCTAACTCTCAACTGTGGCTTCAAAAAGCTCTAATATGAGTAGTGGCCATAGCCTGGTAAACCATTTTGGCAGATGGGCTAAACCAAATTAAGGGGAACTGAAGGGTCTCAAGCTCTTCAGTGAGTTAAAGGGGTGTCTACCCCATGCATGTGAAGACTTCCCTTGGCAGAATGAGTGGACAAGAATAATTTGTTCCAGCTCAGTCAGACATCAAAGATGCCAAGGTCATCCGTTACATCCTGGGCTATTGTCAGTGGTCCTGAGTTTTGTCTTACCATTGGACATTGATGACTTTGTGCAGCTCTGCCTCATTTAAATCCAATTCATGTGCAAGTTTAGACATCACCCATGATGCCACTGGTTCTCCTCAAAATGAAGGACGAACAACAGCACCTGATCTTCTAATTTAGAGTCTTACAGATTTACCTGGGTATCGAGAAGTTTGACTTGCCTCAGAGCACACAGTAAATGGAGGGCAGATTGCATCCAGGATTTCCTGACTCCAGGGCCAGCTGTCTGCCAATGAGCACAAGACCCAGCATTAGCAAAGAAAGCCCAAAGAAAGGAGGCCATCATCCCTATTTGGGTCACTGGATCGTAGAACTTGAAAGCTGAAAGGAGCTTCAGAGTTCACCTACTCCAACCCTCCCTGATTACATAGTTGAGGAAACTGAGGCACAGAGAAGTTAAGTGATCTTGGGGAAGATCACACTTGGGACTGTAGACCTAGATCTATCTAGTACCACCCTTCGCAACTTCCCTTCATTTCTCAGATGAGGAAACATTGGTCCAGGGCCTTTCCATAATCTGCCAATGCTCACACAGATAGTAAAGAAGCAGAACCAAAATTTGAAACCAGGTCCCCTAACCCTAAAATATGTACTCTTCCTACTGTGACCATTAGAGTGGCATCGGATCCATTCCCTTGACATGCATGACTGAGGTTCCGCTGAGGGGGTCTTGTAGCGTTGATTTTTATATCTTTGCATCTTTCTTGGTGCCTGGTATATACCAGGTGATTAATAAATGCCTGTTGGTTGATTATTAGTCTGTAAGACTCTCACGCACTGATATGCCCAGGAGAATAGAGAAGTACTCTGCATAACTTTAAGGCTGCCATCAATCCTCCCCAATTCAGCAAAACAAACATTTACTAAAACTGTCTCTTAGGGCAGGCTCCATAAAAGGCAATGGGGAGGCAAAGTGGCTCCTTTGTTTGTGATACAGCCTCTGCCTCCAAGAAATTTATAATGGACCAGTGACTTTTATTAATTTAAAACATTGTCCACAGTAACAGCCACAGTGTGTGAGGACTGTTTCTGGTAGACTTAGCTCTTCACAGCAAGGCAAAGACCTAAAACATTCCCAAAGGACTCTTGAGGCAAAATGGTGTTCACATCTAGAGAAAGAACTATAGAGTTGGAATGCAGAATGAAGACCATTTTCTCTTATGTTGTTTTGTTTTGTTTTCTCATGGTTTCCCCTATATTTTAATCCCACTACGCAATATGACTAATGTGAAAATGTGCTTAGTAAGAATGTATGTATAGAAACCATATAAGATTGCTTGCCATCTCGGAGGGAGAAAAGAGAGAGGAGGAGAAAATCTGAGACTTATGGAAACAATTGTAGAAAACTGAAAATAAACAGGCAAATAAACAAACAAATAAATAGATAAATGAAAAGTGGGAAGAAAAAGTATTATAGTTTCTGTGTCTAATATTACACAATCTAACATCTGTTGATATTTAGTCATTTCTCAGTCATGTCTGACTCTCCGTAGCCCTTGGCAAAGATGGTGGAGTGGTTTGCCATTTCCTCCTCCAACTCACTTTACAGATGAGGAAACTGAAGCCAACAGGGTGAAGTGACTTGTCCTGGATCACACCACTAATAACTGACTCAGGCAGGATTTGAACTCAGGCTCCAGGCCTAGTGTTTTATCCACTGCACCACTGAGTTGCCCACATTCTAACATCATTGCATCTTAACCAATCTCAGCTTCAGTTCCTCACATGCAAATTGATGGAGTTGTTTTCCATGTTCTCCAAGGTCCCTTTGGATCTTTTGAACTATAGTGGGACACTATCCTCTTCATTTGGAATCTGCTTGGACCCCGTGTGATCTCCTCAGCTCCTATGCATTCAGTTATGGTCTTATTGAATAATATTTGCAGATATTGTCAAATGAGATAGTATTGCTTAGCAGAGTGCTTGGCACAAAGTAGGAGCTTGGTAAATATCTGTTCCCTTCTCTCCTCCTCCTATGATGATGATTCCCCAATCTACTTTTTCAGACCTAACTTCTCTCCTGGTCTCATCTCAAATCTCCAGTTGGATATCCTACAGACATCTAACATCCAAGTGTCCAAAACTGAACCGATTTCCCCAACCTGACAGCTCATCCCTCTTTCTAATTTTCCAATTTCCTTCCAGTCTTTGACTCCTGCCATGCAATCAAATGCTAAGTCTTTTCATTTTTCATTTTTCCTTCTTAACTCTCTGCTCGAACGCTACCCTTCCCACAGTGCAGACCCTCATTACCTCATGCCTAGAGTAGGGCAGTAGCTGCTGGGGGTGGGGTGGGGTCTGCCAGCCTCAAGTCTCTCCCCACTCCAGGCTGGCCTCCAATCATCTGTCAGAGCAATCTTGCTGGCCTCTGCTCACTAAACTCCAGGGGTTCCTAGTCACTTTGAGGACCAGTTTATAATCTCTTTGGCTTTCAAAGTACTTGTGACCTGGCCCCTTCTTACCTTTGCAGCCTTCTTACACCGGACTGCCCTCTATGTATGTATGTCAGAGACACCAGCAAGACCCTCCTCACTCCTCACCTGCCTTTTCACTGGCTGTTGTCTGTATCTAGAATGCTCTTCATCCTCCTTCCTTCCTCTTCCTCCTCCTGGCTTTACTGGCTTTTTTTCAAGTCCAGGCTAAAATCTCACCTTCTGCAAGAATCGTTGCTTAATCCCCCTCAAGGCTAATGACTTCCTTGTGTTGATTATTTCTAATCTATCCTGTCTTTAGCTTGTTTATACATTTGCACGCAGTCTCCTCCATTAGAGGGAATATCTTGGTCGGTGACATTCTTTGTATTCCCACTTAGCCCTGTGCCTGCTGCTTAGTAAAGGCTTGTTGACTTGTCTTAATCCTCTAGGGATTCTAACGTACAGACACATAGGCATTGCCCACCATGTCACCAGAGTCCTTAGGGAGAGGCTGCTCTGCCTTACAGAGGGCTCACCTGACTCCCTGGCTCTCCCTTTTAAGAGCAGTCATCTTGGGAATGCAGTGGCCAACTTAGAAATATCAGCCCAGCAGGCAGGACATGTTCACCTTTTATAGGCTGATGGAGCTGAGCCTTGGGAGGAAGGTCATTGACAAATCTGATCATCCAGTCTGGCGATTTTATGATGATCAGCCTCCACGTTGTCACATTTAGTCCTAAATAAGGGTCTCAGAGGGTCATAGACTGAGAACTGAATGGGACCTTAGAAGTCACAGAGTCTAACATTTTATATTTCAGATAAGGAACCTGACACTCTAAGGGCATAAGTGACAGAGACAGGATTTGAACCCAGGTCCTGTGCCTTCATATTCACTGCTCTTCCTACCATGCTATACTCCCATATGCACAATGTTGAAACACCATTAAAAGAATAGCAGGCTACCTTACGTCCCCAAGTTCAGAAAAAAGAAAAACTAAAGGAAAATTATGAATGACCATTTCCATAGCTAGCTTCATGGTTTACAAAAGTACTTCCCCCAAGAAAAGTGAGACTCAGAGATGGGGAATGACTTACCTAGGGTAATCTAATTAGTAAGGTTTGAAGCAGGGATTTGAACACAGGTCCTCCCACTTTCCCATCATTTCTTCTTTAGAAGTCCCCATAAAGAACCAGCCATTTTGGTGTCTTTAGATATTTTCTTCTTTGTTGAGATTGTGATTATGTTGTTATTTTGTTGGTTTAGTCATGTCCCACTTTCCGTGAACTTATTTGAAGTTTTCTGGGCAAAGATCCTGGAGTGATTGGCCATTTTCTTCTCCAATTCATTTTACAGATGAGGAAACTGAGGCAAACAGGATTTAGTTATTTGCCCAGGGTTACCCAGCTAGGAAATGTCTGAGTGAGTCTCCTGACTATCCACTGTGCCACTTAGCTGTGCATTTATGATTATACTTAATTCATTTTTTAGAAACACTTATCCTTCTTAAATTATGTAGAACCTAGCTCTAGAACTGAAAGGGAGTCTCAGGGGCATTTTTGTCCAACTCCTTTATTTTCTAGATGTGACTTGACTAAGATCACACAGGTAGCAGGACACAGAGATGGAATCCAAAGTCTGGGTGTCCATATTCAGCCCCCATATTCAGCCCCATATTCATTCCCTCTCCTAGCATTGACTATGGGATGATGGAAAGCTTGGCAGTCTGGCAAGCTGAGGAGGGAGAGGGCACTGATAACCAAGGGGATCAGGAAAGACTGTCCATATTTGGTGGCACATTTTCTGAGCCTCAGTGGGAACTAGGAATTTCACAATGTGGAGGTGAGTGAGGAGAGCATTCTAGACCTAGGAGGAGATCCAAACTCAGAGCTGGGGTAATGGCAAGCACCAGAGGGCAATTTAGCTGCAACATCAGCTGTATGAAGGTGAGTAACAGGAAATAAGCCAAGACAGGTGGTTTGGAGCCAGTCGAGGAGAGGCTTTAATATTTTATCCTAGGTGCAATAAAGAGCCTTTGGAAATCCTGGCGAAGGCAATCACCTGATCAGAACTGTGTCTTAAGGTGATTTTTCCAGCTGTGTAGATCAGGAAAACTGAAAATGGGGCCACTAACGGGTATCTAAGGATCCTACAGACAACATATTGACTGAGAAAACCACACGATAACATTATGTTGTATTTTTATTTATTTTATTAAATATTTCTAAATCCCATTTTAATCTGGTTCCGACAGTATGTGGGAGTGTTTTCTGCTGCAGTCAGAGAATGTTTGATATTTCTGATGTAGAAAATGAATTGGAAAGGAAAGGGACCTAAGTAAGGAAACCATTTAGGAGGCTGTGTCCAGAATCACTGAGTTCTAGAACTGTGGCTTTGGAAAGGACCTCTAGAGCCATCTAGCCCAAGCTTACATCAAAGAGATTTGCACTAGAATACACCAGAGGTGATAGACTCCAACCTTTGCCTGAAGACCTCCAGTGAGGACAACACCTTCCAAGACGGCTAGGTTCTCTTGACACCTCTCTCCCATCTTCTTCTCTTTGACTTCCTCCCAATCATTGCTACTGGTTCTATCCTTTGGGGACAAACAGAAGATGCCTAATCCCTCATGCAAACAAGAGCCCTTCACAAACTTCGGGATAGGAATACATGGAATTGTTTATGGGTAAGAAAGATGATAAGTGAATTAGCATTTTGCAAATGTTCCCAGCATCCAAATCAGTTCACACAAAAAAATTTGATAATTACCTGAAGCAAAGAGACTGTTAATTATTTCCCATTTCCATTTTTGTGATTACGAATTTGATGAAGGGAAACTTCATTATGAATAGAAAGGTGCAGTTGCCAAAGGAAACATGATTACAATGCAGTTTTTAATGTAACACAGTCAACCCTCTAGGAGTTTAGGCTAATTAGGATAAAACTGCTCCAAAGTTTTAAATATTTGTCAGGAAATTCACTGCTTTCATTTTCAAGTACAATGCAATAATCAGATCGGTCCCTGCTTTAATGAATAGTTGCCCCTGTTATTGGTGCATCAATTGTTAGAATGTAAATAGCACATAAATGCTTCAAGAGTTTTTTCTCTTAACCTCCTTAAGCATTCCCAGCAGTTTAACTTTATTTACGAGGATTTGTTTGCTCAGCATCACTGCATCTCTGCCACAACTACCTTGGATGAGAGAAAAATACAATTTCATTTGTTGTTTGCGTGAATTGTCACAAATTCCAAATCACTTCAGTCCTAAGTTTTGACTTATTACTATATAACCTACCTAAGTCCTAGACTCAGGACTGGGTACAGATTATACCTAGAGGTTCATGTGTTTGTCAGATCCTAAATTCATGGATCTAGAGCTTGAAGACATCATCTAGTCCAATCCCCATATATCGATTATTAAACAAATAATCTCAACATAGAGCTGAATCTGCTTATCCATTTTTGCTTAATAATATATTTAGCAATCAATACTTTGTATGGATTGTTCAATATTTCAGTTATATTTCTTTATTTCATTAAACTCTGTCTAACAGTGTAAAGTGTGAACTGTGTGATTTTTGTCTATGTCCATGTCCTTCCATAAATCTGCCATAAAGCCTTACCCAGTGCCAATGTCCCTGCTTTATAGGTGCTTAATGGATGTCTGTTGAACCAAATTGAATCTTATAGGTTCTATTACACTGCATGAACTGTCCACTTAGGACCCTCACTCTTGCTAGATACATGACCCCAGGATCTTTCTCTCATCATCCGTTTCATGAATGAGAACTTTTACAAAACTCTTTGCATTAAATCACTGCGAATCCTCTTCTATAGACTACTTACCTCTAAACTTCTCCATTGTCTATTGGACCACTCACAATTTTGATGTTTTTGGAGACCAATATTCCATCATACAACTATAGTATCTATAAAATAATATTGGAGTTAAAGTGAGAATCTTTGTTAAGAGAGAGTTTGCAAGCAGCTAAAATGTGATACTGTTTTTTAGGTGTAACATGTTTCATTCTCTTCTTATTGGTTCATTTCAGATAAAGCTGATTGTCTATCTTCTTTGCCTGTCTAGAATATGTGTTCTGATAAACTAGATTACTTAGTTAATAATCACTGAAATGTAATTTTTGGAGGGAATATATTGCTCCGAGAATCTTTAAAAAGGGCACCATTTCAACTATTCTATTATTACTGACTTTTTTACTATTGTTGTTCAGTCATTTGGTCATGTCGTCTTTTCATGATTCCATGGACCATGCCAGAGCCTTCTATCCTCCACTATCTCCTGATGTCTGTCCAGGTTTACATTCATTACTTCCATGACACTCTCCATCCATCTTATCCTCTGCCATCCCCTTTTCCTTTTGCCTTCAATCTTTCCCAACATCAGGATCTTTTCCAATGAGTTCTGTTGTCTCATTATGTGGGCAAAGTATTTAAGTTTCAGCTCCAGTATTTGACTTTCCAGTAAATAGGCTAAATTAAATTTTTTAAGTATTGATTGATTTGATCACCCTACTGTCCACAGGACTCTCAAAGGTCTTCTCCAGCACCACAATTTGAAATCGTTGATTCTCTGAGATGCTCAGCTTTCCTTTTAGCCCAACTCTCACAGTCATACATTGCTCTTGGAAAAACCATAGCTTTGACTATATAGACTTTTGTCAGCAAGGTGATATTTCTGCTTTTTAGTATACTGTCCAGATTTGCCATAGATTTCCTTCCAACATGCAAGTGTCTTTGAATTTCATGGCTTCAGTGGCCATCTTCAGTGATCTTTGAGCCCAAGAACATAAAATCCGACACTGCTTCCATTTCTTCTCCCCCTGTTGGCTAGAATGTGATGGGACCAGTTGCCAAGGTCTTAGTTTTTTTTTCTTTTATATTAAGCTTCAAGGCAGGTTTACACTTCCCTTTTTCACCCTCATAAAGAGGTTTCTTAATTCTTCTTCACTTTCTGCCATCAAACTGGTATTGTCTACATAACTGAGATTATTGATATTTCTTTCAACAACCTTAATTCTGACTTTTGATTCACACAGCCTGGCATTTTGCTTGAGGTACTCCTCATAGAAATTCAGGATATAAGGTAATAATATGCAGCCTTGTTGTACTCCTTTTACAGCCTTAAACCAATTGGTTGTTCCATGTTTGGTTTTAACTGTTCCTTCTTGATGTACACATAGGTTTTTCAGCAGACAAGTAAGATAATCTGGTACTTCCATCTCTTGAGGACTTGCCACCTTTTGTTGTGATCCACACAATCAAAGGCTTTATTGTAGTCAATGAAGCAGAAGTAGGTGTTTTTCTGGAACTCCCTTACTTTCTCCATAATTCAAGGAATGTTGGCAATTTGGTCTCTAGTTCCTCTGCTTCTTTGAAGACAAGCCTGCTCTTCTGGTCAGTCTCAGTTCACATGTTGCTAAAGTCGAGCTTGCAGAATCTTAAGCATAATCTTGCTGGTGGGTGAAATGAGGGCAGTTCATTAATTTGAACATTTGTTGACATTACCTTTCTTTAAGATTAGGATGTTAACTGATTTTTTCCAATCCAGTGGCCAGTGCTGAGTTTTCCAAATTTGTTGGCCTATTGAGTACAGCACTTTAACAATATAATATTTTGAGATTTTTCCTAAGGATCATTTGACTTCATTCTCTATGATATCTGGCTCTGGATAGTGACCACACAGTGATGTTAAGATCTTTCTTGTAGTAGTTTGGTTTTTTTTTTTTGCATTTTCTTGCCACCTTTTCTAAATGTCTTCTAATTTTTTTAAGTCCCTACCATTTTTGTTTTATAATATGCCCATTTTTGTATGAAACTTTCCCCTGAAACATCACTGTTTCTTTAAGAGATCTTTTGTCTTTGCCATTTTATTGTTTTCTTCTATTTCTTTGAATTGTTCATTTAAAAAAAAACACAACTTTCTTATCTCTCCTTGCTATTCTCTGGACTTCTGCATTCAGTTGGATACATTTTCCCCCTTCTCCTTTGCCTTTCACTTTCCTTCTTTGCTGATTTATATGTAAAGCATCATCAGGTAACCATTTTGCTTTCATGATCTTATTCTTTGGAATGTTTTTTTGTTGATCTCTCCTGTTCAGTATTGTGAACCTCTGTCCATAGTTCTTCAGGCTCCCTATCTACCAGATCTAATCCCCTAAATCTAATCATCCCCTCCACTTCATATTCATAAGTGATATTATTTAGTTCATACATATATAGCCTGGTGATTTCCCCCCACTTTCTTTAATTGAAGTTTGAATTTTGCAATAAGGAACTCATGATCTTAGCCATATTCAGCTCCAGTTCTTATTTTAACTGATCATATAAAACTTATACACCTTTGAAAGCAAAGTATATAATCAATCTGATTTCTATATTGACTAGTCAATGATGTCCATGTACAGAGTCACCTTTTGAGTTGTTGAAAAAGAGTGTTTGCTATGGCCAATGAGTTATCCTGACAAAACTCTACTAGTTTCTGTCCTACTTCATTTATTACTCCAAGGTCAAACTTGACTATTGATTCCAATTATCTTTTGATTTCCCACTTTAGCTTATTCATGTCTTATGATGAATATGACATTTTTTGGTGTTATTTCTAGAAGATGTTGGAGATGAGCAACTTTGGCCTCTTTCCCATCAATGGTTGGAGCATAGAAATTTATCACGGTTATGTTGAATGGATTGCCTTGATTTGAACAGATATCATTTTGTCATTTTTGAGATTATACCTCAGTATTGCTTTTTTCAGCCTTTTATTGATTATAAGGGCGACTCTGTTTCTTTTAAAGGATTCTTGTCCACAGTAGTGTATGTAATGATCACCTGGATTAAATTCTCCCATTTTCAAACATTTAAGTTCACTGCCTCCCAAGATGTTGGTGTTTAATCTTTTCATATACTGTTTGACCACATTCAGCTTACCTCGCTTTATAGGTGTTACATTCCGGGTTCCTGTGCAATATTGATCTTTACAGCAACACTTTTCTTTCATCACCACACACATTCACAGTTGAGTTTCTTTTCGACTTTAGCCCAGCTGCCTCATTAGTCCTGGAGCTATTCTCTGCCCTTTTCCAGTAGCATGTTGGAAACTTTCTAACCTGAGGGGCTCATCTTCCAGAGTCATCTCTTTTTTATCATATCAATACTGTCCATGGGACTTTCTTGGCAAAGATACTGGAATACTTAGCTTTTTCCTTCTCTAATGGATCAGCTTTTGTTAGAACCCTCCACGATGACCTTTCTGTCTTGGGTGATCCTGAATGGCTTATTTTCTAGTTCCATTGGGCTACAAAAGTTCCTCCACTACAACAAGGCAGTGATCCTGGAGGGAATTTTTTTTTACTGGTTTGCTAAAATATGGAATTGTGGCATTTCCAAAATGATGGATTACGAAGTTTTGTATTTGTTCTGTTGAAAGTTTTAGTTCCTATACAAAGGACCTGTTAGTTTTAGTTCAGTGATTTTTATCACTATGAACGAGTCAACAAAGAATGGTTAGTGATGTCTCCTGAAGATAGATTTTAAAGCAATATCTTAAGGTTGGGTGACGTATCTTTCTTTGGTTATTTAAGAATTCTGAACATTATTTCATGTGGTTATTAAGAATTTGTATTTTCCTTGAAAATTGACTATTCATGTCTTTTGATGATTTCTCAGAAACTCAAAGTTGAAAAGCTCAGCAGCTCTCTAATTTGATTGATTCCCCCCAAATAATTTCTTCTACAACACACGCTATAAGTGGTCATCCTATATCTGCTTGAAGACCTTAAGTGAAGGGGAATCCACGATCTCCTGAAGCAGTCCATTCCCCTTTGGGACTATACACATTTTAGGAACCTTTTTTTCCCTAAAAACTATTTTAAACTTAGCTATTTTTGACTTATGGATTTTTTCCTTGTTTTGCCTTCTGAGGTCAAGAAGAATACATTGAATGTCTCTCACACACATCAACCATTTAGATACTTGAAGATTGCTATCGTGTCCCCTATGAGTCTTCTTTTAAGAAAATATCCCCAGTTCCTTCCACTGGTCCTGTTAAGACATGGATAGGATACTGTCATCATTATGTTTGCTTTCCTTAGGATACTCTCCAGCTCATCCATGTTCTTCACAAATGATGGTATCCAGAGATGCTCTAACCAGGGCAGAATACACTATGATGATCATGTCCTTATTCCTAGAAGCTTTCTCCCTCTTTCAATGAAGTCCAAGATCACATTAGCTCTTCTGGCTTCCAAATCACACTGCTGACCCATCTAAGTTGTGGTCCACTAACACAGGCAGACTTTTTTTCAGAAAAACTGCTGACTGACCATGCCTCTCCAAACTTATAAATTATTCTTACAATGAAGAATTAGAATGTGAAGTCCTCCAAGATAGTGACTTTTCACCTTTCTTTGCATCTCAGGCACTTAGCTCAGAGCCTGGCACATTGTACATCCTCAATATATGACTGTTAACTTTACGTTCAATTAACAAACATTTATTAAGTTCCTTCTATGTGCCAGGCACTGTGCTAGTTACTGGGGTACAACATAAAAAGTGAAAGTCTCAGAAACTGATTTCTTGAACTCAAACATAAGACATTTATATTTGTTGCTATTCAACATTTTCAGTAGATTCAAAGATCTAGCCTGGCACGACATTTTTAAGTCCTAATGGCATCATACAGTGTGCTGACCATCTCATGTGTCATTTGTAAATTGGATAAGGATGCTATCTATTCCTCTAAGTCATTTATTAGTGACTTAGAAAAAGTATAGTATTTGGAAATATACATACATATTAATTCCTTATAAAGTCTTAGTATCTGAATTACTAACATCTTTCCCTTCGTTGTGGCTTTTCTCACTTGAGAAAAATATCATGAAAAGCTAAAATTATTTAAAGGTAGAATTTTCCCCCATAACTACTACTTACTTGGCCATACTTCCCCATCCCCTCCAACCTCAGAAAGAAAAGATATCCTATTGATTAAGGCTGCTTCCTTCCTCCTCCTATCTCCATGATGCTCAGTCATTCCTTCCTTTTATCTTCTCCCCTCTGCCCCAAATGTCACTCAGCCCTCTGTCTTTTTTTACTCTTATTGTAATACCATTGGCATCCAGTGGCAAAGTCCTACACATGGCCAACCTGAGCTGTGGAGACCACATTCCTGAGTCCTTCTGGTCATAGTCTTACCTTCCTCCGGGGAAAGGTCTTACCACCTTTCTATTTTTGCTAGTAACAGTGAAGCTAACAAGGTTGTTTTTTAAAATACAGATGCTCATCTACTGTGGAACACCCTCTATCACACTTTTGTTTATGCCTTTCAGCAAGCTCTACCCCTTTTGCAACCATTACAATCAGACCTTCATTTGCTATTTACCATATTTTCCCAATCTATTTCTTTTTATTTTGCAGATATTACTTTCTGTTTTGCAAAATGTTTTATTCTTTGAAGAATCCAACCCACCGAGTTTGTTTCCAATAATCTGTTCCAGTTGCTTTATGGCTACACATCTCCTCCTTTCCTCTTTTCCTGAGTTCAGAATGTCATCAATTCTTGGATTTCCATCAATGTGGGAACTCCCTGTGAAAGGACAGATTATGGTCCAATCATGCCTTTTTATTCTAGGAAACTCTTCCTCACATCCTTATCTCCAGCCCCACCAAAAAAGAAAAGAAAAGAAAAAGAGAAAAAGAAAACAACTCATATAGCTGTCCCTTCCTCATCATCCCTTGGAGCATATGGGTTGGTCATCTGTTCACCCATCTGTACCCTCCATATATGTTCATCCCATCTTTTCCCATTCAAATATCTTTCTACTGACATACTCTGATTCTACTTCAGTGATATATTGTAGTGTACTTATGGTCACTATTACCTTTTAGGAGCAGGGGACCACAGGTCTAAATAAGAGAGTGTCCTCAGAGGTCATCTTGTCCAATGTCTCATTTTGCAGATGGCAAAACTGAACTTCTGGAAGTTCAAGTGATTTGCCTAGTGTCACACTAATGAGTATTTGAGTCTGGATTCAAACCAAATCTTGTTCAATTTTAATCCCATGACCCATAGCCAGAGGACATCAATAGAAAGATGTCAGTGTTAGATGGACTTTTGTTTCCAATTCTTTCATTTTGTTTTGATTTTGCCTTTCTTTGTACCCCCAATGCTTAGCACCCTGCCTAGTGCATAAGACACACCTAATAAATGCTTATTATTGACAACTGAGAAACCTAGAAGCCTTAAAAGCAATGTCCAGTTTCCCAAAACAATATTATAGACTTCCCTTTCCTCCTAGTCAACCCTAAACTCAGCTCATTCTCCACATGCAGTGTATGCTGCAATCATATGGAATGATAGTAAGCTGTACAAACAAGATGAATACATCCACATGCAAAAATCAATCCACCAATCTTAATCTGGAAATAAAACAATATATTTTTCATCCACTTAGTTTTTCTGGTTTGGATAGTTAGGTTGAAACCCTTTCCAGTGGTTATGAATTTCATTTAGGAGTCTCTTCAGTGTTCCAGAACTTGGTGAAATCTGCACAGTTCCATCCTCCCTTGCTCTCCACAACTGAGACAAAAAGCAAAATAAGATGGTTATAGGAACTCCCAAGTGAGGAAGCTACGTACCTCAACCAAAGCAGATCAACACCTTCTATAAAACTTAAAGATGTTGAAAACTGCCTGGAGCATTTAGAGAGAATTGAAGTCAAGTCTTCCTGCAATTAAGGCTGTATCTTAATTTATTACTTACTAACTTTACTGTTTGCTAGCTATGTGACCAAGGAAAAGTCAATGGAGCACTCGGAGACTCAGTTTCCTCATTTTTGCCTCTTAAATAAACATAATATTTCTTCTTTCTTCTGGCATTTTTGAGGTTTTCTTTTTCCTTTGGTGAATGTTCAGATAATTGATGGGGGGAGGGAGGACCTTATGGAAAAAATGAGGTTCAGTTTAGATAACCAGTCCAATGAGAGGATGCTGTGTGAGGTATGATTCTGAGCTCATTTTTCTCCATGTAGATATTCAATTTTCTCAATAGTTCTTCTAGAATAAGAACTTCTCCAGGAATTTCAAGTGTCTCTAACTTTTGAGAATTTTTTCCCAACATCAATCCTAAAGATGATTTGTATCTAAACATAAGATTATCAAGTTAAACTGTGTGTACACACAGAGACTCCTGGAATTCCCCAGAAGCCTGAAAGCAACTGCCCAGCCTGTCTCCTCTGCCTGGAATGAACTCTCTTCTCCCCTCTGACACACCCTAGTTGTGTGCCAAAAGACTAGTCACCTACTCTCTCTGAGCTACTGTTTTTTCATTTCCCAAAATGAGATGCTATATGTACTAACTGCCTCACAGCATTGTCCAAAGATCATGCAAGATGATGTATGTGTTGGCTAATATGGAAATATGTTTTGCATAACTTCATATGTATAACTGATGTCCTATTACTTGTCTTCTCAATGAGTGGGGGAGGAACCGGAGGAGGAAGAGAATTTGAAACTTAAAATGTTAAAAATGTGTGTGTGTTTGTCCTTTGTTGCTGAAGAAGACCATACCATCAGAGAAATAATGACATGACTTGCACTTGACTTTGTTTTGAGTGAGGGAGAACTGTGCAGGTCACCAGCCTCACTTCTCCTCCAGAGCCATCTCAATCCAGTGACCAGATATTCATCAGGATAACTGGAGAAGACCCAGGATGAGGCAATTGGGGTTAAGTGACTTGCCCAAGTCACATAACTAGTGAGTGTCAAGTGTCTGAGGTGAGATTTGAACTCAGGTCCTCCTGACTCCTGCACTGGTGCTCTAACCATTGCACCAAAAAGAAATAAATTAAATTAAATTTTAAAACAAGATGATGCATATGTTATGCTAGGGATCTCTTTCATGTTTAGGTTAGACTACATGGCCACTGAGGTCCCTCCTAGCTCTCCAGTCCTGTGGATCTATGAATTCATGATGGATCCCAAGTATTTTGCAAACCTGAAGGATGACCTGGGAGATGGGCTTTGTATTGTCTCTCCTGTGTGGCTTGAAATAAAGCTGTCGCCTTTTCAAAGGACACTGGATGGTCCCAGATATGATCTGCTGATGAGGAAGAAAATAGTAATAGTGACAACATCAGAGCTGGGGCTCCAGTGGAGGTCTGAGGGAGGATGACTGGTGAGTCTCTGATAAAGTGACACCAAATCCCTCTGTTTAGAAAAGTTCAATGTCATAAAGTGAGCTAAAGAAAGGAGGAAGCTCCTGGATGGTTTAATCCAAAGAGCTGCCAAGCTTGATCTCTCCAAGCTATTGACAGAGCAGTTGGGGAAATGTTCTTAGTCTGTAAGTTAACCATGTAAGAGGCATTATAAGAGGAGTGGTCATGAATAGGATAGCAAAGAGCTTACAGTTGGGAAGACCTGGCTTCAAAGCCTGCTTCTTCTGGGTCCTAGCCATGTGACTTTGTGATCCACTTCAGGGTAGGGGAGTTTGACCAATGGGAATTCCCTGAGCTGATGAAATCAGAGAACCTCCACCTATTCCAGTAGGTGAACATCAATTACACTAATTCTGACAAAATATTCATTATGTTAGGTGGGAACTGAGAGAAACTGCTTGAACATCTACATGACTTCACATCCAGGACAGTGCCACCTTGTTTGTGATTTCCAGTACTGTTTCTGGTGTGTTTAGCCTTTCTCCTAGAGGCAAAAATTTAGGACTAGGGATTGTAGTACAGTGAAAACAACTGGATCTGGAGTCCTAACTGTCATTTGGTGGCTATGTGAGCTTGGGCACATAACTTCACTTTCTGGGTCTCAGTTTGTTCATCTGTAAAATGAGTACATTGGACTAGGTAGGTGGCTACTGAGTAAAGTCCCTTCCAACTCTAAATCTATGATCCTGTAATGGCTCAGGAGACAATTTGTCTCTGAGTACAAGGGCAGAAGGCTTCACAATACTGACTCCTGGATCTAAACAAAGCCTGGTGTGTCCTGGCATCCAGGCACCATGATGAGGACTAACAGCCTTAAGCTTCCCTTTGATCACATCCCAGAGTTTCCACTAGGTTAAGTGTTCATGGGTGGACAGAGGAAAGGCAGTGGGGATAAAAGTGAAGAGAAATGAAATAAAGTTCAAATTTAATGAGAAAAATGCTTCTTTTTTAAAAATTAATTTAATTAGTTTGTTTTCAGTTTTCTACAATCACTTCCATAAGTCTGAGATTTTCTCCCCTCCCTGCCAAGAATGCTTCTTAAATCCAAATATGAGAGAAACTTGCTTGGGGTTCTAGGTGTAAGATGCCATACTTCCTAAGAAATACTCTCTTAAAATCTCAAAATCATGTTACATCATACATCTGTTTGGAATTTACTTATTATATAAATAAAAGGGGGCCATATGAAGACCTGAGAGTGGTCCAGTTTGGCTGGAGGGGAGTACTATGGGGTATAGGAGAAAGGTACCAGATTGCAAATGACCTTCTATGCTTAGGAGGGCGGTCTGCTCTGAGGCAGCTAGGTGGTCCAGTGAAGGGAGTGCTAGACCTGGGGTCGGGAAGACTGAGTTCAAATCTGACCTCAGCTACTCACTAGCTGTGTGATCCTGGGCAAGTCACTAAACCTATGTTTGTCTCAGTTTCCTCAACTGGCAAATGGTGATAATGAAAACTTCTCCCTCATGGGGTAGTTTTGAGAATCAAATGAGATATTTTTTAAAGCCCTTAGCACAGTCCTTGGCACATAGTAGTAGTATATAAAAGTTTATTCACTTCCTCTTTCCCCTATCCTGAGAGCACTGAGGAGTCATGGAAGTTTTTTGAGCAGGAGTGACTTACATATGACATACAGTTTGTGGAACATCAATAAGTGAGAAGCTAGATTTAAGATGTCTAGTAGCTATTGCATAACATGAAAATAAGTCGTTTTATCTTTCTGGGCCTCAGTTTTCTTATCTGCAAAATGGGTAAAGGTGGATTTAATGACTTCTTTTAGCTCTAAATATATGATCCTACATAGTATTTGTAGTTATGAACAAATAATAAAAATAATAGCTACCATTTATATAGCACTTTTGGAGGTAGCTAGGTGGTACGATGGATAGAACACTAGGTTTGGAGTCTGGAGGTCCTGAGTTCAAATGCAGTCTCAGAAACTTCCTAGCTGTGTGACCCTGGGCAAGTCACTTAATCTTTATTTGCCACTGGAGAAGGAAATGGCAACTCACTCCAGTGTCTTTGCCAAGAAATTCCCATGGGCAAAAGTCTACAGGGTCAGAAAGTTGGAGAAGACTGAAATAACTGAATAAGAATAAATAATAGAATTTTAAGATTTGCAGAGCACTTTACATATCTTAACTTATTAAATCCTTACAACAACCCTGTGAGACAGGTGCCATTTTCATCTCCATTTTACAGATCAAAAAATTGAGACTACGAGAAGTAAAGTTACTTGCGTAGGGTCACATAGCTACTAAGTATCTGAGGCAGGATTTGAATCCAGGTCTTCCTGACTTTAAGTCAGGTGCTATATTTGCTGTGCCACCTAGCTGCCAGCCAACGAGTGGAAAAACATCTGTGCTGTAGCGTGTAAAATATACAATGCAACAGTGAGAGAAAAGAGGGCTATTAAGGCTGAGAGCCTGACTCCAGCTTGGGCAAATTCTTTTGGCTGTATTAATCAATTAAATACCACTATCATGCAGGCAGGTCAGTTCTCTAATTAAACTCTGTTCAGTGGTCACAACTGTACATACACTGAACTGAAAACCCTAATAAAGTTGTTTTTTTCTCTGTCCTCCTCTGCTCTAGGTTGGAATCTTAAGGCTGTATGAGATGGCAGAAGGAGTATAGACTCTGGAGGCACAGAGATCTCATTTCAAATTCAGACTCTGGCACTTCAGAGAAAGAGTCATTCACTCAGACTGCCTGGGCATCCTCAACTCTAAAAATGCCAACCATCTCGAGCTAGGCCACAGGGAGATAGGGAATTGCTTGGTAAGCCTTACAGGACTGGCTGTCCAGATGAGCAATGGAAGGAGTCTTGAACTCAACAATTTAAGTCTATCTTTGGAAAAAAAACAACTTTCCTGTTCAAATACTAAACTTCATCATTCTTTCAGTCAACGTAACTCACAACCTTGAAGTTGTCTTAAGGTGTCCTCATTCTTGGTTAGTCTTATATCAAATCAGTTGCCACATCCCACTTCTATATTCCCCAACTGTCCTGCATCTATCCTTACTTTCAATTCATCATGCTTATGACCCTACAACCAGATTGTGACCATCATTGATCTCTCCCACTCTGGTCTCTGCTCTGACTGGTTCTCCATATCTCTGCCAGAGTTGTCTTTCTGTTGCCCAGACCCCAGCTTCTAAACATTCAGCTCTCCCCTACTACTGCCTTCCACCTCCCACTTTCCTTCCTAGTTCATCATTCAAAGCCATCTATAATTTCTCCCATATCTTCTCTAACTTCGGTCTGTAGCTGCTCCTCTAAATGAACTTTGTATCTGCTTTGTGTTAAGTTTTGTATACAGTTATTCTTTTGTATATAGTCCTTCCACTTACATGAGAGGAATTCTCCTTCTGAAGGAGAATTCTTCCAAATTAAAAACCTAATTACCATTTATTTCAATGGGACAAATTCTTGTGCACTTCCTGAGCCTCACATTAACACCCATTGATACTCAATGTTTCTGTAATTGGATGTTTAATGCAAAAACAACCACAAACGCCAGTAAAGACAAAAGAAAGCTATGTAAAAGACTGCTGTGATATCACACTGACTGAAAGAGTTGGCACCTGAAGGAAAGGTGACAAGTAGTGGGGGATGTGGGAGACTGCAAGGGGGAAATAGACATTGAACTTTCTTCATTTTAAAGGGCAAGACATTCACCAATCACTATTATGGATTAGAAAACAAGGAATACCCTAACCCTAACCCTAACCCTAAGAATTTCATAGGAAGCTGTGCCACATGCACAACTATATAGAAGAAAGCAACAAACCAAGAGTCTTAGAAAAGGCTAAGAAACACCTCAAAAGTCCAAGTTGAGACATTACATGAAACTATTTTTACAGCTGAACTCTCATAATTTGGTGGGCATTTCAGGCTGTTATGCTGTACCTCTGTGTATACATGTTGGTTGCCCCATTGGAAAGAGCAAGGGCAGTTTCAGTTCTATCTTTAGAGTTCCAGGGATCAGTTCAATTCTAAGTACACTGTGAGAGCTTAAGAAATACCTGGTGATTGATTGATTGATTCCTCATGAAAGGCAAGTCACTGATCCTGCCCTTCCCCCAATGGCCAGGAGTCATCTCTCTCCTTGACTGTCTCTTGGAGGCACTTCTACCGTGCAAGAATTTAGCTACATTCTTTTATTAGAGTCATTATATCTCAGGCTCGATCTCCCTTACTAGACTGTGAACTCCAGGGAAGGTGCTATCCCTGCCTTATTCATCACTGTTGCACATTATAGGTTCATGATGAGTGTATCATCAGTTTGCTATTAATAGAGACAAAGGAGAGAAGGAAGGAACCCTACAAAATCATGAGACTTTACATTTTCTTTTTGTTGTTCAGTCACTTCTGACTCTGTGACCCCGTTGGTGGTTTTCTTGGCAAAGATATTGGAGTCTTTGACATTTCCTTCTCTGGTTGATTTTCTTAGGGGCTCATATGGATCAGTTCAAATATTTGTCTTACTTTTCAGGCATAAGTAAATTAGAGGGGGAAAGGTTGTTTGCAAGGTGCAATTTAGCAAATGTAATTTTTAAAAGGATAACATGCAAATAAATGTCTCCACTGTTTCCTAGCACTGCAGTGCAATTTAGAGATGAGGTTTTAATGGAAGTAATTACAACTCAGTTTGCAATCCAAGAAGGGAAAATCAACTCATCTTTGCTATCTTGGCAAGAATTGCAAAGAAGATCTAGTTAAGGAATGAGCAGCATTTATATAATAAGCAAAGCTGTATCTGCTTTGCAAACCAAATGTAAATGCTGATGCCTTTTAAAACACTGTAGACTTGTCTTTGTTCCATGCGTGAATCCTTCCCTTGAGCTTTAAGAGGTCATGGTATTGACACATTCCATCTAGTGTTTCTCACCTTTGGTTTTTAGGCATGCCATGATGTTTTTCTCTCCACTGAGTCTGTTGGAGTCCAGAGAAACAGAGCTGTTATAGAATGAAGATTAAAGTGTTTTCAATTCCTTTAATTGGTTCTGCAGTCTATGAACAGGCATTAAATACATACCATGTTCTCAGCACCATGTCAAGTTGTTGGAGGCAAACCCAAAAGGGAAATGGACTTTGTCCTCAAAGAGCTTATAGTTAATCAGGGGAAATGCACACATATGATACAGAAGATATATGGATACAAAATAAATACATGCATACAGGATGATATAAAACACACAGAATAATATAAAATACTTTTTTAGAAAGGAAAACAGTAGCAGATGAGAGGAAGAGGAAAGAATCAAGAAAGACTTCCTGTAGGAGGTGATCACTGAATTGATCTCTGGAAGGAGACAGGGTTTCTAGATTAGCATGATGGACAGAGCGCCAGGACCGAAGTCAGGAAGACACCCCTTGAGTTCAAATCCTGCCTCAGATACTTCCTATCTCTATAACTCTGGGTAAGTCACCTAATGCTGTTTGTCTTGGTTTCTTAATCTATAAAATGAGCTGGAGAAGGAAATGGCAAACCACTCCAGCATCTTTGCCCAGAAAACCCCAAATAGGGTCACAAAGAATCAGACATGGCTAAAACAATTAAAGAACAAGGTCTTCTAAGTCAGGAGGGAGAATGTTTCAGGCATGACAGACAGATTCTGCAAATACAGGAGCTGGGACATGGAATGTCCTGTGTGGGAGTAATAAAAGCGTTGGTTTGGCAGGATTGTAGAGAAGGGGAAGGAGTAATGTGTAATGAGCCTAGAAAGATAAAGCTGGACGCAGACTGAGAAAGGACTTAAAAAACCAAAGGGAAGAATCTGTATTTTACCTTAGAGGTAATAGGGAGCCACTGGAGTTTTTTGAGAAGGGAAATGATGTAGTCAGACCTCTTGCCTTAGCAATGTCAACGCGGCATCTGTGTGGAAGAAGAATCGGAAAGATTGGAGCCACAGAAGGCAGTTGGAATCTATTGCAAGGTTACTGTCCAGTGAAGAAACAATGAGAGACTGAATGATGGTTGTGGTCATGTAAGGGGAGAGAAAGGCACAGGGTTTGAGAGATTTGGGGATGATACAATCAACACACTTTCCATCTAATTGGATATGAGATATTGGATATAATGAGTGGCAAGAAAGAGCTGAACATGACTTTAAGGTGGTAGACAAGGGTGATTAGAAAGATAGCATCACCCTGGACAGAGATAGGGAAATTGGGAAGAAAAGGTGGGTGCAAGAGAGAAGATAATGATTCCTGGTGCTCACTCTCATTACCTTGCACCTGGACTACTGCCCTGACCTTCCCATACCCCTTCCTGTTACGTGTCTCTGCCCATTCCAATCCTTTCACCATTCAACTGACAAACGGATTCCCTAAAATAGAGGTCTATGTCACACACACACACACACACACACACACACACACACACACACTACAAAAACTCCCCTCAAAAAATCATAGGTTTCTGAGGTAAGAGACTATTTTATTTTTGTCTTTGCATCTTTGACATTATGCACAATGTCTAGCACCATGCTTGCTTGGTATATAGTAGGTATTTAATAAATGCTTGTTGTACTGAATTAAATTGAACCTATGCTTGTTGTACTTGGTATTGTAGTTTATGCTTTCTTTTTCTTCAAAATCTGTGTATCCATAAAAGTTTCCCATCTCAAGATACAAATTCCTTGTTCCCTGGTGGCAAAGATGCACATGTGGTTCTTTGTGTGCTAGTATGGTTGAGAACCTCAGCATTGACCCCAGAGGCTTTTAAGACAGTGCATGGCATGGAGTGGTTAATATTTGTTCTTTTTTTCCCACATTGAATATATATGTATTCAAGTCAAAGCAATGCATCTCCCCTCTCAACATCAGTTACGCAAAAGCTCACCACCAACAGTGCATGACAACCGAACTTGTTTATCAAGGCAAAGCAACAAACAGAACTCAGAAAACTTATATGGATTAGAGTATGCCACGGAATGCACAGAAGTGACAGAGATCTTCATCTGGGAGGTGAGACCGCAGCTCAGATCAGGAGAGAAAACTTTCCCACCCAGAGGAAGGCCATTTGAATAGTCTCCAGAACTTCAAACAAGCTTAGGGATGTGATGGGTCCAGTTTCTCATGCATGTCTTGCTATAGTCAAGGTGTTCTTCTCTGCCTCAGTGATGTGTACTTCCCTGAGCATCTCTAGAACCAACGTGGACAATCCCTTACATAGGAAAATGGTGTTGAGCTCAGCATTCTTTCCCAACCCACTCTCATATTACATTGACCTTAACAGGCACTGGGATCTCTCTCCTCTATCTTGTCCTGCTTTCATGGGATCTGGAATCCATTAATTCAATCCAATAAAATGAAATTCCTCAAACCCTCATCAAATGGCTACTTTGTGTCAAATCCTGTGCTGGACACTAGAGACAGGAAGACGAAGGATAAAACAGTCAATTAACCTTTATTAAATACCTACTACATGCCATACACTAGAGATATGGAGACAAAGGATGAAACAATTAACAATTATTAATCACCTACTATGGGCCATACTCTGTGCTAGGCACTGGGAATACAAGAAAAGGCAAAGAAAGAAAACCAGTACCTCTCCTCAAGGAACTTATAGTCAACTGTGTATGGTATACATTCTTGCCCTTCCATTGAACTCAATTTGCCTTAAATACATACTAGGCATACACATGAAGACCAGCAGCTAGCCTGTGAGACATGCTGCTTTGGGGGCCTCTGACTCTTTGGCCCAAGGAATGCTCAAAGGCAGGATTTGGTATGGGCTGCCCCATTTCCAAACAGGGAGGAAGTTTGTGCTGTTGTTATTGCTTCTGTTTCACTGAACATTGCTAAAGGTTGTATTTTGTTTTATCCAAAGGCACCCATTCCTCCGGAGAAAATGATGGTGAAAAGGGGGCATCCACCAAAACAGGGCCAAAAAGTCTGGGTGAGTGTGTGAACCCTGGTGGCAGAGGGGTTAGCAAGCTGGCAGACAGGAGGAGGGGAGGGAGGCTTAGGCAAGGGCTCATTCTGGTCCAAGGACGAAAACCTTTGATAACATGCCTGGCAGCCTGAAGGAGGCTGTGAAAATTATCCTGTTCCCTCCCCAGTGTTTTTGGAGTGTGACAACATTCTGGGAATTATCTCAGACTGGTCTGAAGAAGGAAGGAGAAAAAGATATCTTTAAAAACTTCGAACTTCTGCAAATAGAACCATCATGGATTGTGGGAGACATTGCTGGGTTTGAACTCTGGAAGACCAAGGTTCTAATTCTGTCTCAGACACCTAACAGCTCACACAACTCTACCTGACTCCTCTGAGCCTCCTCATCTGAAAATAGGAATAGCACCTCCTTTTCAGGATTGTTGTTATGACAAAATGAGATAATATTTGGAAAACGTTAGTTATTCACATTATGTTTGATATATCCCTGAAGCAGCATAATACAGTGGAAAGAGCCTGGGCTCAGGAGTCAGAAGACATGCTACCTTTATGACCTTGGTCAACTCACTTAATCTCCCTGGATTCAATTTCTTCATCTGTAAAATGAGAGAGTTAGGCTCATTGGTCTCTAAGATCTCATCCAACTCTTAAGCAGGATCCTATCTAGGCAAAGTACTTTGCAAACCTTATAGAAATGTAACTTTTAACAATTGGAGGAAAAAGGAAGTATGCTTTCCCAGCTTACCAGGGTTCTGAGAAAGGGTTTGCGGGCTACTACGATGATTAGTGTTATCACAGCAGGGACGTAGGTGAACTAGAAAGCATCAAGAATGGACCTAGATCCCAAACAGAAGGAACTTTACTCCAGTGGCCAAGGACAATGAAGGAGGGAAATACTCTGACTCATGGAGGAGTAGAACTTGGTAAGAGTGTTGACTTAGAGGTGAGAGGGAACTCAAGGTAAAGGTAACTCAATTCACTAAACATGCATCCTCAGTTGAGACCTGGGAGGCAGTGTGCACAGGGCATTAAACTCAGAATTTGGAATCTGTCCCCTCTAATGCCCTCACACTGAAGTTGAGTTCCTGGGGCCCTTGAAGTATCCCCCTGGCATCTGGGCAAATGGCAAATTGGGATGAGGAGCTGCTATGGTATTGAACTGGGTTTTAAATATTATTTTTTTATTTTAAATTTTAAATATTAAATATTATTAAATATTTAAATACAACTATTTTCAACCCATCTTACTACTAGATTTGTCCCCCTAATATCATTAAAGCATTGACTGAAAGCTATAAGGGGCCTTAGAGGCCATTGATTCCAACCTCTCCATTTTATAGATCAGGAAACTGAGACCCAGTTGGGTTAAGTGACTTTCCAAAAATCAGGTAGAAATAATCAGAAGAAGAATTTGAACCTAGATTTCTTACTCTAGGACAGCTGTTCTTTCCACTGTCCCATACTTGTTGAATTGCATTTTACAGAAGCATATCCAAGTAGAAATGCCCTGCAGATAACTGGCCACCACAATCAAATAGTCAAACATTCTAGCAGATTAATAATAAATATTATTATTTAATTTATATTATATTATATTATATTATTATATTATATTATATATAAATTAATAATAAGCCTGATTAATATCGGCATTCCCTCTAGTGGTGCAGATTACAGCCTATCTCATTCTTTTTATCCATATCTGCCTGTAAATTTGGCCATCGAGGTGGCGCAATGAATAGAGTGATGGGTCTGAATTCAATCTAACCTCAGATACTAGCTGTGTGACCCTGGACAAGTCTCTTAATCCTGTTTGCCTCAGTTTCCTCATTTGTAAAATGAGCTGAAGAAGGAAATAGTGAAACACTCCCATATCTTTGCCAAGAAAATCCCAAATGGAGTCACATTGGACATGATTGAACAAAAACAAAAAAGCATGAATTGGCCATCCGACATCTGTCCAACGTTCTGGGGATTTCTTCTGCAGTTATGAAGACAACATGTACTACTCACCATTTATCCTTCATTTCCATCATGCACCTGGCCCATCCTCTTTTTCTTTCCTGAATTTCTTTGTTGACATTCTTTGCATCACTTCTCCATCATCTTTCTTTGCTTGTAATGTGCTGCAGCTGCTTATGCCCACATCAACCTTTCCAATGCAGCCTGCTGGGTGACCCTAAGCTTCAATTCCA
Organism: Potorous gilbertii; assembly: GCA_028658325.1. Taxonomy (NCBI): domain Eukaryota; kingdom Metazoa; phylum Chordata; class Mammalia; order Diprotodontia; family Potoroidae; genus Potorous; species Potorous gilbertii. Next base: position 292,654,717 of record CM053770.1, on the reverse strand, counting down.
AAGAGATGGCTGCGTTCCATGGCTCTTAGCCATAAATACTATGAGTTAATGATACATACAATGCTCCTTCAAAAACTGCGGAATAACTTCCCCACTTATAAGACTTGGATTCTTACTCTGATGAAGTCAAGATTTTCTTAATATCCCAACAGTTTCCCATCTTCCATCCTCATGAAATGATGCTCATTGAATTCCCCTAGGTGACGTGTTAGAAGGTGATGAGATGTAGTACATGTCCTCTAAGGAGTTTAAAATATTTGTATAAACCTGACAGAGTTAGTAAAAAGTACAAAACCACAAAGGAGTAATTCCAACCAAGTGCCTTGGGACTTAACAGAAAAGGAAGATGTCAAACTGCATTTTCTTCTTGATGTGAGCGGTTAACCACAGCTGCATTTCAGCAATCAACAGGACAAGCAGAGATGCCCAGTTAAGGTCCCTTGAATAACTGAGCCATGAGGCTGCCAACAATTTGAAGCTGTTCCTAAAGCTGAAAAATCAACCCTACATGTACCAGTCTAAGAGGCAAGCTAAATAAAATCTTCATTCAGTCATGGTTCTTGCTTTACTCATTATATAGCAAGGAATTCTGATTTCATTTTGACAGCACAGTGAAGTCAAAACTGGACTTTTGGGTCAGAGGATCTTGTGTTGAATCTAAACTATGATATTCATGCTTTGCATGACTTTGGGCAAGCCACTAAATCTCCTTAAGGCTCAGTTTCCTCATCTATAAAATGGGGGCTTAGATTCGATAGCATCTTTGATCCTTTACAGTTCCAGATCTATGAGGTTATGATTTCTGTGGTCTTTTCTAGCTCTAAAGTTATGCTTCTCTTGGAAGGGTAAGAGTCATCCAGACTTCTCAACTGACTCAATCAAGAAGAGTTGTAAACTAGCTGAGAACAAGACCTAGACAAATCAGAGAGTCACTCAACTAGATGAAAAGGGAACTCAACTGGGATTGGTTGATGAGTTGGTCACATCCTGATTTTTCTGACTTTGTTTAAGCCTTGGCTCATATCCCATCTTCTATAAGGACTTTTTCCTGATCCCCCTTAATATTCGTGCCTTTTTTCCATTGAGTATCCCCAATTTATCCTTAATATATCCTATTTAATACTTCTTTTCACGTTGTCACCCCATTAGACTAAGCTCTTTGACAGCAAGAACCTCCTTTACTTTTCTTGGTATACCTGGTACTTAGTACTGTGCCTAGCACATAGTACCTCACTAACCCTCTGGGGTTTAGGTACAAGTAGCAAACTACAGCCCATCGAAACATTATTCCAGTATCTGGCCAGAGAGTGGTAGAAGCAGTCACTAGGCAAACCCCTGAGATGGAGTTGCTTGGAGGAATAAAGTACTTTTGTGTCTTCCATAGCCTCATCTTTGACCAGTGGATGACCATGTGAAAACTGGTGGGTTGAAGGATTTGGATAACTCATCAGTGTCCAAACAGCATCCCCCAAACAGCATTGACTAATGATAGTGTCTAAATGGGGGGGCCAAGATCATGCTTGAGACAAGGTAGCCTTAAGACTCCATGTTCGAGCATGCCTAAGGGCAACATGAGGAGAGCTCCAAGAAGAGGAGAAATGGACTTGCAGCAAAAGGACTTCAAGAAGTTGTAAACGACTCCTTGGCCACATGTGCTCTAAGCCTGAACTACATTCCCTTGCACACCGGATATCTTTATGGGGAGAGTCCTCTTCTCTTCTCCCTCTCTTCTGTTTCACTTGGTGATCTCTTCATTTCCCTTGGATTTAATTATCATTTCTGTGTTGATGATTCTCAAACCTACCTTTCTTGTTCCAATTTCTCTTCTGACCTCCAATCAAATCTCCCACTGCCTTTCAGATATCTCCAACTGGATGTCCAGGAGATATCTTAAACTCAACATATCCAAAATAGAACCCATTAAACTTCTCTGTCTGTCTCTGTCTTTGTCTCTCTATATATGTCTCCCTCCCCTCATCTCTCTGTATTTGTCTCTGTCCTTTTCTGTCACTCTGACTCTTTCTATTTCTTTATCTCTGTCTCTTTTTGTCTCTGTCTCTCCCCTCACCTCTCCTGTCCCCTATAGAAGGAACCCTTTCCTCCCAGTCTCACAACCTAGGAGACATCCTGGACTCATTGTATCTCACCTCCCAAATCCAGTATGGTGCCAAGACCTGTTGATTTCATCTTTCACCATCTTTCAAATGTGCCCCTTCCTCTTTTCTGACACTGGGATAACCTTGGTGAACTCCTTGACTTTATTTTAGTTCCAAACAAAATCTCACCTTTTATAGGAAGCCTTTCCCAGTTCTTCTTAATTCTAATTGTCTTCTCTCTGTTTCCTATTTATCCTGTATACACATTATTTTCTATATTTGTTCAGATTAGATTGTGAGTTCCTTGAAAGTAGACAGTCTTTTGCTTTTTTGTAACCCCAGCACTTAGTTCAGTGTTTAGCACATAGGAGGCACTGAAAAAATGATTATTGACTGAGTGAGTGAGTGATTGAATGATGTCCCTGGTTTGAATAGCGATGTTTTTAGCAAGTGTTCTCATTGAATAACCTTAGTAAATAAGCTAATTAAGTCTAGCTGGCTAATTGACATCAGCTGATAATCATTGAGAGCAACTTGTAGAAGTGGCAGCAGATCAAGCAGCAGGCACCCTCGGGGGCCTGACCTGCCAATGCCAGAGGGGATTGGGAAGAATTCTCAGAGCATTTATGATCATTTACAATGTTTACCTTCTAAATTCAGGTTGGTCCTTTCCAAGGCTTTTCCATCAAATGTTTTTGAAATCAAGCCTGCTGGGAGGAACCTCAGCATCTTCACTCAAAACAGACTGAATACTCATATGTGCATGTTCAAATATAGGGCATCCCTCCCTCCACCCTCCCCCTATTTGGGGATGAGAGGTTTTAAAACAATCCATTGTTTTTAAAGGAGGGCCAATGAGAAAACATGGAGCCAAATCCTGGCATGTCCCTGTCCTTGTCTGGGATCTTGGATGAGTCCCCTCTTCCCTCTGATGATAGGAGAGACAATTTCTCAAGCTTCAAAGCCCCTTGTGTCAGGCAATCATTGAATCTTAGAGCTGCAAGGGACCTTGAATGCCTATATCATCAATCCAGGCATCTCTCTTACAACATCCCTGACCACTGGTCATTGAACTGCTGCTTGAGTACTTCCTGGGATAAGGAGATCCTCATTACACAATGTCCATTGCATTTGGGATTTATCTGAGACTTTCCCCAAAATGTATTTGATATCTAACAAAACTAGTCTGTAATCAGCATTTTCTAGCCCCAACTTGATAAGCCAAGATTTTTATCTATTTCATTTGGCCAGTGTGCTGAAGCCATTAGAGAGCCAGCCTTGGCATAGGAAGAAAAGACCCAGGTTTAAGTCCTGCTTGAGTGTGATCAGTGCACTCCACTAAACCTCTTAGCGCTGAACCCAACTTCCTAAGACTATGAGTTATCAGTGGAGGGATTTTTCACACACAGAGTGTCCCTTTCCCTGAATTTGGACTTTCCTTCCTCTTTTCTTCCACAAAAACAATCCAAGCTGACTGTGAAACACAAGTTACAATAAAAGGATTTTCCAGCAAAGCATGGGATTTTTGTGCAAGTAACTCTCCATTAGAGGAAGGAAAGAAGCAGTATTATTTTGTCAGACATTTTTATATACATTTTTAGTTTTTTTTAAACTTTGACTTCTTTGAGGTCAGAGAAGCAAGGATTAAGAAACTCTCCTAACCCTAGCAAAGCTGTAACTGTCCTGCTGCCTGGAGTCTTAGAGAATTGCCTGAGGTTGATTAGCACATACAAGAAGCACCCAACTGAATTAGAATTTGAACTCAGGTCTTCCTGATACTAAAAGTGGTCCATTAGCCACTCTACCATGCTCCTTTTGTTGTTGAACATTTATAACATATACATGGTAGAGTATGACCAGGTTGTCAATATGACATTGATGGAGTAGAGAAGGTAGAAAGCCCTGGGTTCCAATCCTTTCACAGATATTTATTTTCTGTGTGACCATGAACAAGTCACTTAACCCCTCTGAGCCTATTTCATCTCTTTTGTAAAATGGGGATCATCCTAGTGCTACCCCACAAGGTTGGTCTTAGGTTCAAGTGGAAGAAGAGATACAAGATGCTTTGTCAACTTTCATGTACTAAGGAAATGCCAATGAGTATGGCTGTTGTTAGTATCATTCCTTTCTAATGTGTCTGTTATCACTGGTATGGGTCTACCTTTCTATAGGCTAATCAATTCAATCTCTTTTCCAAAGAGGGTGATGCTAGTGTATTTAAATTTATTATCAATCGTTGACTCTACCTTATAGACCTAAGCAATAATCACTTTCTTATACCAAGAGCTTTAGGTCTTAAATACTTAACTCTCTGTTAACTTTGCAAGCAGATTTTCCCAGCAGGGAAAATTTTATGGCCTTCCAGTATAGCTTCTGGTATGATAAATGGAGCTCAGTGAGATTCCTCCCCTCCCCAGTTTTTCTATTTCTGGCACATTGATTATTTTGAGCATTTTTATAAGTTTGCCAAGATATTGGAGAGTTTCTTTGTAACCAGGAATAAGTAAATCTCACAGTGTAGATCCAGTTAAGTTCCACCAGTGCTCACCAAATATCCACTGTGTGCATGAGACAGTTAGGAGTAATGAAGGTGATCCAAGGCCCTTGGTCACGGAAGGCTTTGGATCCTGAGTCAGAGTAGGGAGAGGATATGACACATATGCCAGTGATTTCATGGGTGGAGAGGAGTCCCTTCTATTAATGCAAATGAGCCACTGTTCTGTCTCTCCCAAAAGAATGTGAGCTCTTTGAGTATAGGGACTGGTGTGTGTGTGTGTGTGTGTATGTGTGTGTGTGTGTGCGTGTGTGTGTGTGTGTGTGTGTGTGTGTTTTGCCTGCTACATGTAGATGTTTAATAAATGCATAGATTAGTTGGTTGTAGTCTTAGTAGGTTGTCTGAAGGCACTCTGATAAGGTTTCACTGCCAGCATGTGTCAGAGTCCAGACTTTAATGCAGGTCTTCCTGAATCAAAGGTCAACTCTCTGCATCATTATTTCCAGCTTCCTCTCATTTTCCAGGTTGTGCTCTTCTGTTTCCATAAACCACAAGACACTGGGTGTGTGGGACTGGTAGACTATCTTTCTCTACCTCTTGGGCCCTCCTGTATTCTGATAGCTTAGATTTCCATCCCTGACTGTGCAAGTGAAGACAAAGGGAGACCAAAAGGCAGATGATTCTACCCCCACAGAAAAGACCTAATCGATGAAGTATGTCTGTTGCTCAGATTTAAATGTGAATCTAGCATGGAGGGGTCATTATCTATCATAAGTGAAAGAGTTGTGATTTGAACCCAATCCCCTGCCTGTATCTTGTATGTCCATTTTGTTTGCACGTTGTTTCTCTCATTTGAAAAAACTTCTTTTAAGGAAGAGAGGTTTTTTTAATCTTTCGTTGTATCCCTCATTATTAATATAGTGCCTAGTACATAGTAGATATTTAATAAATACTTGTTCTGCCCACTGACTAATGGTGAGCCCTGGCACAGTAATACATTGTGGGGAGCACAGATTCCATTAAAACAGCGTTTGGCAACGTTTATCTACTATGATGTGCCATAAATTCAGTTCTGCTGAACAAGAAATGTTTCCATCAGGATTCATTAGGAGGTTTACATTTGGCTTTCCAGGAAACAAAAATGAAAACTGTATGCTGACGTCTTGCTTGATAACTCTGAGAATAAGTAAAGGAAATGAGATGGACCAGGATATGATAATGGCTTCCCTGGGCTGGAGGGTTTGGGGCAAACAAAGACAATAGAGGAAATGGAAGTTTGGTATGGAAGTGAGGTCCTAAAGGAAATGGTGGAATGGGGTTGACCCTACCTCTTAGAATCTAGAATTGCTTCTGCAAAGAAACCCAAAGGAACTAGACATGACTCTAGTTCTGAGAAAGTGCAAAGGGATCATACCAAATCACATCAACCCAAAAGCCATGAAAAAGTCCAGAGACGTAGCCATCATACCATTAGCTATGATCTCCCTCCCCCTGCCCCAAGGACTGGACTGTGGGAAGATGGAATTGAACACGGTAAAATAGAGTAGCACATTTATTCTACCAGCAGGAAATTGAGCAAGACTGACAAAATTATCCAAAAAGCAACAGGAAGAAATTCAGAAGCAAAGCAAAATCAGTGCCCAGAAAGAAAATACCAGAGAAAAAGCTGGAGTTAAGTGATTTGTGTTGGGGCTTGGGGTGAGAGAGGGGAATGAATGTGCTTGATATCTATCCATTTGTCATTTAAAAGAGGGCAAAAAACGAAACTGCAGAAACTACCATTGCGTACTCAACTCAGAAAAACTATTTACATCTTTCCTTTCATTTGAAAGCTGGGGGACTATGGGAATGGAACATTGCATATACTGTCTGACTCAGTTGATGTTTTGCCTTTTCTGACATTTTCCACCTTTTTTATAAGGAGGGGGATGGGATGCAAAAAAAAAAACCCACAAGCATCTACAGTTTCCTACTTGTGTCACCTCTGGCAAATCATTTAACCTCCCTGGGCCTCAATTTCTCCATTTGTAAAATGAAGTCACTGGAGTAGATAGTCTTTGAGGTCTCTTTCAGTTCTTGAGATATGATCCAATAAAATTCAAGGATGGGGAAAGGAAGGTGAAGGAATGGAAGAGAAAGGGAGAAGAGAACTTCAGGTAAATATCTTTCTAAATCAAAAGTTAAGATTGGAGATAAGAAATCCAATTGGAACAAAGTCACTGGGTATGTTTTAAGGTTAAGAAGATTATTTCTGAAGATATTATACAGGCTGTGTATGTATATGGGGGAGAAATCACAGCTGGAGATGAAAATGAAGATGAAGGTATCCCACTTAATGTCAAAAGAACAAACTTGTATATGTCCTATACAAACACAAAACTGTCAAATTTACTTCCCAAAATATCTGAAAACCATAAAAGAGCTGAGAGACACTGAAGGTTTGTGGCCACTTGGGTGCACACATGCCATAGGGAGAGTTGCTTGGATGGAAGAGGCTGAACCGGATTTTTGTCATGAAAAGATCTGAAGTCTCTGTTATGTCCCTTTTATTGACAAACTTTAAAACTGAGAGAAAGATGGGAAAAACCTAAAGAGATTATGAGGAGAAACCACATCAAACTCAATGAGCACAAAACAACCTTGAACTCTACCAGGAAACCTTTGAATTTTCAAAGCACCATCTGGGCTTCCCTGCCTCACTGACTCAGAAACAAGAAGGGGGCTTGATATCACTCCAGTATTCTAAGAGTCCCACAGAGGCAGTGACAAGAATGGGGGTCTTGTCTGCAGAAAAAATCTAGACAACCCTCATCTGTTAAGTATGAAAATCCAGAAATTTCTTGGGTTTTGTTTTGAGGGGAGAAGCGGGGCTGTTTTTAGTCATGTAGTCTTTTGAAATTGTAAATTAATGGAGTTGTTAGGACAGGAGTTTGTTTTTATAGCTTTTGCTTTGATTTGTTTTCCTGTGCAAATATAGTGGTGCTGAAATGTAGAGTTTTGTAAATTGAACTTATGAGAAAGAAAATTGGGGGGGGGCGGGGAGAAGAGCCAAGATGGTGGAGTGAGAGCAATGACTCACCTCAACTCTTGGACAAACTCCTTCAGATACCTCTAAAAGGAGAATCTGACCAAATTTTGGAGGTGTGAAATCCAATGGGAGACAGACTGTGGAGGATTTGGAGTCCAGGACAGACTGGAAGGTCCACAGGAAGTATCCGTTCAGCAGACACAATGCGTCCAGTGCAGCGGATCAGAAGGGGGCCAGGAAACCTGAGAGTGGTGGAACCGCAGAGTGGCACCTGAGGGCAGGAGACAAGATAAGCCTAGCCAGTGAGAGCTGCTGAGCACCAGATATCGGCTCAGCAGCTCCTGAGACTTTTAGCCCGCAGATTAAACATCAGTAAGTCATCTACTTGAACTTATGGGAGCCAGGATGGTGGAGTGAACAGTAAATGCTCTCTCCTCCCTGCTTAATGACTGTGAAAGAACCATAAAATATTTCCCCAGAAAAATCCTGGATCAGCGGAAACAGCAGAGGGGACCAATACTCTCATAACACCTGAGGCTAGGGAAAATATCTAAGGGGGATTCCTCCTACTGTGGCAGAGGCAAACCGGAAGGACAGAGGACCCAGGGTGGAGAAAACTTGCACTAGGACCCAGGCAAGCTTCAGCACCAGGAGAGGAGCCCAGTAGGGGTGGGAACTTGAACTAGCTTCTAGGTGTGCCTCAGCTATCCAGGGGAAACGTGAAGACAATAGGGCAGTTGGGATTACCATGCCCTGAGCTTGCCTTTGCCTCAGTTCAGTTGAGGAGATCTCATGTGACCAGACCACTCCTCCCCCACACTTAACCAGCTAACCCCAAGATTGATCAGGGAAACACAAAACAAAAACCTGTTCTTAGTTTTTTCACACAAGTCAGCTCAGCACAAAGTTCTGTAGCTTCTAACTGAAAGAACCAGAAGCCACAATACACAATCAACATCATGAGCAAGAAAAAGCAGAACTAGGGTGAAAAAAAACCATAGAATCTCTCTATGGGGATAAGGACCAAAACACAAACACCAAAGAGTTCAGAAGGGACTATGAACTGCTCACAAGCACAAGCAGCTCTCCTAGAACAGCTGAAGAAGGAAATAGAAGAAAAACTGGCCAATGATCTTAAAACTATAAAAACAGAATTCACTGTTGAGAACTTCTCTTTGAAAAGGAAAATTGAACAAATGGAAAATGAAGTTCAAAAATTAACTGGAGAAAATAACTCCCTAAAAAGAACAGTTGGTCAAATGGAAAAGGAAACACAAAACCTAATTGGGAAAATTGGTCAAATGGAAAAGGAAACACGAAACCTAACTGGGAAAATTGGTCAAATGGAAAAGGAAGTACAAAAATTAACTAGAGAAAATAGCTTCTTAAAAGGAAAAATTGAACAGATGGAAAAGGAGATGTAAAAGTTAACTGAAGAAAACAATTTGATAAAGATTAGAATTGGGCAAGTAGAAACTAATGGCTTGATGAGACAGCAAGAATCAGTCAAACAAAATCTAAAGAATGAAAGATAGAGAAAGAAAATTGACACTAAGTTGTATCATGCTGGGCCCTTTTGGGCTGGGAGGGGATAAGAGTCTACTTTTAAAATTTCACTTGTGTTTCATGTGAAGAGCACTGCCTCTGCAGAGAGGGGACCTGAGTTCAAATCCTACATTTAACAGCATCTGAGCCCCTTTAGGCAAGTCATTTTTTTCTGGGTCTCATCTGTAACATGAGGAAGTTTCCTCACCTGTAACATGAGGAAGCAGGACTATGCCTCTGAGATCCCTATGGCACAGACCATGATATCTGAGGCATCTATGCTTTGATTTGCTTTTTTAATTAGAAACACCTGGTCAGAAAGTTCTAGAAAGGGCTTGTTCTGAAGCCTTTTCCAAATTTGCTCTTCTTCTGTACACAAATAAATCTACAAAGTAAGTGCTTTTTCCACAGTAGGGTTAAATTGGGGAGCTTTAACCCAAGAATAACAGACAGAGTTGTTTGCATGTTGTCATCTTGTTTAGACAGTTAGGCCCTCCAGGTCAGGGCCTTTCTTTGGCTCAAGTGATTAGTACAGGGTCTGGCATATGATAGGTACTTAATAAATCTTAACTCATCAGTTGAGATCTTCTCAGACAGAGCAGCCTTCCAGGCCTCAGGTGGAAGGTTACAGTAAAGAAAATCCTCATGAAAAACATGGTGCACCATGCTCTGTGTGGTCTAAGAACTTGGAAAAAGCAGGAGTCCAGAGCTTCAAGGAAGGTGGTCTTAGGGAGACATCCCCAAAGAGATTACATCCTCCCAAAAGATAGATCAAGAAGAAACAAGTGAAGTCATGGGACCCTAGATGAAGAGTCAGAAGGGACCTCAAAGGTCATCTAGTCCAATTCCCCTAATTTGACAGATGGGGAAACTGATGCCCATTTATCTCCTAAAGTCATACAGGTTGCAAGTGATGGAACTCATAAGATCCTAGATCCAGGGCTGGCCATGACCACAGAGGTCATTTAATCCAAATCTTTCCATTTGACAAAAGAGTAAACTGAGGACCAAGGAGGAGAACTGATTTGCCTGCAGGCAGTAAGTAGCATCTCCTTAAAGAATTGATAACGGCTGGTACTCTTGGGAACACAACAGCCCACAGTTGCAGTCCTCACAGCTCTCAGAACATGATGCTAACTGGTACAGAAAGAGCAACCACCACTGTTCCCAGGAGCACGGCTTTACCCTCAGTCTGTTCCCTAGACTCTGTCTTGTGCTGCCTTGGCTTGAGAAATTCCTCCCTCATCCATTTCTGTCCCTTTGGGTGCTGGGGAAAAGGAAGTCTTCCATCTGTCATTGCCCTGGAAGACTGGGCAGGGATGTTGTTGGAGGGGGAGGGCTGATTCTGGTTTATTGTATGGGTCTTGTTTTCATCAGCTTAGGAGCAGGTCATCCTGACCAGACACCAACAGACAGGCTCCCTGTGTTCCCATATGCAGACATTCTGCCAAAGGCCATGATAAGAAATATTCCAGAAGGATCTTGATTGATGCATCACAGCAATGCCAAGAGGGAGGCTGTGTCCCACCCTGCCTCTTGTCATCTGGGTGGCCTTGGACCAGTCAATTAGTCACTTACCCCAATCGTTTCTCCAAAACAATTTTTAATCATTTTTCTAATAAATGAGAATTTATTTTCTCTTCATCTTCAACTCCACTCTCCCAACTGAATTATAAAAAAGGCACTTAACACAACCTTGACCTGATTAAGGTTGTCTTCCCTGAATCCCTCCTCCCCATTCCTGGTACATCTTTCCATCTCTATTCCAAAGGTATCTTTTCCTCCTCCCCTCTCCCTGCCCCCCCCCACCTGGTTCCTCTTGGTCCTTTAGGAAGAAAGGTAACCAACCTCATCCACACCAACACATTACTCGTGCTCTCAAGTAGGGATTTATTTCATTTTTTTATAAAGGGTCATTTTGAACACATTTACTCTCAAGGAGTAAAATTTTAGTAGAGGAATTCCAGGGGGAGCTATTTTGGGAGCACAGATTTACCTAACTTCATTTTAATAAGAGAGCCAAAGTAACAGATGGGGGATATATAGCTTGGGGAAGAACTGTTGTCTGTCCTTCATTCTGGAAGAGGACCATGACATCTTGGAGGGGATGCCATGACCTGCAAGTGAATTGGATTTAAGTGAGTAGGACTACGCAAGGTCATCAGTCCCACATTATCCTCCAGAACCATCTGAGTCCAGTGGTGAGATATAGATCAAAACAACTGGAGGTGGCCCAGGATGCAGTTGAAGATCTTGGCATCTTTAAGGTAAATGTTATGGGGAAGGGAAGCCTTAGGGGAGTCACATGATAGATCTCAAGAAGGTAAAGGACTGATTTGAGGGAGAAAGATCAGCCTAACTCTGCTTGACCTCAGAGGACACAAGGAGGACTGATGCGGGAATTTCCCAGGAGGCCCATTTAGACTGGGATAATTTCTTAACATGGAGCCACTTTTGGCAATGATCTGATCCTCCCACTGGGTCCTGGAGGATCATTGGTCAAGCATGTAGTTGACAATCAATCAACAAGCATTTGTGAAGCATTATCCACATGCCAGACATTGTGCCAAGGTCTCAGGAGACAGAGACATAAAGGAAACAGTTCCTCCCCTCAAGCTGCTTATATTCTGTCAGGGAGACATGTACATATGTCAAAGTAATCAAAATATACTTGGAATAAATATAATTGGGGAGGCACTGACAGTTGCAGTGGTGGTGGTCAGGAAAGACTTTGTGTAGAAGGGAGCTTTGAAAGGGATCAGGGAACTTGAAATATGGAGTGGATGACAGAGCTAACTCCCAGGCATGAGGGACAGCCAGTACAAAATCCCAGAGGTGGGAGATGAGGCTCACATGAGAGGAATAGGGAGACAAGTTTAGCTAGACCAAAGAGAAAGGGGAGGAGAGGAATGTATAATAAGAGTGGAAATCTAGCTCATAGCCAAAGGGCTTTAAATGCCCAACAAACACATTCATTTTTGATCATGGAAGAAATAGGGAGCCACAGGAGTTAATAGAGAAGGGGTGGGCCTCTAGGTTGAACTAGCTGGCCTCTGAAATCCCTTTCACCTCTGAGATTCTGTGAAGTGAAAACAATGCAGGCAAGCTGTGAAGAAAAGCTAAGATATTATCCTGTATACAAGTGTTTTTGCTTGAGGGGAAAATGTTGAATGGATGGTTGTTGAGACTAGCAAGAATTTTTAAAAATTCTATTAACATTATAATTACATCACAGATGCCACATCTTCCAGGCAGCCTTCCAGGATGTCCCCAGCTAGAAGAAGTCTTAGCCTTCTCTGAAATAATAGAGCCTTTTGTTTGCCCCTGTCTCTGGTTGCTGATTCAGGTAAAACCAACGTTTATGAAGGCTTGTTGTAGGCATAATCCTGTGCTCAATAAAGATTTTTTTTTTAATGACCTGGTTCCAATCTTTAAGGAACTTAAATTTAGCAAAGAGGAGTCTGGGTGGGGCAGTAAGAGAGCAATGGATCTGGAATTAGGAAATCCTGAGTTTAAATCTGACCACAGACACTTACTAGCTGTGTGACCCTGGGTAAGTCACTTACCCTCTGCCTACCTCAGGGATAATATTAGCTTCTGTCTTACAAGGTTATGAGAATCAAATGAAATGATATTTGTAGAGCACTTAGTATAGTGCCTGGGACTACTTCCCTCTCTCTTCCCTTACAGAAACAACATTCATTAAGGCTCCACTATGTGATGAGGCACTGGACAGTGTTCTGGTCATGCTGCTGGTGCAGGGACAAATGATCCACCTATAAATGTCAATTTGATAGAAGGTATGGATATAATGGGGAAAGGAGAGATCTGGACAAAGGAGACCATGAGAAGCAAGTGACCTCACCTAGAAATCTGGTGATTTGAGCAAAATTTTCTATCTTCTATTAGATCAGAAGTTTCCAAAGGGTAGGGACTGTCTTACTCGGTTTGGCATCCTGTGCTTTTGGCCTGTTTGCTGAATGGATTTAATCCAATTCATCAGCTCTCCACAATGTTCTAGTCTCCAAACCAGGAACTGGGGATAAGGTGACAAGAATCCAACAGTCTTGGCACTCTAGGGCTTCTATTCAACCAGGAATTATAGCAAATGGTAGACAGGATTCTTGTTTGGGTTCAATCAATCCATCAACAAGCATTTTAAAGCATCACTTCCAAGCCAGGCATTGATCAGTACAGATAAAATAATTGGGCTGGGGGGATTGTTGTTTAGTTCTGTCCAACTCTTCCTGATCCCATTTGGTGCTTTGGCATTCTCTTCTCCACTTCATTTTACAGGTGAAAAAACTGAGGTCTGTTAAATGACTTACCCAGGGTCACACATCTAGTAAGTGTCTGAGGCTGGATTTGAAATCATTCAGGTAAGTCTTCCTGACTCCAGGTCCAGTGCTCTGTGCACTAGGGTGCTACCTAACTGCCCTTGGGGAGTGGGTAGGGAAAGGATTAAGTTTTCCTAATAGACCTAGGTCTCACCTCCTGAACCTAATGGGTATCTGATCCTGGCAAGTCACTTTATCTCTCAAGGCAGACTATTCATGACATAAAACAAATACCAGTCAGAGAAGGACATAAACCATCCCAAGGAAGGAATTTTTTGTGTACCATTGACCTGGTATGAACTTGCAGTAAGTATATACAACAGGCACTGGCTAATTAGTGGGAACAGAGTTGGCTTTGGAGGCAGAGGACTTGGGTTTGAATCTCAGCTCTGCCACTCACCACCTATAAGACCTCAGGCAAATCAATTAACCCGACTGGTTGTTAATTTTCATATCTATAACATTATGGACTTGAGCTAAAGGAGCTGAGGTCCCTTCCAGCTCTCCCTTTGGGATCCAGAATCACTTTCAGAGACAAAGAAATGAGTACTTGTGGGTCAAATATACTTTCAGTAACATTTAGAAGCTATGACTCAGGTTCTGCTAAAAACAAGACGTTTTGGGTCATTTTTCTTGACATCATAGTGGAGCCTGAATTTACACCATTAACTTTCATAAAGCTGACTAACTGGAAACCACAAGCCATTTGCCAGACTACTGCTGTTTTTTATCTCCTTGGAGAAAGACTAACATTGTAAACCAAATAGAGAGCAGTGCTACTAAATGGTTTCTTTCCCAAACTTAAGGTTATTCCTTGGAGAGTAAAATTTAAACAAAAAAAATCAGGTTATTTCCTCTCCCTAGCAATATTTTACATTTTGGTTTCCTCAACACACAACTATTTACTTCATAGGCTTTCTGTTCTCTTGTTCAGGTGGTCAATTCAGTTGCACAAATGTTTATGAAATGTTTATTATGTGCAAGACCCTGAGCTAAGCATTGGGGATCAAGAGATGAAAAAAACAAACAAATCCAGAACCTGGCTTGTAGAACCTCATAATATTAATAGGAAGGCTATGACACAGACACAAGGAAGTTTGCTTGATCCAACTTTGATGGTGATCAGAGGAAAGGAGAGATCCAAAGTATGGGAAGAGAATGAGAGAAAGGGGAAAACATGGTCAGCTGCAGGAAGTAAGAAGAACTACTTGAAAATAATATTTTTTGTATTACTCTATGTCTACCACCTATCCTAGGAAAAGAAAAACCCAGCCCTTGTAACAAATATGTTTGGTCTAGTAAAAGAAACCACACTGTCTGGGGCTGAAAATGTTGGTCTTATTCTATGTCTTGAGTCCTTCACTTCTGCCAAGATGTAGGTAGCATCCTTCATCATCAGCCCTCTGGACTCACAAGTTGATCATCCTTATTGATAAGAATTCTTAAGACTTTCAGTGTTATTTTTCTTTATAATGCTAATTGCTATGGTATAGTTATTTTCACTTCATTCTGTACCAGTTCATACACTCATGTACCATAATTTCTTTAACCATTTTCCAATAGATTCTCATTAGTTTTCAGGTTTTTGCTACTTCTTTCTACTAGCTTTTAGGAGTATATACTTAATTATAATTAAGTATGAATAGGTCAAAAGATATGCATAATTTAATATCTTTGAGGGAATAATTCCAAATTGCTTCCTAAAATATGGGACAAATTCACAACTCTACCAAGAGTGCATTTATTGTTGTTCATCATTTCAGTTGTGCCTGACTCTTTGTGAACACATTTGGACTTTCTTGGCAAACAAACTGGAGTAATTTGCCATTTCTTCTTTAGCTCATTTTACAAATGAGGAAACTGAGGCAAGAAGAGTGTTGTGACTTGCATAAGGTTATATACCTAGTAAGTGTCTGAGGCAGGGTTTGAACTCAGGTCTTCTTGACTCCAGGCATGGCACTGTATTGACTGTGCCACCTAGATGTAGCTCTTCTATCCAATAATTTTCCCATTTTTTTGTCATCTTTGCTGATTTAATGGGTGTGAAGTGAAACTTAAAGGTTATTTTAATTTGCATTTCTCTGATTGCTAGTGGCTTGGAATATTTTATATATGGTTGTTATCTATTGGAAATGGCTCTTGTTTATATATATATATGTATATATATTTATATTTATACATATATGTGTATATATAGGGAATGAGACTTTTATCAGAGAAACTTGCTAAAAAGATTTTTCCCTAATTACCTATTTCCTTGCTAATTTTGACTGCATTGATTTTTTTTCTATAGTTTTTAGCTGTATGTCATTGAAATCATTCATTTTTTCATTCATGATTCTTTCTATCTATTGACTTGTCATAAACTCCTTCCCCATTCATAGATCCGAAAGATTACTTCCCCTCTTGTTCTTCTACTTTATGAGTTCACCCTTTATGTCTAAATTGTCCATCTCAAACTTATCTTGGCATATGGCAGGGGATGCTTTTCCAAAGCTAATTTCTGCCAGACTCTCGTTTTTCCCAGCAGTTTTTCTTTGTAGAATTTGTAAAGCAATATTAATAATAGGATAAAGCTGGGAAGCACATGCTTGCCAAAAGTGTGTGTCTCTGTCATGGAAGATGCCCTCTTCGAAGTCCAAATGGAGAAGGGATTCTAGAGGTGCAATGGATAGAGAACCGGACTGGAAGTTGAAGTTGGAGAAATCTGAGTTCCAATTCAGCCTCAGACACTTACTAAGTGAGCAAGTCACTTAACCTGTTTATCTCAGTTTCCTCAACTGGATGGAACAATGGAACAATAACAGCTCCTATTTTACAGGGTTGTTGTGAGGATTAAATGAGAGATTTGTAAAGAGTTCCTAGCATATACCAGGTGTTCTATAAATACTTGTTCCCTCCCTCCACCATTCCTATTGATTGTGAGGTCCTCCATGTGAGGATAATGTGCAGCATAGTGTAATACGCTCCTTCAAGGCAGTCAGTCAGGGACTTTTATTTTTGTGTGTCTTTGTATTCCCATGCCCAGGATATAGTAGATGCTTAATAAATGCTTAATGAATTGACTGCATCACGTCTCAGAATACTGCATGGCTTCCTTGACAGTTCTAACTGCTTTGCCATTCATAAGGGATCATATTAATCATCCACAGAAGAACCAAGTAGATGACCAAGGGGTTATTCAAACTATGACATGAATTTTTATCAGCAGTTCATTGAGTCCTTAAGCACATATGTCTTGGAAGGGCACTCCAGGTGGACAATGAGCTGGTCTTGGAATAGACTGGGAGGTGGAGAGAAATCTGGCTTACTTTTGGGAAACTGTGTAACATTTTAAATGGATCTAAGTTCATTTTTTCAAACTAATGATCACTGAGTGATGCTGCATGGCTTGAAATTGTGGAATAGTCACAATTCACATTTATATTATGACATGTGGTTCATAAAATACTTTCTTCCCAACAAACAAGTATAGTAAGGAGCTAGTAAAATTATTGTTAATACCCATTTCACAGATGAGGTTAATCACACAGCTAGTAAGCATGTAAGCGGGGTTCAAACCCAGGTCCACTGAATCCAAATCAGTCCAGTGCTGTATCACTCCACCACAATGCCTCTGTGATGTGAATATCACCATCTCCAAAGAATAAAAACCATGCGTGACCCAAGGAGCACTGTCACATTGTCAGTATCAGGTTGCATCATTTCCTACCAATGAGAATGGGGCATAAGTGAGGTCATTGAGAATGCCTGACCAGAGAAGGAGGGGATCCAGTTAGGTAGTAAAGACAAGCAATGACTGACAGCTAGCCCAAGGTTCCTGGTGCCTGTAGAATGTAAAAAAACAAACCTTGAGAAGAGACGCCAGCACAGCCAAAGAATCTCCCTCCACCAGCTCTTTGTTATCTTGAAGATGAGACTATCTCTTCTGTTAGGCATTCAAAACCTTTCATGGTCTAACTCTAACCCATCATCCCAGTATTGCCACATATTATTCCCCCTCATGAATTCTATGTTTCAAACAAACTGTGATTCTCTATCCCTAACATTCCACATGCAAAGAGAAGTATATACAGGACATATAAACAATGCACGCAAAGCCATGTCAAGGCAAAGGAAAATCACTAACAACTTGAGGAAAGGATAAAATTCAGGGAAGCCTTTCTGGAGGAGGTGGTAGATCACTGCCATGTCTTCCTCTCTTCAACGCTGTTGCATGAGTGTATATGGAGATGTGAATATGGCTGGGCCAGCTGGAGAAAGTGTAGATAAGAGATTGTGCTTCATCCAGCCCATATGGAGGAAGTGGTCAAACATCTTCAGTGACAATAAACCATATTTCTGAGCATTCCTTAGATCCCCAGAAGTTAACATTTCTCAGATGACAGATGCTGTTACTACAGAGGGACACAGAGCTCATCACAAGGGAGCTAATGTGATCAGGAGGGTCAGTATAGCATCTGTTACAGTGCCTGGGGGAGGAAGCCCACGGTGCTCTCTGCTCAAAATTGGATGGGATGTTGGGAATCCTGGGTTCAAGTCTTGTGTCTTGTCACTTGCTTATTGTTCAAGCGCTTTCCCTCTCTGGGCCTCAGCTTCTCCCATTGTCAAATAAGCAGGCTGGGCTAGGAATTCCCTGAGGTTCCTTCAAGGTCTAACATTTTTTTGTTTTTACCATATCTAAGTGGTCTTTGCAGTCAGAATCAGAAGACAAAATATAACTTAAGGAAGAAAAATGGCACATCTGGGTAATTATTCCCAACTGGGCAGGACCTAGTGCCCTAAGAAAGTCCACTATGGTCCGCATCTGAGTACTGGGTGCTAAGGCTTTCTCAGTCCATGCTAAGAATCTCCTTTGGGTTGGAATCGAGCACTTTTTGAAAATGGTCATATTTGCAGAATATAAACATGGTCTTTTTTCTTATCATCTGTGCCAGATTCTCCTTCCCCAGCGGTGATAGGGGAAGAAACCCAGCAATGTTATCTCCCTGAGCCACATCCCTGCTATAGGCAGAGCCTCACACCTTCTTCCTTACTCATTTGTTTGGTTCACTCTTGTCTTCATAGATACAGAACAGGTCTTGCTATTATGTAGTTCTGAGGTCAGGGATTGTGTGGCCTCTGTTTTCAAAGGACCAAGAACATTCCAGATAGCTTCATTATTAAAAACAGTTTGAAATAACAAGATTTAAAAAAAAAAAAGACAGGATCTCATCTTAGGGGATTTCCAGGGAGAAAACCCCCTTTCCCAATGTAGAGCAGCAATTTCTGCAAACTACTCAGAAGAGCTTGGGGCTGCTGAGAGATTAAATTCTCTATCCAGGCTCACACAGCAGGGATGTATCACAGGTGGGGTCCAACCCAGAGCTTCCTGACTCCAAGAGCTGCTTTTCTAGCTGCTCTGCTTTGTTAACCCCTGGAACACAGGCTCTTACCCTTCTGTGGATCATGGATCCCTTTGGTCATCTGGTGATGTCTAGGAAAGGCTTCTTAGAGGAATGTTCAGAAAGAATTGGAGGTTCTGTTCGTTAGAAGTGAGAGAAGATAAAGATGGGCTTTGTCTTCCCCAAAACAAGTTCACCAAGTCCCTGAAATCTATCCATGGATCCACAAGTTAAAAAATCCCTCCACTGGAAGAACAGGAATATGGCCTCATTATTTAGATTTAGAATCAATCAATCAACCAACGATTAAGTAGCTAAGTTAGCAACTTTTGTGTTATTATCAACTCCTCAGGCTCCCTCACCCTATGCATGCCATCAGTTGGAAAATCTTGTTATTTCCACTGCCACATCTCACCAGCCCTTCCCTCACATAGCCACCAGCTTAGTTCAAACCTCCATTGCCTTTTCCCTGGTATGTTGCAGTGACATCCCAAACAATCTCCCCCCCTCAAGTATCATTCTCTCCCCCTAGCTCCAATCTTACCATACAACACAGGCACAGTTTCAGAGCTTAGCTTTAGATGTACCTTAAACCTAATTTCCACTACTTTTGATCCTAAATTTTCATGAGCAAGAACCAAAAATAATGCCTTGTACATGGTAGACATTTAATACATGCTTGTTGACTGACATCGTAAAAAGCCTTATTCCCCAGAAGCCCAGAATATTCTATAATGGGAATGAAGTGAACTTTTGTGCCCTCCCCCTTGATGATTGATTGATTTAACTTCAAAGATTTTTTAAAAAGCTTTTCTTTTGTTAATATGTTCATGAAGGCACTTGTCGTTGATGTGAAAATTCTTCGACTTGACAACTTGACATCCAGGTAAGACAAACTGTCAATTTAAAAGATTCTGTTTTCTTTGTCCCTGGCCACAGAGGACTGGAAAAGACAGTGTGTTGGATCCAATGATCCCTCTCTTGGGTATTTCTATCCCAAAGTGCTCAAAGATAGAGAAAAGGCCTGCTGTACACCCAACTTTATAATTGCCCTTTCTGTGGTATTAAAAAGCTGGAAATAAAGTTGGGGCACAGTTATGGGTAGAAGATTGAGCATCTGGGGGCACAGGAAGATAAAGAATTCAGAGGATCATGGGAAAACTTGCATGAATTGAGGCAGAATGAAAGGAGAATTTGGAGAACAAATCATGACCACAGTAATCAATCAAAAATGTTTATTAAATGCCCGCTATGTACCAGGCACTGCTATTTTTTTTAAGACAAAAAGAAATGATTGCTAGATACTCTACAGAAGCTAGACTCAGAGTAATTGGAATGACCAGTCTTGGTCCTAGAAAATAGAGATCTCCCTATGTCAGTAGAGAGGTGGAGGACTGCACTACAGAATATTTTGTGCAGCCCCTGTATGGTTGTTTTTTCATATTTTCATAGATTTCAACCTTGAAGAACTTCATCAGTCATCTGGTCCCCTCTCTCCTCATTTTACAGAGAAGAAAACTGAGAAAGGGAATTTGAATAACTTTTCTGAGGTAACATAGGTGGTAAATAGGTGAAAACCAGGTCTACCACCAAATCCGATGTTTATTTTTACCCACCTCATCTCCACCTTCCCCATTACGCTTTGGTTTAACTTTTTAAAAAATGTTGTTCTAAGAGAGGGTTCATTGATTGGTTGTGGAGGGAGAGAAAGGTCTATCTGGAAATGCCTAGAAAATAGAGGATTGGCTTTGTGTTTCCCTTCATATGGGGAGCTCCCTGGTAAGGAAAATCCCTTTGCCAATGCAGATTGGCACCTTCTCTGCGACTTATCATCTTCGATCGCTGCCCAGGCTTCAATGGGAGGTTAATTGAGTTGCTCAGGGTGACGCAGCCAATATGTGTCAGGGGAGAACCTGAACCCAGGGCTAGGCCAAATTTCTATCCATTACACCTTCACTGCCTCTTCTGGAGAGAACTGGGAAATCAAAACATTTGGGGTAGGGTGACAACTGGTGATTTTTTTAATTGATGAAGGGAACTCCCCTAATGGAAATTTCTTCCATTAATAATAAGAAATATAAGAAATAAGAAAATAAATGATAAGAAATGCATCTTTTAACAATGGTCTTGATTTAGACCCTCACCTAGTGCATTCCAACTCTGAGATCAGGGTTCCTTCCACTTGCTGTCCAGCACTTCCTCTCAGTGTCCGTAAAACTTAGTTGTAGTTGTTTCATTGTTGGTAGAGCAGCTGGTAATAGTAACAGCAACATAAAAATTTATAAAAAACCCAAAGTCCACTCTTTGAAGATGTCATACAAGGGACAACAAAGCATGACAGAGATGGGCTGCATGCCACACAGCTGCAACAAATGCATTGATAACAAATCTCATCCCTTCCCAGCCAACGGGGAATTGGTTATCATGGGAACGTGCCTTTTTCTCTCACATTTACATAGCTCTAGGAGAGATACTGAAATATTTTGTGGTTTCATTGAAGTGTGAGAGAAAACAATTTTTTCACATTCAAGCACAAGATTTCTGAAAGCAATAACTTCTCCTGAAAGAATATTCATTTTTGCTTTTCTAAGAGAGACTAGGAGGTGGAATGTGGTCAATGGTCAGGCGGGCAGAGTCTCTGGGTCCATGATTTCACATCAGTGTTTTCTTCCTGTTTAAGGGAACATTCAATGAAGGAATTTAAGGGGGGAAATGAATGCAGCATGAAAAAGAAAGGCAAAAATAACAGCCATGCTAATTGTGGTAGCTAACATTCATTTAGCATTTTGAGATTTCCAAAATGTTTTACATATATATGACTTCACTTGATCCTCACAATAGATATGTGAGGGCGACATTATTACTATTCCCATGTTACAGATGAGGAAGTTGAGGGGGCGGAGCCAAGATGGCGGAGTAGAAAGACTCACCTATGCTAGGTCCGAACCCACAGCCCATGGATTCCCTCTAAAAAGAACTCCTGACAAATCCTGGAACAGTGGAAGCTGCGCAGAAACACAGTGAAGGAGATTTCCATTGCAGAGAGCCCTGAAAAACCCACCACAAAGGTACCCCGGATGGGAGCGGAGTCCTCCCCTCCTCCGCCCCAGCCACGCGGCACTGAGAGGAGCCAGCAGACCCAAGCAGGCATCAGGGACCTGAATCTCCAGCAGCTGCGAAGGTCCCTCCACCCACAGACGCACAGGTCAGTGAGAGAGACGGGGTGAGAGGGGAGTGGGGGATCTCCGGGACTCGGACCCCCGGCGGCCGCGGCAGAGGCGAGGCTGAGGCAGCTCCGAGACTCCCGGGGCAGGCAGGGGCTCTGCGGCGACTCCATTGCAAGAGATCTCTGCATAAACCCCCTGAGGGAACTGAGCCTGAGAGTCGGCCCTGCCCCCACCTGAGAACCAGCAGATAAGCTCCCATTAAAGAGCAGTCAGGCCTGCCGCCAAAAGCCCTGAGGCTGGGGAGCAGCATTTGAATCTCAGACCCCAAGCACTAGTTCGGGCAGACCTAGGCTGGGGTGGAGAGGACTCTCATAAGTCAAGTAACTGGCTGGGAAAATGCCGATAAAAGGGAAAAAAACTAAGACCAT
>CM053770.1:292567403-292632138 GCA_028658325.1 Potorous gilbertii | reverse complement strand
ATGAAATCTTAAAGAAAGAAAAGAACATGAAAAATATCTCAGCCACTAACTAATGACTTTTTGGTTAGGTAAATAAAAAGGACCTTTCTCAAAAATTTAAAATGAGACCTTGGTACTGGTTCTGACACTAAACTCAAAGAATCAGGGAATGTTCAGTAGAAAGGGATTTTGGGATGAGAGGGGTCAGAGGAAATCTGGTTCAGTCCCTTTATTGTTCAAATAAGGAAACTGAGGTCTAGGAAGTATAGAGAGAATTTCAAGATGGATTTCAACTCAGGTCTATGTTTGTCTGCCTGTATCTATCTCTGTCTGTCTCTTCCTCTTTCTGTTTCTGTTGCCATCTCTCTATCTCTGTCTTTTTCCCTCTCTCCCTTTCCCTCCTAATCCACTTTCCACTAAGATGTGTGGCCCTTTTTACCTGATGCTATTGCCCAACTATCATAGAAGACTGATTGAGTCTGTCGGTGTGGGTAGAGTCTCATGAACATTTGTGCTTGTATCAGAATTTATCCTTCCTTCATTCCTCAGACTTACTGAGCTCTATCACTCTTTCCCTCTCCTCCTTCTCTTGAGTCACTGAAGATAAGACACCCCTCCTCCTCTGTGAAGTGAAGTACCCCCTCATTCCCTCCTGCCTTTTCCAGGATGTCATTCACTGTCATTTCCTCTGTCTCATAAACCTTCAACTACTTTCTTACCACAAGTTTTTTCCCATTTGCTTTAGAAAAAAACAAAAAAAATATAGTCAAGTATTTTGAATTATAAAAAAGAATTGTCCTGGGTCCTTCTCCTCCTTTCTTCTCCTTCTCCTTTCTCCTCCTCCTCGTCCTCCTCCTTCTTCTCCTTCTCCTTCTTCTCCTTCTCCTCTTTCTCCTTCTCCTCCTTCTCCTTCTCCTTCTCCTTCTCCTTCTCCTTCTTCTTCTCCTTCTTCTTCTTCTTCTTCTCTCTCCTCATCAGCTTCCATAGGTTCAGTCATCTTCTCTATGCAGACAACTCCCATATCTACCAGACAACCCCAACCTGAATCCTGAGCATTCCCACAGAAAACCAATTATGTTTTGGATATTTCAAACCAGATGTTCCCTAAGCATCTCAAAAGAGAACTCACGATTTTCCTTCCAAGAACCCTCCTGTCTTTTGACTTTTCCCTATTTCTTACAAAGGCATCATCATTATTCCAAGTGCCTAATTTCTTCACTTGAGGGCTATCCTTCTATTCCATCTAGCTTTTATGCTGTTTCTTTCACTGCCTTTACTACTAAATGTCTTGAAAAAAGTATCTGCCTAGATCTCCAGCCTTAGAGTCATGAGGACTTGACTTCAAATTTAGCCTCAGACAGTTGTGTGATTCTGGACAAGTCACTTAACCTTAATGGCTTCCCCCTCCAAAAAAGTGTCTACCTTGGGAAATAAGGCGCATAGTTTTCCAAAGGCAATCCAGTCCAGCCTCCCCCTCTAAGTCCATTTTGGGCTCATTTCACTGTCTATCCACAGCATCTGTCCAAGATGTTTTCAGTGGACCAGCTATAGGTTATCCATGCAAATGCCTATCACTGACTGAGCTGGAAAGGGAAGCGGACCAGTTATGGCATAAGAATGCCAGGGGTCACCAATGGCTAGAGAGGGTGGTATGTTCCTTTGGCATCTAGGCACATCCAGAGGTGATTCCAGTCTCCACTCCCTCGTGATAGCTCAGGGGGAGGAGCCTTGGATTTAGAATTGCAGGATTTGGACTAATACCCCAGTTCTACTACTTCCTACCTTTGTAACTTGTGTCAAGTCATTTCTACTCACCCTAAGCCTCAGTTTCTTTATCTATAAAATGAAAGCCCAGCCCTGGAGTCATGAGGATCTGAGTCCTTGCTGAGCTCCCTTCCAGCTTGGCACCTGTGACCTGTGACCTGTGACCCTCAGGCCCTTGTAGTCCATTTTAGCCACAGCATCGAACTTGCTAGGGTGAGTGAGGAAGGATGGTTATCTAGAAGCCTGGAAGACTAGAGTTAAGCCAGAGGGTAGATAGGCAGAGGCCCTTGGGTTTTATCCTACAGCCAAGAGGCTTCTGGAGCAGGGGAAGTGATGTGCTTTCAGAACATCTCTGATTCTTGGGTTGGAGGTTAGATTGGAAATGGGTGACCCCAGGCAGAAGGACCCATCAGGAGGCTATCACAATAGTTAAGGCAAGAAAGTGAGGAGGACCCTTCCTAGGGTGTGAGTGTTGAGAAGAGAAAGAGATGTATCTGTGAGCTCAAGATGCGACAAGCATTGCTGCATTACTCTCCATCAGAACACAAACACCAGAAGAGAAGGTCTGTTAATAAAGTCTAATTTCATAACTCCCCACCCCCACTTAGAGAAGGATCTACATACAGAAAACTCCTAATAAATGTTTATGTGAAGAAAAAATGAGCTATTAAAGAATGAAGAAAGAAAGAGAAAGAGAAAAAGAAAGAAAGAAAAAGAAAGAAAGAAAGAAAGAAAGAAAAAGAAGAAATAACAAGAAAAATGGCTGGAGCCCATTGAGGCTGTTTGTTTGGATGCCCCATAACTCTTTCAGGTACCTCAGTTTTTGGTAGAAGTTATTCTGCTTATGGTTGAAAGGAGATGATCTGGAGCAGAGCATGGGAAAGAGTGCACCACACTTTCCAGTAATGTACTTTATTGTCCTTATCTATATGAGAACTCATCAGCGAACTTGGGTGGAAAGAGACTCTGCCAGGAGGAGAAGGTGGCTGTGCTTCAAGATGTTTGTGGCTAGAATACTGGGTGAGTATTTCAAATAAAGAACACCCACAACTTTGACCATCCCCTGTAGAATCAGAGACCCGGAGCTGGGAGGGACCTCAGAGCTCATCTCTGATCACCTCATTTTAGAGAGGAGAAAACTGAGACTCACAGAGGATCAATATCTGCCTAAGGTCGCATGGGTATGAAATAATGACAAAGAATAAACCATGATTGAGGTGTGTGAGTTGGCCTAGCAGTGTAAAGAGTGGTGCCTACGTGGAGTCAGACAACTTGGGTTGAAATCCTGGTTCTGCTCCTTTCTTGGGCAAATCAGTAAAATTGCCTGAGCCTCAGTTTCCCTATTTGTAAAATGATTGGACTAGGGATTGGACTAGATAGCTTTTGAGTCTCTTACAGCTTTAAAAATGATTTCAGACAAAATGGCAAAGTCAGATGCTCTGTAAAAATGTAGGTGCATCCCTGGGGTGGCCTGATGATGGTGATATACCAATAAATAATATTTATAAGGTACTTACTATGTGCCAGGTAATGTACTAAGTACTTTACAATTATTATTTCATTTTATCCTTACAACAACCATGGAAAGAAGGTGCTATGATTAGTCCCATTTAATGATAAGGAAACTGAGGCAAATAGAAGTTAAGGGACATGACCGGGGTCACACACCTATGAAGTGTTTGAAGCCAAACTTGGACTCAAGTCTTTCTGACTCCAGGTGCTCTATGTACTTCACCACTCAGCTGTCCCAATATACCCATTTTAGGGAGTTTTGTGGGCTCTTTCCATAGAATTTTGTTCTCAACTCAGTTAATCCTTTAAATGAATAAGTCCACTGAATTTAATTTTTATATGTTTTTAAAGCTTTTAAAATAAATTTTAAAAATGTATATTTTATCTTTTCTGTGAATCAGAAAAATAAACGTTCTCCTCTGCCAAAGCACATGAGTCCATTTCATGTCTGGTTCTGTTTCTGAGATGCTCGCCCTCTGTCCCTATGAATATTCATAAGCCTCACCAACTGTGCACATTCGCATAGGAGGTGATAACTCTCACACTGCCTGGAAACTGACAGAAGCAAAATCACTGCTGGAGAAAAATATGCAGACCCAGCCAGGGCTGAGTTTTAATGTTTCCAACCAAAATAGCTCCTTGTGCAGGCAGTGAGTCTGAGCTATGATGGGGTGAGCTTCTCACCAGCTGCCTTCCTCCTTGGCATCTTCCTCATCAGGCTCTTGACAAGCACTTTCGTTTACAAAGAGAGGAGTCTAGGGACATCCTGCTATAGTTCACAAACATTCATCAGAACATTATGGGAAGGCATGAAGCTCAGTCCACTGACACAGAAGCAAAAAGACAGTTCCCCTCCTATCTCTGAAGAGAGGAGAACTAGCATCCTTTACCCATTTTAAGTGAAAGAAACTACTGTTTCCCCCTAATAAAGGAACCCTCCTTGCTTTTTGTCTGCAGTTGGTCAGTTGAGAGAGATGATAGGATCCTGGGGCTCAAGTCAGAAGAGACTTTGGAGGCCATGGAGTCTAATTCCCTCATTTTACAAGTGAGGAAACTGAGGCGCATGGAAGTGAAGAGACTTGTCCCAGTTTCCCCAGAGGCAGTAAGCACCCATGGTAAGATTTGAACTCAAGTCCTCTGACTCTGGAGCCACTATTCTAATTCTTGTATCACACTGACCTCCCTTGGTTTCTGTGTATTTGCAAATGGACATTTTAGTGCCTTCCTCTTTGAGGGAGTGATGTCTGCCTATGGATGAAGCATTGAAAAGGAAATGTCAGTGTTTGAGCTAGGAGAGACCTTGGAGGCCAGCAAGTCCTCTCTGTGCTTGACCAGGAAGGCCATTTACATCATCACCTCCCCCATCATCCAGCCTGAGTCGGAACACCTAAAGTGAGTAGGAACCTCTATGTAATGTATCAGCCCATTCCACTTTGGGGTAGGTCTAAATTCTCAAGCCTGTTTTCCTTGCATCAGGTTCAAGTTTGTCTCCTTGTGCATCCTACTCCTGGTCCTGCACTCTGAGCCAAAGGTCGCTGCTGTTGTTCAGTCATTCAGTTGTGTCCAACTGTACATGACTCCATGGACATTTTCTTGGCAAAGATTTTGGAGTGGTTCACCATTTCCTTCTCTATTATGTCCCTATTTACAAATAAGGAACTGAGGCAAATATGGGTTAAGTGACCTCCTCAGGGTCACACAACTAGTAATTATCTGAAGCCAAATTTGAATTCAGAGCTCCCTGACTATAGGCCTAGTCCTATAGTCCACCTGGTGTCCTCTCCAGGGCAAATCTATTCCATTTATCCAGGGGATGGGCCTCCAAATATTTGAAGAGAGCCATCATGTACCAACACCTTCCCATGTTTTTGTTTCTTTAAGGTAAACACCCCTTCCCTAATTTTTAAAATCATAAGGTCAGTTTTGGAGCTGGAAGGCACCTTCAGAGCCATAGAATCTAGTCTTATTTTCACTGAGCCAAACAGAAATTAAGGGACTTGCCCAGGATTACCCAGGTAGTAAGTATTTGAGGCAGGATTTAAATTTTGGTCTTAACTCCAAGTCTCATTGCTCTTCCCACTTTACCATCTTAATTCCTTCAGATGGAGCTTCTAGAGTACAACCTCAAGGCTCTCCTTGGCCATCCTGGCTGCCCTTCTCCATATGCTCCTCAGCTTATCAACATCTTTGTTAAAATATGGTACCCAGATGTGACCATAGCCCTCCACATATTGACTGCCAAGAACAGAGGCCAGAAGACCTACCACCTCCTGGTTCCTAGACACTACATTTCTCTTAATGCAACCAAACATTGAATTAGTTTTATCAGCTACCATGTGACTCATAAAAGTAAACAGTTCACTCAATTCCTCAACTCTTTTTCAGACAAACTCTCCTGTCTGGTATTTGTGAAAGTGATTTTTTTCTAACCCAACTGTAAGGTTTTATGTTAATCCCTATTAAATTTCATGGTAACTACATGACTCAGTGGATAAAGCCTGGGCCTGAAGACAGGAAGATGAATTCCAATCTTGTCTCAAACACTACAAGCTGTGTGACCCTGGGCAAGTCACTTAACCTTGTTGGCCTCAGTTTCCTCACCTGTAAAAGGAGCTGGAGAAGGAAATAGCAAACCCCTCTAGTATCTTTGCCAAGAAAATCCCAAATGGGGTCATGAAGCAGTGGACACAACTGAAATGACTGAACAACAATAAATTTCATCTTATTATAGTCAGTTCAGTGGTAAGACATTTTCAGGCCCAACTCTGTTGTCAGGGGTGTGTACTATCCTAAGCTTTGTGTCAACTGATAATCCCACATCTATGTCATCAATGTCATCATCTAGTTAACTGTCAAAGTTAAATAGCCTCTGGCTAGTCCCTGATATGTGGGACCTCTCCATGGTACTGAACCAGAGAGGATCTTCAAAGTCTAAAGTTAACTCTTAACATCTATTCTGTGAGCTGGGTCATACAAAGCATTTAGAATTCACTTAATTTCCCTTTCATCTAGAGGCAGCCAGGGTGGAGCAGTAGACAGAGTGCTGGGCCTGAAGTCATGAGGAGCTGAGTTCAAATTTGACCTCAGACACTTCCTAGCTGTATGATCCTGAGCAAGTCACTTAACCTTATTTGCCTCAGTTTCCTCCTCTATAAAATGAGCTGGAGGAAATGGCAAACCATTCTAACATCTCTTCATGAAAACTGCAAATGGGGTCATGATGAGTTGGACATGACTAATCAACTAAATAACAATAAACTTTCATCCAGACCACATCTCTCCATTGGGGCTGGCAAACACTTTGTTAAGGTAGTGCAGGATTTAGGACTCCTATTCCAAGCTAACATTTACAATGGCAAAGAGGGAAGATTCCATGTGTCCCCTTAAGTTTCTGAGGATTTTTTTAAACTTAGAAGCCCTGCTATAATATCTCCCAAGGTTATGATAAGAATTAAAGAGATCATGAATGTAGGGCACTCTGCATAAAGTAAGCAGAACCAGGAAAACTATACAGACAATGACTGCAATCATGCGCATGGCAAGACCAATAAAACCCAATTGAACATTTTGGAATTATAAGTTATCTTGGCTCTGAAAAGAGATGAGCATATGTACCTTCCTCTTGTGGGGGCTATGGGTATGAGAGATTGCTCATGCTGTCAGTTAAGGGCAAAATGTTGGTTGGTTTTGCTGAATATTTTTTTCTTTTTTCAATTTTTGTTATAAGGGAAGACTTGATGGGGTGAGGAGGGCATTCCAAACAAAAAACATTGGTTGAAAAATAAAGCACCTTCCAAACCTTATATAAATATCAACTATTGGTGGCATGAAGAGAAATGAATCCTTACTAAAGCAAATATGGATCTGTGCCAATCCCTGTGAGTGCTCCAACTAGGGTAAGATGTCCAGAGATTTTCCTCAAAGCACCAAATTTTGAAGATGCACAAATTTAAAATAATGATTTTAAAAAGATTATTCATTCTTAAAATGTGTTATTTTCCATTTAAATTTACATTTTAGCAGTGCCATTCACTCCTTCGGGAGAAGAGACACAACCCAGCTTAGGACCTACTGAGCAAGAAATATTAGTCAACCTACAGAGCTTCCTGATGGTGCTTCCATCCCCCAATAAGCAGAACAGCAGATGCTTTCCTACCTAGTCTGCCAGCCCTTCTCTACCCCAGGGAGCTATCATCACAGCAGGGGTCTTTCAGGTCTGGCAGTCATACCTGGGGTTTCTTCTTCCTCCTTCGCACCTGAAATTGCCTTCCTTATTTATTATAATTTTTCACATCCTAAATGGATGAATGAATAAAAAAAAGTATTTATTAAGCAAATTCTGTGTTAAGCATGAAATACAAGTACATGTTTCAGATAAATGACTCATGGCTTACCAGACTGATTAGCAGACATGTTTCCTACTGCTTTCTGCAGGCATCAAAGTTGCTTGGTTCGGCTCTGACTCCAAAGATGACCCTTCATAAGATGAAGGTTGTGCAAGTGATCATGAAGAGTTTCTCCTCTCTTCTCTTCTGCCTCTTTCTTCTAATACTTCAGGGTTCTATGAGTTTGTGAGCGTAAGCAGTCCTACCTTTACTGGTGCCCTAACCCCCTATTCCCACAACATACCTGCAGTGATTATCTTTAAGAGCTGCTGTTGTCCGATGTGGCCAACTTGGTCACAGATCTCCCCAAACTTTTCTAAGATTATAAGCTCACAGATTCAGAGCTGGAGGGGATGTCACAGACCCCCTCCAAACCTTTCATTTTACAGATGACAACCTCCCTGTGGACTGAGGAGGTTAAAGAAATTACCTAATGTCACATAATCAGTAAATGTCAGAAGCATGACCTGAACTCAGGTCCTGTGACTCCAGAATGAGTGCTCTTTCCACTCTATAGATGTAGCATTGGTTCTGACTTGAGAGGCTTCTTTATCCAACTTGCCCATTTTACAGATAAGGAAACTGAGGCAGAGAACAATTAAGTGACCTAATACCATAAGATCATAGATGTAGAACTGGAAGGGACCTTGGAGACAACAGAAGGAAACTGAAGCCTAAGGACTGGAAACAATATGCCCAAGGTCTCACATGGGATCACACATCTAGAGTCAGAAAGAACCTCAATATGGGCCATCTCCTGTCACTATGCCTTTGTACAAGCCAAGAATACCATTCCTACTCCACTGTCCTTCAGGTTCTTTGGTTCCTTCAAGGCCTAGTTTAGATGCTACTTTCAAGGGATCATTTGCTTCTCCCTCATTTGTGAGTGCTATTGCCCAATGGGATTACCTTGTGTCTACTAATTTCTGTGTATTCTCTAATCTTACATTAGTATATAAGCCTTCCTGAGGACAGTAACAATTTTATTTTTATTTTAGTGACTATAGTACAGGTGTATTATACAGAGTAGGTGCCTGATAAATATCTTTTGGATGAAATTAAAAGCTCCATACTCCGCCAACCTCCATTTCTGGTCAATGTGCTCTATAAGGCCTTCATATCACGTCTTACATTAAGTACTCATTGATAATATGGTCCAGCCAACATACACCCACCATGTGCCCCCACTACCATTATCTTTTGGGTTATCCATGGGTTCTAAGTTTTTAAGTATATAGTATAGGTGAGAGAATATTTGTGGTGAAAACATAGGTTTTTCCATCCAGAAGCTATCTGGGACCATCACAAGTGCTGAGTCACTTCTGAAGTAAAATCCAGCTCCGTAACTATTTCTAACTCTAAATTAACCCTAATTAACTAACCCTAACCCATTGAACTCTAAAGCTAGATCATTAACTATGGGCAATTTCTATCCAAAGTCTATGTATCAATGGATTGATTCAATGAATGGTCCTTCATGTTCCACATGGAGCAGGCTGGGAATCTGCTCTCTTCATCCACTTGGTTTTTCCTTCATGAATTACTTGACTGATTTTCCATAGAATGGCCATTAATATCAATGAAGAAGCCCTATAGTATTCTTCTTGGGCTTGATGTAAACATGACAATGTCATAGACAAACAGGTGCATCTGGAGGAGGAGAATAAATATGTGGTTTCATTTAATGTCCTTGAGTCTCTGTGTCCCACAGATGACTATGTGGGTGCCAGCTGCTGTCCCCTGAATGATTAAGTCTGGTGGTTATTTCAAGCCATGTACATGGGAGATGTTAAAGTTTCATAGATAGGTTAGCTTCTCTATAACCAACCAGCAACCTAAGCTCTGCCTTGCCCCTATCAACACGCATTATGAGCAGGATGAAAATCACCCCTGAGGACAGTCAGGCATTTATTTGTTAATTTATGGGATGATTTGCCCTTTTCTAACAGGGGATGGGACCACTGATTGTTACAGTGGAAAGAGAGATGGATTTGGCATAAGAGAAGCCAGGTGCAAATTTCACTCTGCTACTTCATAAGCTGTGGAACTTTTGGCAATCACTTTGTCTCTTTGGGCCTCAGTTTCTTTATCCATAAAATAACGTTCTTAGAAAAGGCTTAGATGACCTATGAGATCCCTCTGATCTTGTGACAGTGGGATCTGACTCATCCTGCTTCATAAAGCATTTCATTAGTGTGTGTGCTTGTGTTGTATTCTCAGGAGGGTCAAAAGAACATTCTGTCCAACATATCTCTGTCCCTCAAGGGCCATATGGAAACTTGTCCATGCTAACTGGATCACAACATTAGGTTACCCAATTGCATATTAGCATGAGTTCATTTATCTGATTTCACATCTGATTTATCTGATATCCACCTTCTCCTCCCTCAAATCAAGATCTTAAAAGCATGGGATAAACACAAGATTAAGTTATGATGGGAAAGAAAGGAAGGAAGGAAGGAAGGAAAGAAGGAAGGAAAGAGGAAAGGAAGGAAAGAAAGAAGAAAGGAAGGAAGGGAGAAAGGGAAAAAAAACATAGTGTCTATTATATGCCAGGCACTGAGATAAGTGCTAGGGTCAGACTTAGCAGGGTACAATGCACAAAGAAGGCACTTAGTAAAATGCTTATGGAAGCAAAGGAAGAGAAGGGAAGGAGACTAGGCTGATTGGGATCCTGCCATTGGGCATCCTAGGCTCTTAGAGGACAGGTACTAAAAAGGGGAAGTGACCATAAGGGAGAAGAGCTAAGAGGAACAAGCCCCAGCCAGACCCAATCATAGGCACAGAGGATGGAGGTGGGGATCTGGAGGAATCAATGATTTAAGCAGGTGGTGGTAGAGTGTATAGTTGGGGGAAAGAATCTCACTGTATGAACTGTTCTTTTCTACTTCTACTATTTATTGATGACTTGATGAGAATACTCTGGGCCTTTTCCACTGGAGGAATATACCTCAGTGGGTGATCCAGCTGCTCAGTATGGGAACTTCCACCATCAGTGCAGAATTCCATTTCATTCAAGCCTTCCCTTCCCATGCATCCTTGTTCATGGTCCCTTATCAATCCTCTATGGTTGCCCTAAGCATCGCAGTGGTGGTTGGTCTTTTGGCCTTTCACAGGCACCAGAGCAGTTCTTTGGCCATTCTCTGTCATCTCTTACTTGGATGAAATGATAAATTCACTCACTTTCCAGATCAGATGCTTTTGGGATGATACATTCTACAGCAAATTTTCAGCATATAGTCAACAGGCAGCAGCTGAATTGTGCCCCCAGGCAACTTACCACTGCTTTGTGGATGGCCCATAAGGTGGATGCTTTGAGAATTATGGTAGCCTGTGACAGGTCGTCAAATAACATGAACAACAGAATACAGAAAAGTCATGGATCTACTATTTCATTGGTATATAGAATTCCCAGAGGAGGAAATTCCCTCTACCAAGACAGGCTGACACCTCTTTTGTCCCTTAGAGTCCCAGAAAACTTCTTAGAGCAATCATGAGTGAAGTGACTTTCTTGGCTTGGGGTCACATACTCTGTCATATGTGTAAGAGACAGGACTTAAACCCATGTCTAGAAAGTCCTAGAAAGTTGCCAAAAGGACTGAGGCTAAATGTCTTGCCCAGGATTCCACAGGTATTATTTTTCAGAGGCAAGAATTATCATTCTTTAAAAAATCTGGGCTTTTGTGTAAGATGCAGCTTGGCATCATGGAAGGGGATGCACAGTTCCCAAATGTGACTCTGTCAACTCTTCTCCTTCAATTTAATTCTAACTCTAACTCACTGTTCATCTGTACTGTTCGTTCAATGTACTAGCTCAGGGGACCACCTGGCCAACTACAAGTCATTATCTAGGCAGTTTTCATCCACTTGAGTTTCCCTGGATGGATTGTTTGGTTTACCTTTGATTCTTATTTGAGGACCCACAATGCTCTGGGGCTTGAGGCAATCGGTAAAATATTGCCCCTCACACAGGAAATGTTGAAGACTAATGTGGAATAGAGGGAAGAAAGGAAGGGAAATCATTATTTCACTATATAAATCATTTCCTTCCTGACTCATTATGCTTTTTTCAGAAAGTATAATTTCCTTCCCCAAACGCTGTTTCTTTCTTTTCCTTGGCATATTCTTATACTCTGTCAAACAGATGACAATGTCCTTTAAAGAAAATTGTGCATTAGCTAGTTAGTAATTCCTGAGGTTATGCCTCCTCCTAGCATGAGCCAGGCTAATGTAAAAATAGTCTTTACAGAAAGCTTTTGTGTCCAAGGCAAGTTGTTATTCTAAACTGTGGGTTTCTTTAATATGTGTGTGTGTGTGTGTGTGTATTCCTGAGACTATTTCTCATAAAGCAAGATTTTATTCAAAGGGTTCCTTTTGTCATTGGACTGAAAAAGCAATATAAATAGTGCCCTCAAGTCACCCTGCTTCCTTGTGTCTCAAAGATAATGACAGCCCTTGGTGTACTTGGTATGTGAACATTCAGAAACCTACTGCTCATATCCTGGTCATTAAATGGGATGGAAATCATGCTGCTAAATCAGGCTGCTCAAATGGAAAACCACCTAGCAAATGGAGGGGTAGGAAGGAGGAAGAAGGTGATGCAAAGTTCCAAAGGTCAAACAGCCAGTCAGTTATAGCACTATGCCTGGTACATGGGAAGTACCTTCTCCTCCTCCTCTTCCTCATCATCACCATCATCATCCATCTCTGCAGCTAGGAAGGCTGTGAGAAATGTCACTCTGGGGGGAATCCACAGTGCACCCAGACCAGCATCCTGTCTTTCCAAGAGACACTTCACCCTCCACTGAAGAAAATCAGACATCTTTCTGAGCTGCACTAGGGAGGACTGAGAAATGTGTGGCAGGAATGCCATAAAGGGGAGGCCTGTTCAGGTCCTTCTATTCAGAAGCAGATAGGAGGCACAGTGGAGAGACTACTGAATCTGAAGATAGATGGGGATTCAAATCCTATCTTAGACACTTATTGACTGTATAGACTAGGGCAAGTCACTTTAACCCCTGTTTATCTCAGTTTCCTCCTCCGTAGATAAGAATCACAATAGTATCAACCTTACAAGATTGCTATAAGCATCAGATAATGTACACAAAACACTTCATAAACTATAAGGCAATATATAAATGTCTGCTAATACCATTATGATTTAGGTGAGGAAGGATGAGTCCTTAGCCTCCTTCCTGCTCTGAGACTCTATGAATGTCAGAAGCCAAATCTTAGTCATCAAATCATCAAATGTTCAGGCTAAAAGGTACCACCCCAGTCTAGAAAGTGCCTGTCCCAAAGTCCCCAGCCTGTGGGTACATTTGCTGTTTGATTCTATAGAGGAGCAAGTTGAGGTCCACAGAAGGGCAATGGACTTAAGATCATAGATGAAGTTCTAAGCAGATCCCACATCAACTCATTAGACCATGAGCTCCTTGAAGACAGGGACTGTCTTACTTTCCTTGGTATCCCCAGAGCTTAGCATTGTGGATAGCACTTAGTAGGAGCTGAATAAATGTTTATTAACTGGATTGACAATGACTCCTCATGGTTAAAAAGGGAAATTGTTTTTTTTCTTTATCTCCATTTTATTAGCTAAGGGTATAGAGGCTTGAAGGTATTAAGTGACTTGTTCAAGGTCAACCAGACAATAAATGACTGGGACCAGACTAGGACCCAGGTCTTCTGTCTTCTAGCTCAGTACTATTTCCATCACCCACTGACTTCATGATTTTATAAACTTGGGTTGTAGAATACATGTTAGAGAGTAATGTGTGAGATTAGAAAGGTAGGCATGGGCAAGGTTGGGACAAGTTGTAAATGGAGGATTTGAGATTGGATGCCTAAGGTAATAAAGGAACCACTGGAGGTTACTGACCAGGGAGGCGGCAGGGTCCAACCTACACTTTGACAGCTTGGTGGAGGATTCATCAGAATAGGGAGAGAACTGAGGCAGAGAGAGGGACCAGGAGGCTCTGGGAAGTGATGAGGGACCCCAGCTAAGGATGTTGGCAATGTGAATGGAGAGAAGGGGGTGGAGGGAGAAATGACAAGAATTTCCAATTGAGTAAGTTGAGGGAGAATAAAGAGTTGAAGATGACCCTGAGGTTATGGTCCCGAATAGCAGAGATCATGGGGAGTGCCCTCATAAGTAAGTTTTTGGGGGGAAGTTGGAAGATAATGATGAGTTCTGTTTTGGACAAGTTTAGTTTCTGATTTTTACAGGAATTCAAAGGGTCAAATAGGAGAGAAAAGGGACAGGAGCTAGGAAAAGAGATAAGGGAATATCTGGGTAGTGATGATAAATGAAATCATTAGAGCTGTTGAGATCCCCAAAGAAAGAGTAGAAGGAGAAAAGAAAAGAGAGCCCAGGAGAGAAGAGCAGGCACACCCAGGGTTAGTGAGCATGACATGGAGGAAAACCCAGTAAAGGAGACTGAGAAGGAGCAGTCAGCTGAATACAGCAAAGAGCAGGGTCATGAAAAATGAGAGGAGGAAAGTATCCAGGAGGAAAAGTGATCATCAGTGCCAAAAGTTGCAGAACTGGCAACAAAAGGCCATTCAACTTGGAAATTAAAGGCTTATCAGTAATTTGGGAGGGAGAAAGGGAGGGGGCAGAACAGAGGGAGAGACAGAGAGACACAGAGACAGAAAGAGAGAGTGAGAGAGAGAGAGAGAGAGAGAGAGAGAGAGAGAGAGAGAGAGAGCAGTTTTAGATAAACAAGAAAGTTGGATGTTCCAGAGATTTTTCCAATGTTCTGATGAACCACTTTCACAGGTCACCTGTCCAACTATACTATAATTCAGGGGCAACAAAGAAAATTGCTCGGCTTGTCCAAGTTCATGATCTGCAATATGCTTGAAGAAAAGAGGACTATGACTTCTAGCTGCCTCCTCCCAGGATGCCTCATGATGGTATCCAAGGTCTTGTTCCTTTGGGTCACTAAACTGAAGCCAATCTTCCAACCTCAGACTCTAATGATGCTCAGACTCTTTCATGAAGTCTTCAGCATCTGACTCAGGTCATTTTGGGGGTGTTTCCTCCGTTCCAAGTCTCTGCCTACAATGTTCTCTTGCCTTCCCTTGCCCAGAGATGTCTCCTCCCACACCAGACCTTCCCTGATTCCCCTCTCTCCCCAACAGGGCTTACTATTCTCCCTCCTTCCAACATTTATTCAAATTTATTTCGTATATTTTCTATATTCATCTGTGTATGTGTTTTCTTCCAGTATAAAGTAACGTCCCTGAAGGTAGGGGCTATTTAGTTGATTTTTTTGATTGTTTCAGTATCTCCAGTGCCTTGAACATAAATAGTAGCTGCTCAGTAACCTGGTGGATGACCTTACCTTCACTTTAGGGCAGTTTTTTCAGGGCCTTAGTTGGCATGAAATCATCTCTCAAACTGTGTAGGATCTGGTCTTTGATCACTGGACTGCAGTAGATGCCAGGGTCTCAGTGTGCTGCCAAAGGGTCAGACCTTTACACAAAGGGTGGTCAATCTCTTTGCAGTTGGCTGGCATTTCAGGCAGACCCAGGACTCAGATGAATTTCCATGAAGCCACACTCTCTACAGCCAGGAGAAAATGTCCTCTATCCTGACTGAATTGGTTTTTGTCAGAAAGAAAACAAGGATCCTGCTTCTCGGTTGGTTCCACTGTGAGTCTGCAGCTCCTGAATGTCCCAGATGCCCAAAAGAATCCACAATTTCTCTCATTCTGTGACTTAGTTCAACATATATTTTATATTTTTAACTTTTGAAATTGTTTCCTTGATTTTTTGTTATTATTTCATGATATTGCCCCCACCATTATTATAACAAAGTACAGATATTCCAGACAGATGGCCCCACTGACCATGCTTAATAGGGCATACATTGCCTCTTCTCAGGAGTTCACCACTGCTATGTAGAGAAGGGGAAAAACTCAGTATTTTTCAGAAGTTTACGTGAAGTGTCTATGGGTCTTTGAAGTCATGACACAGCTGTGTTCCTTCCCCTCCCCACCCCAGTGGGGCCCCCAGCCAGTCTGTCAGGTTTCTCAGTCACTAACCAGAGTCATGGGATGTAGCAGGGACCTGAATTTCCAACAGGCTCTAACTTTTTTTTTGACTGCCTTTTGCAGGGTGGTTTTAAGACACAAAAGTTTTCCAGACTGTGATATCTGATCCCTCCTCCTTGGAGAAGGCAAAATGATTCCTGCAGCTGCCATAGTGAAAAATTAATTCTTTCATTTTTCCATGTCGAGACTCTTTTCCTTTATATGAAAAATACAGGACGTGGTATTTATTTCATTGACCAGGCTCATTCTTCCATCATCGGGCTTACACAGACATATAGGGCAAATATAATTGGGCACCAAAAGTCCCTAGGTTGAGTTTACAGTAGGAGAAAGAGGAAATGGGTTGATGGAGCCTGGGTGCTGTTATTTTTCTGCATGATTTCAGAGAATGGAGCCATATTTTCATCTTGGCAAGCTCTACTTTCCTTTGTGAGATTCATACCATCATTATTGGGTCTGTGGATTCCTGACCCCATGAGAAACTAGGCAAGGAGGTAAGTTCACATTTTTACTAAATCCTGGGCCTAACCCAGTGCCTGGTACATAGAATATTCTTAAGAAATGTTTCTTGATTAATTGATACTGGTTATCTCTTCTCCCTATTCCCAACATACTACTTAATTTTGTGTCTTTCAAGCAAAATATAGTCAAATATTTTAATTGTCAGAATTGTTATTGTTCAGTCCTGTCTGACTCTTCATGGGCTCATTTGGGATTTTCTTGGCAAAGATCCTGGTTTGCCATTTCTTTTTCCAGCTCATTTTCCAGATGAGAAAACTGAGGCAAACAAAGCTAAGTGACTCATCCAGGATCATGCAGCTAGTAAGTGAATGAAGATGACTCTTCAGGTCTAGCACTCTGTCTACTGTACCATCTAGCTGCCCAAATCAAATATAAAATATTCTGTTTAGCTTTTAAGGCTCTTCATGCCCTAGCTGCTTCCTACCTTTCCAGGCTTCTTACACTTTCTGTCTCTTCCAACACTCTATGAGTCAGGGACACTGGTCTCCTCACTATTCCTCACACCAGACTCAGTGTCTGTTCACTGAATTTCCCCCTGCCTCAGCACTCTCCCCATCCCCAGCGCTGCCTTCTGGATTCTCTAGACTCTTTTAAGACTCAGTTCAAAACTTCCTTTCTTTCTGCAGGAGACCTTGCTCAGTTTTTTCACTCTCCTAACATCTTCTCTCTGAGATGATCTTCCCCTTAGACTGTATGCATATAATCAGTATTTGCATCATTATCTACCTGTGGTTCTCCCCCCTTTCCCACCCCCCAACTAGGATGTGAATTCCTTGAGGAAAGGAAGTATTTTTGCTGTCTTGGTCAGGCCTCATTGACTGTATCCCAATGAGTATGTCTAGTCCTGGATCTAAAATCTATCACCCTCCTCTTTGGGAAGTGGAGAGCATGGTCCTCATCAATCTCTCCCATTACAGTTGGCCATTGATCAGAATTCTTATGTCTTTTCAGTGTTTTTATAATTGTTTAAATTGCTCCCCTGGTTCTCCTCACTTCACCCTGTGTTAGTTTATCCAGGTCTTCCCAGGTTATTCTGAAACCATTGGCAGGCTATTTATTGAGCAGTGATTTATACTCACTCAATAGGCCACCACTGCTTCTTTGCCTTGGGGCACATGTGGAAACGTGGACCCACCTCCCACAATGACTTACAATTTGCTTCAACAAAAAAATAAACAACTTTCAATCCCCAAACTACTTCAAATTTCATTATTGCTTACAATACAGAATTACTCTAGCATGTTCAGGTTTGGTCATTCTTCAAGACATGGGCAGCCTTTTAGTCTCTAGTTTTTTGCCACTATAAAAAAAATGCTGCAACAAATAGTTTGGTACATTTGGGACCTTTTCCTCTTTCCTTGATGCTGTGGGGTATTAGATCTCCAATCCATCCTTTACACTGACTGCCAAAATAGTCTTCTTATGGCATGGGTTTTGCAAAGTCAGTTCCCTTCTCAAAAACCTTCTTCAGTAGCTGCTTTTTGCACTAGAATAAAACAAAAACTCTTCAGCTGGCATTAAAATCCCTTCAGAATCTAGCTTTAACCTCCCTTTCCAGTCTTATTCCACATACTCCCTTTGGACATGCTGTTTCACACTGAATTACTACTTGTTCCTAGAATTTGAAATTCTATCTCCTACCTCCTTGTATTTCCACAGACTGCACTCCTTATTTTTTTCAGGTCTCTGTCTCCTCATCCCAAACCCTGCCATCTTCTCTAGGATATTGTGCTCTCTGTCTCTCTGTCTCTGTCTATCTGTCAGTCTGTCTGTCTGTCTGCCTCTCTCTCTCTCAAACAAAGCAAAAATGAAAATACATCCAGACCAACCCCAATCTCTATTGTCTTATCTCTCCCCTCCTCAGTCACTCTTCTCAGTGCCTCCACTTTCTCTCCTCTCACTTTCTTCCAAATCCTCTGCTGCCCTTTTTACTACCTCATCACTCAATTGAAACAACCCCCTCCAAAGTTACCAATGACCTAATTACGTCATCTAATGGCCTTTT
The DNA here is from genome assembly GCA_028658325.1 of Potorous gilbertii. Lineage (NCBI taxonomy): Eukaryota > Metazoa > Chordata > Mammalia > Diprotodontia > Potoroidae > Potorous > Potorous gilbertii. The sequence continues at coordinate 292,613,914 of CM053770.1, read as the reverse complement.
CTTAATCCTTATCTTTCTTGACATCTCTGCAACCTTTGACACTAACAAGCACCCTCTTCTCTAGATTTTATTTTTTTAATTGGCTCCCTCCTATTTGTCCTCCTACATGGGGATAATTGATCCTTATCTCTGATGGATCTTCATCCATGTCACATCCATGGGTGTCCTATGGGGTTCTGTTCTGGGATCTCTTCTTTTTCTACGTTCTCTCACTTGATGAGTTCATCAGTTCCCATGGATTCAATGATCACCTTTATGCAGATGATTCCCAGATGTGTATATCCAGCCCCAATTCTTCTCTTAGTTTCACTTTCACATCACCTGCCTGGATGTGCTACAGACAACTCAAACTCAACATGTCCAAAACAGAACTCATCACCTTCCCTCTCCTTCCTCACAAAAGAAACCACCTTCCCTCTTTTGAATTCCCCTAGTAGTGTTTGAAGCTACCACCATCTTCCCAGTCACTGCCGTTTATACCCTGGATGACATTTTCAACTCCTTATTCTCCTTCATTCTCTGTATCCAGTTGGTTGTTAACTTACTACTTTCCAAACAGCCCTCATACATATCTCCTTTCTTCTGTACAAATGGCCATCCCCTTAGTTCAAACCCTCATTACTTCATTCCTGGATTATCATTGCAAGAACCCTCTTGTATTGCCTAATGATTGTCCAAAGGTGGATATTTGACCATGTCACCTCTACTCCACAAACTGAAGTGACTCCCTATGACCTCCAGGTTAAAATGAAAATCCCTTTCTGTTATTTAGAGCCCTTCACAATGTGGCCCCTTCCCATCTTGCCAATTTTCTTACACTTGATTCCTCTCCATACTCTCTTCAAGGCAGCTACACTATGCTGTTCTTGAACCCCACTCCATTTTCTGTGGCTTCCTTCCCATGAAGGGAGTAGTTGTCCCCATTCTTGGAATTCTTTCCCTCCTCCACTTTACCTCTTGGTTTCCTCTAAGCTTCAGCTCAGATTCCACTCTTACCCCCATCCCATATAAGCTGACAGCTTTACATCTGCTCCTCCTGCATCTTCTGGGCACCTGGCTGCTTTTCTGTTGTCTCCTCCCCGGATGGTAGGCACTACTTTGCTTTTTTGTAATCCCCAGTACTTAGCACAGTGGCTGACACATAGTAGGTACTTCATAAATGTTTCTTGACTGACTCTAAATCCATAATCCTATGACTGTTGTTCCCTATCCAGTACTGGTATCACTTTCTGTCTTGTATGAGGCATCTCTGGCTACCTGGAATCTCACTAGCATTCATTGTAATACATTGCCTAACCCATGTAAGTAAAACCTGGTACCTTGCATTCAGCCAATGGGTGCTTTGTTTGGGATACTGTGGACAAACTGGGCTCCTGAAGTCCTTGTTTAAATGGCTTCTATATCCCTGAGGGTTTGGGGCTTAGGTTCCCCTTCTCTTATCAAGTGTCAGCTCCCTTGACTGGACCAGAGGATATGCTCTGTAATGGTTGGGTTAGACCAGCAGACACCCGACTCATAGCCTGGGGTAAGATGGGGGAGGGGAGAAGACATTGCAACTCTGGTTATTATCTAGTGTTATCTCCAGTCCTTTGGGGCCATTCAGATCTGTGGGGCCTGATCAGAGAATTAGACCTTGTAAACAATGGTCTCTGTGTCCCTTCAGAGCGGGAACAATTAGGGAAGTGTGTATTCACTCACTGGTCCAGGAAACTGCCATCCAGCCTCTCCACCTCCAGCAACCATCTCCTCTCCTCCCCCCCACCCCGAATTTCCTATCCCATTCCAGAGTGCCTTTATCAAAGATTCAGACTTCTGTGTCCTTAGTCTAGCCGTTCTGCAAATTTTCCACTATCAATCTCTCCAAGGAGGCTAGGTGAAGTAGTGGACACAGTGCTGGGCTTGGTGTCAGGAAGACCTGAGGTCAACTATGACCTCAGACACTTACTAGCTGTGTGGCCCTGGTCAAGTCACTTAACCCTGTTTCTCTCAGTTTCGGAAGGAAATGCAAACCACCTCAGTATCTTTGTTAAGAAAACCCCAAACCAAATTATGAAGGGCTGGACATGATTGAATAACAACAATCTAACTCAAATAGGCTGGAACCTCAAATTGGAACACCATTCCACCCTGCCTCCACACAACTTTAGAAAATTCAATTTGGGGGTTTTGATTTTTAAATGTACTCTATATGACAACTGTAATAAGATATAAACTCCTCAAGGTCAGGGATTATTTCCATTATTGTGTTTATTTCCCTAATCTAGCACAGTGTCTGGCATGTACTAGCAGCTAAATAAATGTTTCTTAAATTGAAATGAATTCTGTCCTTTTAGAAAGTGGCACTGGCTTTTAAAGACCAGGATCAGGCCCCGAGTTCAAATTCCTTTCTAAGGCTTGATTCCTAACTGAGTGACTTTGAACAACTCATTTACCTTCCCTGGGCAAATTTCTCATCAGTTTCCTCATTTGGAAAATTTGACTAGATTTCTTGCCACGCTCTTCCTATGAGCTGAATATGGTTCTGAAACTCAGATCAGAGAGAAACAAAACAGAGAAAGAACAATATCTCTAATGAATGCCCATATAAAATGTTGAATAAAACATCAATGAAGAGGTCATAATATATTTAAATGATTATACATGATAAACTGGTTTAATTTATAACAAAAGTGAATGTTTCATCCAATATTTGGCAAACACACATGCACACAAAGAGACCATATTAATAATATAAACAATATAAATTACATGATAAATTAATGGATACAGATTTTTTGACAAAATACAGCTTCTATTTCTGCTTTTAAAAATTTAAGTATAGCAATAAATAGATTGTAATGTTGCAAATAGTATCTGTCTAATATCAATAGATAGCTTTAGCTATAATGATGAAACACTGGAGGCCTTTCCAGTAGCACTAGAAATGAACTGAGGATGCCCACTGTCGCCAATATTGTTTTTATGTCATTCTAGAAATCCCAACCATAACATTACAAAAAAAACCAAAACAAAACAAAACAAAAAAACCTGAGGAAATAAACAAAGGCAAAGAAAAATCAAAATGCTCTTTTTTTTTCAATAAAATGCTGGTATACTTAAAAAAAAAAAACTTACAAAGTCAACTAAATGCTAACTGAAACAATAACCAGTAATGTAGCAGTATATAAAATAAACCCACAAAATTATCAGATTTTTTGTTCATTACCAACAATACCCTGCAGGAAGAGAAAAAAAAAGAAATTCCATTCAAAATAAATAAAGAATCTATAGTCTAGCTACAAAGACACATACAGGAATTGTATGGACATGATTTCAAAAACTGAACAAAATAATTGGAGAAATATAAATTGTTTATGGTTGGGTTATGCCAATATGACAAAAATAACTATCCTATCTAAGTAATTTGTTTATTCAATAATGTTGGTTGGTTGGTTGTTGTCCTTTGTCATCAGAGAGGAACAAAATGACATCACCATGATAAACTCAAGTTTCAATGTGTCCAGCTATGACTGATCAGACCAATATGATTTCAGAATTCTCTTACCACAGACTGAGCACAGATAGTCTATGTGAACATTTGGGGTAGATACTCCAAATCTGTACATCCTATGTTTCCTTTGTACTGTTTCACTTCTGCTTTGCTCATAGAGCACAGCACCCTTTCTGATGCAGGCATGGCATGCTGAGTGGTCTTGTGCCAGTGTCTCCCATGTTGCCCAGTCAAATCCAAAGTCCTCGAGAGAGACCTTGAGAGTGTCCTTGTGTCGCTTCTTCTGACTACCATGTGATTGCCTGCCCCATGTGAATTCTCCATAAAATAGTCTTTTTGGCATGAGTACCTTTTGCATTCAAACAACGTGGACAGACCATTGGAATTGCACTCTCTGAAGCATAGTTTGAATTCTTGGCAGTTAATTTGATGTCTTATCCTGCCAAGTGATCTTCAAAATCTTCCTAAGACAGTTCAAATGGAAGCAATTCAGTTTTCTGGCATGGTGCTGGTAGATTGTCCATGTTTCACAAGTATACAACAATGAAGTCAGCACAATGACTCTGTAGACCTTCAGTGTGGTAGTCAGTCTAATACCTCTTCTCTCCCATTCTTTTCTTAGGAGTCTCCCAAACATTGAGCTAGCTCTGGCAATATGTGCGTCAATCTCATCGTCAATGTGTACATCCCTGGAAAGTACACTACCAAAGTAAGTGAACTTATCCACAATATTCAAAACTTCTCCATCTGTTGTAACTGATGATTCCATGTATGGTTGTGTGGTGGTGGCTGATGGAGCACCTGTGTGTTCTTGGTGTTAATTATTAGGTCAAAATTAGCACAGGCAACAGAGAATTGATCCATATTTTGCTACATCTCTGCTTCAGAAGTTGCATTGAGTGCACAATCTCTGTAAACAGAACATCATGCACCAACACTCCTTCCACTTTGGTCTTGGTTTGTAGCCTTTTCAAATTGAAAAATTTATCATCAATAAGGTTGTTGACTTTGATGCTGTGTTCATCCTCATTGAAAGCACTTGATAACATGGCTGAAAACATCATGCTAAAAAGCATGGGAGCAAGCACACAGTCCTGTTTCACTCCACTGGTGACTGGGAAGGCATAAGAGCATTGTCCATTATCCAGAACCTGGACAAACATGCCATCATGAAATTGATGTACGATACTGATAAACTTCTCTGGGAAACCAAATTTTGACATAATTTTCCATAGGCCCTCATGACCAACAGTGACAAAGGCCTTGGTCAGATTGACAAACATTGTGTACAGACCTCTGTTCTGCTCCTGGTATTTCTCCTGGAGTTTTTGGGCAGCAAACACTGTATCCACTATTCCTTAGTCCTTTCTGAATCCACACTGGCTCTCAGGTAGATGACCATCTTCCAGGTGAAGGAATTCAATAATGTACCAAATATACCAAATAATGTACCAAACTACCAAATAATCACTTTACAGAATAAGAAAAAAATAACAAAATTTAACTGAAGACAAAAAAAAGGATCAAGAATCTCAAAGGAAATAATTTTAAAATTGTGAAAGAAGCAAACCTAGTAATAACAAATATAAAAATATATTGGAAACTTTTTGATATTGGTTAAAAAATAGAAAAGTTTATTCATAAAATGAGTTAGGCACACAAGAATCAGAAGCAAACTAACACTGAAACACAAGGCTGGATAAACCTAAGCACTCTAAATACTGGAGTAAGGATTCATTATTTCACACACAAACACACACACACACACACACACACACACACACAGAAAGTCTGGGAAAGCTGGAACATAGTCTGGCAGAATTAGGTTTAGACCAGCATTGCATACCATATACCACAATAAGCTCCAAATGGATAGAGGATGTAGACATAAAAGGCAATATCATAAACAAATAGGAGGAACAGGGAAGGAAAAGTCTTTCACAACCTAGAAAGGACCACAGAAGATAAAATGCACAATTTTGGTTCAATAAAACTGAAAAGTCTGTAGAATCAAACAAAATAAATATAGTCAGAATTAGAAGAAATATAATGAACTGGCAGAATAGTAGCAAATTTCTCTGATAAACTTCTGATAGCCTAGATATTTAAAGGAAAAATACAAATATATAACAATTATCATTCCCCAATAGAGAAGTGGTCAAAGGACAGAACTATTTCAAGAGAAAAAGGCAATCTACCAACAAACAACGGAAAACATAATTCAAATCATTAATATAAGAGAGATGCAAATTGAAGCAACTCAGACACTCTACCTAACAACTTTCAGAATGGCAAAATGACTAAAAAAAAAAAATGGAAAATAGCAACTCTAGGACAGACACACATATACACTGCTGAGAAAGAATTGTTCCAAGCATTCTGGAAAGAAACTCCTATCTATGCTCCTAAAGTTACTAGACTAAGCATACCCTTTGAGCATATTACATGCATATTACTACTGCACTTAAGTCTCCAAGGATATAAAAATAAAAAGGAAAAGACACCCCCCATATGCAAAAATATTTATAGCAACTCTTTTTTTTCAGTAGCAAAGAACTAAAAAGAAATTATATGCTTGTCAACTGGGAAATGACTGAACAAAATGTATTGAATGATGGAAGGCACAGGCTCTGGGAAGACTGGAAGGGTTTATATGAATTGACACAGAAGGAAGGGAGCAGGACCAGGTGAAAAAAATATTCCCTGATTACAGTACTGTCAAATAAAGCACTGCCAAAGACTTTAAGGACTCTGATTAGTGCAAAGAATTCCAGAAGACTGAGGTGATGAACTGGTGGTGCAGATTCGCCATACATTTTCAGAAATAGCCAATGTATTCAGTTATCTTGATATACTTACTTGTTATAAGGTAGGGCTTTTTTATTCCTTTTGGAGGTGGGAGAAAGGAAAGTGTGGAAGGAGAGTGATAGTGATCCTAATAAAAGAAAAGAAACAGAAGAGAATTAATAGATGATTAAAAATAAACAAAAGAGCATAAAGATGTTTAGAAAGGGACATAGGTAAACAAGATAGCATTGAAACTACCATATCAAATTTGAAATATTAAAAAAGCAGGTTGTAACCAAGAAAAAATACTGTCCATAAAAGTGCATGGTTTTGTACACAATCATCTTTTCCAGTTATTCTTTGTATATTGCAATGTTTGTTGTCATTTAAAATTTTTTAAAAGAAACTTCATCTTAAGTATCAAGTAAGATCCTTCTAAAGTACAAATAAGCCAAAGGGGACTGAAGCCCAACAATTAGAACAGAGACCCCCATGATTCTGCCAAGTAATCTTTGAATGGAGCTGCTTTCAACAGGTGTGTCCAGTGAGTCCCTGCCGGACAGACTAAAAATGACCTCTGCAAGTGCGCACTTCCAGGGGACTTTAGGCCAACTGACTTGGCTGGACACCGCTGGCAGAGAACCAGCTTTCAGTCGGGCATGTCTGAGGCCCTCACGTCCCTCCATCAAGTGCACAGACTTAGAGCTTTCATAAACAAACGGACATAGGAAAAGGACATTGGGGAGAGGAAACGGGAAACCTATTGAGCAAGAATGGATGCTGGGTGTATGAATAGGGCTGCAAATGACTCATGTACAGGCAGAACATGCTGGGTATTGTCTGATGAGAGTTTCAGATGCTGGCATTTTTTTCTGACAGAACAGCTGATATAAATCCACATTAGCCCTGCGGGCTATTTATTGAGCAGTGATTTATACTCGCTCAATAGGCTCCTTTGCCTTGGGGCACATGTGTAAAAATGGATCAGCCTCCCACAATGACTTATAACTTACTTTTTAAAAACCCCCAAAACTTTCAATCCCCAAACTACTTCAAATGTATTTTATAAATATTTTGTCAGTACCAATTCCCTTGTTAGAATACTAGTTCCTTTTGTCTTTGGATATTCAGTGCCTGATACATTCCCTCCCCTCCCCTTCCCTTCCCTTCTCTTTCCTCTTCCTTTCTTTCCTTTTTTTTATGTTCTTAGTGCCTAGTATAGTGCTTGGATCAAAGAATCACAGATTTAGGACTGGAAGGGACCTTTGATGACTTTGATTCCAACCCTGGGATTTTACAAATGGGAAAGTGAGGCCCAGAGAAGCTAGGTTCACAATTGAATAGTTGAGATTCAAATTCATATCTTCTTGCTCCAGTACCTGGGTATCTTCCATTGGACTACACTTCCCCCTGTGCATATTGTACTGAACTGAACAGAATTAGACACTTACAGGGCCCCGGTGTCTTGAGGGGGTAGGGGTCTCTTCCTTCACCATGAGGCATCATCTCAGGATCTCTGCTTCTAGCCTCTAAATGAATTTAAGTTGATTCAATGCCCCATTTGCCACAGGATCTAAATTCACTACTCTGTGACTCTTTCTTCAAGAACAAATCACTTTGAGTTTTCCAAGAGCTTATAGACAGTTGGACTTGGAGGCAGAAAGACCCAAGTTCAATTTCAGCCCCACGGTAACTACTTGTGTGACCTCTTTCATCTCAGATTTCTCTTTTGTAAAACAGAGATCATAGAAGCAGGTACCTCCCAGGGTGATCCAAATTTTTCATCTCTGACTCCTGGCTTCCCTCAAGTCCCAGCTAAAATGCAACCTTTTCAGGAAGTCTCTCATGAACCCCCTTATACTAGTGCCTTCTCTCTATTAATTATCTCCAGTTCATCCTGTATGGAGCTTGTTTGTATCTGGTTATTTGCAATGTCTCTCCCATTAGACTGTGAGCACGGGAGAGAAGAGACTGCCTTTTGTCTCAGCACGTAGCACAGTCCCTGGCATAAAACGGTTGTTGTCCTTCATTTTGAAGAGGACCAAAACGACATCACTACGATAAAGTGAAGTTTCAGTGTGTACAACTGTGGCTGATCAGACCAATACAAGCTCAGAATGCTCTACCACAAGTTGGGCATGGATAGTCCCTGTGAATATTTGAGATGGATACTCCAAATTTGCACATTCTATGTTTCCTTTGTGCTATTTCAATTCTGCTTTGCTCATAGAGCAAATGGCATGAAATAGGAGCTTAATAAATGTTTATTGATTAGGTGTCAAATGAATATCTTATGTAAAATTCTTAAAAAACCCTAAAAAACTATATAGATGCAAATAAGAATAACTACCTAATTTTAGCTTAGTGAGTAATATTAATTCATTTAGCATAAGAAATAGAATTTAGAGTTAGAAACTCAAAGGTCAACTAATCCATCCCTCTCCTTTTACAAATGGAGAAACTAAGGCAGGAAGTCTTGTACATAGTGGAAAGAGTGGAAAGATAATCACCAGAGGCCTTGAGTTCAGATCCTAGCTCTATCCCATATCATGCCATATGAGAATCAAGGAAGGGAATTTTAGAAGCTTAGATTGGAGAAGAGAAGGCTCCATGGGAGCTGGGGAGGGGAAGTACGTTGGCTGTCTTTGAGTATCTGAAAGAATGAAATGAGGCAGAGGGCTGTTGTCCTTGTTCCTGTTCCTGTTGGTCCCAGAGGGAAGAGGCAGGAACAATGGATGGAAGTTGATGAGAAGTAAATTTAGGCTGGATTCAAGGGAAAACTTCTTAACAATGAGGGTTGGTCAAGTGTGAAAGGATCTGCAGGGATCGGGGGTTCCCCCCACTGGAGGTGTCTGAGCAGAGAACCATGGATCAGATCTGCTAGGCTTGGGTTGGACTCTAAAACTCCTATGTCCTTCCAACACTGAGCTTCTGGTAAAATATCATTAGACCACACCCTCTTCATTAGTTTTTCTCTGCAGCATACTTCCTAAATGGAGTACACTGGACATAATTTACCCTTCCTTCATGACTCCGGGTCAGCCCTAGGATATAAACAATTGTACCACCAGGCTCCCCGGGGGAAGTTGAAGGATGTAAGGCCATGACTTCACAACCCTTGAGGGTCCAACTGCTACACTTGAGGTCTTTTATCAGTAGTTCATAATTTCTCAGATGCTTCCTTTTTCCCTCAGGCTGCCAGTGGTCAGTTATTACAGCTCATAAAAGTGTACTGCCTCCAGGATTCCTCCCTCTCTGCCCTTTTTTATTTACCAGTTCAGAAACCACATTGCTAAGTCAGTAAGAATTCTGCATAAGGTAAGAGCAAATAGGGTCTGAAATTGAGTCTAAATGAAGGGATTTTTCTATGTGTAAAGTACATCATCTTTGTGACATTTGTCTACTAGAGGACTTAACTATTTTTTTCTGGTCCTTTTTCTGAGTTTTGTATAGATAAGGCTATTGAGTAAGTAAGGTCTTCCAGCAAAAGTGTGGTGCACCAGAAACTTCAGGGGCTTTAAATGCTATAAAGTTTCCTGATGCCCTGAATCTTCCACAGGAATGGAGTCCCAATCTTCTTAGACCTGGAGGCCCCAGTCTCCAAGAAAAGTGCTAGAGGGCTGAAACAGAAAGTGACTTCCACCCAGAGTCCAAGTCAAGGTCAGATACCCCTAGAGATCCAGCTGATTTCCATGACATAGGACTTGAGAAACTCAGCTTTGGGGGATCTATGTGGCCTCCATTTAAGGGATGGGCTGCTCTTCCTCACTATCTAGAAAAAATCATTAGATCACAGATGTAGAATTGGAAGACCTTAGAGGCTATCTGACTCTCTCCCCTATTTCTTCATTTTACAGATGAGGAAACTGATGCTCAGAGAAGTAAGGTAAAACACCCAAGGTACAGTTCATAAGCCTGGGAAGCATTATTTGAACTCGGATTTCTCGTGGTTCCAGGACCAGTGATCTCTACCCACTGATAACCTGGGAGCACTAGGGTTTCCATGTCCTTCAATAATTATTTCTGGGGGGTCACAATCACACACACTGTAAATTGACCCCAAACATCATGTCATTTTGGTCCTCTTCTATTGTGAAAGTCAGCAACGAATTCTGGGGGCATTTAGATGGCTGGTGGAGAAATGTTCCTTGCCTTGTCTTCAGGTCCTTAATTTCTTTGAAAGGGCCATGAGAAGGACTGTGCTTCTGTAGGGTCTCTTGACTTTCACCCTTGTGCCACTCCCAAGCTCAGTCTATCCACTGTTCCCTGATTATGAGCCAATGCAAAGTGTCAGCTTTCATTGTTTCTTAGCCCTTTGTCCTAGATCCCTGGATTCATGCACCAAAGAGTAAGAGTTGGAAGGTGTCTTAGAAACCATCCCTTGCTGTACAGATGAGGAAACAGAGTCAGAAATGCAAAGTGGCAGAAGGAGGATTCGGACCCAGAACCTCTTGGCTCCAAAGTGGGAGAAGAGCCCTTGTTTCCTTCATTGTAAAATGAGAGGGTTGTGTGACTGATCACAGAATTTGGAGGTTGGCAGAGCCCCAGGGGTCACCTCACTTAAAAAAAATTAATGTTTAATGAGATCTTTGTTTATATCACCTACTTTCCCCAATGTATCCTTCCTCCAGTCTGAGAGAATCATCCATTACAATAAAGAATAAAAGGGGAGAGAGGGAATAGTTCAGCAAAACTCAGGTGACATTCTATTCAGTGTTCCACACTCATAGTACACTACCTTTGCAAAGAAAAGGGACAATCCATTCATTTTACAAAAAAAGAAATTGAGTCTGGAGAAGGGGAAATGACATCCAAATTCTTGCAAGAAATGAGGGACAGAACCAGGTTCTCTGACCTGGTCCAAATTGAACACTGTTTTCAAAGCACCACACAAGCTCCCTAACTCTTTCCATGTTTCTTAAGCATGTATTTTGTGCTACCATGATATTAATATCATGCTACGTCGTGGAGAATCTGTGGGCATGTCGGCCATGCTGTATGTCTCAGAAAGGAACAGAGCTTGGGTTCTGGGCATTGAGCCCAAAGCCTTGGACAGGGGGAATCCTACATCTGACGCTAGAACCACAGTGAGATATCTCAGCAGGTGCATTCACATTGACCCTTGAAGGTTGAAGAAGACTTTATGTTCATTGTCCATAACTTCTGTGTGGGCGAGCTGATGGGTGATTTTATACAGTAATTGATAAAGGAAACTTATCATGCAATGGAAGGAGGAAGCCAGGATGGCTTCCCAGAGAGATGCTTCAGGGGGTTTAGAGGTATGAGTAGGATGATAGAGGCAGGGAAGATGTGGGAGACAGGAGAGATAAGGTGAACAAAGTTAAGGATACCGTAGGGATTAAACACTCACTTGTACCAAATCAAGCCAACAAGCATTAATCAAGTTACAAATAGTTATCAGTTCTCAACATACTCAGTGCCTTGTGCTTGGCACTGAAGGAGATATGAAGCCAAGATTGCATGGAGGGAGTCATGGAGACAGAGATGGTGCCAGATGGGGATGGGCCCTGACTACCAGAATAAAGGGTTTGACCTTTACTCAGCAGGTAACAGGGAGTCACTAAAGACTTCTGAGTGATCAAGGAAGCAGGATAGTATAGTGGACAGTACACCTGGCTTGGGGTTGGAGGACCTGGGATTGGATCCAGGCTCTGCTTTAGTACTTGTGATCTTTTGGACCAGTCCCCCTCTCCTCTCTGGGCTTCATTTGCTTCATGGGTTTAATGGGTTGCATGAGGTCCTCTTGAGGGTCCCTTCCAGCTTGGACTCTCTAAGCCTTTGGTTTTCTTTATCCTCAACAGCTGGTCCACACTCAGAGGGAAATTGCTAACACCGAGTAAGCATCCATTTCATCAGGGCAATAAATATTGGCTGTGTAATCACATTATTCTGACAGGAAAATGATGATGCTGTCTCTCTTAGGATGCTCTCCATTGCTAGCTGATAGTGATTCCCAAATTATGTAGGAATGGTGGTGACCTCCAGACCTCCCCCTTCCTCCTGCTCTCATCTTCCTTCCTCTGGGACAGAGATACTGCTCAGTCCCTTCTTGTTGGGGAAACGCAGGATCTGTGAAGGGTGGGGTGTGCGTGGGTGGGGCAGGGCAGAGGTCTGGACACCAGCCCTTCACAAAGTACAGCAAGAGCCTTTAATGGAGAACTAGAGGACCCAGGTTTGAAATTGCTCTGCTGCTCTCTACCTGTTGGCTAACACTCTGGATGTAGTCAGGGCACAGGAAGACCTTAACAGGCTGAAGCACTGAGATTGTGACTTTACTTCCCAAAGTCCCAGCTTCTACTTTGTAATTCGATTAAAAAGACTTCTAGCCTGAAATCTATAATTCTACTACATGCTAAGGGTTGAACTATAAAGACAAGCCCTGCCCTCAATAGGCTTATAGTCTACAAGGGAGATAAAGAGTATGTAATTATTTCAACAGAATTTTAATGTGTAAATGTGGTCCCTTCTGTCTGACCCCCAGTATGATTATTTCAAGTTTGCAGTTGAGGAAACTAGGGAACTGGGATGAGGAAATTGAAAGGGGAAAGTGATTGATTCCAAGAAGGGATGTTAAAAAGAGAGGTACATCAATTGGTACTCTGCAATTTGAGAAGGTCAGCGTGGGAAATCAAGTAGGCTTCATAAAAGGGGTGGCAGCTAAGCTGGACCTTGAAGGTAGATCAAGTTTCTTTCATCTGGGGATGAGGAAGGAGTTGAAAGAAGAAAGGTTATGCAGGTGCAGGAAGGTGGCATAATAATATAAGGTGACTATAAGGAAATAAAACTAACCTTATTTCCTTGAAAAAAAAAACAAGATTACTATACTAGTAGGTCAGGAGAAGGGTATAGGTATACTTTATTTGGATTTCAGTGAAGATTTTGTTGAATATCTCACATTACTCTTGTGGAGAACACGGAGACATAGTAGACTAGACACAAAGACTGAGATTCAGAGCTGCTTGGAAGGCCAGGTTCAATGTCAATGAGGCAGGAGGTCTCCAGTGGAGGACCCAAGAGATCTTCACTGGGCCCTGAGCTATGTAACACTCAGTGATCTGAGCAAAAGGCACTGACATCAAGCCCATCAAATCTGCAGATGACAGCAAGCTGAAAGAGATAGCTAGGATACCGTACAGTGGTCAGGATCCACAGAGGCCTTAGAGAATTGGTCTAAAGCTAAGAAAATGAAACTCAGTAGTGATCACTGCAAGGGAGCCTGAATTGCCTCAGGGGATGGGCTCAGATTGGTAATGTGGCTCCCTGGTCTGAAAGGCCAGAATTCCTCCAGCTCCACCTCCAAGACTTCTGACCCTGGGCCAACAGCGTGACCAATACAGGAAGTTGGACTCAGCTAAATCATCATATCCTCACTCAGTATCCTTGCTGGACTGTCCTTTCTCTGCTATAGCTAAGTAAGCTTCCTTTTGTGTCTGTTGAGGGGCCTAAGAGTATCTCAATTTGTGGCAATACTGACCCCAAAGGATGAGGCCCCTGACCTGACCCAGGACACTTTTTCCATACTATCTCCCCTGTTGGACTAGTGAACACCAGGAGATAAGGGGCTGCCTTTTTCTTTGCATCCTCTGAATTTAGCACAAACAGCAGGGGCTTAACTAGAGTCTGACAGACTGATGACCACTTCAGGGAACATCTGATAGGAGTCCATCCTCCACTCTCCCTCAGTCCCTAGTTATGTTCATCTGACAGTTCTTGCAGTTTTTACCTCCTCAACATCCCTCACATCCAAGGGACCACAATCATGGCTATCAACCTAACTTAGGCCACATCACTACTTGCTTAGTGTTCCACAATAGCCTCCTGCTTGATCTCCCAGAATGTAAATTCATAGGAGAAGGTAGGGCTTGTTTCTTCTTCTTTTTTTTTTTGTCTTGGTGTCACCAATATCTGGCGCATAATAGGTGCTTAATAAATGCTTGCTTATTAAAGATCTGAAGGACAGGATATGAATGATGGGGGAAGGGAGAGAAGAGGAAGGAGTGAAAGTCCGCAGCCAGCCTGGGGCCTGCACTTAGTGGGGGGCACACCCGAGTCTTCCCTGGGAGACATGCCCAGGAAAGCTGCTCCTGGCGAGAAAAAGAAAGAAAAGCCTAGAAACGGCGCCTGGCGAGCACACCATCTAGCCCCCTCCAAATCCTTCTCTGTAAAAACAAACCGCAAAAAAAAGGAGAAAGTGAGAAAGTAGAGCCCCAGCTGACACTGACCAATTCCGGGCCGCCACAAGCCAACTTGGGAAGACAAAGTAACAAAAAGTAGCAGCTGCCTCCCTTCCTACCTGAAGCTTGGAGAGGGGGGAGCATCTATATTCAGGCCCCCGGAGTGGGGAGTCAGCAAGGTGCTCCATCCGGGACTTTACAGAAAGTTCCAATTCACTGCCCCCCCCCCCCCGTTCTTTCCCTTAATGGAACGACCCAAGCCCCTCCACCTTCGAAGTACCAGAGCCTTGACATTAACTCCTCGGATGCTGCAGGGCAGAAAGTGTATTCCAGGGCTCGGCCCAAAGGGATCGTCTCTATGCGGCTTGGTGCCATCTGGGTATGGAGCCGTAGAGGGAGGACTCAGGACATGTTTCCTTCACAGAATCACAGCTGAAAAGAACTTTAGAAAGAACCTTTGCACAGGCTCACGGGCATCTCGGGAATGGTCTCGTACTTCTGCGTCTTGGAAACCATCCCTCTGTCGGAGACTCAGCCCATCCACTCCTTCACTGGAGAGGTCTTTCGGGACACCCCCAGCCATCGATCCTCCCGCGCCCTTCCCCGTGTGTCTGAATTGTAGTGGCCTCCACTGACTTGCCTGGGAACATGTTGTGTCTTCCCATCAGAATGTAAACTTCCAGAGGCAGCTCTTAGCCCAGCACCCAGCATGTACTAAAGCTTTAATAAAAGATGGCAGCTGGTTTGTTTGTTTACTGCTCACCTACCCAAACCCTTCATTTTATGAAGAAGGAAACTGAGGCCCATATAAGTTTCCTGATTTAGTCTTGCTGAAGGAGAGAGACCTTCCCCCTTCCCCCCCAGATTTATTGTTTGTGAATTCAAGCTCTCTGTGTTGAGTTTCCTCCCCATGGGACAAATGGGGATAATCAACAAGTATTTATTAAACCCCACTGATGTACTAGGCATTGTGTAAGTTACAGGGTGGGGTTAAAATCCTAAAGTGAGATAGTCCCAGCCCTCAGGGAGCTTATAGATAACTGAGAAAAGACTGTGTTTACAGATAAACAAATTCAGGTTATTTACAAAATAAATATGGGGAGGTGGGAAAGGGGAGCCATGAACAACCTGGGGAAGAAGGAAAGAGTCTTTGAAAGAGGGGCAAAGACTCAGGCAGGAGGAGTGTCATGAAGGAGGAGCAGGGAAGGGGCCAGTCTGGCTAGAGGTTAGGTAATGTGTGAGGTGGAATATGATGTCATTTAGTCAGTTTTCAATTGTGAATAACTCTTCATGATCCCATATGGGGTTTTCTTGGCAAAGATACTTCTCCAGCTTATTTTACAGATGAGGAAACTGAGTCAAACAGGGTGAAGTGACTTGCCCAGAGTCATACAGCCAGTAAATAGTTGAGGCCAGATTTAAATTTAGGTCCTCCTGATTCCAGGCCTGGCACCCTAATCACTGTGCCACCTAGCTGCTGGTGTGGAAATGCCAGAGAAGTCTGTGTGATCCTTGAGGCCATGGAGAGCTATCAAAGCTTCTTGAGCAGGGGCAATAAATGCAACTTGAGGAATAGAATTTATAATAATACTCTCCCTATTGCACAGGGTCATGAGAAGGAAGCCACTTTGTAAATCAAAGTGCTTATGGAAACTTGAGTTCCTGTCTTTTAATGCCATTGTGTTGGGTCCCAAATACTGTTTCAGTGGCTGTTGGGGATGCTCTAGGCACTGCTGGTCAGTGGTTCTAAAAATCTTCAAATTTGAGGTGAAAGACTTGAGTCTTCCTCACAGTAAAGTGAAAATTAACTCATTGATTTACATCCAGAAAGGACCTCAGAGGTGGCTTAGCCCACCTTCCTACCTATTTTACAGAGGAGGAGACTGAGATCCAGGTAAGGAGGATGGACTATGCAAGGTCACACAAGAAATATGTATCAGAGACAAGATGGAAACCAAAGCCCCCAGACTCAAGACAGGACTCTCCCCAGAGTGCCCACACTCAGGTCACTAAGATCCTTCTGCCTTGATAATTTTAGGAATCTAACAGATGGATAGATCCAGACATCTCTTGAAAGCTAAAGAAATCACTATTTCCTGCCCACCTACTCCTGATCAGCTTCTTCCTACTCAGTAACTCAAAAAACACAGGAGACTTGACCACAACTGCTGCAGGGGGTGACAGCAATAAGGTGCTGGAAATGGAGTTATGAAGACATGTCCCCAGATATTTATTGTCTGTATTTCTCTGTACCTCAGTTTCCTGAGCTGTAAAATGACAAGTCATTACTTTTAAAGGCCTTATGAACTTCCCTTCCAAAGGTCATTCAAATGGATAGATCGCTGGGCTAAGGTCAGTAAAACCTGAGTTCAGATCCAAACTCAGACGCTTGTTTTCTGTGTGACCTTGGTCAAATCACTTAACCTCTGTCAGTTTCCTTATCTGTAAAATAGAGATAACACTATCTCTCTCCCAGCATGGTTGTAAGCATTAAGTAAGATGATAATTCTACAGTGCCTGGCACCTAGTAAGCACTATACAAATGTTAGCCACTATTACTATTTTCATTTCCATTAATGTGGGCTCACAGGATCCTAGATTTGGGACTGGAAGGGACCTCAGAGGCCATTTCTTCCAAAGCTCTCAGGACCCTGACATTTGCAGTGGCAAGTGAGTGGCCCCAAGGAGTGAGGGACAGAGTGTCTGGCAGGAAGGCTGTTCGACAGTGAACAGTCATTTCTCTCAACCCCAAAGAGCTGTGATTGCCCTCCTTCTCCTCATTGGGTGAGAGTACACATCCTGTTACCGGTTTCTCTCTGGTGCATCTTTTCCTTTATGGAGGGTATTCTGAGTACAGCCAGTGATTCTGAGCAATTATCACCCTTTCATCTGTTACCCAGATCTGGAAAAAAAGATCATAAACGTTTTCTGCACACTTAGAATGAACTTTCGATTCAGAGAAGAGATGACTACTCAGCTTGAGGGTCACTTTCCATCTCAGGTAGCTTCTCACTTGTGTGGGGGTGGGCAGGTACGGGGTGGGGGCAGGAGGAGAGGAACCAGCAAGACAATCTATAGACTTTGATTTTTGGCTATTTTGAAAGGCTATTTCTAGAATCCCAGGGTCTGTAAACAGTGTTTCCAGCCCCCCATCCCCACCCCAGTCTTTTCACTGTGGGCAGTAGGAAGTGGGGTTATTGGTTTCCATGGGTCACTATAACGAGTTTCCTTGCTTTAATAATAGGGAAAGCTAGAATGCCAGCTTCTTGGGGGTAATCAACTGTGTGCCAGAGCAGAGGGGTGAGGAAATTTGAAATGACTCCTTCTGGTTTTCTTTAAACACTCAAATTTTATTCTGTGAAGAGCCTTCTGAGATCCAAAACTTTCTAATACATTATAGCTTCTGGAAGGGCGTCAGATTGAGGTGAGGCAGTCCTGGATTCCAGTTCTCCCACTGACACTTCTCAGGAGCCCAGCCAACAATCTCTCCCAGCTTTCTTTTCCTCATCTGTAAAATGAAAGGATTTCACCTGATGGTTATCAAGATTCCTTCCATTTCTCAATCTAAGCTCTTATAATCCTATTTCAATGTTTTCAAAGACTGGACCGATAGATCTTTGCTCATTTGAAGTCCGCAAGGATGATCTGCGGTAGGCTCCGCACAAATTATCTTTCTTATAGATGAAGGAATGAATAGTTTCTTCAAGGAGCAGTTTATCAAGGTTCAGTGACTTAAATGACCAGGCTTCAGAGCAGTATCAGAAGGGACATTTGAACACAAGTCTTTCTGGCTTCACCCTAGCCACTGCAAACCTCTCTCTATAGAATTCAATACCCCTCAGACATACAATCGCTCACATCTCGCAAAGCCTTTTACAGACATGATTATCTCATGAGCCTTACTACACTTCTATGAGAGAGGGGCTATTTTTATCTCCATTTTACAGATTAAGAAACTGAGACAGAGATGAAGTGGTCACACTGGGTGTCAGAGAGTGGATTTGAACCCAGGCTTTCTGTAATCCAAGGGTCACCTTTTGTTCCCCCAATGGAACCGAAGCTCCTTGGAATCAGGCACCCATTTCATTTTGGGTCATTTGTATTCCTACCACCTAGTTCAGGTGGACCTAGGATCTCGTTAGTTTGGTTGTTCTGACCAACAACATATCATAGCCATTTGTGAGTTAGACATCGAGAGCCCAACCAATGGAATTCTCTATTTTGTCCAGTCAATCCACAAAGCCAGGGAGTGTTGCTTTTGGGGCAAGCAATGAATGCTTGATACGTGGTTCTCAAAGAGGTGGTGATTGAGTAACTCCTAGTGCAGGCATTGTGCTAGGCTGGAATACAAATTGCACAATGGCATGGCCCCTGCCCTCAAAAAGCTGACAGCTGATTCTCAGAGAAATCTCAGAGAACATGGGATCCATATTAAATAAAGAGCAAAGGGGCTGCAGGAAAAGATTTTACAGCTAGCGGTTAAAGTTTGTACAACACTTTCTCTACGTTATCAGGAAAGGGCAGGGTGGTTAAAGCCAATCAGCAGCCCCCTTTAAGCTGCTAGCCCTTGCAGCCCCACCCCAGAGAATAGAAACCGGAAAAGAGAAAACAAAAACTTGCCAATTCCTTGAGGACAGCCTAGTCAAGCCCTGCTTTTAAGGAGTAGCCAGGCTAGGTCTTTAACTCCAGCACCACGTGGCCTAGGGGGCCTGGCCTCCCTTTTAAAGGGCTGGCTCAGGAGGCTCTGAGCTGCCTTTTTTTTCCTCCCAAAATAAACAGTCCCTCTGGAATTATGACATAACTCCCCAAACTTGTTCCTTCTCCATCCGAGAACATCCAATGGCATTCGGGTTCAAGTCCTACTCCCTCTGAGGCCCATGAATTGAAAGTCAGGGAGGGACGAAATGGAGGGAAAGCATTGGTCTGCAGACAGGTTGGTTGGAGGGGCGTATCGGTGTGGACTGGCTCAAAGGGGAACGTGAACTTGGCATTCTATGCTACGTTGAGGAAATGCTCTGTGAAAACTGGTCCTTTCTCACACCTCCCCCCCACCCCCACCATTCACTTTCTCCAGTGCCCATTCGTTGAAAATAGCCCAAATGTCACTTCTTCTGGAAAAGAATCAGGAGTTTTATTTTCTTGTTCGATAGATCTTAATGGGATGGTACAGATAAGCTTAAAGCAAACCCTGGTGCAGAAGGCAAGAGGAAGGCAGTAATTAATTAGCCTCCTCAGCTCAGAGAGAGTCAGCGTAGCCAAGATATTGACAGGACCCGAGTGTGCTAAGGGGATTACTGATTGTGCACCTGAGACAGTGGCTTGGCTGGTGTCTTCCTAGGCAAGGTGAACTGGAGGGCTTTGGGGAGCATGCTGCTCTCATCCTCTTAGAGAGCTTGCAGGCTGTCTTTCCCCAGATGTCTGAGGATGCACAAGCGGGCTTTGGGTGACTGAGTGGTAGTGGGCGTGTATGTCAATCAACCAATTAATCAACAGGCATTCATTAAGGAGCATTTATTAGGAAGCCGAGTGGCACAATGGGCAGGGTTCTGGCTCAGGAATTAGAGGGTCTGGATTAAAATCCTTCTTACTTTAGGCAAGAGACTTCAGCATCTGGGTCCTCAGTACACTCCTCTGTAAAAGGATGAGTAGGACTTCCAGTTCTATATCTATGTATGACTCTAGGGCATTTTGCTTCTCGGTCTGTTTCCTCAAAGGGAAAATGCCTTAGAAGTTCTGAGCAAAGGGTTTTTGGAATCAGAGGCCCCAGGTTCAAAGTCTAGCACTGACATTTACTACGAACCGGACTCTGGATAGTCCACTTACCACTCTGGACCTCAGTTTTCTCGTCTGTAAAATGTAGGTGCTGAACTAGACCGGCTCTCTCATTACTGGGCGCCAGGCCCTAAGGCTACAAAGTGAGGACGGCGCTCCCTCCAGCAGCCGACATTCCTGGGAATGTATCAGGGTTATGAGCTCAGAAAGAGGGTCCATGAGTGCTCCCATGTGTTCCTCAGTGTGTGGGTGTGGATGTGCATGCAGGGTGTCCGATTGCACGTGGGTTAGTGCGCGTTCATTGCTGCATATGTATGTGTCATGCACGAGCATGCATGTGTGCGCACGTCTGCTTGGGCGTGCGTGTGTTGGGGCACGCGAGCATGTGTACGAGCGTATCTGTGTGCAGAGCATTCGTGAGTGTGCGTGTGTGTGTGCCTGTATGTGTGTGTGTGTGTGTGTGTGTGTGTGTGTGTGTGTGTGTGTATGTGTGCCTTGTGTATGCGCCCGTGCACCCGGCAGCGATCTGCAAAGCGGCCGGCTGGAGGTGCTGTGTCCCCTCCCGCGGAGGAAGGAGGGCGGGCGGGCAGACAGGCTGTATAAAGACCGCGACTGCCCGGCCGAGCTCACAGTCTCTTGGAGCTGCCCAGCAGCCAGGGTCAGAAGCAGGGAGGACGGACAGCCCAGCCCCAGCCCCAGGCCAACCCCTCACTCAGTCTCAGCTTGCCTGCGCCTCCCAGGTAAGGCTCGGCTTCTGGTCCTCTCTCCACTCGCTCGCTGGGGTCCGGGGCAGCCAGCCCGGTGGGCAGTGAGTCAGCCAGCCCTCTGCTTGCTGCTCCGACGAATCCTTGCAGGGGCTCGCGTGCTCCGTCCCTGTCTCCGTCCCCCATCCCCTCTGACTGGCCTATCCCACTACCCCTTCTGAAGAGCCCCATTTCCCCAATCCTCTCTGGCCTGGGTCTGGAGAGGAAACCACCATGCACCCTTCCTTCCACCCCTTCCCCTGCCTTGGTTCCCGCCCCTAGAAGGGACCTCTCGGCAGTCACTTGGGGACAGGGAACTCCACGAAGTTGTTTTCCCCTCTTTGTTCCAATCTTTGTGGGGCGTGCCCGCTGCTGCTAGAGCTGCCAAGGTGGGCGCTGACGCCTGAGCAGAACCCACCGGAGACACCGGAGCAGAGGATTGGGGACAAAGGTGAGCCCCAGAGGGGGTCAGGCAGGAAGAAAGCCTAAACTGGTTTGCCTCCATCCTGCTATAGGACCTAAGGATGCCCGGGCTACGACAAACACCTCCTCTCGTGCTCCGAACTCCCGTGGGACTCGCCAATTTCCGATAGGGTAATGACCACACAGTCAGCAAACCAAGCTGGCTTGGGTTCTAGGTAGGGATCATTTGTACCTGGGAGGGGCGGACCTCAGTGGCCATAGAGGTTACTCCACCCCAACATTTTACAGTGGTGGAGACGGAGGCTCACGAAGGTAGGTTACTTGCTCAGGGTCACACAGCTTTAGTAAGCGAGGAGGTGAGATTTGAACTCGGGTCCTCCAATCAAAAAGCTTTCTACTGCTGCCCCCTCCACCCCAACACTTAGTACCCAGTGATTTACTAGAGCTCAAGGGCAGTATCTGGGGAATCTCTTAAGCTGAGACTTGCATTCAAGGCTTCAATGGGCCTGGAATTTATTTGAATTTTGTGCTTTGGAGTCGATCTTTTGGTTAAAGAAGCTATAAGTGAGAGTGGTAACCACTACGCACTCCCACCTCCACTCCCACCCCTTCTCTTGCCTACATCAGTTTTGAGTGGTTATCCTTTTCTTAGGATGTCTAGCCCCAGCTGTAAATGCATTAAAAAGATTTGTATGGAAAGTGGAGATCAATTCCACTAAGCTTTCTCCAAGTTTGTGCACTTAGGCTAGCCCAGGGATGCTGTGGAGTCAGACATTTGACATGAAGGTCAGGGATGGACAGGCAGTAAAAGGGTCCCTTGTAACTTTGGGGGAGAATGAGCAGTTGTAAAAAGTATTCTTCCCCCAGCCTCCCCATTCAATGGCTCACTACGGGATAATTAGGTTTTAAGAAGGGGGAGAAGGCCTCATTAAATAGCTTTATAGTCCTTTGAAGATATTTGCTGTGGTGACGGACCCTGAAACTTCTTTTCTTCAGCTTTGCGGAGGGAGTTCGGTAACTTTGGGTTTTTTTTTTCTTTTCCAAAAGTTCAGCTGCCGCCTTTGTGTCCCCTTTATTTATTCCTTGAAAATGTGGAGATCAAATAGGCTTGCCTAGAAAGGAAGGGGAGAACTGGCTGCTGGGCTTCACTGATCACTTTTCTATAGCATAGCCAGGAACGAACTCCCCTCCTGTTTCCCTAGATTTAAATAAGTGGCTCGAGGGGTTTTCTCCCCTCTTCCAAATCGGGACTCCGGTTGGGGGTGAGCGTAGGGTGGGGGTAGCAGGCGGTGTCTGTCTTGAAACAACTTAACCCTTTTATTCCTTCCCCCCCTGTAAATAAATAGTTGGTTGTGTGGACAGATCAGCTATTGTATGGGTATGACGCCGAGGCAGCTGCCTTGGAAACCAAAAGCCAAAAAGAGGTGTGTGGGGCAGGGGGGGGGTATCAGGAAATGGAGCAATCCTTGTATTTTGCTGCCAAACTGATAAAAAACAGATTCGCTCCTACCTTTAAACACACACACACACACACACACACACACACACACACACACACACAACATTCCATACACCTGGGTCAGTCAGGAATGCGGACCTGGGTTTTAGCCACTATGTGAAACAGCTCTCAGAGATGTGAGAAGGTATTAGGGTCTACTAATCAAGCCCAACGTTGGGAGGGAGAGGAGAAAGCTTGGGGCTTTCTGGATGCAGAGTCCCTCCCTAATCAGGAACAGTTGGGTTTTGTGTGACAATTGCAAGCTGGGAGGGGAGGGAGGCTCCTGTTTCCAGCTAGCCTCTGGGGAGGGCAGTGAAAATGTCTCAGAGAGGCTTCAGAGACTGGCCAAGCAGAGACAGGGCTTGAACTCTTTTTCAGGGATTTGCCTGGGTTACAGTAACAATTTCTGACTCTAAGTTTCTTTTAAAAGAAATGTCTAGCAGTCATGCAAGCCTCCATCCACAGGAGCTAGGTTCAAATACTGTCACTCATTCCTTGTATGACCCAGGGGATGTCTCTTCCTCTCTCCAGAAGGTTGGACTGCTTAGTTTTCAAGGTTCCTTCAGTTCTCTGTTTATGTCTGTGTTGTCAATGTGCAGTACCACTAAACTTTTAGACCACATTTTAGACTGGACCCCTAAGGAATGTATTTTCACTCCTTTGTACAAGATTTAAAAAAAAAAAGACTGCGATTAAGTTGCATGTATGTTCAATACTATAACTGAGAAGACAAAGACTGTTTCTATATTAAGGATTTTAAAGGTCAGAAAAAGTATAGCCCAAGGATACATACTTTCTCTCTCTCTTTTTAAGCATAAAAAATGGGGAATGGGGGAAGGAGGGGCAAAGTTCCCAGCCTTTGCAAACTGCGTTAAGCCGGGAATGTTTGATGCCTTTGTCACCTGAAAGGCATAATTTAGAATGACTTCTCAATTACTCAGTTTCTGCTATTTGGATACCAAAATGACTTCCCGCAGTGAATTGTATAATGAATGCACTTACACCTCGGTTTAATAGGAAATAGCTCTTTGTTCACCCCAGTGAGGAAAGGAAGAGACCTTTGGTTAAAGGTTCATAACTGGGTGGAGTTCGGGCTGCAAACCTATCTCCTAGAAGCTGTAAACCACAGTGGGGTAAGACTGATAAGAAGTGGAGCCAGGTGGCTGGGCTCTCTGAGTTGGCCTACTCTGGCGCATAAATACCTTTCCTCAGTGTTCTGGTAAGAGACAGTGCTTATGACAGCAGGGAGAGCTCTGGGGTTATTAACAGAGGACCTGGGTCTTTCACTTGCTGCCTAGGTGACCTTGGACAAGTCCCTTTCCCCTCTAGAGTGGGCTCAATTGGACTACATTGTCTCAGAGGTACCTTTCAACTCTAGTTCTCTGATCCCTGGTCGAGTGATAACATAATAGTCAATAGTCACTAAATGTTTATTAAGCTCCTACTATGCACCAGTCATTGTGCTTTTAGGGACTGAGGATAGGAACAAAAAAAAAAAAAGAAAGACAATCTTTGCTTTGGAGGGTGGCCTGGGGAAAGGGCCAAGCTAGTAAAATGCTCCTTCCAGCACTGAGCTAATCTGGGAATTAATCCCCTGGCTGGCCTGGTGGAGTGGACAGCAGACTTTCTTTTCAGTGCTGTCAGATCTAGCTAGACCCTACCCTTCCATCCCCTCCTACCTCCCCAACCCCGTGTCTGCAATGTGGGGGGCATCTGAGCACAATAGAGTGGATCAGGTTTCTGAGTGTTCATCTGATGATGCTCTGGCCAAGGACTGGGGGGTGGGGCAGGGGATGCAGCAGTAGCATCCTCTCTAGGTTTGTGGGAAATGTGCCTAAAGCCCTGGGGAGAGGAGGGTGTGCTAGCTTCATGTGAATAGGGGTCAAGGTTTATTTATGCCCCTGTGGTCCCTGGGCACCCCTGATTTGCATGAAACAAGCTCACCCTGGGTCATTCCTGAATACAGTGGGAGGGCTGCATTGTTGGCTAGGGAAGGAAACAGACCACTTGTCCCTGTTTGGGCTGCGGGAGCAGATGGCCAAGGCTGCTCGATGCACCTTCTATGCCAGGGCCATATTTGGGAGCATGGATTTCAAGCAGGTTTTGGAAATCTAGAGGCTGGTCCCAGAACCTGTTTCCTTGAGTTTGGCTCGTTATTTCTTGTACAGCAAGCAGTTTCTAAATAGCTATCTCCCAGGCACTAAGCTCATGGGAAGATAGACAAAAGAAAGGAAACAATTATTTATCAAATGCCTACTATGTGCCAGGCACTGTGTGCTAAATATTCACAAATATTATCTCCTGTGATGATCATTGTGATGTTTTTTTTTTTTTAATGTACTGAAACAGTGCTGGTTAGAGTCAGCTTGTAAAGGTTTAAAAATACTAAGCTTTACCTCTTAGGTAATGTGGAGCCATGCGAGGATTTAGGACTTAGATTTACTCTGCCTGGCCCCAAAAGGCAGGTTTAGGAATCCTAGGTGGTGGGAGGGAGGAGATGGGGAGGGGTGTTGCAAAGAAGTGAATTTGAGTTTATGGAAAAGTAAAACTTCCTAATAATTAGATAGTGGACAGCAAGTCATTTCCATAGTCAGGAATACCTCAGGTTCAAGGTCTGCCTTTGACACACACTGACTGGGAGACAGTAACTCTCTTAACTGGGGGAGCGTTTTTTTTTTCAAAATCACTATTATTAACACAATCAGTGTTCATATTTGGAGAGACCACAGAGCGGGGAAGCTTTGGCCCCAGAACAGTCCTGGGAAAGGGTGGTAGGGATGGGTCAGGCAGGGCGAGGCCACAGAGAAGCCCCTCCCACACCTGTGGCATCCTCCAGAGCACATGGCCCTCAGAATCTTTATATTTATGTGCCAAAACATTCTACTACATGAAAGTCAGCACTGGGAGCATTCTGGGGGCCTGGCAGGTGTTTTCCCTGCCTGCTACATGCCAAGTGCTGAGTTTATGTGGTAGAGGAATAATTAATTCACCAACAGGATTTATTAATCACTTATGAGTGTTGGGTCCTATTATAGGCACTAGAGATAAATAGATAAATAAAATGTTCTCCTGCCTTCAAACAGCTTCCATGGTACCCACAACTTCTAATTGATTAGAAAAACAAAATTGTGGTCCTTGTGTTTACATAAACTATTCATACATTAGTCCAACCTCTCATTTGACAGGTGACAAGGGAGAAGTATCTTGCTCAAAGTTACTCTGGTTATCAGAGGAATGGCGATTTCCACCTTTATCCTCTGGGTTCCAAATCTAGGGCTCTTTCCCTGTATCTCATTGCCTCTTGCCATCATAGAATAGATCAGAAGAAGAAATAGACATTTGCATGTGTGCATGGATTTTAGTGCTACCACAGGGGTATGAAATTCTTCATTTGAGGATTCCACTCCTCTTCCTACTTCAATAAATGTGCTTTCAACCTTTGGGGATCTCTGGAAGGAGACGACTAGAAGGGGCAGGTGGTCAGTGCCTGAACATTCTATCCCAGGCAGTTTCTACAGTAGGGATGGACAATCTTCTCCTTCATTCATCCCCAAAGTATTTGAATCTGGATTTTAATTCCAACTCTATTGCTTCTTAGGTAAGTCCTTGGGCCTTAGTTTTCTCCTTTGTAAAATGAGGAAGGTTGAACTAGGCAATTGCCTCAAAGGTCCCTGGAAACTCTGTATCCAAGATCCTGAAGGAAGCCTGACGTTTTATGACCCATGTCACCTTGGCCAAGGGGATTCCTGTTTGGGGATTCTCCCTTTCTCACCTGTAAAATGTGGATTTGACTTACTGACTTCTATCATCTCTTCTAGCTCTAATTCATGCCATCTCAGTACTTTAGGTTTCCAGTTGTAGATCTACTATCTTGGAGGTCACTCAAGAGGCCTACCTCAGGGGAAATTGAGACAGAGCAGGGGTTACTAACTCGGGGTTGAGAGATAAAAAAAAGTTTGATTACTGAATTTCAGTAAATTTGGTTTCTTTTTTAATCTCATGTATTTTATTATATGCATTTTTAAACATTCTTATGAGAAAAGGGTCCACCCGGCTTCACCAGACTGCCAAGAAGCCCATGACTCATCAAAGGTTAAGGACCCTTGGGTTAGAGTTCTGTGAAGGGAGCCATCCTGCCAGGAGAAGGGTAGGCCAGCTCCTTGTCAGTATGCCAAAGGTAGATCAGGAAGGATTAAATAAGTAATAGAAATACTTCAAGTCAGGAACTCTGTTTCCTATCATGGCCCAGATGCTGTTCTAATGTTCTATAGTGTTACCAAGGTGTTTCGATGAAGGTGACTTAGTTCATCTCCTGAGCTATGGGGCTTCACTGGAGGCCTCCTTCCTCTCTTTTGCACCTTAGAATTGGTGGAACTCATGAAATCTCAGTGATGGAAAAGGGTTGGGCTCTTACCCCCTTCACTACCCTTATTCAGGACTTCCAAAGGCAGAGAAGCCTTTCATCCCACCTGCTTGGATGCTTCCTCATTTGCTCTTTCCTTGGAGTGGGCAGCAAAGTGACCCAAGAGCTAGAAGAGCAAAGGTGAATCTACTGGGTAGGTTTGGCCTGACAAGTCCCTACTCCAAATAAGATGCCAGTGGTGAGTGAATTACTGCTTTCTTCCAGCAGAGGGTGATCTGCCCAGCTCTCCAGGCCTGTGTTGCTAAAAAGGCCTCAATGCTGGAATGGATCAATCCAGTGTTCCTTCCACCATGAACAGGGATGTCCTGAAAGACCTCTGCCAGCCTAGTATGCTCTCTCTGTCTCTCTCCTCTGTCTCTGTCTCTCTCCCCCTTCTCCCCGCTCTCATCTTTCTCTTCCTCTCTGTCTCTGTCTTTCTGTCTCTGTTTCTGTCTCTCTCTGCGAATGCATCTTTAGCTGAACAACATATTGTACATCAGAGTCTTCAGAAAGCATTAGGAAGTGGATCCTTATCCCCAGGTTCAATGGATCTTGACCCATTTCTAAGGATCATGGCTAGAAAGGACCCAAGAGGCCATCTGACCTGGCTTCCCAGAGAGACTTGTTCAAATATCACAGTGACAGAGCTGGGATTTGACTCCAAAACCATATTGTATCTGCTGTGCCATAGCAATCATAGCTCACATTTATTAAGCACTTCAAGGTTTATAAAGCACTTTGTAAATATGGTCTCATTTGATCCTCAAACAGCCTTGGGAGGCAGCTGCCCTTACATTATCCTCATTGTACAGATAAGAAAAGTGAGGCCAGGGCAGCTTAAGCCACTTGTCCAGTTACACAGGAGCAAGGATCTAAAGCAAGATTTGAACATGGGTCTTCCTTCCTCCAAGCCCCTCACTTGGTCCACTGCACCATCTGGTGATGTTCCAGTGTCACTTCAGGACCATTTTCTCCTATTGCAGACCATGAAAGTGAAGCCTGGGGAAGCTGAACTTTCATTCCAATAGATTGCTCTACTTGAGAAGAGAGGGTCTGTGTCATTGTGTGTGTGTGTGTGTGTGTGTGTGTGTGTGTGAATATGCAACTGTACTTCATCTATAGCTTCTGCTTCATTGTACACAAGGTCCCAAATGATTTTAATAATACTATATATATTTTAGAAGATAGTGATTTTTCAAATTCGATTTTAGTTTTACAAAATCCTACAACGACATTTGGATATTCAGGCCTTCTATTTCCATACTATGGATACTCCATAACAACAGGTCTGTGTTTTTGAAAGAGGGAGTTGCCGTTATTAAAATTAATTTGCTTTTTGAGGGCAACTTTTCATTTATGTCCAAAAGGAATCTTACCTCTATCCGCAGGATAAGAGATTCAGATATTGGATGACCTTTATTTCAAATGCACAGGAGAGCAGGAGATCTGATTACTAGGTTCTTTATTTAGGTCTCTATCTCCCTCTTCCCCTCCTCCCTTTCCCCTTGCTCTTCTATTCCCTCTTCTCTCTCCCTTTCTCTCCCCCTCCCACCTTGCTGGGCACTCTGAAAGGACTCCATCCATTGGATCACTCAGGCCACTGGTGGGAGTGATAATAGTCTCCAGACCAGAGTGGAAAAGAAGGAGCTGGGGAGCTGTCCTCTTGCCCTGTAACAGACCCAGCACCCTGCTGTCTGACTCCCCACTGTGTCAGAAGACACTTAATGAGGAAAGAGCCAGGCTGAAGGAGGGGAAAGCAAAGGAGGGGGCAGGGAAATGTTCCTTGTCATCATAAATAATTTTTTTTGGCACAGAATTCAGTGATTTACCAAATCAAATTAACATTGCCCATAGGGCAGAGGCAGAATACAAAACAATTACTTCTCAGTTCTCTGAGTCCCTTCTCCCCCAATGCCCTGGGGTTTGAGACCAGAGAGAGCTGGCAGCAGTCCAAAACCATGGCTGTCAGAGAAGGAGAGAGGGAGGAGAAAAGGCAGAAATGAGTCTTTCTACGATAATTATTTAAAAAAGAAAAAAAGCATTAAGATGTCTTCTTTCCTGATTGTATGCCATGGACTCCCTCCCTGGGAGCCCCAGGTTATCCTTACTTGGAACTCAATTTCCCCCTCAGGAAAATAAGGGAATGGGAACAGATGACATCCAAGGTAATTTCCAATTTTGAACTATGATCCTGTGATAATGACCCTGTTGGCAAACCAGGTCCTAGGGTTTACTTAATCTTCCCAGGGAGACTTCATGAGTCAAGCTCTATGTCTTAAGAGACACAGACATAGACTAAAGCAACGAAGGCTGAACATGAGAGTCACAGGGGTATAGACTGGAGAGTTGGAAGGGACTGCAGAGGTCATTGACTCCAACCCTTTCATGTTGCAGATAAAGAAACTGAGTTCCAGAGAAGTTATGTGATTAGCTCAATGTCCTGGATGGAATTTGGACTTAGCCAAATGGAGAGGGGCAGCTAGGGGGTGCCATAGCACATAGAGTGCTAGGCTTGGAGTTAAGAGGACTCAGGTTCCTGAATTCAAATTTGGCCTCAGATACTTACTAGCCGTGTGACCTTCGGCAAGTCACATCACCTGTTTGCCTCAGTTTCCTCATCTGTAAAATGAGCTGGAGAAGAAAATGACAAACCACATCAATATCCCTGCCAAGAAAACCCCAAAGGGAGTCATGAAGATTTGGACAGGACTGAAACGACTGAAAGACTGTGAGCCAGGGTCTTGTGCCTGGGTTTCAAGATGATCAACTCTTTTTAGGGTCTTTGGGACATAGTGACAATGATAAGAGCTGAGATTTCTCTACAACTTGAAGGCTTGTGATGCTCATGATGTCCTTTGAGGTAGATTATCATTTGTGTTGAACCTAACAGCAAATTAAGCTAAGTGCCTGGCCCAGGGTCACACACCCAGTGAGTGGCTGAGGCAGGATTCCAGCCCTGATCTTCCTGACTCCAGACTCCATACTCTCTCACAATCCCTTGGGGAAGGAGTTCCTACACTGGAACAATCATTGGGAAATGTATATTCGTCCTTCATTGTCAAAGAAGACTATGCTATCAGAGAAATAATGACATGCCTTGCACTTGACTTTGTTTTGAGTGAGGGAGGGCTGTGCAGGTCACCAGTCTCACTTCTTCTCCAGTCATCTGAATCCAGTGACCAGATAGTCATCAGGATGACTGGAGATGACCCAGGATGAGGCAATTGGGGTTGAGTGACTTGCCCAAGGTCACACAGCTAGTGAGTGTCAAGTGTCTGAGATGAGATTTGAGCTCAGGTCCTCCTGATTCCTGCACAGGAGCTCTATCCACTGCACCACCCAGCTGCCCCTAACTGGAACAATCAGACTGCTTTGCAAGGAAGTAGTTAATAAAGTTAATGGCTCATTTCTATGTTAGAAAGATTAGGGTTCTAATCCTGGTTTTGCTGACCAACATGATGACCTTCTGGGTCCCCTTCTAGGCCTCTTCTGTAAAATAAGGGGCCCTATGGCTTCCAAGGTCCCTTTTAGGTCAATGATTCAGTGTCCATGGTTGTCATATATTTAAGCATCTGGTCCCTAGATACCTTGTTTCTTAACTGTTTAAATGGAGCATTAATTAGAAGAAACACTCTCCCAGACAGCAGCGGGCTAGCAGAAGGGCTTCCTGGAGTTACTCAGAAATATGCACCAAGGAGGAAGGCTTCTCACCATTCCTCACATTTTGAGCATTTTTCCTGGATTCTTCCTAATTCGAAACTGAGGGTGGCCCAGAGCCCAGCACTTGGGCTTCTCTGTGAATGGGAAATACAGGGCTGGAGGCTTGTCTTTTTTATATAATGCAAACCGAGGGTGGAACTTGTCAGAACTGTAATTGGGTGCATATGATTACAATCTTGAGCAAAGCTGTTCCCGCCTGCGGGAGTGCAGATGAGATCGCTCCAAAGGGTCCCCTGTGCAGAGAGACCACGTCATCATCTGTGTTGTGGAAGCAGAGCAGGGGATCTGACAGGTCCTTGGCCCATAGAGGGCTGGGCTGATTTCACACCCAGGGATCACAGCCAACCTGATGAGGTCATGAGCAAACAGTGCAGGAATAATGTAATAATGAAAACCCATAGGGCAAGGGGATAGATGAATTTAGGTCCAGCTAAGTGTCAGGTTTATTTAGACCAGCTTTCATTTGCCTGCTTTCTGCCCCGCTGCTCCTTTGATTTGTAAACTAGGGCTAAGTAAGTCTTTATAACTTTTATTTATCTGTTTATTTTAGTAAACAAATGCGAACTTGAAGGGACTAGATTGTTCCTCTTTTTGGGGGGGGCAGAGGGAGGCCTTTATATAGCCCAGCCTTGCATGTGCCTGGCATTTAGTAGGTGTTGTTTTGTTTTTCCTTGTTGATTGATTCTCCATAATTTCCTGGAAGTATTAGAATGTTAGCGCTCTCTCTCTCTCTCTCTCTCTCTCTCTCTCTCTCTCTCTCCTCATCTTCATCTCCCTTCCTCCCTCCCTCCTTCCCTCCCTCCCTCCCTTCCTTCCTTCCTTCCTTCCTTCCTTCCTTCCTTCCTTCCTTCTTTCTTTCCCCCACCTATGATTAATGAATGGTTGTTATTTGATTATCTGAAGTTCCCTGAAAACTTTGGAATGTAACCCCCCTTGAGTGTAGGAACTATTTCCTCCTTCTTTCCTCTCTTCATTGGAACCTGGCACATAGTAGGTACTTAATAAATGTTGAATTAAGTAGGTGGAAGAAGCAGGATTATTCAATGGGAGAAGGGCTGGGTTTGTCTGTCTGAAGACCTAGGTCCATGATGCTGGCTCTACTGCTCACTTGCTGACTGAACTTTGGCCTCAGTTTTTTATCTGTAAAATGGGAGAGTTGGACTCAATGATGCCTCCATGTAGTCCTCTTTATCTCTTATATGTATGGAAGCTGTGGAGAAGATTTTTGCTCTGAGTGAGGAGGGCTTTGAAATAATTAGAGTCCACCAGAAAGGGCACAGACCACTTCAGGAAATCATAGGTCATATGACTCTAGTTTGAGTGCTGAAATGGACCTTAGCTAGAGGCTATCTCCTCTAACTCCCTCATTTTTACGTGTGAGTAAACCGAGGCCCAGAGAGGGGAAATAACTTGCATATGCTTGTACAGCTTGTAAGTGGTAATGGATTCCCCCTCACTAAAGGTCTTCAAAGAGAGACTGAACAACCGTTTATCAGGAATTTGAGAGAAGACATTATTGATCAGGTCTAGGTAGGACTAGATGGTCTTGGAGGTTCCTTTCACTGCTGACCTTCTTTGATCATCTTACATAAGACCAGATGGATGGTTCTTATCAAGAACATCTGGATGGAGGAGCAAGAAGAGCCTACTATCAAAGTCTGCAACTCCTAATCAGAATGTTTCTTTTTTTTCCTCTCCTCCAGGTCATTTATTTGGGTCTTTATCAGTCATGGACCCATTTCCCTTTGATTACTCAGAGCCAGGGAATTTCACCGACCTCAACTGGACATGCACCAATGGAGACTGCATCACTGTGGACACCATCATGTGCCCTAGTGCAACAGGTCGAAATATCCTTTCGTATACCCTCTCCATCTTTTATATTTTCATTTTTGTAGTTGGTATGATTGCCAACTCTGTGGTGGTATGGGTGAATCTTCAGGCCAAGACAACAGGTTATGAAACTCACCTGTATATCTTAAATTTGGCCATTGCCGACCTGTGTGTGGTTGTCACCATTCCCATCTGGGTGGTTTCCTTGGTCCAGCACAACCAGTGGCCCATGGGAGAACTCACTTGTAAGATTGCTCATCTCATCTTCTCCATCAACCTCTTTGGCAGTATCTTCTTCTTGACCTGCATGAGTGTAGACCGATATCTTTCTGTTACCTATTTTGCCAACACCAGCAGCTACAAGAAAAAGGTTGTCCGCCGGCTCATCTGTATTCTCGTGTGGCTACTGGCCATCTGTGTGTCACTGCCAGATGCTTACTATCTGAAAACTATCACCTTGGCTGCCAACAATGAAACCTACTGCCGGTCCATCTATCCAGAGCACAGCATCAAGGAGTGGCTGCTAGGCATGGAGCTGCTCTCTGTGGTCCTGGGATTCATCATCCCTTTTTCCATCATCGCTGTCTTCTATTTCCTTCTGGCCAGAGCCATTTCAGCCTCAGGGGATCAGGAGAAGCATAGCAACCAGAAGATCATCTTCTCCTATGTCATCGTATTCCTCATTTGCTGGCTGCCCTATCATGCTGTATTGCTCCTAGACATCTTTTCCTTCCTCCACTTTATTCCCTTCAGCTGTCAGCTGGAAAACTTCCTCTACACAGCCCTCCACATCACCCAGTGTCTCTCCCTGGTGCATTGCTGTGTCAACCCAGTACTCTATAGCTTCATTAACCGAAACTACCGGTATGAGCTGATGAAAGCATTCATCTTCAAGTACTCAGCCAAAACGGGTCTCACCAAACTCATAGATGCCTCCCGAGTATCTGAAGCAGAGTACTCTGCCTTGGAGCAGAATGCCAAATGACCAGGGAGTTCCCTCCCCAGAGCCATCCCTTCGAACTTCTGTGCTTGACTTTCACAGGGCACAAAAGAAAGTTAAACTAGCTTCCAGCTGGATGGAACCATTCCTATGGAGTCATCTGTTTGTTTCTTCTCAGTGCCTCTGTATGTGGCCAGGCCCAGTCATGGAAGAGGAAAAGTTGACATTCAACAAAGACTCCATGCACTGTTGGAGATGTCATACTCCAATCGAAGAAGCCGTGAGAGAGAGAGAGAGAGAGAGCTTCAGAGTTCACTGTATATTTTGTATGCTGTATTGTATTTAAGACCGAAGACTTTTTTTATTTTCTGGTTATCAATGTATCTTAATACATTGTATTTGAAAGTTAAATATATTTTTATCTCCTATTTGAAACATAAAGCTGCCCTGTGTATCCAGAGTGCTGTAGTTTAAATGTTAGCATGGCATCATTTTTGACTGTTCTATGATTAAGAATGACTTTCTTTGTTAGCTGGATGGAAAATATATGTATATAAACATCTATCTATCTATATATATTGGTCTTGATTGAAATGTTTTATTTACAATAGCTTTATATATGTATGGTGGTATATACCAGCATGGGGCATGGAACATGAGCTGTTTGCTTTAAAATATAGCCTGTGGCATGAACAGTATTGTAAAGTTAGGGTTAATGCAAGACCTTGGATCCAGTTGGTTACTAGATCCACAGAAGGAACAGAGAAGGCTTATAGCAGAAAGTTCTATTTGTAACTTATTTTTTAAAATAAAAGTCTTTGTTCTAAAGGCATCTGATGATTCTGGCTTTTCCTTGGGGGAAGTGAGGGATCGAGGATTGGGGAAGATAGACAGGAAGACCAAGTCAACTGAGAAACATTAAGATGGAACTCTGCCTTGCACTTGAATTTTTATTTGTTTTAGTTTTGCATATGTAGCCATGGCAACATCCCTACCTGCTCTCTGCTGCTGTCATGCACTGCTTGAGCATGTGCCTAGGGTTTTTAAAAAGGACAAAATGAGATTGTGTCATGTGATAAGAGTTAGGGATCAGCCTGAATTGTAGGATCTAGAAGAAAACAACTCATAGAGTGGCCTGGTCTCACTTCCATGATTGTGTGTGTGTATGAGAGAGAGAGAGAGAGAGAGAGAGAGAGAGAGAGAGAGGGAGAGAGGGAGGGAGAGAGAGGGAGAGAGAATAAGAATGGAAGGCAACTCTCCTGTTTTATTTCCTGGGGAAATCCATTGGGTCAGAGTGTCATGATATTTTCCAGATTGTCAGTCTCAGAGGCAGGATTCAAACCCAGATCTGTTCACTCCAAGGCCAGTGACTTCCTACTACATCCTCCTCCTCTGAGACAGGAAGGAAATCAGACATGGTATGTGTTCTTATAGGACTTATATTCTTGGGAGTAGGGGGTTGACATAAAAACAGACAATACTTTAGGGCAGTGATTCTCAAAGCATGGTTCAGAGACTCCCCAGGTGTTCCCAAGACTTCTTTGGGGTGATTCACAAGATCAAAACTCCTTTCATAGTAAATGTTGACATTTTAATTTCCAAAATAGTAAATATCACTAGCTATAACCCACACAAATGCTCTTGGGGTTGTGTCTCAGTTTTTAAGAGTATAAAAGGGTCCCCAAACCAAAAAAGTTTGAGAAGTACTGCTTTATAGTAATGAATAGCCAGCGCTCAACAGGTCTAGGGCAGGATAATGAACCTGATCATACAGAGTCATGAAATGAGGTCAGAGAAAATAAAGGTTCCTTTTAATATTTTTTTCTTGGATTATTTTTCCAAATACATTTTATTGATATGTTTTTTATATCTCACCTTGTATCTCTCCATCTCCCTGATGAAAAAGAGTGCTTCTAAATTTTTTGAATAAACTGATATAATTTGTTTTGGCATCATATACATTCCTTCTCTCCTACAGAGAGATCCCTTATGGTTAAACAGAAAGAGGAAGAAATAATTTGGCATAGATAGATAAAAAGTTAGAGTGTTGCTGGACCATTTCCCATGTGCCAGGCACTGGATTAAGCACTGGACGCATATATAAGCCAAAAAGAGAGTGCCTATTCTCACAGGGTAGAGGGAGTGGGGACAGACAACCCTTGAAGGGGAACTAGAAAGGAAAAGTCAGATGTGGTTTGGCCAAAGCATGGTGACAGCTTCCCCAATCAACCAAGGGGACGCAAAGGCAAAGTCCAACGCGGCAGTGATGAAGATAATGGTGGATGCTCAATTTAATAAAATATCTACTACGTGCCACTCACTATGAAATGAACTAACAGGGTAGGCAGTGGTTGAAAATATGACATTATTTGCAATGTTCCATGCCCACATACAGTCCCCTTTCTCCAACTCTGGGGTTGGAGGGAAGTAACATCTCATAACTTTTCTTTAGGGTCAAGCTTGATGATTATATTTTTGAATCCTAAGGAGTTAAGTTATTGTATGGAATTGGAAGATTTGGATTCAAGTCTCTGTTTTGTCACTTATTAGCTACATGACCTCAGATCACACCCTTATTTTAAGTCCCTCTGGGCTTTAGATTCCTGATTTATAAAATTAGGGGATCAGGGTGGGATGACTTTTGTGAACTGATGTAGATGGTGAAGAGAGGCAAAATGGAAGCTCTTTGTGGCAGAAAGCCAGTTCACTAGCCCGTATACATCTCTGTATCATCTACTGATGAAAATAATATAAATTTAAAAAGCAGTGAAAGAAACTGAGTGATGAATAACTCTAATGACCAATCATGACTTGGATGAGAGATGTGAGAGCACCCCCCTCCTTGCAATGGAGAGGCAGAGGATAACAGGTGTAGAATGTTATATACATTGCCAGATGGACAGTTATGGTTGCTGTGGACTGGCTTTTGAGAACCATTTTTCATTTTCAAGGGAGAGGCTCATTTTGGTGGGGGAGGGGCACATAAGAGAATAATTGTGATATAAAAACAAAATGCAATAAAACTAATTAATGAATATTGTTCAAAATGAAGAGGTTTCTTAGTGATTCTAAAATCTCTTCTAGTTAAAACATTCTGATGAATTTTCAAGCTGGGGTCAGCGAGGAAACATCTAACTTCCCAGTCTGGAGGGCTTTCCGGGAAATAATGTGTCAGAGAACAATCTTCTGGTATGATATTGTTGGCCTGTTTCTAGGTTGGAATAATCCATCCCTCTTATCCTGGGCTTTTCTCTTGTATTGTCTAGCTCCTGTGGTTATGGAAACTTGTCCCTCTCTCCTAACCTCATGCTCCTCTGGACATGAAACAGTATGGGTCTTGACTCAAACTCACTTCTTTTCCCTGCTGTGTCCTTCTCTGGGTTGAAAGTAGCTTATTTTTTCAAGGTCATTCAATGACAAGAAAATTCCTAAGATTGACTCTTAGAAGACACTTGACCTTTCTCTACAAATCAGAAAGGGCATGAGCAAAGCAGTGTCATTCCTGCTAAAAGCCCCAAGATCTCTTGGATAATCAGATATAAAAAAATTCAGTTCTGGCCCAGGAGACCCCCCCCCCCCATTACCCAACTTTGCTGACCCTGAATGAATAGGATCATAATCTGGGAGGTCTTTTAGAGATCATCTTCCTTCATTTTACAGAGAAGGAAACTGAGTCCCAGAGAAATTTAGAGACTGTCCAAGGTCATGCAGGTAATAGGCATCAGAGACAACATCCAAATTCTCATCCCTTGTCCCACTCAGCTGCTCTTTTCTCCATACTGATGATAGGGAAGTAGCCCTTTATTACTCACCCACTTCTCTTGGGCAGACTTTGGATGAAGATTGATTCCATCCTTGCAGTTGATACTTCCCATATGTAATGTCCAGGTCCCTGGGCACCTCTTCTCCTCCAAAGTGTTTATTTTGGTCAGT
Source organism: Potorous gilbertii (assembly GCA_028658325.1). Lineage (NCBI taxonomy): Eukaryota > Metazoa > Chordata > Mammalia > Diprotodontia > Potoroidae > Potorous > Potorous gilbertii. The sequence goes on along the minus strand of CM053770.1, from coordinate 292,576,178 downwards.
CCCTTACCAGAGATGCCCTGGGTTCCAATGCCAACTTTGGTGGTAAGACCCAGATTATAGGTAGTCCTCTGTATGTGGAAAGTGGAAGAAAAGGTGGTTTTTCAGTTCAATTCAACAGATAGACCCATGGGTAAGTGTAATGGTAACTATAAGAATTAAAGATCTTCCCCACTCATTAAAGGTCTGCCCATTAAGGAAAGCTTGATTAGAGGAAGCCTGTACCTTTTGTTAATTTTCTAATAAGGCACTGGTTCTCCAGAGTTGTGATGCCTCTGGCTCTGAAAAGTGTATAAGTATTCTCAGGTGGTTTTACCTTGGGGCTTACTCTTTGGAAGTGTTTGTTTGGCCAGAGGACACCGGGCAGCTGAAAAGGACGCCCATCCCACACCCTTTGAAAACCCAGATGTTGGTGCTTCGCTCTCTGGTGAAGTGTGTATGTATGTATGGTCAAATAGCTGGATCTGCCTGTTGATCTGTGATGTGTGTACTGCTGACAGTCAGACCGTTGGAAGCCCTGTCTTTTGATCTTTATTTCTTTGAGTTTTCTCTGAAGTTCATGCTGCTGACTTTTTCCCCTGATCTAGATGAATGATCTATGTGCTTGATTAAAGTGATTGTTGATGCCTCGAATGTTGCTTTCCTTTTAGAAAAGTAGCTCTAAGAACCTGTACAGCAGGCCCTCCTGGATGTGTCAGGGTGCTTACTTTTACAGTCAGAACAAAAACTCCAAAGGGCAAACAACTGAGGAATGTTGGGACTAATAAATAGTCTGGTTGGTCTAGAACAGAGCATGTGGGTAGTAATGAAACAGTTAAGAATATTAGGCTGGGGCCAGATAATGAAGGGCCTTAAATGTCATGATAAGAAGTTTGGACTTTAGCATGGGGGAGCCCTGAAAGGATTTCTGGATTAGGTTTGTTCTCCTTGGCTCCAGAGAATAGAATTAGGAGAACTGGGCAGAAATGGCAAAGTAGATATAAACTTGACGAAAGAGTATAACTTAGTAACTGTTTAGAGCTGTTCTACAGTGGAATTGGGTGCCTTCAAGAAGCCTCATTTTCTCCTTTCAAACCCAAGGCTGGATGGTCATTTCCTCGTTGGGAATGGTGGAGATGGGGTTCTTTCTGATTCGGGATGGGTTGGGCAAGTGGAGAATTGGTGATTTGTGGGGGGCAGGGAAAGGTAACTAGATGGAGGGCGGTGTTTTGGCGAGATTACTCTTGGTTTAGCATGCATCGTGGAGGAGCAGAGAATTTCTGCAGTAGTCTAGGTGTGAGAGTGGAAGGTCCTCCCCCAGGTAAACAGAGGTGACAATGGAAAGAAGTCGGGAAAGCCCTGTCTCGGCACTTCTGAATGTTTACTGAGCTGTGTTCCATTCCTTGGTCCTCCAACTCGCCAGCTCTTTGGCTGGGTCCCTGCCCCTCCGCCATAAGACCTTGATTCCCATTTCACAGGCAGTCCTGGATGCAGGGTGAGTCAAATGCCTGTCAGCCAGGCAGGAGCATGTCCTTGATAAGAGGAATGTGGGACAGCACCCTCGGGAGCAGATATTGCCCTGGGCTTCTCACTAGGCTAAACTGGGGCACCCACAGTGTCGGCCAAAGCGAGCTTTCTTAGGGTCTAGAATTTCAGAGCAGGAAAGGACCTACCTCTTTTTATCACAGCCATCCGGGAGAGTCAGTAACTCCCTCCAGGTTTCCCAATTAGTAGGGGCGAAAAATGAGCTCCCAAGTTATCTCTCTACTTCGCAGTAAATGATGCTGTTTACAAGGCTGAGTTTAAATTCACTTTTAACTCTTACTACCCAACTACTCGTAGGCAAAACACTTCACTCCTCTGGAAGCCTGTTTTATCATCTGTAAAGGGAGAACAATCCTATCTGTAGGACTCTTGGTTACTCCCACCCCACCCCACCCATATCCGTCAGTTGCCAAATCTTGTCTTTTTTTTTTTAATCTTTGTAATAATCTCTTATACTTCCCATTCTTCGTCTGACTTGGCACCCTGCCCCTCCCTCCCCCCCAACCTGTGCACGCCCTCATCGCTCACACCTGGACTAATACACCAACTGCTGGTCGACCTGCTTGGACCAAGTCTCTCCCCACACCAGTCACTGCTGTCACAGCAATCTTCTTAAAACACAGGTCTGACCATGTCACCCCCTTACTCCACAAACTCCACCAGCTACCTATTGCCTTCAGGATCAAATACAAAATTCTCCGTTAGGATCTTCAAGTTCTTCATAACCTGGTTCCTTCTTACTCCTCACAACCCATGAGTGTCTTCGATTCAGCGACACTGGCTACCTTGCTCTCTTAAGACCCTCCTCTCTCAACTCCGGGCATTTTCACTGGCTGCCCCCATGCCTGGGACGCTCTTCCTCCTCAGATCTACTTCCTAGTTTCTCTGACGTCCTTCAAGTCCCAGATAAGATCCCACCTCTCCTTAAGACTTTTAATTCTAGCGCCTTCCCTCTGTTGATTTTTCTCAATTTACTCCTGATATATTTAGTTTGTACGGAGTTGTTTGCATGTCGTCTTACCCCTTAAACTGATAGCTTCATTAGAGCAGGGACTGTCTTTTCCCCTTTTTTGTATCCTTAGCACTTTCTACAGTGTTTGGCATATAGTAGGCATTTATTAATAATAGTGGTTTAATAACACTTACCGTGTGCCAGGATATAAAATAAGTGGCTATTTATTAAAACGCTTGTTGATTGACCAGTTTACCTCACAGGATTGTTATCAGACTAAAAGGAAATTATGTCCCAAAAGTTCTTCGTAAACCTTAAAAGTGTATAGAAATATCAGCTATCATCATCACCACCACCGCTATTTTTTTCATTCTTCTCATCTTTATGTTTGATGGAGTTCAAATAAAAAGAGACATGAGGAAAGTTGCTATCCAGTCGTTATTCTTTTTTGCGTACTCTTGGGTGAACTATTCCTAGGTGGATGAAAAGATTGCTTTCTCTTGGTAATTGAATGAAAGCACTTCAGTGCCTGAAGCTTATCTTCTGTGATGCAAGAGATGGTCCTGTGGGCTTTGCCACCTAGTACATCCTCAGTCCCTTTCACACTCTAGGGAAAAGTAATTTCCATGCATATGGATTACTTTCCTTCTCCCCTTTGTTTTTTAGAACCTCGTTACTTGCTCTGTAAATTCCTAGAGAAGAATAACGCCCACAAAATAAATGACAGAATACTGTTTTGTTTTTTTATTTCTGGAGGGTTTTAGGATATGCAAAAGACTTTCTTCATAACAGCCTTGAGAAGGGGTGCAAAGGATTGTTAATGCTTTTTTACATCTGGGGAAACTGAGGCTTAAAGAGCTGAGGAGACGGCCAAACTTGCTTAGGCAGTAAGTGCTGAGGCAAGGACTCAGATTCAGGTCTCTTGGCTCCAAGCCCAGGCCTCTGCTATAAATGTATTTAACCCACCCCTATGCCTCAGATTCCCGCAGGTAGGTTCATGGCCCTCCCCCTGCCCCAGTGTGGAAGCTGACATTTGGACCCCAGCTTTGGTTGAAGGACATTTTCAATCCCACATAGCCAGCCCTGTCTTTGTCAATTATATGTTCAAGGCCACTCACATATGTGGTTGATTGTACCAACAATTGGAAGGATTGCAGTGGACTCCTGAGAGGAAAGAAACAGGCTGTGATTGATGAAGGGGGCAGGAATCTTCTTCTGTGGACTCCAACTCCACAAAGCAAGACTCAACCCTTCCTTGGGCACAAGAAGAACTACGATTCCCCAAATTCCTAGCCTCCTCAGGTCATTCGGCACTCCCTCTGCCTTTCACTCATGCATAGCTGAGAGTGATCCTGAGGCACCCCTGGATTCAGTAACTACTTCCAAATGTTCCTTCCTCCATTGTGGCCTGGCATTTTCAATAGTACTGGGAGGATCTATACAAATGACATGTTGAAAAAGAGAGGGAAGAGGAAATGAGAAGAGGGTTGGAGAGAATGAGCCAGGAAGGAGCTCTGGACATAGAAACAGACAGAAGCAGAAATAGAGATGGACAGGCAGGGAGATAGATAGAAAAGAAGTGATCCAAACAGAGGAAGTTAAAATGAACAGTAGAAAGAGATAGAGAAGGGGAGGGAGAGACAGAAAGGGAAAGAGGGAGGGAGGCAGAACAGAGAGGAAGGAAGAGAAGAAGACAAAAGGAGGAGGTGATGGAAAGGGCACTGCACATTGCACCACAGGGCATGGTTTCCAATCCTGGCACTGCTTCCTTCTAGTTATGTGATTTGGTCTGAGTGCAATCTCTTTTCTAAGTCTCAGTTTCCCTATTTTTATATGAAAGGGTTGGACTAGATCAGTAGTGTCAAACTCAAATAGAAGCAGGCCACCAAGTTGTACCAAAGGAACCCTGAGAGTGCATATTGACTTATGCCCCAAATAAACATTACCTATGTTCTACTGAACTTTTATTTATTTGTTAAACATTTCCCAATTACATTTTTTTTCAAGATTGCTGCAGATATTAACAACAGTGTTTTAAGATTTACAAAGCATTTTCCTCAAGACCATTGTGTAAGGCAAGGGGTGTTAGTTATTATACTCCCCCAGAGAAATGGAAACTAAGAAAGGAGGTAAACAATTTATTAAGATCCCACTATGTGCCAGGAACTATGCTAAGTGCTTCCTACAAACGTTATCTCATTGATCATCACATCAACTCTGAGTGGTAGGTAATTTATTATCTCCACTCCACTGTTGAGGAAACTGAGGCAGGCAGAAGTCCAGAGTCCCACAGCTAGTTGAGGTGGGATGTGAACTCATTTTAATTATGTTCAACCTATGTTTGTTATTTCTGAACTCTCTTCCAGGCGTAGAGCTATGATCCTATGATGATAGAAAATTTAAGCTTTCCACATAGTCATGGTTAAATAACCACCTTTTCATTCACTCATTTAAATTCCTACCTGAACAAAATTCTGCTTTACAGTACTCCTAGCTGTTTAACACCAGCTACAACAATGTAGAAGAGAGTTCTCCAGAGTCCTTATCACAACTTCAATCAATCTCATTAAAACTACATTTAGTGACTTTAGCTAGAATTGCTAGAATGTGGTATGATAGGAGCCCCAAACAAAATAATCTTTCTCCTGGGGACACACTCTCCTTGCTTATGACAACACAGCCTGGGGACTGGGGATGTTTTTTACATTCTAGATCACTGAGTGTGACTTTGGCAAACTGTGGTCCACAGAAAGGGTTTTGTTTCTCCAATCCAGAGTGTGAATAGATGTGTTTATTGCACAGATACCAAGTATTTCATGAATAGAGGCTCTTGCAAATCTTATAATACATGGGGCCTACTCTGCATTCATCTTTCTTTGTAATGGGAGAGACAGCAAGTTACATGTACAAACAAGCTACATATAGAATAAATAGGAAATAATTAAATGGGAAGGAACCAGAATTAAGAGAGATTGAGGTAGGTTTCCTTTAGAAGATGGGATTTTAGTTGGGATTTGAAACCAGGGAAGCTAGTAGGCGGAAATGAAGAGGGGGAATATTTCAGGTGTGGAGAACAGTCAGAGAAAATGCCTGAAGCTCAGAGATGAAGGATTTTGCCCATGGAACAGCTAGGATAGACGAGTTAAGTGTTGGGGAATAAAGTCTGAAAAGATTGGAAAAGTAGGAGGGGGACATGTTCTGAAGGAGGTTGAATGTCAAACAGAAGGTTTTGTATTTTCTCCTGGAGGGCATAGGGAGCCACTGGAGTTCATTGAGTAAGGGGGTGATGTGATCAGAACTGTGTTTTAGGAAAATCATTTTAGTGGCTGAATGGAGAATAGATTGGAGTAGGAAGAGACTTGAGGCAGGCAGACCCCACCCCAATAGCTATTCCAATAGTCTAGATGTGAGATGGTGAGGGTCTGTCCCAGGGCAGGAGCAGTGGCAGAGGAGAGAAGGGGGCAGATGCTGAAGAGGTGAAATTGACAAGAGATGGTATGTTTGTGTATGTGTGTGTGTGTGTGTGTGTGTGTGTGTGTGTGTGTGTGTGAAACTGACACTTTTTGGTAACAACTTGGATGTAGTCAGGGAGAGATAATGAAGAGTCCAGGATGACTCCTAGGTTGTGAGCCCAGGGTGACCAGGAGGATCAGGGTACCCTCTACAGTTAATAAGAAAGATGGCACGGGAAAAGGTTTAGGTAAAAAGATAATGAGTTTGTTTTGGTTGGGTTTAAGATGTCTACCGTCCATCTGATTTGGGCTAAAGATGATATATTTAGAGCTGAAATGAATCTCAAGAATCATTGAGTCCAACCTATTTGTTTCACAGATAAAGAGACTGAGACTCAAAGAGGTTGCCTATTGTCACACAGCTTCTAGGCATCAGAAATGTGATTTGAACCCAAATCTTCCTGATCCAAGGTCAGGTACTCAGTTCCCACAACTTATATTGTTAGAGAGATGCCAATGGCAGTGGAAAGGTCAAATGATTTGCTAAAGTTAGAACAACTGGTGGAGGTCAGCTTTTGAATTCCTGCCTTACTAACTCTGAGGACAGGTCTCTATCCATTACACTATACCATCTTCCTCCTCCCTCTCAGATTTCTCAAACACTATAAGGTTTATGATGCATTCTCCTGTAACAGTGCTGTTTACAATAACTCTGAAGAGGATGTGATACAAGTATGAGTATGCTGGTATATATTTAATAACCAACTTTCTGGAAACAAATGTATAAAGGACATATTTTTAAGTTCTATCAGCATTCTTAACATTTTTTTCTGTTGCTTTCTTGAATCTAAATTATCATCACCAGCAAAAATAAGTTAGGTCATGATTTGGAACATTTGCTGTTTTCTGAGGTGTAAATGTTTATGCTAAAAATTTAACAATTGGCTCTCAAGCTGGTTCAGCTATCTCCAGCATGTCACTGGTAGTGTTGTTTGCTTTTGTTCAGTTGTTTTAATTGTGTTTGACCCTTCATGACCCCATTTGGCATTTTCTTGGCAAAGATATAGGAGTGTTTTGCCATCTCCTTCTCCAGTTCATTCTACAGATGAGGAAACTGAGGTAAATAGGGTGAAGTGACTTGCTTATGGTCATATAGCTAGGAAGTGTCTGAGACTGGATTTGAACTCAATAGGTGAGGAAATAGAAGCCCAAAGCAATTAAATGGATTGCAGAGGATCATAGATGTAGGGTTGGAAAAGACCTCAGGGCACATTTAGTCCCTCCACCTCATTTTACTAATGAGAAAACTGCGCTCAAGAGAGTTGGAGCAATTTGTCCCAGTGGGATCATAGATTGAGAGCAGGAAAGACACTGGAAGATCACTAAGACCCCATCCCCAAGGCCATCCCATGGAGTGTTCCTGGGGATTGTCCTGGGCCATGGCCAATTCTGGTAAGCACTAGAGGTTAGATGGAGTGCTGTGGATCTCAAAGGCTGTTCATCTCATGGTGAGAACCCTTGGTCCAGAAAAATAAACCATCAGGTGGCTGTGGTTGCTACTATGAGTTCCCAGGGGAATCTGTTGATCCCTTTTCCATAGACTTTCCTTCATTTTGGCTGTGGTGCAGTAGGTGAAGGGTTGACAGCTTGCCATTCTCATTTCCTTGTGCTCTAGTTCATAGTTCCAAGTGCCAGGCTATTTGGATAAATCCACAATCCAACTGACACTTCTACAAAGCAGATCCTGAGAAGGATGACAGCCAGGAAGCCTCCAGTAGGCTCTTCCCTTTGAGGGCCATCTTGTATTAAGGATGGAAAAACCGAGCATCAGGACTGTCCATTTCAGGCCTGAAAGGATGCCAAAGCTTCCAGATTGACTGAAACTCGAGCCCCTTTCATCTGTAAGAATCCTGCTATGCTGCAGGTTTACTGTGGCAGCCGTGGGAGGATGTTGCCTTGCCAACCGATATTCTGAGTTATCCAAGCAGATTTAATGGCATTACAGCAAGGACAATTTTTTTGTTTTTCTTTTCAAAAATCATTAAAAGAAGATTTCAGACCCACCTAGGAAATGCACTTAATCAGTTTAGTTCCGGAAATGACTATGAAAACTTGGGTTTTCCCCTCTCTTTTGAATGTCCCAGACATCTCTGAATGTTGTCTGCATCAAGATGAATGATGATGAAGTCACAGCTTGATGCAACGAACTGAGTTTTGTTGCTATTTTTGAAAAAAAACATCATCTCCATGTTAGAGCATGTGTTTAGGACAACCCAGCATGACTGACAAGCATTTTGAATTTCAGTTGGAGAGGTCTTTGTGGATAAACATATGAAAAGCAAATGCACAAATGGAGCTGTGGAAAATCAGTGAGAGAGGGGCAAGCTGGGCATAGCCCATCTGCCAATCACCATGCAGGTGTCTGTTCCCTTTACAGATGGGCAAGGTCCCCGTCCCCAACAGAATCCCAGAGCTCACAGGGAATGTCCAGTTCAGTCCCACCTCCACTAGCAATTCCCTTTGTAACATAACCAACAAGAGGTTCCCCATTCTCTATTGGAAAAAAGATCCCACCCCTTTTGGAGGCAGCCCACTCTCTTTGGGACAACTCTCATCATTTAGGAAGGTTCCCCTGACCTTGACTTGTGCATAGCTTTCACTCATTCATTGCTGCTGGTTCTTTTCTCGTGGGACAACTAGAACAAACTTAGTGCCACCTACACAAGACTGCCTTTTAAATCCTTGAACATGACTGTCTTCTCCTACCTGAAGCTATATATAGGGTGTATATATATATATATATATATATATATATATATATATATATATATATATATATATATATATATA
>CM053770.1:292544569-292561433 GCA_028658325.1 Potorous gilbertii | reverse complement strand
ATGAATGGTGGAATTATCTTCTCAAGAAAATAGCCATCTATGGTCTTAGTTTTTTTCCCTTTTCTGGGCATTTTCCTAGCCAGTTACTTGACTTTTGAGAGTCCTCTCCACCCCCCTGGCTTAGATCCGCCAAGCTAGTGCTTGGGGTCTGGGATTCAAATGCTGCTCCCCAGCCTCAGGGCTTTTGGTGGCAGGCCTGACTGCTCTTCAATGGGAGCTTATCTGCTGGTTATCAGGTGGGGGCAGGGCCACCTCTAGGGCTCAGTTCTCTCAGGGGGTTTATACAGAGAACTTTTGTACCGGAGCTGTGGTCGAGCTCCAGCCTGCTCTGCCCATAGCTGCCTCTGCCGCAGTGGCAGCCTCCCAGGGGGTCCAAGTCCCGGAGATACCCCACTCCCCTCTCAGCCCTTCTCTCTCACTGACCTGTGCGTCTGTGGGTGGAGGGACCTTCGCAGCTGCCAGAGATTCAGGTCCCTGAGGCCTGCTTGGGTCTGCTGGCTCCTCTCAGTGCCGCGTGGCCGGGGCGGGGAAGAGGAGCGCTCGGCCGGGCAGGGCTCCGCTGCCGTCCGGAGTACCTTTGTGGTTGGTTTTTCAGGGCTCTCTGCAACGGAAATCTCCTTCACTGTGTTTCTGTGCAGCTTCCACTGTTCCAGAATTTGTCAGTTCTTTTTAGAGGGAATCCATGGGCTGTGGGTTTGGAGCTAGCAAATGTGAGTCTTTCTACTCCGCCATCTTGGCTCCGCCCCCCGAGATTTTCTTAGCAAAGATACTGGAGGGGGGTCTGCCCTTTTCTTCTCCAGCTCATTTTAGAGATGAAGAAACTGAGGCAAACAGGGTTAAGTGACTTGCCCAGGATCTCACAGCTAGTAAATCTGTCTGAAGTCAGATTTAGACTCAGGTCCTTCTGGCTCTATCTATTGCACTACCTAACTGCCCATCTCTAGTTTAATTACAGTCAATAAATATTCAATACTTACTATAAGTGAGATATTGTACTAAACACTAGGGATAGAACTGAGAGCACAAGCAGGGTCCCTGTTCTCAAAGAGTTTATATTCTAATGAAATATAAAGATGTCCATCAGGCAAAGTGAAGCCTGGGAGAGACTTTTATTTAAAAAAACTTATCCTGGGCCATGGACAATCATCTTGACTTTGGTCTTGTCATTGGACTTTTATGATTCTGGAGAAGAGAGTGAGGTGGATGACTAGGTAGCTTTGACTCACTTAAATCCAATTTACATCCAAGTCAAGACATCCCCCTCATGATGTCATTGCTCCTCTTCAAGAATGAAGGACGAACAACAATGAACTCCTTCCTCTGGCAGGATTTTCAAGAGAAGGATGCATTACACTTGGAAGGGGATGGGGAATATATGGTCTTGGGTCTGAGTGGGAAGGCACATACCTAGGAAGTAGTAGGCATCATTTCTGGGATTTTGACATTGATCTCTTTCCCTCCCTCTTCTCTTTCTCTCTCTCCTTTCTTTCCATTTCCCCTCCTTCCTCTCTTTCTCTCTTCCTTCTTTCCTCTTCTCCCTCTCCTTTACCCTCCCTCCTTCTCCTTCACTCTCTCCCTTCCCCTCCCTTTCTCTCTTCTCTCAGTTGGCTTTGCAAACTGCCCAGTGCAATACCATGGTGAGTTCTGATTGTCCTCAGTCATAGAGAAATTTGTGTATTCTGCTTTCCTTATAGAAAAGCAAATTAAAATCGTGGAAAAGAATGTGCAAGGGTTGGTACTGAAAATAGGATTTCTTTATGACACGCTCAGGGGACCATGCAGATTCTCAGAACCAGCAGAGACATCATTATGAATGTGAGTTTGTGATCCCTCCAATACTCAAAATCTGCGATGGGTCTCTCATCATCACAGAGGGCACTTCCTGCAGTGATTCTGAGCACAAACCAACCATGCCTGCTTATCCCATGGCCCTCTTGCTCATCCCTTCCCATAAGGGGCTCAACACCACTTGTTGGAGGTGTCCTTTGATCTCTCCTGGCATTGAGAAGATATCACTGGAGCACAAGGCTGACCACTGGTCATTCTTCACCTTTGACAGTGATTGGTAACCTTCATCATCATGTATACATTTCTTTGTTGACATTCCTTACAACACACATCATTACCCTGCACTATTACTCTGTGATCACTGGCGTCCAGTAGGAACAGATAGAGAGGTGTGGATTCCCTGAAGAAGTTCACCATTATGATGGAAGGGATCCATTGCAGAGTCCAAGTGGAAGGACAATTCATTATGGATGGTGAGGTCCTCCAGGTGCTTTTACGTGTGAATGATAATTGTGTTGTTTGTACCAAGACCTGGATTGCTGCAGAACTTCCTGGAAGAGAAGATCTTTCACTACTCAAAGGAGTTTGGCCTGAGCAGCTAGATGGCATAGTGAGTAGAGCACTGGACTCAGCATTAAGAAGATCCGAGTTCATATCCTGACTCAGGCACTTCTTAGCTGTGTGACCTTGGGCAAGTCAAGGCTGCCTCAGTTCTCTTACCTATAAAATAGGAATAACAATAGAACCCATCTTCAGGGTTGCTGTAGTGGTCAAGTGAGGTAATCTATGTGAAGTACTTTGTATACCTTAAAGAACCATGTAAATACACATTATTGGTATTAATCTAGGAAAAAAATTAGTGGAAAAAATGCCAGTTTTCCAGAGAATGACAAACGTTGAATGGATGATCCATCCATCTTGTCCATTGGCTTATATACATCTCAGCCAGACTGAGCAAGCTGGATTGCCTTTGAAAAATTGCCAAATTCTCTTAACAACACTCAAGTTTCCCAGAAATTCAGGCCCATTTCTTCAGGACCAACATACTTCCATTGTGCCCTTAAGACATGGAACCCTTCAGTTTCCCAAGAACTGTAAGTGATGATTACCTAGAGGGCAGCATGGAGGATCACTAAATCTAATCTTTGCCCTAACTGTTTATTTCTGGTCCTCTTACTCCCTTCCTTGCCATCGCCCAAGCTCTGAGTCATCTTTGATTCTCTCTCCCTCTGGCTCCCATATCTAATTAGATGCCAGGTCCTTTCACTTCCATTTCTGTCAAAGCTCTCTTCCCATCTGTCTCCTTCTTTCCTTCCTCATTGCCTAATTCTAGTTCAGAATGTCATTATCCTTTGTCTGAACTTGATCATCATCTTGTTTTGATCTTTCAGGCCCCCATCCATGCTTCTCCAAGCTATCAGTCACTTTACTGTCCAATAAACAGGTCCTCCATCTCACTTCTGCTCACAAATCTCCAGGGGCTCTTCACTGGCTACAGAATAAAGTAGATGCTTCTTAGTTTGGTATTCTAGGTTTTCCATGAGCTGTCTTCAACCTTCTTCATCAGCTGGATTTCATTGTGTCTTCTATATTCCCAGTTAGACTGAACTCATATTATCCTTACCTTCCTTTGACGTGGCCCTCTCCCCTCTCAGCACCTATGTTCCCACTGTTCTCCAGAACCTGGGATCATGCACTGGCCTTGATCTCTACATGTTGAAGTCTATCCTTTTTTTAAATTAATTTTTTTCCAATTAGAAGCATTTATTTTCTTTCCTACTCTCCCACTGGAAAAAAAAAGAGATGGGAGAAGGAACTCCTGTAACAAATATGCATAACAAGAAGGAGAAATTCCTAAGAGGTGGGGAAGCAGGTCACTGTATTTGGTCACTATCTCCCAGAGTTCTTAAGTCTTTCAGCATTATTTGCTTTCCCTTTTTCCAAGGCCTACTTCAGGTAAAGTTTCCTGAAAAAAAGAAGTCTCTGCTCTCCCTCAGATTGGTGAGAATCCTCTGCCAGGCTCCCAGTCTCTCCTCTGTCATAGTTATTGCTCCCATCCTCGACTTCATTATTTAATAATGATGAAGGAATAGAGATTTAGAGAAAGACATCTAGAGGGGATCTAGTCCAACTCCCTCATATTTAAGAGGAGTAAAGTCAGGCTCAGAGAATTTGAGTGAATTCTAAACTCACGCTAATAACAAAGGACAGAACAGGGAATACATTCCTGTTCCTTCGGCTCCAAATTCTGTGCTCTATAAAGGGGATAGGACCACATCCAACATCTCCTCTTTCCAGTATTTTTTGTCTTTTGCATCAATTGAGGTATAAAAAATAAAATAATCTGATGGGATCATAGGGCTGGAAGGGACTTGAAAGACCACTGAATCCAGTGCTTTTATTTTATACTGTATGAAAACGAAGCTGAGAGATGGGCAGTGACTTGGCCAAGATCACACAGGTATCATGAGTCAGAGATCAGGGCTTCTGTCCCCATTTTGAGCCCCTGGTCCACTGTATTTGAAAGCTGGAATGGGTACAAAGCCCCACGTACGAGGTTATCAGTGTAAAAACTTGCCCAACAGAATGGCCCATACTTAGAGTAAAATTGTTTAATTCAAAGAAGGACCTATTAGTGCTTCTAACCTTGGTTATATTATACATTCAAATGATAAGAATGACACATGGAAGCACTCAGATGTTGGACTCACTCCCATGAGCTAGAATGTGTTGACTGTTGACTAGCAACCCATGGCGCCAAAGGTGATTCCATCAGTTCATGCTCCAGCTCCATCCGTTGGATTGATGTTTATCTTGTGAGTTATATGTTATTCGGGGCTGAGACTTGAGCTAGTCCCCTGTCAGCCCAGGTAAATTGACAGAAAGATCAGGGAAGGTGCCTCCCATCTGACTCAACCAAAGGGACTTGTGCTCCCTGCTCCTAGGGAAAGGTGTCATTACTCTATAAAGCTTTGCAACTGGCCAAGCAGGGTGCCAATGTCCCACTTAAAGAGAGGTTTGTCTGATAAGGTGACTAAGTATATCCTGCTGTTAATGGTGGGGCCCTGGGCCAGTCAGAAAACCATTCTGAGCTTGTCTCTTCTTTAACAAAATTAGCATTTGGAATCTGGGGGCTTCTTCCCCTGCACTACTACAGAATCTTAATTAGGGATTCTGACACCTTAGCTGGGATAACTTCCATTTTATACCTTTGCTCTGACTCCCTTCACTTCTGGCTCTTAGTTACCCTGGCTAAATAGGGGCAGATCAGACTGACAGTCAGAGATACCATCAGAAAATAGGAACCTTTCTCTTTGTTTCTAAATCCAAACTTTTTACCCTGTAAACCTAACTGACTAACTCTTAATTAGTGGTACCTCTCACCCCTATGTAAGGCTGTGATGCCTTGGACCCTGTTTCTTGCAGCTGGTAGCAAGGCTTGGGTTCAAACCTTTCTTTAGACATTGAATAACTGACTGGACAAATCAGTCACGTTCTATAAGCTTTAAGTTTCCTTGTCTGATAAACAATTCCCTTATGTGGGGAATAATAGCACCTATCTCACAGGGTCCTTGGGAGCCTCCAATAAAGTCATGTAGCAAAGCACATTACAATCTTACAGTCTTTGCTGGGGGTCTCAAAAGTCTCAGTGCCATTTTAAACTCTCATAGCATCAATTTAAGCTTTAAGAGCTTAAGACTTTTGGGACACCCCATAAAACAAAGGCAATTATTGAGTTTCTGTTATTTGTATTATAACCCTTATGTATCCAGCCTCCTCTACAAATATGTAGTCAAACAATTCACAAGCATTTATTAAGTATTGACTTCATGCCAGGTACTCTGTTCACAGTGTGTAAGTCCTTACTACCACAGTTCTTAACCTAGAGTTGGTAGTGCCTGCATCTTTGTTGGTTCCCAAACTTATTTGGCCTATCTCTCTCTTTTCAAAACAATTATTCAGCACTTCCTTGGAATCTTTTATGTTTTTTAAAATTTGTATCATTTCCAAATCTATAATCATGTTAAAAAGATGCACTTTAAATTTAATAATTTATTGTAAATTTGTGGGGTTTTCCCCCGCATTAAAATTTTGATGATGCAACATTATATAACCATGTAGTATGGTATTGTAAACAAGTCATTACACCCACATGTTCCTGCTGATGCATGGAACAACATGCTCACCTACCAACACTTGCTTGTTAAGATCTATCAGAGGACTGGACCACTGATTGGTTATAACTTACATTTTGTGTGTTTATTTGGAAAATAACGTAATCATTGACTTTAACTGTGTTACACAATAGATGAAACATGTATGGATGGTTTTTCAAAATGTAATTCTCTCTTCTTTCCTTATGCTTACCCTCTTATTTTTATTCAAGGCCCCCCAATTAAATCCAGGGCTACCACTACCTCCTGGATCATTCTAGCACTCCCAGGGGGTGGTGTCATCCACTTTGGGGATCCAGGGTCTTAATTAAGTCCACTTTTCTCAGAGGAACTAAGGGGATAATGACTAGCCATCCTGAAACTATTTGAGGCATTTTGGTTTTGGGGAGTGACAGCAGAGGGTAGGGAGAAGAGCGGGGTGGCAATGAGGTTTTACTCCTCCATCTAACACAAATTGGCAGTATGAACATTAGGCTATGAGGTCCTTGAGGGAAGGGACTGTCTTTTGCCTTCCTGTGTATTCCCCACACTCAGTACAGTTCCTGGGATACAGTAGGCACTTAATGAATGCTTAATGGCCAACTGTCTGAATGTGTGATCTTGGGCATGTCTCTGGTCAATTTCCCAGACAATTGTCTAAAGCCCAAGTTGCAGAGCAGGTGCTGATTTACATTGGAAGAGAGAATTTCCTTCCTGGGGAGTCCTCTACATAGCTGGAATAACAAATCCAGCCCAATTCATCACCCTGCTCCCCAAAAGAAAATCTACCAACAGAGATTGCTCACTTGTTGGTCAGAAAAAGAGCTGAGACTCAAGGAGCATCCTGTAGGAACACTGGGTATCCAGTGATAGTAGGTTTACAAACCTGACCTGAAAGAAACCCCTTGTCTGGGCACTCGTTGGCAGCAATGAAGTATGAAAAGAACTTGCTTTGGAGTCAAGAAGACTGTGTGAATCCTGCCTCTGGCACTCCCATGTACTCAAATGGATGAAGGAGTTCTCCCCAGTGACACAGAGAGTGATCCATCTCTTCTTTCCCATCTTGGTGTGTATTGAAATAGACTAATTTGGAGATCTGAGTTGAATTCTAGCCCAAGCGAGTAAACGCTGACAGCCAAGAAACTCATGTGACCTTAGAGTACATGGAGAGAGGGCCAGAGATGGGTCTTGGGATTTCAAATGAAATGAAGGACTCCCCCTGGCTCGAAAAAAATAAGGACATCTAAGGTAATAACAATGAGTTTATTTCTAGGGTACTTCAAAATTTGTAAAACCTCTTCTTACCAATACCTCATGAAGTGGGAGGTGAGAAGTAACAGAATTTACATCCTCATTTTACAAATGAGAAAACCAAGGCTGAGGGATTTGAAGGGACTTGTTCATGTCCACTTAGCAATTGACCAAAGTCTCTCCTTACTCCAATTCCAGCCTTTTTTCTATTATTCATGCTCTTTTCTATCACCATAGGACTGTGGCTGCCTAAGACATGGGTAGGGCTCAGGGTCTGTCCCAGGCCTTCTACATCAATCAATTAATGAATCCATCAGGGAACAGGTGTTTATTGAGCAATTTCTAAAGGTCCCTGCATCTGGAGCAGGAGGCGTCCTCTGAGGTCCGTCATTGTACAGATGATGAAACTCAGGAGAAATTAAGTGGACTGCTTAAACACAGTGTCAACATCAGAGGGTGACAGTTCTAGCTCTAAAGTCAGACCTCTTCTCACTTACTGCATTGCCCTCAATGATCCATTGATAAACATTTATCTCATTTGAACCTCTACTCCTCTTTCAGGTAAACATACATCCCCCAGTTGAAGCAACTACTCCTCCTGTGGACTCATATGGAGACATCATCACGGCCCATTACGACCACACCCCTCTGGATAGCCTCCAAATTCAATGAACACAATACTCCAGATGGAGCCCAATCCAGGCACAGTACAGACTCTCTCATCTCACCCCTGGAAACAGAGAAGTATTTTCCTCCCAGGTCACTTGGAGCACCTGCCCATTACTTTATCCCTAGCCTCAGAGAAAGTTGTTAATGATGTGATAGTTGTTGTCAGGGCTTGAAATCCAAGTGGTTTCCCAGAAAGGTGGAAAGGTTTTTTTTTTTTTAAGGTGCTCAATGTATAAACATGTATCAGATGTGGAACAGGTTATTTATACCTACATAGAAAAAGGAATGCTATCATGGGACAGTCATAGTATATACTACAGAATGATTATAACAGAATCTAGCTGTTTACTTAAAAGTCCTGTTGCAATCTACCAGAAGGCTCTTAGACAAGTCTCATCAGAGCACAGCACTTTTTTAAAATTATTATGGAAATTAGCCATTTCACATTTTATCTCTACATTGGACATTGTGAGATCACACAGCTGGTCATAATCTCCTTTCTGGTAGTGGTCAAATAGCCAGTGCTTCCTTCTGTCATTAGCTAGTGCCTCTCTGGGAGATGCCACTGCCAACTCTTTGTTGGTGGGAGATGTCCATGTTGTCATTTGCCCAGATTTTTTGATGTTAAAGGAAGAAAAGACACAAGAAGCAATGGCAGCTTGGTGCCAAGGCAAACCCAGCTGGACTAGGGGAGTGGCAGCCCCTATTGCCATTTTGTTAGGGTAGAGAAGTGATGTCCCTTCCCTAGCTCTCATGAGATCACATCTTGTCACCTGGACGGCTGTATCTAAGCAACTTCAATAATGAACTGTTTCCTCTTCTACTTGGCAAGGCATGGAGGACTTGCCCCCAAATTTTCAACCAGAATGATGGCTGCACATGCTGGGTTTGGGGGAGGCATATATTATTAGAATCATAATTTTAGAACTGGAAAAGACCTTGTAGGTCACTGAGGCCAATCCCTCATTTTACAAGAAGGGAAACTGAGACCAAGAGAGGTGGGATGACCATTCCATTAGATAGTGGCAAAACCACAACAGAACACAGGTCCCAAGGATCCACATTCACCACACTGACTCCCTAGGAACTCTCTCTGCTCTGGGGCATCAGCTCTCCAGAGCAAAAACAACATTGACATATTGGATTTCTGACTCAAAAGTGTAAAACTCAGGGCCATTGTTGATTTTCCTGGAAACAGCAATCATTTCCCCTTTGGAAAGGCAATCTGGGCAGAATATGTGGAAAATATGCTTAAATCTCTACCCCTGAGGATCCACACGCAACATTCCAGCATCTTTCTACGCCTGCCACCACCAGCTAGCCAGGAAAGATCTAAACAAGTGTTTGTCCACCACACCCAGGTGGACTCAAATCTTGCAGTAAAGTAAGAGTTCGGGCTTCATTCCCTGAAGTCAATAAAGCTTGGTTTTGTGGGACCCCTGGGGGAAGCCAAGGAAGCAGGATCTCTTTAAAATGGGCCTCTGGGGCCTGTTTGGGTTGAGTCCAGATCTCTGGAGCCCCAAAGCCTGAGTCCTGCTGCCCTGGAGAGGTCTGTCAGCTGGCCCTTGGCTTGGGGCCTCGACCCCTTCCTGCCTGCAGGATCTGCAAAAGGGGTGAGAGTTGGGTTAAACCAGGTCCAAGATGAGAAAACCAGACCCTCTCTAAAAGCTCCTAAAAGTTGGAGGTAATGAATGTAGCTTCTGTCTCATCTCTGTCCATGTCATGTCCTTCCCTACTCCCCTCACACCCTAGAAGCAGCTGGGGGTGGGGAATGGCTGAGCCAATACATACAGCAGCATTGTGAGATGCTGTAAAAACAGACCCTTCAGTATAGTGCCCATGGCGGGTTCAGCAATGGAAATTCAATCAGATGACCCCAGGCCAGGTGGATCCATATGGGATCTTGAGATACCTGGAAGTAAAATGCTGCCAGGTGGGTCCACAGGGTAACTTAGTCACCTTTGGTAAATGTGAGTGAGAGCTGGACACTGGACTCCCAACAGAAATCTGGTCGTAGAGTCCTAGAGGAAGAACTAAGAGTGAGGGACCTCAGAATGCACCTAGTCTAGTTCCTTTATTTTACATGGGGGGAAACTGAGACCCAGAGAAGGAAAGAAAACTCCAAATCAAGAGATCATGGGTTTATACCTAGACAGGAAGTTAGAAGTCGTCCATTCCAGCTCCTTCACGTTGCAGATAAGGCAACTAAGGTCAAAGGAAGTGAAATAAATAAACCAAGAGCACAAAGTGAAATAAGAAGCCAACCCAGGATTCTAGGCCAGGTCCTCAGCCTCCATATCTGGCACTCTTTCTTACTAAAATGATACTAGCTTATCTTTGCATAGCGCCAAAACAATTTCCATTCTCAGGATTGCTTGATCTTTATAATAACCCTGTAAAGTAGATGCTCATTCAGCAGAGGAAGGAATCAAGGCTGAGAGAAGGTTCACTGACCTGCCCAGGGAGACCCCCACTCACAAGTCTTGGAACCTGGGGATTTAAAGCTGTGTCTGTAGGAAGCCAAATGCAGGGCTGGATTCATGACACCTCATGGGCTCTCCTTCAAGATACCCAGCACTCAGCCGCTGACTGGGGGAATGCTGTTGGACTGGGCATCAGCTTCCTCCGAGTTCATGTCTCATTCCCCAAAGTTCCATGGCAGAGAGCTTCTTTTCCAGCACCTGGTAGAGTAGGAGCTCATCCTGTTGTTTAGTGGTTGAATGAATGAGTACCTTCTTCATTCCCAGAAGGCTGCTCTAGGTATTAAAGCCAGGAACCTTCCTAGCATAAGAACTACCTCCAAGTGGAATCAGCTGCTTCTAGAAAAGCTGAGCTCTCTCTCCCTGGGGCCTTTCAAGTGGAGGCTGGAGGGACATTCCCTTCCTTTTTCCAATTTGTGGTTGGTCTTGGGGGTTGCTGAGGTTCTCCCAACTGGGCAAGGGCATTGGAAGTTGCCCACATTAAGATCTCTGTAATGATGGATCTAGAGCTGGATAGAAAGGACCTTACAAGGCCATCTGCTCTTAGCACAGTGCCAGGCACATAGGGGTAGCTTAATAAATGTGTGTTGAATCTAGTCCAGTCTTAAACTGATGATGTAAGTAAAACCCAGGGAGGGTCACTGACTTGTGCTACCTCACACAAATGCTTGGATTGGAATCAAAGTTGTCTGTCTCCAGATCTAGGTCTATGATGCTGGAAAAGAACAAGGGTGACTCTGGGTAAGACATTTCATTGTCACTAACCTTAATTTTCTCATCTGTGGAATGGGTATACTAATTCTAGTTATTTTGAGGAGAGAGAGAGAGAGAGAGAGAGAGAGAGAGAGAGAGAGAGAGAGAGATTCTTCACCTGTAAATGGGGTTAAAAATAGCCCCTACCTCACAGAATGAAAAGCACCCTGAATACCAAACATTATCTCCATTTTTCTAAGAAAGGGGTTTTATCACGTCCATCTCCTTATTTTCAGTCCTTAACTGTGCACCACCAAACAGAAAGCTACACCAGGGGCAGAGTGCCTTCTATAAACCAGAAGTAAACTTCAGATCCTGGGGAATCCATAGCAAACTGCACCTGGGCAGCAATTTAAAAGGAGGGGAAAGAAGATAACAGCAAGGTGATCCCCACCATTAGTTTGTAAGTCCTCAATCAAACAAAAAGAATCCCTTCTTGTTTGTAGAGCTCATCAGCCTGGAAAAGGTTTGAGAAGCTCTTTTCCGAAATCCTTTATGGGAAGAGACTGTATCTGTCCATCAGGAGGCAGAGATGGGGCGGGGGAAATGTTGCTTTAGTAAAAGGAGCCTCACCAGGTGGGCTTTGGGCAGAATTATAGCTGTTTCCCTCTGCAGGAAGGGGACCTGCTCACTACCTCCTTCTCCCCTCCCCCCAACCCATCCCCATCAGCTCAGGGGCTTCATTTTACTAGAGCAAGACTGGAGAACTCAAATCTAAAGCCAGGTCTGGAGTTCCTGAAGGGCATTTTGGATTTTAATACTCCTCTTACCCCCCACCCCCACTCAATTACAAATCTCCTTCCTTCTGTAAAGGGCACAGTAATCAATGAAATAATTGATACAATGGAGAGAGAGAGAGACAGAGAGAGAGACAGAGATAGAGACAGAGAGAAAGACAGAGAGAGACAAAGACAGAGACAGAGAGACAGACAGAGAGAAACAAAGACAGAGCCAGGAAGAGAGAGACAGAGGGACAGAGGGAGACACACACAGAGAGAGGCAGAGAGACAGAGACACAGAGAATACAGATGAAGATAAAAACCCACGTTGCTATAGCCCTTTCAGCTCTCCTCCCACCACTCTTCCAGGTTGGGCACATAAATAGTATTGGCTCCATGTCGCTGACCCTAGAGGGGGCTCCGAGTTATGCCAGGGGTCACAGAGCTGCCAGGGATTTAGCTTTGAGATCTGCAAAGAATGGGGTTTTACTTTAGACTTCTGCTGACACTGAGAAGTGCATTATTAAGCCTATCAGTGGAACAGAGAAGGAACCTGGGATAACATGCTTGGCTTCCCTTCAGAGTTGGGACAGAATTTGATCCCAGATATATTTCACTCCAGTCCTAGAACTCCGCACACTCATAAGACCATGTTGTCCTCCAGGCATCTCAGAGAGGCAGTGCCCTTTGGACTGCAAGAAGACCCACAGTTTTGCCAAGCAGGGGTTTAAAAGTCCTTTGTTTTTTGCATCAATCCAAGAAAACACAGTGGAAGGTATGTTTTTATTAATCCTGTTAATTTTATCATCTGAAACACATGGCTAGCCATCTGGCCTCTCTTACAACCTGAGATTTACAATGAGCAGTCCTATGACTTTGGAGTGACTTTGACTCATCATCCTTGGCTGTGTTTTTCTCCCCATCTATAATATGTGTGGTCTCCACATATCAAGCTTACTCGTAAGTACTCTTGGGAGCTAACATACAATTCCTTTCACAATTACTGGTCTGAGTATTGACTTCCCTTCTCTCCTGACCCCCTTCCCCCACCCCCTACCATCCACTCTCTTTGGAATTCTTTTACATTTGGAGGTTACTTCTGCTACCTCAGTTTCCATACCTAGAACTGCAAAGATACCTTGTTGAATATTGTACAGAAGTGAGAGAAAGGGGGTCAGCCTGCTGTTTCTCAGACTCTAAGGTGTGGAAATGGGGACTAAGAGAAGGCAGTTAATGATTCAGGTTCTCAAAACGACAATGTCATAAGAAATGTAGGGGGAGGGAGGAGAGGGGCGGTGAAGTGGATGATTCGAAGGAGGTCAGACCTTTTCTACCAGACACTAATTCTCTTTGGAATTCTTTTAGGGAAATCCAGAAATATCTGAGAAACTCTAGTAGGGAGTGAAGGACACTTTTACTGACCTCTATAAATCAACACGATGGATTCTCTTTAAGAGATTCTTTTGAAAAAAAATGAGAGAAATCATGGGGAAAACATATCTTATTTGAGACGTCACTAGGATGCAGTCCTTCAGAAAGTCTGGTTCTACAGACATTTGAAAGTCACTGGACAATTTCATCTTGCAGTTCAAGGCAGGGTAGTAGGACTGTCTCAAAGCAGCAGGGGAAATTAATAATAGTTGACATTTATATGGGGTTTTAAGGCTCGCAAAATACTGTATATCCATTATCTCATTTGATCTCACAATAACCCTGTGGGGTAGTAAATTAGTTTAGTTCCAGATTCCAAGAAATAGAGATTAATGTACACCACTCAACCATAATTCTTCAGAGTGTATTACTATGTGGACTATTCATGCCATTCACAGAAAGTACTGAAAGATACCTGTACCAGTGACTGGGATAATGATGTTACTGGTGGCATGAGGTCAGGACAAACTTTCTGGCAATGAGAGCTATCCTGAAATGGGCCAGGGTGGTTGGCTCAATGCATCTTTTTCACTGGAGTCCTAAGCAAAGGCCAAAGGACCACTTGCTTTGTAGGTATGTATGAATATGTGTGTATGTAAGAGTGTGTGTACATGTGTGTATGTATGTAAGTATGTGCACGTATGCATGTGTGTGTATGTGTGTGGTATAAGTGTTCTTTTTCTGGTACGGATTGGACTAAATGACATAGGAGGTCCTTCCCAACTCAGAGACTCTATAGTTTTTCAAATTTGCAGATGCCCAAGCCAGGAGGCTTAATGAAAACATTAGATAATGTAATCAAAATTAAAAAAAAAAAATCTTGACAGGTTACAGTAGTGGTATTTCAGAATAGAAGGGGGAAGATTAAATTATAACATTGACTTAGAAAATCACATATAACATGATCTATGTATTCTTATTTATTTTGTTAAATATTTACAAATATGTTAGATTTTAATCTGAACTTAGGGGGTGTACCCTAGTTCTTGGGAGCTAACATACAGTAGGTATGTGATACCTCTGAGCTGGAGCACTGGGCTGAGTCTAATAAGATTAAAAGCAATAGAGATAAAAGAGCCATATACTTCTCAAGAATAGGACAGGGAGGAATGGTTAGAAAGAAGTCTGCCCCCAAATATCTAAGGGTCCTAGTGGACCCCAAGTTCACTGTGTGAAACAACAGCCAAAATAATGTTGATGATGTAATAAAGAAAATTCCATGAAGAAAGGCCATTGTTCAGGATGACAGAGCACACTTGGAGTTCTGTGTTCATTTCTGGGTGTCATAGTTAAATAATCAGCCAGTCAAGAAGCATTGTTAAGTACCTACTATGTGCCAAATGTGTTATGTGCTAGAGATTCAGAGAAAGACAAAAGAAAGTCCCTGCTTTCCAGGAACTCAGAGGCTAACAGTGGTGGTGGTGGTGGGGTGGAGATGACAAATAGTTATGTGCAAACAAGAGAGAGAGACAGAAGAAATAGCACGAAGTGGTATCAGGGGGGCATTGATAAGCTGGAGGAGGGCTGCCAGGATGGCATGGGACCTTGATTCCATGCCATCTGAGTGCACCTCCTGTGCCCACTGAGATGAGACCCTCTATTATTGGTGGAGACCAAGGTCTTGCTTTGGGGCAAAGGGAGACAAGAACCTTGATACTCAGCCAGCCTTCTCTTTTGGGGACTCCTCAAGTTGGCATGTCCCCTAAGGCCTACCCAAGCCAAAATTTTCCTCAAGTGTAGTTTCATGTCAGCTTCAAGCTTAGAGAGAGAAAATGGATGGGGCCATTGAAGTCAGGCTGAGAGGACATGGAAGGGAGGGAAGGTTCCATCACATCTCTCCCTGAAGCTTGATGCTCTAGACACGTCAGAGGGTTTCCCTTGGGTGAGATCCAGGACTCTCGCGATTAAGCTGAATTATCTTGCTACAAAGGGGAGAAACTCCTGCCTTCTGCATGTTGGGTATATTCTTTTATGTATATATGCCTTCTCTGATGTCTGCTTTGCTATGATTTGGATAGATAGGTTTCTTTGCTACTGTTTATGTGTGTTGATTGTAGAACTGATATTAGGTGGGAATGGGGATAGCTAGGTGACACAGTGGATAATATGCAAAGCCTGAAGTCAGGAAGTTCAAAGTTACCAAACTTACCAAGTTCAAATCTGACCTCAGATACTTACCAGTTGTGTGATTCTGGGCAAGTCACTTCACTCCATTTGCCTCAGTCTCCTCATCTGTAAAAGGAGCTGGAGAGGGAACTGGCAAATTACTCTAGTATTTTTACCAAGAAAACCCCAAATGACTAAGCAACAAAATTAGGTAGGAAAAGAGTTAAGCCTTGGACTGGGATCTTCCTTTCCTCCAAATGACAAAATTATCAAAAGTTTAATGGAATGTGATCATATCCCCTGGGCAAGCAATATTTAAAGAGACCAGAGGGACATATTCTAGTCTAGTACCTCTCTCTCCAAGGAGAGCAGTGTTGGCCTCCAGCCTCAGCCTCCTGAATTCCCCTCCTGGCAGGAATGAGTCTTCCTTGAAGCAGGGTTGGGGTGAAGAGATTGGAGATGTGTCTTCTGCCTACCTTTGAACCACTCCAGGCTAGCCCCTTGCAGCCTGTGGATCCTACCACATAGGGAGGGTCACTCCCATTCCTACTGCTGCATGAGCATCAACTGAAGAAACTGGGGACTGGGGAGCTGCGAAAAGGAGAGGAGGATTGCCTTCAGGGATTTTAAGGCTTATCCTGGGGAGGACAAATCAGACTGAGCCTCCTTTCCCTCCTGGCCTCCATGTCCAGTTCTCTGGCTTTCTTTGGCTCCTAGACTCATCAGCTTTCTCACTCTGGAAGGTCCCAACTCCCCTGTGGCTCCTTCCTGTTTGATCAGTACCTTCCTGGGCTCTACTACCCACTTTAAAGCCCTGAGTGGGGAGGAATTGTTTTCTTTGCTTACATGTGCATTCCCAGTGTCCATTACCCTTAGTAAATGCTTGCTGACCCGATTGTGCTTGGGCCCCAAGGGCACAGTCAGGAGCAAAGGGAAAAAAGTTGCCAAAAGTCCAACTGAGGCCTGGGTTCAGGGGAAAACCAAACAGAACTTCCTAACAATGTAAGTTTTTGAGGCGGTGGTGCTGGGCTCCCTTCACTGCAAATCTGCATGCAGTGGCTGTACATGCTTAGTGGGAATATTGCAGGGTAAGGGGAGGAATCTGGAATTTATTTTGGGCATTGATGGGACTAGGGGCAGGGGTGAGGAACCTGTAGTCTCGAGGCCACATGTGGCTCTCTAGGTCCTCAAGAGCAGCCTTTTTTTTTTTTTTCAGTTTTTAAAAAGAGGTTTATTTTGCTCAAACAAAACAAGGACATTCAATTAGGATGCAGTGGTACAGCTTCTCTGGACATGGCCCTCCTTGCCTCCAAATGGAAACAAGTCTGGTCAGTGGAGCAGGGCATGGTGAAGGACATGGTGACTTAGGAGGTCTTCAGAAATCTACCAAGTCTGAGGGGCTCGGAATGCCCAAGACTGGGACTATTTATGCTTTTAGTTCACCAATAAACTGCATCAGGAAGTCAAATACAATCCTGGGGATAGTTCTGCCTACTTTTAGGGAACACTAATC
>CM053770.1:292501949-292544069 GCA_028658325.1 Potorous gilbertii | reverse complement strand
AGAAGGTAGAATCAAGACCAATAGGTGGAAGTTGTAGAAGCCAATTTTGACTTAATGCCAGGAAAAACTGGTCAACAATTAGAGTCAGGAATGTGAATTAGAGCCAGGCATGTCCTGGAGCCAGTTTATTCTGTTTCTCAAAATCCAATTTAAAAATTTTCATTGTAAGCACTTACACCTTGGAAATGGGCAAACTCTACAAAACAGGGCTTGATTTATTGTTTTCTTGATTGTCCAGACTTAAGAAAGTGATGGAGGAAATGTTACCAATACAAACCAAACTTAAAAGTGTATGATGTGCATATTTTTTTTCAGAGAACTAGTTGTTAAATTGTTACCAGCACACCCCTGATTAGAGTTATCAAAAAGTGGAATGGCTTGCATCAAAAGACCTCTTCCATGGAGGTCTTCAAGTAGGGGCAGCTAGATGGTGAAGTGGATAAAGCACCAGTGCAGGAGAGGTCCTGAGTTCAAATCTCACCTTAGACACTTGACACTCACTAGCTGTGTGACATTGGGCAAGTTACTTAACCCCAGTTACCTCATCCTGGCTCATCTCCAGTTAAAGAGCAGCCTTTTGATGGAATCCAGACTTCACAGAACACAAAGCACTGATAGGCCTGATGATAGGACTTTATATCTACTCCAAAGCTTAGCAAGTTTGAATCCCCTCCTTTTCTTTCCATACCACTGATTTCATGATGGTAGGGAACTCCTGGTGAGGAAACTCCCTCTCCCAATGCATATTGCCACCTCCTCTTGGGCTTATACCTTCATAGAGTTGATTGGACATGGAGAGCTTACATGACTGGTCCAGGGTAACCCAGCTGGCCTGTGTTACAGTGGGATTGGAACCCAGGTTCACCTGATTCTGAGGCCATCTCTAGGTACATAAGGCCACACTGCCCCCTCTCTAAGGAGGATTCAAAGTTGTAAACTAATGTGGTCGATTTAGGACCTAGAGGCTCTCTAGTCTAACCCCTTCATGTTACAGAGGAGAAACCCAGGGAATTGAAGTGAACTTCTTGAATGTCAGAGGTCTAATTTAAACTCCTCAATTCAGCCAAGATATATTGATTTCCTGTTGTATTCCAGGTACCAGGGCTACAAACATACAAATGATGCCCTGCCAGGTCTCAAGGAGGACATTCCATCTGAGCAAGGCTGTTGTCTAGCCTTTGTAACCCAATGTGGGATTTTCTTGGTAAAGACACTGGAGCTTTGTCAATTCCTTCTCCAGCTCATTTGACAGATGAGGAAACTGAGGCAAAGAGGGTAAAGTGACTTGTCCAGGGTCACCCAGCCAGTAAATGTCTGAGGCCAGATCTGAACTCAGGAAGATTACTCCAGGCCTGTCCACTGCACCCCTGGCTGACCACATTGGAAGGGGGAGGGGGAACTAGGACTGTCATATGGATAAAGATGATAGGAGGGCAGAAGAGAGACCAGGACTGCAAGAATCGATGCGCAGGCAGAGACCCCCTTCTGAGTAGGAGGAGGAAGGCTTCCCCTAGGCAGGGACACCTGCCCTGAGCTCTGAGGAAAGAGCAGGGTCCCAGAGGCTGAGAAGAGGATAGGGTGCATTCTGATCAGGAGCAGTCTAGTTGTCCCACACCCTGTGTGTGTGAAGGGGGACCATGGAGAGGGAGACTGGAGTCAGATTAATAATAGGAGCTGACGTCTCTCTGGAGTTCTGCAGACATTATGTCATTTGACCCCCACAAGAACTGTGGGAGGTGCTTAGTCCAGCCAGGTGCTATTGTCACTTTGAAAGAAGATTTATGAAGAAGCTGAGATGTGGGAATGCTATATGACCCAGCCAGAGGTGCAGAACAAGCACCAGGTGTATTTATACCCAGGTCTCGCTGACTCCAAGTTCACAACTAAATACTGTGCCAATAGGGGATGGACTTAAATACCAGATTAAGTTAAGTTTCTCTACTAGACTAGATAATGGGGCATCGCTGGTCTGTGCAATGGAAAGGTGTGGTGGGGTCTACATGAAAGACCTAGCTCTGGTTGATTCTGGCCCCACAGGGCCAGGACAAGCCCTGCTACACTGACCTGGGTTTTCCAAGCCCAGGCGGGGGTCTTTCTTTGCATCAGTCCCAGCCCCTACTGTCTATATTCTCCCCATTTTGACTAGTCATTTGACACTAGTCCAGTGACTAGTGTCTTTAAGCACTCAATGCTGAATTACTTTTACAAAGGGTCCTGACTGTGCTGTCTAGGGCAAGGAGTTGCTATTGCTTCAGTGTTCAGCCTGGATTCCTGGACCCTTATGTCCCATAGACTCACCCTTCTAGGCTAGAACCAGATATCTCATGGGAGCAGCCCCCCAGAGTCTTCCATATGGATGGTACCATTTTAAGTTGTCAAGGCCCAATCCCATCATGTTGGATGGGACAGAGCTGAGGCTAGAGGCAGGGAGACCAGAGAAGAGGCTGCCCTAAGAGCACAGAGGGAAGTGATGAGGACCTGAACCTGGGTGATCATCGTGGAAGTGAAGGGAAGAAACTGGACACGGGACGTGTCTTTTCCTAAATCTGGTTTGTGCCAAGCCTGAGTAGGGCTGGTGATTGTGCTCCTTGGGTGAGGTGGAGCAAACACTTGGATCAGAGTCAGCAGCTCTGCCACTCTTTACCTGTGTGATCCTGGACAATGCATTTAATCCTGTTTGCTTCAGTTTCCCTATCTGTCACATGGGGACGATAGCTGCACCTACCTCGTAGAGTCATTGTGACATCGTAATTACAAAGCACTAGCACAAGCCTGGCACATATAGATGTTGGCTATTGCAGTTACTTTTCTTATTGTCCTCTTTGTGAAATGAGTGCATTACCCTGGATGGACTCCCAAGAGTCTATAACTCTATGTGACTCTGAATAAGTTGCTTTTCATGTGGGCCTCAGTTTCCATTTCTGTAAGATGAAGGCATCTCTTCCATTTCAATCCATGTCTGTCTGCAGGCCCTTGGCAAACTCACTTTCCCTCCATGGGTCTCATTTTCCTCCACTGTGAAGCGTTGGACTGAATGACCCCTGGACCTCTATTTTTATGAGGGGAGGGGGCTTTATCCACAGGGCCACCCTGCCCCAGCCTGGGAAGCCCCCTGACTCCAGCTGAAAAGGGGAGGTGTTTGCGAAGAGATCCAGCAGCCTTCTTGGTGGACAGCAGCAACTGCAAGAGCATGCACATGCACACACCTCCATTGGGTTCGAGACCATGAGAAGAAGGAGACCTGGGGTCTGCCAGGTGCCAGCTGAAAAGTTGATAGGAGAGCTGCAGGGAAAATGGTGGAGAGCTGTGGGGGAGGATCTCAAATCCTGGCCGTAAACCCCAGGATGGAGGCCAATGGGTCAGAATTTGACTCTTGATGCTTCCTTCTTGGGGGCAATCCTAGAACCAGGAAAACCTGGTCAAACTTTGTCTCCTACACTTCCTAGCTGTGTGACTGGACAAGTCACTGCCTCAGTTTTCTCATCTGTAATCATAATAGCTTTTATCTTCCAAGGCTGTTGTAAGATGACCTTAAAGTACTACATAAATACTGGCTTTTATTCCTGCTATTGTTTTCACATGCCTGGCTGGCTGCTTCCCCAAGATCTGTCTCTGTTGGAAAGGCTGAGCCAGGCAGGGCCTTGTCTAACATGGTTCATCCATGGGGTGACCTGTCACCTGGGCTGACCTCTGACCAGTCCAATCTACTAACACCCAGATAAAGCCTAAGGAGTGCTGAGGATTGGGCCCATTCCAATATCCTTTGCCCTGTTCTAGTTTAGAGGAGGAGGTGAATCAGGGCTGGCCTCCTGGACCATCTCAGGGTGGGGGAGTCCTCTTTCTCAAACCCAGCTGCAGCTTGAGAAGGACCATCAGCCTCCCAGGTCAGTCCTTCTGTCCTCGATTCTTGATTGTAAGTGGTAAGTGACTTGAGACTGGATTTGACCTCGGGCCTTCCTGACTTTTGCACTGAGTCACTGAGTTTCCTCTAGAGACTGAGAAGAGAAGGGAACCAATGATTGTAGATTTGCTTCCCAACGGGTTTAATCACAAAAGATACAGGAAGATCCAGCAGGCCTGGATGGGTCAAGTGAAGGATTTTGAGGATGAGGGATGATGGGCATGTTTGTTGTCAGTAGGAAAGCAGCCAGGAGACATGGAAGGGTTGAGAGCAAGAGAAAGGAGGGAGGATAGTGGTGGCAATCTACAGGAAAGGAAAGGATGGAAGGAGATCACTTGTGCATACAGGAAGGCTAGTCTTGGCAAGGAGGTAGGCCTTCTCTTCATGGACTGCTTTGCTTGTTTCTGTCTAGAAGAAATCCAGTTTTAAATATAATAAAAAGCTTTCCTCATTCAAATACCCCAAACTCAAATGAAAGAGTGAGCTGAAAGAAGACAAAGGACTCTCAGCCCAATAATACAAGGGCAAAGGAGAAGAGAGGGGATGAAGGAGGAGAGAAGGGGCGAGGGCATCGGAGGGATGAGAGGAAGAGACAGAGAGGGGAGGGACCACTAGGCAAGCAGCCTTTGGTATGTCAGTGAATAGGAAGAAGTTTCCCAGCCCAGAAGGGTGTAAGGAAGGAGAGTCATGGAAAGTTTGGGGAGGGATGAAAAGGTTTGGGGAAAGTGCAATGATGAGTGGGAAAGGGAGGCAATTAGCAAGGTGTAAAAGGATTCCCTTGAAGCAGTGGGGTCCAGCAGAGGCTATGGACCATAAATTTGTAGTGGAGCTAGTCAGCACAGTCTCGTGATTCTTTGCAGCTTTTCTCAGAAGCCTGTGTAGGGGTAAAGGTGCTGGGCCATGGGAGTGATCCAATGCTGGAGCTTACCCAGGCAAAGATCAGGGATCAGATAAGAGGACCAGGGACTCAAGAGGAAGACAGGGTAGACTTGAGTGGCTTCACCAAGGGATCCATGGGGTGGAGGGAAGAAGGTATAGCTAATGAAAGGGGCGATGGCCTGGGATTGTGGGATGGGGTAGAAATGAGGTGAGATTCAAGCTTCATAAAGGTCAGAGATGTAGGAGGCCCCTGTGAGTCATAGAGAAGTAGGTTTGCAATAAAGTTACCAATGGCAATTGAGACGGTCAATCCCTCTCTTGGTCAGTCCAAAGTGATTGCTCAGAGACTGGCCAAAACATGTCTGTAAAAATGAAGATTAATAAACAGTGTCTGAGCAAGCCAAGTTCTTTGTACCCATGCATGTGCCATTATCTGCAGGATACAAGAGGCAGACATGCCAAGACAAACATTATATTCCCTCATAATGATATCTCTGACTTGTGCCTTGCTTTTAACGTGATTTTAGATATTTTCCCCAATAAGAATGATGGACCACTACAGTCTCCAAAGGACCAAAGCCAAGAGTCACCTAAAGGACAATGGAAAGCCATACAGCAGAAGGGAATAGATTGCTGCACATTAATGACCAAGAATTATGCCTGGTATGTAGTAAAGGGGATTTCACCAGAGAGATGTGGGGCCAGAAATGAGGTGGGCAGAATGCTGTTCCCTTGATTTAGAATGCCTTCTCTCCCCTTGCCTGTAGACTTCCTCTCTGGTTTTTAGAGTTTGATCCCAAAGCTCCTACACCCAGGGAGTTCTCCATGGTCCCTCTTTTACCAACCAGCCCTGGGACCTCACACAGTCTGATCTCTCTTGCCTTCTTTACTTTTCTTGCTTAGGTCACATCTATCAAATCTATTTGATTTCAGCTACTTTAGATAGGAAAGAAGGGGATCAGATTAAGCATTCTTTAAGTTATCTCAGGCACTGGCTTTAGGGAAGATACGGTCTGATAAATCTTTGACTTCAAGAAGACCTAGAAATGGCCTGGGATCTGCATCCTGGATTTTCTTGAGTTTATGTCCAATGTTATGCCCTTTCAAGTCACACTTGGTACTAGGGTGAGGCAAGTGGGCCTTTACCCCAGAGCATGACTTTACTTGCTGGTCTTTAATGTGTTGGGGGGTGAATTCTTCCTCCCTCTCTCAGGCCTTGGCAGCTTCCCCAGAAGCAGCTTTACATTAGTATCCCAGGTTCTCTGCCTCTTCTCCATGGCCTGTCCCAGCATCCCCTGGAGCCAAATCCCTGGGGACAACTCTCCTAACAGTCAAGTCATTGGCTATTTGATCCTACACACCTCCTACACTATTCTTGTAGTGTTGATTTATCTCAAAGTAAAGAAGGAAAAAAGAGCATCAGAACACAAAACAGAGAGGAGGACAGTGAAAGTGAGTCCATGAAATATTGCCAAATGAAGTTTCAGATGACAAGAGAAAAATGAATATATTCTTCCTGACATATATCTGGCACTGTAGTCTTTGGGAAACACTTTATTTACCAACAGCCTAATTTTGTCCAGTGCTTTGAAGTTTGCCAAGCGCTTATCTCACTTGGGTTGGGCTACCCAGCAACAATGGAGGGTGAGTGTGACATCCTCATCTTACAGATGAGAAAGGATCACACTATCAGTCTATGTCAGAAGGGATTCTTGAACTCAGGTCTTCCTGGCTCTGGGGCTGGCCTTCTGAGGGGCACAGAGAACAAAGACAGGCTAAGTATAGAGGAAGGAATGGGGAAAGACAGAGATCAAGAATTGAGGGACTCATTTAATTGGGTAATTTTTAATCTGACAAACTAATTTAAGGCAGAGTTCCCAAGTGGTTAGTGCTCTGGCCTCAGAGTCAGGAAGGCCTGGGCTTGGCAGCAGCTTCTAACACATCCAGGCTCTTGTCACCCTAGGGAAGTTATTTCTTCTCTCAGCATCTGAGCTATCAGTCAAAGGCTGCAAACTGCAGGAGCGTTGCTAACCACCCCCTCCCCAAATCACCATTTGTTTCCCATTCCTCCCTCCTACCTCAGATCTTGTCACTGGACACAAACTGAGTATTTCCAGTTGCTGTGGGTCCTATTCTGCCTGTCACTCTCCTGCCCCCACACCCCATTTGCTTTCTGTATCTCACTCCTGGCATCCGTTTTCCTGGACTAAATTACAATCCAACTGTTTCTGAAATAGAAGGCTTTTCTTAACCAAGACCTGGTGAGAAAGCCATCCTGGTCATGCAGAAAACCAACCCATCTGCCTCCAAGGGAGCCTGGATGAAGTCCTCTCCCCTCCAGAAAATGTTTCCCTGAGAGGGAAAACAGAAGTCTGGAATAAGAAGGGGCTGGGACTTTTCTCCAGCTCCTGCCGATGCTAAGAGGCCCTGGTGTTCTCCATTATGAACATTTCAGCAGTTTGGCCAGAGCGCAATTTATCACCATCATATGTTTCCAGTCAAGTTCCTCAGTGGCCCTGTCTATCTTCCCCGGTCTCCGTGGAAGTACTTGGGGCTTGAAATGATATTCTTCCTTTTGGAAGTCCCTCCCACTGAATAATGACAGTGTTTACAGCTGACCTGGCCCCGTGATGTCTGGACTCTAGTAGGGCTGTGAAAGACATGGATGTGGTTAATTTGTGTTACCCTTGGGCCTGGGCCCCTCTGGACTGCCAGGGGTATGTTGGCAGTAGAAACAATGGTGGGCTTCATGCCCTCTTAAATCACTGCAGCTGATGCTCCCTTCTCTGAGTAGCCCAAGCATAAGGTGGCTAGAGTCAATGTCAGGGGCAAATGGTACACATGTGTGTGTGTGTGTGTGTGGTGGGGGGAGTGGGGGTGGATGGTACAAACAGAGAGGAAACTAACCACAGGCCCAGCTGATAAATCAGGAACCCTAGCCAGCAGGTGAGGACGGGCTGGTGCTCCCTCCCTCAGCAAAGTCACTAGAAGGTCTCTGAGGGTCCTTCCTATTCATAGTGTATGATCCCCTAGCCTAGTCCAACTGACTCATTTTGTAGAAGACAGTGTGACTTAGTGGATACAATGCAAGATTTGGGCATGAAGTTTAGAGAGAATGGGGTTAGAATCCTCCTTCAGATACTGACTGCCTACACAACTGTGGGCAAATCACTTTCTTGTAAAATAAGGGGATTTAACCTTAAAATCTCTTCCAGGTCTGAGTCCATGACGCCCTCATCATAGGTTTAGATTTAGTACAAACTGCTCATTTTACAGTTGGGAAAATGAGGCAAAAAGAGAGAGACAGAGACACACAGTGAGATAGATACAAAGAGAGACAGTGACAGAGACAGAGAGGAAAGGTGAGAGAGGAAGGGATATCCAATGTGACTCAGCTAGTAATAAGTTGAGGAAGAGCTTGACTCCAAATCTGGGGCTCTTCTCATTGTGCCAGAAGCCCAGGAGTGGTGGTCAAACCGTTAGACTTGGATGGATTTATGATCTTACCCATAGGGCCACTTTCCCACAGACTATCAAGATGGCAGTCCATTCATGCGTTGTGAATTCTTATCTTTCCATAATCTTCCACAGGGCAGTATGCTTTTAAATCTCTTCACATGGAGAATGTTTACTGATGGAACTCATGGGCTGTTCATCAGTTATCTGTTGCTTTCACCCCATGACTGGGCCACGTTCTTCTCCATTCATAAATCTCTCTGATTACATCCACTTGTGTAATTCTTCATCGGTAATGGGTTGCTGCTTGCTCACACCCAGTGTATGACTCCACATCGGCCTTTACATGACCCCATCCTTGAATTGTCCAGAATATCCAGTATTCTATGACTTGCAACTCTACAAGAAGCCCATTTTTTCTCTTTTATTTTTGTCATAGGGACTCAGTATGTTCTATCTTCTTGAGCTGGGTTGGCAACCCATGAAACAATCCCAATTCAAGAAGAAAATTTTAAAAAACCTTTGAGTTGGAAGAGACAAACACTAAGAGAGGCTTTAATCACAAGATTATGGGTGTAGTGCCATGCTCCACAGTCTTACAACAGATGACCTAGCCTCCAACTGTGCTCTGAAAGTCAAGATTTCATTCTTTTCCTCTAGTCCTCAGAGCTTTCTGGCAAATCACTTCTTTTCGCCTCCTTTCATCTTAGTGAAAGGGGTTTTTCTGTTCCTATCCTCTACCTGTACCTCTGGACTCACCCCCTTCAATTTTCACAAGAGTCCTACCCCAATACATCATCTCTCTCTCCGCCTCCCCCGCTTTGTCTTTCTCTTTGTATCTCTGTCTCTGTCTCTGTCTGTCTGTCACATTTGCTTACAAACACATGTAGCCCTTATAGACCTAGGATGTCCTTATCCCAACTCCTACTCACGTTGACCAGTTGGGACTCCAAAGGTATGGATGTATCCAAAGGCATACGTCTCTCCCTCAAGGTTCTAGGTATATCCCTGAAGGGTTTAGGATATAATTCTAATGCTACTAACTCCAGCCCCCATTCTAGTGAGTTCTCTCCAATGCTAGCTGACACATGTAGAACTCTATGATTTGCAAAAACTTTTCACCAATAGTGTCAAACTCAAATAGTAAAGGAAACTGTGTATAAGGATCCTTGCAGGCCACTATTGACTTAGAAAACCATATATTAATATTATCTATCTTCCATTGCACTTTTATTTATTTTGCTAAATATTTCCCTATTACATTTTAATCTGATTTGAGTAAACTTTGAAGAGTGTTGTATGTAGGTGGAGTGTTATAGGTCAGTTTTGCATTGTCTGATACCACTGCTTTACACGTTAGCTTATTTGATTCATGAGAAGCAGGTATTATATCCCTATCTTATATTTGAGTAAACTTCAACTCAGAGTAAAATATCTAAGTCATCTTGGAGGTAGTATTTGAGTCCAGGTCTTCCTAACTCGAAATTTGATGCTTTTCCCATAACACTACTTGCCCCTATACTCATGCCTACTCAGTATTCAAAAAGTCTTTCCTTGACCCTTCTACCATCTTGGTACCATGCCATTTTTCTCCTCTATGCATTACTAAATTTCTTGCAAATATAGTCTATACCCAAAGCCTACCTTTCAATGTACTCTTATCTCAATCCCTTGCATAATTCCTTTTGACTTCATTACACAACAGAAACTAGTCTCTCAAAGGTGACCTTCTGATTGACACATTCAAAAGCTCCCTCCTGCCCACCCCCCACCCCCCAACTCTATCCTTGGACATCATCCATTGCCCTCTTCATCTGGATATTCTTTTGTCATTGGATGGCAGACCTCCTTCAAGATATGTGTCTAGTAGTGAAATTTCTGGTTACATGGTATGAACACGTTATTCACTTTGAATAGTTTCAAATAATTTTCCAGAATGGTTAGACCCATTTGAGACTCCAGTGGCAGCATCATATGTCCATCTTTCCACAACCTCTCCAACACTAAATATTCCTTTCATTTGTTACCATAACAGTCTCCTCATATATGGGTGTTGAATTGTTGAAGTGAACCACATGGCGTTGAGTGTATCCTTGAGAAGAGGAGTTTCTGAGCATATTTTTTTAAGCTACAAGAAATTGAGGGAACATTCAAGGTGTTACTTACAACAGAGGGATGGTCATATTCAGGTGATTGTTCTTAAAACTATCATGAATGAATCTCTATGAACTAGGAAGGACCTATTTCTAATTCTTTTCTCAAATGTCCTTATAGATATTTACCCGGGAGTAAATATGGTACTCATCTGAGTTAATTAATAAATTCCAGTTGACAAGGGTCTCACCTTGAGTTCCCAAGGCTGCCTTATCTTCCACCAATTAATCATGATTTTCCCTTTCAAATGGATCTCCCAACTGTTCATGTGTGATATGTCAGCTGTCATAGGAACCCCAGGCCTTCACCATGCTAGAGAGAATCTCATCACAAGACAGGAGACAGTCCTGATGCCTGAAGTGAAGGCGCATAAAGCACTCCCTGAAAAATTACCGGTGCCGGTGAAGAGATGCCATGGCCCGCCAGCTTGATGATGCATGACAGAGAGAATAGCAATGGAAAAACATGACAATAATAGGAGAGATAAATCACAATATACTTGCCATCTTTGAGGAAAAGGAAAAGAAGGAACAGAGGAAGGTAATTAACCTGCCACATTTAGGTTGCCACATCTGATTTCTGAAGCAGAGAGAGAACACCAGGGAGATGCTGAAAATGGTAATCTTGTAATTGAAGGGACCTTAGGATAGTATTGTCTAATTTTTTATAGTATTGGTGGGGAAACTGAGGCTCTGAGGAGTTTGGTGAAAAGCTCTAGGTCATACAACTAACTAGTTAATGGTAGAGCAGTAAGGTGGGATGGTCCTGGTGTCAGGAAGACCTAGGTTCAAATCTCACCTCTGATGCAAATTGATTGTGTAACTGTGGGAAAAGTTATTTGATCTCTCAGTGCCCCCAAGCAACTCTCTATGACTAAAAGCTAAAGACTGGATGCAGATCAACTTTGATTGAGATGTCTTCCCTGAGTGTTCCCTAAATAAGATACCACCTGGTACAGTTATAGAATGTCATCAGTTATGGGATGGGTAGCATTTGGATAGTAGAATCTGGTGACTAGAGTGCTGGCCCTGGGAACAGAGGACCTAGATCGAAATGTTCCCTGTGACATTTATCACCTGTGTGACTGACCATGGAGGTGAGTCCTCAGTTCTATTGTTTATAAAACTTAGTGGTATGACTAGGTGATCTCTGAGATCCCTCCCATCTCTATCTTGCTATGAGTGGTAAACATAAAGTTAGAAAGACTTGAGTTCATGCAGTCACCTAGAAGGTACTAAGAAGTTCTCATGGATCAGGTACTGTGTTAGGCACTGGGATTACAAGAAAAGGTAAAAGAAAAAGCACCTGCCCTCCAGATGCTCATATTCTAATGATGGAGACAACATGCAAATTGCTCTGTATGTATAAGACATATGCAAAGTTGTTGGGGGGGTCATCTCAGAGGGAAGGCATCACCATCTGGTGGGGGAGGGACAGAGAAGGAAGGGCCTCCCACAGAAGGTTGGCTTTGAGCTGAGTCATGAAAGAGGCCAGGGAACAACAAGGCAGTGATGGGGAGAGAGGACATTTTGGACATGCAAGACACAGCCAGTGGAAAGGCATGGGAGTTGGAACTGGAGTATTGTGCAGAGGAG
Source organism: Potorous gilbertii (assembly GCA_028658325.1). Lineage (NCBI taxonomy): Eukaryota > Metazoa > Chordata > Mammalia > Diprotodontia > Potoroidae > Potorous > Potorous gilbertii. The sequence goes on along the minus strand of CM053770.1, from coordinate 292,532,084 downwards.
GCCAGGGTAATTGGATCCCATAGAAACTAGGTGTCAGAAGACAGGAAAAGAAGGATGTAAACAGCATGTGGAGGACTTTAGAAACCAAAGGGAGGATTTCCATTTGGGAGGTAAAAGAGAAGAGGACCTGGCATAGAGTCTTGGGGGACCCCCACAATTGAGGGCTGGGATAGGGATGAAGATCCAGTGAGGAGACTGAGAAGGGGCAGTCACTTAGGTAGGAGGAGAATGTGGAGTGAGCAGCATTGCAAAAACTTGGAGAAAAGACTCATGACTCTATGGTATGATTGGTTCAGCAGCAGCATCAAACGCTACTGAGAGATCCAGAGGGAGAGGACTGAGAAAATTGGAGCTTGATCATGGCTAACGTTGGACTGAACAGTTTCAGTTGAATGAGGAGGTCAGAAATCAGACTGCAGAGGGTTTAGAAGAAGGTAATTTAGAGCAGAGGGAGTAGAGACACCTAGTGTAGACAGTTTTTTGGAGGAGTTTAACTGAGAAGGAGAGGAAAGACATGGGACAAGAGCTAGCAGGGGTGATTTTTGTTTTCTACTTAAAGAAGGCTGAAGATATAAGTCTGTTTGAAGTGAACAGGGGAACAGTCAGTAGACAGAGAGAGAGATTGAAAATAAGTGACAGTGGGGATAAGAGAGAGAGCAAGATTGTGATAGGATAGAAGGAAGTTCCTTGTGTAAGCAGAGGGTCTGCCTTGGCAAGAAGAAAGGTGACTTCTTCAGCGGAGATGGGGTGAAGAAGGAGGTAGTGGGGAAGAATGTCTGAATGATATGAGATAGGGAGGAGAGGATAAGAGATAGCTTTTGGCAAACAACCTCAAATGTTTTTGGTGAACTAGGCAGTAAGATTCTCAGCTGAGTGACTGTGCGGGGAGGAGTCATGGGAGGCTTGAGGAAGGACAGTTAAGATCAGAAAATATGGCAAAGAGGGGGACAATACTGAGTCAAATAGGGAGGTGTAAACGAATCACATAGAAGCAGGGAGGGCTCAGCTGGGGCTATAGAACATAGATCTGGAGTGGACCTACCCAGCAAGGTTTTGTGATTTTCTGTAAATCCATTCAGACAGATATAAATAAGAGGAAAAGCAGAGATGGAGTGAGTCATAGAGGGTTGGGGTTTGGCAAGGCATGATTGGTGATTGGGCAAGGGGGCAAAGGGAAAAATATATAGGATAGGGTAGAAATGAATTGGTTCATCAAAGGGTCTAGATAGAGGAGCAAGGAGAGTATATTTCATACAAGGATGAAGGTTTGGGGAAAATGAGGAGAGGCATAGAGGTCATGTTGAGGTTGAAAATCAGGGTTAGGGCAAAGATGCAATAGCAAAAGATTCTGTTCACCGAAAGGAATTTTGCAACTCGTGAACATGGAAGTGGGACACTGGATGGTGATGGTAAGCTCAAGCATTTGACTATCTCTGGAGGTTGGGTGGAGGAGCAGGGTATGGGAAATGGGGAAACCGAGGACTGGGAAAACAGAGATTTTGTGGGAGCACCCATACATATGAGGGCAGAAGAGAGGGAGTGGAGAAAGACAGTGAGGAGGGCAAAAGCCAGCTACCATATTGTCTTGGGGGTTTTCAGATCCTTCTTTTCCAATCCTAAAGCTCATGTTTGAAAAGTCCTCCAGGTAGGTTAATCTCCCCCTGCCGTATAACCTTCTGATCCAGCTTGCCTTCTTTTCTACAACTCCATATGGCTTTTCTGTATGTGTCACTCATCATTATGAGATTGATATCTACCTTCATTATCATGGAGCAAACAGTAACAGTGATACTGACAATGCCAACAGTTGCTGTTTTTATATGGGGCTTTTTCAGGTTTGCAAAGTAAACCTTCAATAAGTGATCACAGCATAATAGTTTTTGGGTTGACCTAGAGGTCTTCTAGTCCAATTTATAGATGAGGAAACTGAGGCCCAGAGTTTACTGAAGTCACACAGCTGGTGAGTAGCACTTCAAGGCTCTGTCTTGGCATCCAATGATCTTTATGCTTCCCTCATCCTCACTCAGAGGGCAGATTCCTGCAGTATTACTCCCATTTTGTAGATGAGGATCCTGGAACTCAGTTAAAATAAGTGACATGGCCATTGTCAAACAGCATGTGAGTGTCAGAAGTGCTTTCTGAACTCTTCTAACCAAGGTTCAATGTTCTTCCAACCACGTTATGCTCCCTCCCTGGACCACACTGCCTCTTCACTCACGCAGTTATACAAGAGGGAAAGAAAAGTGATCAACTCAAAAGTTCCTTTTCCTTTCAAAGGACAGAAAGGACCATATGTTCCCATGTGCCTGTTACAGTGAATAAGGAACAATATCTGAAAGGGAAAATGGGAACAGAAAAACAACCCAATAAGATGAGGATTGCATTCCTATCCCCTTTTTCTTTTCAGTTCAAGAAAAATCCCTTCTCTGGTGAGATTCTCAGGAGAGAGACTATTTAAAAAGATATAAAATAGGAGAATGTATGATTTATTATAGCAAATACAAATGTCTGTCAAGAAGGAAACAAAGCAAGGGAGGAAAAAGGCCAAGAGAAAACCATGAGCTGTGGGCCCCCATTGGCGTGCTCTTGAATAGAGATGCTGGGCTTGGCCCCACTGGGAGTGAGGACAAAGATGGAGTCACACAGTGATTTGTCAAGTATTAAAACACATAAAAGTTGTGAGAACATAGCCCTGCTGGAGAAACGTGTCACTGACTTTTTGTGGGGTTGTGCCAGGCTTCCTGATGGATGGATGTCACGGGAAGGCTGTTATTGTACACTGTAATAAAGAGACATCTGGTGAGTTCCCTTTTGGGGAGGAGAATGGTCAGCTTTGCCTGGAATCCAATGGTCATTTCTATCTTGTTTGCAGAGGCTGGCTTGACTCCATTGGATTTCTAGTATTGATTCTGGCCTGAGCCCCCACTGGCTCTCCCTGAGTGACCTTTTGAAGCCTGTGGCTGAACCTGTACAAACATAGAAAGAATGTCTTCTCAACTAACTCAGGGAATTTAGGACAGACAAAACACTCTTGGAAGACATTGCCTCTCCTTCCTATCCAACCTGTCGTAGGGAAGCCTCAGAAAACCTCAAAAATTATGAATAATCATTGCATCCCTCCCAACCCCCACCCCAGCTTGCTCCTATCCAGGGGCCTCTGGGTAATGATTTCACTTTACAAAGTCTCAGGCCTCCAGAAAGCTCACAGACATCATTCTGCACGTGTTTCGAATGGGCCTCCTGGGGATCCAGGCAGGCTCTGGTCCAGAATAGGTGTGGAGGATTTGCACAAAGAAATCTGAAACTGTGGTCAGAGTCACAGAAACATTTGACCCCCGGCTAAGATCCAAGCCAGCTCAGGCCTGACTTCAGTTTTCCGTAGAAACAACATCACCCTCTGGGCTGGGCTGAGATTCTTTTGAATCAGAGCCAAACTTAGAGGTGTGGGAGCCCCCAGCTATGCTTGGTACCAACAGAAAATGTTGTCTGTCTTCTAGTCTCTGGCATCAACTAGATCCTTTAATTCTGAATTTTGAGATAACTAGGGCTGGAGAAGGGAAAGATTGCTTCATTCCTGAAAAAATCAACATGAGCTCTTCAAAGGATCTAGAGGCAGAAGGGACATCAAGCTTGGCCATGCCCTTTCCTTCTTCCCAAGATGGCTTAGTAGGACCAACTGAGGAATCCAGCATCATATCTACCCTTTAACTGAGGCAGCAAAAGAAAACTTTAGCGTGATTACATATGCTACTTGGTGCTTTATAGGTGGCAAAGTGGATAGAAATCCAGTTCTGAAGTTGGGACAACCCAAGTTAGAATCTGGTTTCTGATCATTTCTAGCTGTATGACCTTAGGCAAATCTTTTAACCCATGCTTGCCTCAGTTTTCTCATCTGTAACATGGGTATAATAACAGTACTTACCAGTAGGTTATTGTGAGAATCAAAGCAGATAACAATTTTAACAGGTTGGACACAGTGGCTGGCACATAGTAAGTGATAAATAAATTTTAGCTGTAATAACTAGTAATTAATAATAAATATTATCATTGTTTTTACTACTTTTTACCTGTGTGACCTTGGGTTGGGAATTAGTTTCCTTTTCATTAGAGGGGAAATTGTTGTGGATGTGGAAACAGGGAATCTGGGTTCAAATCCCAATTGTACCACTGACTAGTCATGTGGATGGGTCACTTTTCTGAGCCTCAGTTTCCTTCTGTAAAATGAGGGGAATTGGGTTAGATGACCTTGAAGGTTCCTTCAGGATCTAAATACATGATCTAAAGGAAGTGATGTATGGTGGGAATCCGAGTCTGACTTAGAGCTCAGCCGTTTACTGGCTGTGTGACATCTCTCTGGTTCTCTTTGGACATAGGAGGAAACTGATGGTCTTTAAAGTCCCTTCCAGCTCCTAATCCCTGATCCTATGTTTATCCCAGGTTATCTGGAATGTCCATGGTGGACAAGATGACTTGTAAGGTTGGTCTTTTTCTTCTCTCCAGTTTTGCCTGAGGACCTCCTTCGAACTCTGCATCTCGGATTTCTTTCCCTAAAGGGGAGGGACACGATGATGATGATGATGTTGATGATGATGATGATGATAGCTAACATTTTCATAGCACCTACTATGTGTCAGGTGCAATGATTATTTCCTTGGATCTAAGCCCAGAGGATGCTGACGGCCAAGGGGTAAGAAGCGCCAAGCTTTATGAATTAATAATAAGGGGGTTGGACCAGATGATTTAATTCATGACTTTTATTGACAGCTTTTATTTTTACATCACTTTCATTTCCAAGTGTACTACATTCCTCTCCCCTGCCTTGAGAGCTGCCCCTGAAATAAATTATTGTAGAAAGAAGGGAGATGGTTGAGCAGATCCACTAGGCACATCGACCTAATTTGACAGTGTGCAATGTTCTCCTAGCCACCCACCTCTGAAGAGAGGGCGGTTTTCTTTTCTTTTTTGGCAGGGGCAACCTCTTCCCCTTCATTTTTTAGATGAGGGGCCCGAGGCACAGAAATGGGCTTATCGGAGGCGAAGCTGCAAGGAGGTGTCAGGTCGACCCTGGAATCCAGGTTTACTGATTTGCAATTGAAATGTCTTTGCCTCCCACATCCTCCTTCACTCAATGTCAGATGTTAGGTAGAAAGTACATCCATCCCTCTGGAAGCCACCTTGCTGATGCTCTAACGTCTTTGTTTCCTTTTTGCAGGAGACACAAAATCAGTGTTACTTAGTCCCAAAGTTCACCCTCAGTTTGGAAAGTCCAGGAGGTTTCTGCAGAGAGAGGAAAAGGGATAGAAAATGAGAGGATTGGATGGTGAAACAGTGACAGTAAAGGAAGTGAGACGAAAATGAAAACTTGGATTTCCCTGAATCTCCCCAAATCACATTCTATCCGTTGACTGCTCAGGCACTGACATGAGCACTGGGTTTGGAGTCAGGGCGCCTGGGTTTGAATTCTGACCTTGCATTCATTTTCTGTGTAACTTACAGGACATAATTTCTTAGCATCTAGCGCACAGTAGGCACTTCAATAATGCTTGTCCCATTCCTTCTCTTTCCCCATCTCTGAACCTCAGAATTCTTATGTTGCCAATGAAGATGATAGTCCCAGAAGTACCGACAGATCACATTTTCCACATGGAAACATGTACTGATATCTTTCCAACAACTCAAAAGATATTACTGAAGTGGCCTGGCAGACCATGGGCTTTGGGGTGAGATGAACATGTTTCTGTTCCAGTAAAGTATCTCTCCTAGTGAAGAGTCTGTTAAAACAAAGACTTGCCTCTCACCTGAACTGTGTGTGTGTGTGTGTGTCTGTGTGTCTGTACGTGTCTTTCTTTCGGGCAGGAAGAGGGAATGGGGTGGGATCTATTAGAACTGGGTCACCATGCACTCGGTCCACATGATTTATGAAAGAAATGCCTAATCAGCTTCCCTTGTCTCTTACCTTTCATCTCCCCTCCCCCCACCCCCATTTCTCTCTGTCTCTCTCTCCATTCTTTTCCTCACTCTTTCTTTCCTGCTTGTTTTTTACTTGTCTCTTTCTCCAATCTATTTCTTTGCTTTGCTTTTATTCATACTTCTTTTATTTTTTTTCTTAAAAGTACTTAAAAGAACACACTTCTGTAGCCTATCAATCACTTTTAAGAAAATAATACTTTTAAGAAAGTGTTTTTTAATTTATGGAATAAAGCAAGCATTTCTATAGCATGGTATAATAAAGATGATTACATATGAGCCTATAAATTTATTATGTACAATTCACTGTTCCTTTTAAATACACAATGAAGTTATTATATAAATTTTTCCCTCCCCTTGATGGCTACCATTAGACACAAATATGTATATAGATATACATATATATGTAAAATCATTCTATACATACTTCTATTTATAGTTTCTCACATTCTTCCTTTTTCTGCTATCTCTGTTTCTTTCATTTTCTCCCCTCATTCTTTCTCTACCTTTCCTCTTCTTTTCTCTATCCTCCTTCCCTCATTCTGTTTCTATGTTTGTTTCTCTATTCTAACTTTTTTTCCTTCTTTTTCTCTTTCCTTCTCTTCTCTCACCTAAGACAATGCGAATGGTCACATTTAACGGTGGACTTTGAGAAGGTAGAGGTAAGTGTGCTTGTGATGATGATTTTGTCTGTTGCCAAATGCCCCACCCCCCCCTTTCTTTTCAAGAGATCTTGGCCCTCTCATGTGTTTTGGTTTTGAAAGTTATTGTGACTTTGGAGTTAATTTGCCCAGTCTGGGTGGTTCTGATTTGTTGCTGTCTGAGATAGTTGTTTTTTCTCCCTCACAAAGCAAACCATTTCCTGGATAACAGAGGTCAAGAGTCTTGTTGTCCTTGGTTGTTCCTCTCAATTCATTCCCATAAGCCTTCTCTTTTGTGGGACCACCTCCCCTCCCAGCAATTGAATTGAAGGACTTTTTGGCAGCAAAGAATCATGCTGGGGCACTTCTGGCTCATTTTCATGAGCCTGAGATGAAGGTGATGCCACCCACAGTTGGGAAAATGAGATTTGGCCCAAGGACCTGGGCATTGACAGAAATAATAAATAACTGTCTTTCTGTAAGCCCCTGAGGTTTCCAAAGGCTTCCATAGCTCTTTCCTCATCACACCCCTGTGACAGGCAATGCAGGTTTTCCTTCCCCCATTTTGCAAAGGATGAAATTGAGTCTCAGAGAATCTAGGGCTCACCCATGGTCACATAGCATTAGGAGACTCCAAGTCTATCCTTTCCATTAGCCTCTGGTCTACCAGGAGGATCTTGAGACCACCTCAGAGACCCTTTCTAGAAGAATGCCATCACCCACAGAATGGAGGGGTCTTGCTCAATGTCACACTGCTACTGATAAATGGCAAAGGTGGCTAAAGTCCCTTGAATTTCCTTTACAGAGAATGGGTTCACAACCTTCTCCATCAAATCAACACATGATTTTTCAGCATCTGAGAGGTGGCGCTCCTCTCTCTGTCAGGTTAGTTTTCTTTGGGAGTCTCTTGGAAGCAAACTGGCCTTGGGTCGTATAAGGATTCCTGGGAAACGTTATGTAAAATTAAATCCTCATATCAAGAACAACGAACATTTCATGCTTAGAACTTTGCACTTTGCTGATTGTATTTCATTACATTATGTAATTGGGTTCTGGTGGACAGAAAGTAGACTCAGGATTCCTAGTCCTTCCTCTGTCCCTATTGTCTGTGTGACCCTGGGTTAATCAGAACCTCTCAGTGTGTCAGGCAACATTCAAAGACTATCAGTTGGACACGAGTTGCATATCTGTGTCTGTGGAGGAAATTTCCAGACGGAGTTTCCCGTCTATTTCTGATGACTTTATCATGACCCCAAAGCCCCCTTAAAAAAAAAACACCCTCTGATCATGATTGGATTACCACACCAAATTAATTAAAAAAAGGAGATTTAAGCATAAAATGACATAATGGAATGGTCTTATTAAAACTTTTATTAATCATTTAGAGTTTGATAAAATTACCTTCGAACACACTTCTGTAGCCCGTCAATTACTTTAAAATATTTTTATTGTTTTCTTTGTTCACATGTCCTGATGTATCTCTCTTCTCCTCCCAGAGAGTTGCTCCTTATTACAAAGAAGATAAGAGGGGAAAAAGAACAGTTTCAACAACATATCACACCTAAAAATTACTAATTGGATGAATAATAGACCAGCTCCATGGTGCAATCTCTCCTTCACTTTGAAGAGGTGCCAGCTTCCATTTCCACCTGCTTACTGTCTGCTGTTGAAAAATGATGGAAAATGCCCTGCCCTTGGAGTCAGGCGGATGAGGTCTAAGCCCTACCTCTGAGGTTTCCTACTGGGTGACCTTAGGCGTCATTTCCCTGGGCCTCAGTTTCCTCATCTGTAAGATCAGAGATGGCCTCTGGGGTCTCTTCTGGACATCTTTATCCTCTGTCTAAGAAGGGCTTGCAGATGAGCAGGCTGACCTGAGAGCTGACTGTCAGGGTCATCATTGTGAGAATGTGGTAGGGTGGGCATGGTATCATGGAGCAATGGGAACTTTTGACTCTGGACCAAGAGTACCCTTTCTCCTTCTCCCTATAGGGCACCATTATCTTGACTGCAGAGATACTGGCAACACTCAAAAGACAGACTGAGGAGGCCATACCATAATGAACCATCCTCCTTGGACTCATAGGAGACTCATGAGAGACTCGGGCAAGTTGGCTATTTCCTTGGATTTTCCTAATCTTTTCAGTTAAAAGTACCCTCTTCTTTCCCAATTACATTGAATTTAATTAGTCAATAATCATTTATTAAATGCTTACTTCATATACCATCTTGGTATACAAAGAGAGGCAAAAAATGGTCCTGATTTCAAGGCCCTCTCATCTTAATGGGAGAGATATCATGGAAAGAACTGGGGATACAGAGACTATCATTTTTCAGTTGTGTCTTATTCTTCATGACACCATTTGGGGTTTTCTTGGCTAAGATACCAGAGCAGTTTGCCATTTCTTTCACTAGTCCTTTTTAAAGATGAAGAAACTGAGGCAAGCAGGGTGAAGTGATTTGCTCAGGGTCACACAACTACTAAGTATCTGAAGTCTTCCTGATTCTAGGCCCAACATTCTATCCTCTGTGTCACCTAGCTGTCACTATATACAAAGTAGATGGAAGGCAATCTCAGAGAGGAAGACACTACCCGATGGGAGGACCAGGGAAGGTTCTCTGCAGAAGGCAAGATTTGAGCTGAGTCTTGAAAGCTAGAGAAACTAAAAGGAAAAAAAGATGGGGGAAAGCATTCCAGGCATGAGGAACAGTCGATACAAAGACAAGACGATGGGAACTAGAGTGTCTCCTTTTGTATATAGGCATCTGTACATGTCTCAGCCTATGGAATGGAAGATCATTGAGGGCAGGGACTGTGTTCTCTTTTTCTCCATGTCCACAGACTCCATCATGGAGAAAATGATTAATAAGGGCTGATTGACTTGTGAATAGATAACTAAATCTTCATAATACTCCAGTGAGGTAGATGCCACACCTCTTCTTCTTCCAATTTTACCAATTGGGTAAATTTGCCCTGAGTTAGTAAGTATCTAAGGTGACATTCCAACCCAGATCCCCCTGACTCCAAGTCCAGTGCTCTATCCACTACAGGGGTCTATCCACTAGACCACACTGCCTCTGAGCCTCCTTAGCTCTGTGGCATGTGTGATTTCTTCTCACAGAGAGAATACCTGGGCCTTCTGAAGAAACAACTCATTCTAGGCTCCCTTGGAGGATGAGGAATAGGAGACTTAGCTGGGACCATGGCAAGCAGCATGATCCAGTGGGTGGAGCATTGAACCCCCAGGATCTGAGCTTAAATTCTGGCTCTGCTCCCTGCTACATTATATGCCCTGTATCTCAGTTCTCTCATCTGTAAAATGCGGGAGGTGGATCAGATGACCTCTCTTGCCCCTCCTAGCTCTAGACTCATGGTCCTATGCTCCATGACTCACTGCTGGGCTGTTATGAGGGGATATATCCATTCAAGACACATAGGAAAGCCTGCAGAAGACAGCACATTTTCCAGTGATTCATCTAGGAATGTCTCCATTACCTTCCTCTGTGATCCATTAGCCTCAGACCCTGCCTGACTCATTTTACCATCTTACAAAGGGAAGACAACCAGGCAAAGTGGAAAAAACACTAGAGAGATGAGAACTGAAGACTTGGGTTGGAGAGGCTTTGGCCTGAATTTCTTATTCTGTATCAAATGAGGCAGTTGGGCTCAGTGGCTGCCAGTTTCCAGCTTCAGATCTATAATCTGAGCAGAGTGTTGGGAGAGATAACCTCCACTTCCTTGCTCACAGAATCCATGAGCATCCTCCTCTCCATTGGACTTTGTAAATGAGTTTTCCAGGTCTCTTCCTGATAATGAAGCTGACTTTTTTCTATCCTCTAAACTGTTTACTATTTGAAAAATTGCCCAAGGTTCACAGTCCATCCCTCACCTGCTGCCAGGGATGGATTAAGGGTTCTCTGTTTGTACCAAACTAGAGAGGCATGGGAAAGAGGCCATTCATATATATGTGTATCCTTGTATCATGTGGGATGCCCAGGCCCCTCTACTATTGGCAGGGTGGGGTTACTCAAATGCAAATCTTTTCTCCAGTACTGGGATGGCTTGGATTGGTCCCCAAACAGATGTCTTCTCTGTAAATAACTGAGTTTGACTTGTTTTTCCTTCATGGTAATCAGTCACTTGTAAACTTCTAGTAGACATTTGAACTTGAGGAATGTGTTTATATGAGAAAGATAAAAGGACAGAAATGTGACTTGTCCATAAGGTAGGTGAACAGGGAAAAGAGTTTAACAGGCAGATCTTGGGCCTTGCCAGCGGGTCAGCCCCTTTCTTGCATAACATCCACAAAACCCAAAGGGGGAATCCTGTAGCCTTGGAATTCCAGTGAGATCAACGCCCAACTCTTCCTCCTGCTGATGTCCCCTGGGAATTGCACTGTTGTCACATCTGCAAGCCATGTTTCCCTCCTCTTAGATCCTGGTTCATCCCTGTTCTGCGTGTCACAGCCAGATGCATAGCCCCCATGCTCTGCTTTGTCTAAGTACACTTTGCTACCCAGCCACCAACCAGCCAACCTTGCCATCTTGTTCTCTCTTCTTGACTGGCACCATGACTCCTAAGCACATCTTATTATCCCATCACCTAGCTTGGTGTTACCTCTGAGGACTCTCTCCAGGCTGATAAACAGATTTGAAGTCCCAAGGCTCATGGTGTTATGGGGAAAGCAAGTCCTTTTCTACCAGCAAGTGCCAATTACCTCCACACAAGGTGGGAGGGGCAAGGGAAATGTCAGGATTCAATAAAATTCTTCTGGCTCTTTGGCTGCAACAGTAACCCAACTTTCTCAGCACTGTGGCATGCTCTCTTGGACAAAGCTAGAGGAAGCTTAGGCAGCGGGAGGAGAGTCCAGCCCAAAATGAAGGAATCAAGAAAGAGAGACCTGAGGGTCTGGGGCTCAGATGTAGATCATCTGGAGGCTGCCATTGGCATCCAGCCAAAATGGGTCTCCACTTCCTCACACACAGTGTGTAAATAGGAATCAGGGAAGCATGTGAGTGGAGGCATACGTCAGAGTCTTCAAGTTGCAAAAATGGATGAATGTAATTTGAACTCATGAAACTGGGGATCCAACTGTATTTCATTCACCACGAATTGAGATGATTATTTTCCTAATTGACTCATATGGAGAGCATTAGAAGGGAGAAATTGGGGGCAGGGAGGCAGGGGATGAGGGACAGGGGAGGAGGATATAATGTTAGTATTTAAAGCTTATTCAATATCTTCCATTTGGGGAAACTAGAGTGAAAGTACAACTAAACTTGCCATAATTTTGTCCTAGGAGAGTGTACCACAGGCCTAAGAAAGTTGGATTACTGCTCAACGAAAGAGCCAAGAGGCCTTGGGAGAAGTCAGATCCCAACCTTTCCCTATCCCTTTTCCCTTCTTGTCTCATTTTTGGTATTCAAATCATCTGAGCCGAGACCTGGAGCTGGGAGGGACCTCAGACATGGAATGATTCAGTTTTGTCATTTGCCAAGGGGAGAAATTGGGGCCCAGGATGGAGAAATGACTTCCCCAAGGTCATTCAGGCAGTAAGTAGCAGAGTTCAAACCTTCTGACTTGAATCCAGTGTGCTTTCCACCACATTCTGGTGCCAGTTTGAGATAAGTCACTGCTTATGAATAGGTGTTGATTTGAGGGAGAAGTCAGAGAAGATGCTATAGGAAGAAAGGAGAAGAGGAGGAGGAGGCAAAGGAGGAGGAAGTAGATAATATAGAAGGCTAGAAAATAATTTTCTTCCAGATGAGTCATCTAACTTGTGACTGCTTTGCTAGAAGTCTGTTGATTAGGAAAGAGCCATTGTTTTTCTGATTGATTAGTTAGCTGGGCCAGGTGACAGAGCTCTTCAGCTGTTGGGATACCTGAGACAGTGGGATTCTTACTGATGTACACAGAGAGGAGAAGCTTCTCAGGGTGCCTCTAGTTCTTTCTATGCCTTGAGGGAGAGGGGGAAAGCTAGGCTTTACATTATTTTGCTGTGAGGTATGCTTACTGAAAAGGAAACTTTGCCTTCCTAGAAGCTGATGAGAGAAAGAAAAATCCTGTTGAGTGAAGAGCTAGTATTGCCAAGAGAGTCAACTTGTTTTCTGCATTTAAGGGAACTACTTGTTACTGAATAATTGCAATGTGGATACTGTTTTAACTTAAAAAAAAAGCATGCTATTTTCTTGATGCCCTGTTAAGAGTGGCCATTATCAAAAAGAACTTGTTGCTACTTCATTGGCTCAAGAGCAAGAGTAGTGGTTTCACCGATAAGGGGAATGGGGATGATCAGAAAGTGAACAGATAGCTAAGTGGCCTTGTGTGATACATTACTATTCCTGAAGGGAACAAGGACTTCAAGACCCATGGTGTAGAACTGTGAATTGTCCTGGGCACATGGCCATGTTCATGCTCCTTCCTACAAGGTTTCCATAAATGTATGTCCATTCTATTCTATACTATGCATTGGTGGAGAGTGTGACCCAAGTTTATGGGTGCACTGCAATATTTTGATGTTCCTGCCTAATTTTTCCTTTACATAAATAATTACTATTGCCTCATCGTTTAGTAAATATTTAAGAATCAGTGGTATTTAAGGATAACCTGCTGCAAAGGCAGGGTGAATGAGCCAGCCCAGAGAGTAAGCCCACACATTGAAAGGAGTTTATGGAATTTGGTGACAGCTTACTCTTGGAATGGAAGAATTCACTTGTCAATCCATTTGGTCCTGGGGCTTTTTCCTATGTCATCTCATTGTCAATGTGATTTATCTTTCTTGATTAGTTTCTTTGGGTTATTTCACTGGGTTGTTCGTAAATATGTGTGGGATCCCACTTTGACAATCCTATTCAGATCCCATGGCACAATCTCTTGAATATCTTTGGTGGTAGCAAATCTTTCTTAACAGTATAACTGATTTTCTGGAATCAGCTATAAGATATTCACATTAATGTCTTGTACATAAAGTACCTGATCAGAGTGAATAATCTCATTTGTGGCAAAAAAAACCCCATAAAAGTATGCCTCTAAGGTAATGAAGCCATATTGTTTCTTATATGGTGACCCTAAAATAAATTTCATAATTTTAGAATGAGAAAGGACATTGGAAGACATCTAACTGAACACACTTACTTTACAGATGAAGAAACTGAGATCCAGAGGGGGAAAGTAAGTTACCCAAGGTCCCAGAGATACATAAAGATTTGAACTTAGGTTCTCTAAGGAAAAATTCAATATTCTTTCAATGGTACCATTTCAGTTCTTAGATATGACTATAGACACCACAGCCAACACACTCCATGCCAATCTTTTAACATATTTATTTGGCAGACAGCATTCTAGTATTTGATTTCAGAAATAAAAGGAAAAATGAGAAAAGTTAGCTTAACATGAAATGTCTCTAGACCACAAGAATATAGCTAGGATTATATAATGAGATGCTCTTGACCAAATGATGTAATGTATGGGGAATCATTTTGTAAAGAGAATGTTCAGCGTTGTGACTATTTCAGCCCTTTGCTGCTATTTGGGGCCAGAGAGGTTTTTACAGAGAAGGGAGACAGGCTAACTAATGATGCTAAAAGCAACAGGCCTTTCATATAGTCATATTTTAACTCACACTCAGTTTTGAGACTTGCCTGGCTTGAGACACTAAGAGACATGAGAGAATAGGAGAAAAATAAAAGGGGGATGGTGTTCCAGGAAAAAAAGATAAATATTTTGGTCACTGGAAAGTAAAGGATAGGAGTACTCCCTGTGGGTGGAACTGGGGGAGAAGGGGAAGGGTCTTGTCAGGTTCTTAGAGTAAATATCTTCAGACCAGAGCATCAGGAGGAAGGAGAGTGATGATTCTGAGAGAGATATGTTTGCTGGATATGGAGATAAGCATAATTTGCTTCCTTTTTTAAAAAGGAAACAGAAAATGAGATTTTTATCAAATGATATTGTCACTGACTTTAAAAGTTTAAATAGAATGTTCTAAAAGAAATAGAAAAGTAGTAGGACCATGGTGCCTAACCTTAACTATAGATATGACGATTTCACCTAGTGTTACACATTTAATAGAACCTCTTCTAAACACTAAACAGGGAGTAAGAGAATCCCATACTCAGAAGACCCTTAGAAGATGTGGAACACAATTTGACCCTGAACAGAAATCCCCCCAGCCTCATCCCTGACAAGTGGTCACCCAGCTTGTCCTTGATGGCCTTTAGGGAGGAATAGCCCACTAATTCCACAGAAAGTCCATTCCACATGGAGACAGTTCTAATTGTTAGGAAGTTCTTCCTCAGATCAAACCTATGTTTCCCCACTGAAATTTCCTTCATTGCTTTTTGTTTGGCCCTCTGGGGTCAAGCAGAACAAACTGAACCCTCTTCCATATGACATCTCTCCAAATACTCAAAGATCCAAATATTGTATCTATGAATCTTCCCTTCTCCAAGTTTGATGCCCTCCATTTCTCCAACTAATCCTCATGTGCCCACCCTGTAGCCAAGCCCTCTTCAGGCTCATCCCCTGTCCTGGGTGATCAGGCTATCTTCATGGCTCTAGGCACTGCTGTTTAAATTTGGTTCCTGGAACTCTCTCTTCTCACAGATGCCATCATTCACCACAGGTCTCAGTTTTCTTAGAGTCCCCTTTCCTTCCCTGCTAAATGCCCCAAGAAGGAAGAGAAACAGCAGCCATGCTCTCCAGCTCTAAAATTATAAGTCTCCTGTGAAAATAAATGTCCCATGACAAAATCTTTCCAATTGGCAAGAGGTAAATTTAGCCTTTCCCTTAAGGAAAATAGACACAGCCTTTTCCGGGTTGACAATTCCAGTATTTAAAAAAAGAAATGTAGGCCACACTTCTCCTTCCATTAGCCCAAGAATGGCCACAGCTTGCCTTTCATTTTTCTAGTCTTTGTTTTGATAAAGAAACCCAGAAGCTTCTCTTGAGATGAGCCCTAGAGACTTCTAGAGAGAGGTAGTACAGCACAGTGTATACAAGACTCGAAGCAGAACTCCATTATGCCTTTGTGGTCCTACTACACATCCCCCCACCTCATAATCAGATGTTTCAGCTATCCTGGCTTATCTGGTGTTCCTTGGATACCACCCTGTCCCTCATCTCTGTGCTTGTACCTGGAATGTGCTCCTTCCTCATCTCCACTATTTAGAATTCCTTCAAAGCTCCATTAAAAACAGTACCTTTTCCATGAGGTTTTCCCTGATTCCTTCAGTTGTCAACTTCTCCACTAAATTTAGTTTGGATATGGATTTCTTTCTGTATGAGCTTTCTTTTGCTAAATTAAAACTCATTGAGGGTAGGGAAGTTTTCATCTTTGTTTTTGTATTCTCAGTGCTTGGCACAGAGTAGGCACTTAATATAGATTATTGATTGATTGGTCAGCATCAATCAGACCTGGGTTCAAGTCTTTTCTCCAATACATACTAGAATCATGGGGCTTTGAACTTTGCCTGGTCTGGATAATTTAAACAGGTTAAAACTTCAGGGTGATTGCTGATCTGCACTGACAAAGGGTGTTTCCACACTAGCATTTCTGTAGCCTGATGAAATCATAGGCCTTACCAAAAAACAAACAAAAAAAATCCATTAAAATGACTCTTAAACTAAGTTTTAAGGCTGTTTGCTAATATAACCACTGTAGATAGTTTCATGATTTCCTGTCCTGCTCTCTTCCTTCTTTTCTCATTTTGGTTGACGATTTTGTTGGACAAATTTGTTGACAATTTGGTGGACAATTCTGGATGTCAGACAGCTGATACCCAAGCAGACTTAGACGTAAACATATGACATATTCAAGGGTTGACACCCTTCCTCTTCTTTCCAGTGCTCTTGGGATAACAGAAGACATCTCTGTGGCCTGGAGGAGAGATTGTGAAACTGGTCTGTGGTTTCTCAGTGGTAAAGTTCAAACAGGGCTAGTGAATGCTACGTGACTCATACGGACAAGCCCTTAATATCATTGCATGGTGCTAAGATGATAAGGAAGGAAGTGAGTGACCAATCCAGTGTGGTCTGTGAACAGAAAATCCCTGGAATGCCCTGGTAACAAGGCCACTGGCTTGAAAAAGAAATAGAAAATTTAATTGTGATGCAGTGGACAGAAAGAAGGATATGGAGCTCTGAGTTCAAATCTGGCCTACACATTGACTAGCTCTGTGACTATTTATCGCATGAACTATTGTTATATGAGCTATTTGTGTTTCACCTGTGGTAGAGCAGCTTATATTGGTCTGATTAGCCACAGCTGGACATACCGTATCTTGACCCCAACATAGTGATGTCATTTTGGTCCTCTTGAAGAAGGAAGGACAACAACCAGCTCTGTGACCCTAGGTAAATTGTTCTCAGCCTCAGTTTCCCTATATGTAAAATGCTAGTAATAGCATATGCCTCTGAAGGTTGGTGTGAGGTTAAAATTAGGTAATATTTGTGAAGCACTCTATAAAATGCTAGTTCTCATCATTATCACCATCACGGAGTCTTTGATACTTGAAAAGAAGGTGACCAGCATTTGATAAGTATTTCTGGGGTACTAGGAACTGTGCTGAGTTGGGCTGATTACTTGTACAATATGTCAGGTTTGTTCATTAATACAACTTTCTTTGAACACGTTCTCGTCAGAGGCCTTGTGAATGGCCTACGGACCCAGATTCCTGTGCAGATCTGGGGAGAATTTTTTGCCAAGGAAATTATCTGTCATGGATGTGTGTAAATTTAGAAACTGTGAAAGACAATCTAATTTAAATAATTTTAGTGAGAATTATTAGACACATGACAGAGTTCAGATCTTTGTGAATCTCATTCTGTGCCAGAACCCCTCCCTCTAAATTATTTGGCAATGGTTTGATGCATATTTTGCATATATTTACACATGCACACATTGGTCTGTGGATTGGAATTTCTGGATTCTGTGACTAGTCTTATTAACTGCCATGAATACTTTTCAAACGAATTGTCTTCCATACATTTTTTAATTTATCCATGTCTGTAGAAATAATTTACTCATCACAGGTTGAGAGTAACAGTTACAGTCATAGAATCATGTCACTATTGCTGTTGTCCATTCTTCATTCTTGGAAAGGACTAATGACATCATGAAGGTGTGGTCTTCACTTGCATGTCAATTGGAACAGAGTTGGCAATGTTGTCAGCCTGGATTTCTCCTCCAGAGTCAAGTCCAATGGCAAGACATACATTAAGATGACAGGCGATGACTCAGAATTCATTGAGTGACCTTTCAAAATTAAGAGCCTTCCTGGGTCTCAGTTTGTCTGAGGCCATGCCCGTTCAATGACTAATGGGCAGGTAAGAATTGAGACAGAAGATGTTCCAATTTACCATCACAAAGCTATCAATCTGAAAGAGCAAGATTTTCAGTTTCTGGACAAAGCAGAGAACGATTGCTATTAACTCTCATAAGCCATCAAAACTTAAAACAAGGAGCCACGGAAGCTTAGGTTGAAGGTTATAATTAGCCATTCACTTGAAAGTTAGAGTGATTTGGGTTTAAAGGTGCAGACACGTAGCTCCATTTAAAACACAACAAACTTTTTTTAAAAGCCTGTTTTTGCAGAGCTAGGCTTCAAGAAATCATATATGAAAACTACATAGCATTGTCCTAGCTTAAAAAAAAATAAAAAAGAATAAACAAAAGTAAGAAGAAGAAGAAAAAGAAGAAGAAGAAGAAAGAAGAAGAGAAAGAAACAGCTGTCAGATGGCACCTCAGGGTCCAACTGGTACCCAGATAGGAATCATCTCTATAGCAGCCTTGAGTAGTAGTCATCTAGTCTTAGTCTGAAAATAAAATCTCCCTTCAGAGGCAGCTCAATAATGGATAATACAAAGAAAGGAAGATGGGAAATGCCTTATAAGAATTAGCTAGAATGTCAGTTTGGCTGGATTGCAGAATTGGGTCCAGTCAAATGAAAGTAACTCTCAAATCATTAAACTGAGATAAATACACCCTGGTTCAGCACTCCTTGGCAGTGTCTTTTTTAGTTTCCTACCTAGCTTTATAAAAATAGCAAACCAAAACTTTAAGTGAATTCCCAGACTACTGCTGAGTTAGGTTCTTAGTCTCCCTAGACCTCCAATTTTCCTAAACTCTTCAGCTGCAGAATGCATGAGGAAATTAGATTAAGCAATGTTCTCAGCTGTGTTACTCTTTAGCCTGGTAACTTCTGATGGGTCATTTAGTAATCAAACTTGATGAAAGGGCAAATCAGGAAGATGAGGCAAGTATAGTGATTTCAGTACCACTAGCCATGCATAGGCTGAATCACAGCTTCTCTGCCCATATGATTGTCACAACCTGTTTTGTAGTTAATCTGAGTCATCCCCTTGCTGAAGCAAAGTCTCAAGTTGAATTTTGTTTGGGTTTTCACTAAGTCACCTGCACAAGCCCTAACCTATGATAGAAGTAAAAATGGGAGAGTCTCAGGTTAGTTATTCATGCATTAATTGGTCCATCTGTTTGGTTTCTGATTTTGCTTTTCTCTTTCCTGGTTGCAAAACAACAATACTAGACCTGGAAGAATTATTTTCATTCCAATTCATTCTACAAGCATATCACAGAATCACAGAGTTTGAGAGCTGGAAGAGACCCACAAGGTCATCACATCTAATCCAACCCATATCCAAAAAGAATCCCACACTTTCACAAATCCTACAAACTCTCATTCAGCCTCTACCGAAGACCTCCAGCAAGACCCCACCACTATCTCCCAAGGCAACTCCTTCCACTTAAGGATAGAGCTAATTGTTTTTCCTCCCATCTAGCTTAAATTGATTTATTAACATTTTCCACCCATTGGGATTGGGTTGGCCCTCTGGGGCCAAACAAAACAAATCCAATCCTCCTTGACATGATAATTCTGCAAATACATGAACCCAAGTTCTCCTTCCCCACCCCTCCCTATCTTTTTATCTCCAGGCTTACCATAAATAAATGAGAGAGAGAGAGAGAGAGAGAGAGAGAGAGAGAGAGAGAGAGAGAGAGAGAGAGAGAGAGAAGAGAAAATTTACAAAATGCTGACCAGGTGGATATGTCATATATTTAGGTTCCTCTTGTGTGCCAGGCACTGTGCTACCTGTTGGGGATTCAGATACCCCCCAAAATCATCTCTGCCCTTCAAAGAGGCAACTTTCTACTGGAAGTGTAGCCCAGTAGAAAGACTGATAAATTTGGAGTCAGAGAAGACCTAGGTTTGAATTACACCTCTGACTTTTTCCAATTTTGTGACCTTGGACCAGTCACTGAACCTTTCTCGACTCAAGTTTCTTCAACAGTAAAACATGAAAATTTGGTTGAGGGATCTCAAAGTTCCATTCCAACTCTGAATTTATTATTTATGAGCCTACCAGGCACACAGATGGCCTGAAGCACAGACAAGAGCAACACCAGGTAATTGGAGGAGAGAGAGTGCAGTGATAACTACTTTAAACTCCTAAAACGTTTGGAAATTTGCATGCATTAATCTGAGGCCCATAACAACTGATGGTAGGAGGACCACAAAAATGTCATCCAACCCACATCCTCCATTTTGCAGATGAAGAACCAGACCCTGAAACTTTAAGTGACTCGTCCAAGGACACAATGAAAGGGTACTGACTACTGGGAAGTGAAAGGTGGCATGCAAGAATCAGGGCTGATTTTTGAAGAAAAACAATTCTGGAGGGTAAAGATGATGAAAGAGCATCCCGTTGGCATGAGTGATGACTCGTGCGAGTTCATGGTGCCAGAGGTAGCATGTTGAGCTCATGGGACATGATTCCTCCCAATATATGGTATATATGCATACATATATGCACAATATATTTATACATACATACATATATATTCATATATATATATATATATATAGATAGATAGATAGATACATTGCTTATAATTAAACAAATTATGTGTCCTTAATTCTCAAAATTTCTTCCTTTCCTCCCTCCCCCACCAAGACCCTATGTTGACTTCCTTCCAGGAAGTGCATCTCTGAAAACCAATGGCTAGCCTTCAGATCCTCTTATAATGCCTCCAAAGCATTGACAATCTGATCTCAGACTTCACTTGGTGTCTATTTCTTCTCTGGCTCTTCCACATTCAGAGCCCATCAAGCAGTGCCGCCTTTTTGGGATTTAAGTAGGATCTTGGCCATGGTCAAGGCTGACCTTGATTGCATACCCTTCCCAATACCTCTGTCATCCTTGTCTCCTGACTTATAGCTCCTTTCCCAGGATAATTCTTTTATAGACTGTGCCAATACAATTTTATTATATGCATATAGGAAGAATGGTGATTTTAGTTCTCCTTAAAGCATGTTATTAATTTTTCCTTGACAGGTCACAATAATGAGATACTTAATCCAGACAATAACTGCCTTGTAGTTATTAATATCAGTAAGTAACAATAACAGAGGGAAACTCTGGAATTAGTAATATACAATGGCATGACATTTTTACTCTTGCCTAGCATTGAATCATAATGAAAAATATTATTTCCATTTATTCATACTTCCAAAGACTTGAGTACTTGCATGATTAATTAAGAGAGCCATCAAAAGTCCAAGCTGGAAGGGACTATTTAGTCCAATCTTTTCATTGTAGGAAAGAATGAGCCGAAGCCCAGAGAGGGCAAGACCAGGCTTTCTCCAACCTCTGTCCACTCTTTTTCTGACACTTGGAGTTAGAGGAGGCCTTCGAGGTTTCCTTGAGACTGGCTTCAAGATTTCCTTTCTGGGAGCAGTGCAAACCAACAGAGTTCTGCTTCTGTATGCTAGGGAGTGATAGCAATCCCTTTCATTCTAGCCAGAAATAGATCTTCTTGTTTCCTGAGTCCATGAAACTCACTACCAGTACTGCCCTCTTCATCCAAGTTGGCAGAGGGCTTTGACCTCCAAGGCCAGGCAGGACACCTATTATACACATGACCCTTTCTGGGGGGTGAGAGTTAAATAAAAGTTGCGGTGAAAATCTAAGGAAAGAGATGGAGAAAATCCACTTTTAAATGTAACATAGGACCATTTTGCCTTCACATGCAGTATTCAGTATATTTTGGCAACTAAGCAACCTAGAGAAAAATAAAGACTGAGAATCAACATGTAGACCTAAAAAAAGCACCCTATATTTATGGCTCTGTCATATTCTCAGATAGGCTTTCACCTTGAAAACTGATGTGACCTCTCTCTTCTGGGCACAGAAACCAAACATACTTCATTTGGCATCAATGATAGCCTCACCCTCCAAATTGGATGTCTCCAGGCATGCAGTCATGTGATTTCTAATTAAAGTGATTATGTCTTCATCTTGCAATGTTTGCAGAGATAGGGTCTCATAGGTATGATCTTTGAGGAGATACCCTCAACCTTAGAAGCTGTTCTCTTGTGTGGTAGCATCAAAAGGCATTTGATATGTTTTGCATGGTTTCATGTGTATAATTGATATTATATCTCTTGATTTTCTGGGAGAGGGTTGGGAGATAGAGAGAATTTGGAACTCAAAATTTAAAAAAAGTTAAAAATAAGTAACAAATTAAAATGTTTATAAAAGGCATTTCAACAGGAAAACCATGTGTATGTGTTATGTGTGTGTGTGTATGTGTGTGTGTGTGTGTGTGTCTCCTATTTGGGGTTGTCTCAGTCACATTTCATTAGAAGAATCTCTGTAGAAAAGTCATAAGAGTTGAAGAAAAAAGAAGGCTCATAAATGTTTGCACAACTGTCTCCAGATTTCTTTTTGTCTCCCTAGAGTAAAGGCTCCAAATTTAAATTGTGGCAGGGATTTGGGTAGAATGAAAGCAGGGACCTGTCATTTTTGTCTTCCTATTCCAAGTGGTTAATAGTTGCAGGTGCTTAATTGAATTCATTGAATTCATTGAATTAAACTGAAAAAGAATGGCTTTGATCCTCGATATAATTCCTCTTCAGGTATCAGTTTCCTCCTCAGCAAAAAGATGAGAATTGACTAGATGATCTCCAAGGTCCTCCAAGCTCTAACATTTCACAATGAGAGATATGTACATGCTCACAAGCTCTTTTCCCCATTCTGACTTCAAGCATACTTAGATCTTTCTTTTGGCCAGATCTAAGATTTTATCAGTGTAAGGAGTTCTCAGTTGAATAATATCTTCTACCAGCCCAGGTTGGCATAGTTATAGTCTTGGAGATTTGTCTGGGCTCTTCAGAGGTCAAGTCCAGGGTCACACAGACAGGATGCAGCAGAGAGGAGACCAGCGCTTCATCCATTCTGCCATATTGCTTCTTGATCAGATCATCTGATGTTAAGAGTGACTTTCCCTTGACCACAAGGAATAAAGTCTCACTCATGCTTCTGAGGTACTGATGGCAGATGGAACTCTTATTTCAGTCCAGTGAATGAATACCACCCTTGTGCCTTTCACTCCACTCTTGGGGCTGAAGTGACTTCTAAATGTGCGTGGCTCACTTTCAGTGGCTTACATGAAGACCAAACTCAAGCACCAGCAGTCATCCCCAGGGAGAGAATGTCTTCATCTCAGCTCATCCTTGACACTCAAGACTCTTAGAGATCAGATGGCAAGCATGTTTTCTCTTGAAATACTTTGTTTTCTTTTTCAAACTTTAGCTGGGCATAGTGGAAAGAGCACTAGTTTGGAAATCAGAAGATTTGAGTTCAAGACTCACTCTTCCACATATCAGCTGTATGACTGTAGCCCAGGCATTTTAATTCAGTTTAAAAAATATTTACTAATCACCTAGAATGTGCATGGAGCACTGTGTTAGGTGTCAGAGGGCCCTTGTCAGGCAATAGAAACTTGATGCCATTTTTCTGAGTTTTAGTCTTCTCACCGGGA
The DNA here is from genome assembly GCA_028658325.1 of Potorous gilbertii. Classification (NCBI taxonomy): domain Eukaryota; kingdom Metazoa; phylum Chordata; class Mammalia; order Diprotodontia; family Potoroidae; genus Potorous; species Potorous gilbertii. Next base: position 292,508,641 of record CM053770.1, on the reverse strand, counting down.
TGTAGCTGGGGTAATCATAGGAGTCTCTGTGATCTGCTCTAATAAGGCTCTTCCCATGGAGCTGAGCTTGCATCTTGACCCCTTCCAATGGCCCCATGCTCTGACCATTTTTGGGAACACATCCTCTACTCCACCGCTAACAGACAAGTGTAACAGAGATATAACCAGGAACCCCTGTAGCACCACTCATTGTCCTGGTCAATATGGCTTGTGCTGAAGATTGGTGATCAAATGGAAAGAGCTCACTAAAGAGGCTTTCAAATGAGAAACCTCTTCTACCCTTGCCCCACTCTCCACATTTGAGTGGATGTGTTGGAATTCTTATATTTCTCCCTTAGGGTTCTCCAAAGGAAGGGTTGGAATTTCTTCCCCTGTCCCTCCACAATAATGGTTACAGTACCTATGGGAATGTGCCAGGGATGCATGCTTGAGAATGTCACTTCAAGCGCATGATGCTGTCTTCTTTCTGTTTCTTTCCCTGAGCATAGGTGACTGAACACCAATCCTGAGACAGATGTTTCTAGTTTGAAGGGCTACTTGTTGAGCTTGAGTTTAGGAATTTTGGAGTCTGACTGCTGACTGGCAGATAGAGGAGGGACACTGATGAGGTCACCTTGGAACCTGAAGGCCCAAACCTTGATCTGGAGCAGTCAGAAGACCTGGATCTTGAGTTGCTGCTCAGACAGTGAGAATTTAGGTGAAAGTGAAATATGCTCAGCAATCTCACAGGAGGATTGGCCTGGAACAATGTGTCCTTTCCCCATTTTGTGATCAGCCTTGTCCAGGACTGAAACTGAACTCTGTGGAAATCGGGAACTAGAACCCCTTTGTTGGAGAAGAGTACCCCCATGGGCCACAGCTGACATGTTAAATGGAGGCATATGGCACCCCTACTTTGTAAGGTGCTGTGATGGAAGCATAGCTCAAAACTTCATTGAATTACAGGATTATAATAGTAAATCTTTTGGAGAGGAGTGGGGACAGGACTGATGATTCCTGATCGGAACACTTCATCTAGCAATTCTAATCTGCTCCTGCTTTGCCATTTATAGTGGGTGGCTTTGACCAGGTGGTTGGCCACTGAAAGGTTTAAGTGACTTGCTCAGGGTTACACAGCTAATATATTTCAAAGGTGGAACTTGAAGTCAGGTCTTAGTAATTGAGGCTGGCTATCTACTTCAGGATACTTTCTCTTTAATTACAGTATCTTAATGTTGGAAAAATCTTAAGAGGCTACAAAGTCCAACTTGTGACCCAGTGGAGGAGTGCTATCTTTAGTATCCCTGCCAAAAGGCCAGTCAGTCTTTTTTTACACTTCTAAGAATGACTTTAAAAAAATCCCAAGGCAGCCTCTCCTGTTTGAGGGCAGTGTGGATGCTTAGAATGGTCTTCCTTGTATTGGACCTCCACCCTCCTGCATGGCACCTTCAGTCATTTTGTTCTTCTTTTCTCCTTTAGTCTTACATGGAGGACTATTTTCTTGTCCATATGTAACCGTGCTACAATTGAAGACAGTTCTCAAATTCCCTCTCTCCACCCCAGCTCTGAAGTTTTATCGTTTAGGATATATCCAGGATCTGCAACCATCCCACAGATGACAGGATCAGAGAGTTTTGAGCTTGAAAGAATCTTAGAGAAGCTGTCACCTTCTAGAGTCAACCAGGTAACTCACAGTAGGGAGGTCTCTGGGCTTCATATCCTGGACTCTCTTCAATCCAATCTTCTGCCTCCCACTTGCCTGATTTTTCAGACATGTTTTCTAGCTGTTTCTTCATCCTTACCATATGCCTTACGGATGTGGTCCAATGAGTCAATGCCCTTCTTAGAATGAGGTGTCCAGAGTACTCCAGCTGCTTGCTACCCAGAGTAGAGTGATGAAGGACTAGGTGTGATGGGATGCAATCTAAACCCCCAAGACCATGTCTTTGAGATCTGAACCCCCAAAATGAAAAATCCCCTGGACTTTCCCACATGACGTAGGTCCTTGGAATTCACCTGGGCACTTGGCCCTCTCAGTATTTTTGTATATAAGGTTTATCTTGCCCCTCATTAAATTGCTCATATTCCTTAAGAGTCTGGCCAGTGATTCAGATTCACTTTGGCCTACTTGTCAATACAAGCATCACAATACTGCAGATTCTTAAAATCTGACCCACCCGCCTAGTGTTCTAATAAACTTAGTCTTTGACTGAAAGAAGGTTTATGTCAAATTTATTTGAGGCAGGACCTGTGTCACTTGCCCTTGAATTTTGAGTTCCCAATACCCCTAGACCTCAACAGGTGCTTTCCCTCTCTTAATGCCATCAGAGGTTGCATTAGCTCCCTTGTCTGCCACATCTTTCTCTCAGTATATCCTGAGTTTGTATTTGATTAAAACTGTTAAGAGTCCCCCCACTTCCGAGATCCACTGTTGTCTAGTGTGTTTGGAAAATATTCATTTTGTTCTTGAGCAATTGAGTTTTTGAACCCAAGTTCTAGACGTTAAGAGAAATGATTATTTCATATTAATAGTCAGTGATTAAAATTAGAGAGACTCAGGCTTTTTGCCTGACTTATTTCCTTGTTGTAAGACCAGTCTCTTTAGGACAGAGCTGATGAAAGATAGAATTAATAGTCTCCTTATTCTGGGTCTTGGAATTCTACCCAACTAGATCAGACTTCTAATTTAAAATGAATTCCTGCATATTGTGTTCCACTCAAGCTAATCTGGGTGGAGGTAGGTCCTCTGTCTAGCTTGCCCAATGCTCTGGGGGTTCTGGTTGTAGAGGTAGTCCCTTTGTCCAAGAACTACTTGATGTCACTCTCCCAGTCCCTCATTAGAATAGGGCCACCTATCATTAATTGTTAATCAATCAGAGTTGATTATCACCCTCTAGAACACTCACTCTTCCAAGGGCATATGAACTGTGAGCCCGCCATGATGATTGGTCTTTGGCATTTGAGAGTGTCACTGCTTCTTTAATTAAAAAAATAGTGTTTTTAATAAAGTGATTAGTTACCCAGACACTATGGGTCTAAAACTTTTTAAACATCACAATTTTACATTTATTCCTGTTAAAGTTTTCTTGTCCATTTTAGTCCATCTTTCTGGTCCAGAAACATCATATGTGGAATCTTCCATTCTGTTCTCTGTCATATTAATGAAATGTTCCAGCTTGGTATCATGTACAAGCTTGATAAGCATGCCTTAGATGTCTTCAGTCAGGTCAAATCCTGTGCCAAGAGCCCTGTGGCAGGTTGGCTGTCTAAACAGGGGTTGTTGCTATACATATGCCTCAGCAGGAATCTGTTGAGACCACCACCATCTTGGTCTCCCAAGTTTACAACCCAACTCTCCCTTCTCTCCTTCCCAATATCTACTCATTTGCCAAGCCTCCAAAATTACTCTCACATTCAGTCTCTTCTATCCATTCACACAGAATTAATGGGTTGATCCATGACACCCAAGAGCCTGCTCTTTTCTCCCAACAGAGTAGGAAACCAAAGCAAGTTGAGTGACCTTTTCTCTTTGCCTTAATCAGATAAAATGCTGCTTTGGGTGAAGGGAGTAAATGATGATTTTGCTGGCCCAAATTACAAGAAAAATCTCTCCTATCTACTTAAAGGGGAAAGAATCCAAGAATCTCAAATTTGAAAGGGAATTTACAGACCATCTCACCTATACCACACCAACTATCTCTGCTAAGTGACCATCCAGCTTTGGTGAAGACCTCCAGGGAGGGTGAACCTTTCCCAGGTAGCCTGTTCTACTTTGGCTCACCTCTAACTCTTCAGAGGTTTTCTTTTCCTTATATCAAGCCCATATCTACTTCATTGTTCCTAATTCTGCTCTTTGAGGTAAAGTAGAACAAGGCAGAGCTCTCTTCCACATGACATCCCTTCAGACACTTGAAGGCATAATCTAGTCTCACCTTAGTGTGGTGTTTTCCTGATTCCCTCAGTTTATCCCCATAGAAACATGCTATCAAAGCTCCTCATCATTCTAGGCACCAATTGTTGGACGTTTTACAGCTTATCAATAATGTGAGTCATGGTAAAATAAAAGTGGATGCTATCCCTTTCTCCTAATACACCGCTGTTCTGGTTATTTGTCCTTCTTTTTCAAAGAGGGCCAATGACATCCCAAGGATGAGGTCTTGACTTTTATGTGAATTGGATTTAAGATAGAGCTAGCACTATTTGAGATAGAGTTGCACAAGTCACCAGCTTTATTCTCTCTTCCAGAGTCACTGAAGTCCAGTGGCAACATAAAAGTCAAGAAGATGGGCGATGGTCTGTGGTGCAGTGGGTGACTTTGACATCTTCACTGCTTGACCAAACTCTAAGTACTCCATAGTACCTTCTTTAGCTGTCTTCGTGGTCATTGGAACAAATTGTTCTCATCTACCCATTCCTCTGGGGGAAGTTTTCTCATACTTAGGACAGACAACCCCTTAACTCACAAATTTGGGGGCCATTGGTTACTCTCAATATACTGTTAAAATTCTCATCATGGTACCCAGACAGTGAGGAAGAAGAAAATTCAGTCTATATTGAACTGGATGGATTCCATCACCCCCAAGGTAGGATGCACTCCTTATGAGAGACATCCAATACAGAAAGCTGACCATTCAGGTACTTCTAGAAACTCAGCAATTATTCCCTAAGCCTATAGCAGAAATTACTCTTCCCTCACTCCATTTTGTACCCTCCAAGGCGATAGACACTTTCTAAGTATCCTAGATGCCAAGTAGGCTTTTATTAGCACCTTCATGACCTTCAGGAGGATTAATGGATGGCACTACCTTATCCTTTTGAAAAGGATGATTTTTAAAAAATAAGTTTTATTGGTTTTATTTATTATATCAGAGTCATTTCCATGCCTTGCATTCTCTTATAATTAAAAAAAAGAAGTTAAACAAATGCACCTGGCCCTGTGACTGTGTTGAAGAACATATACCACTTCTCACCCTCGTTGACCACTGCCTCTAGAGGAACTGAGGGACTGAGTTTCATTATCTGCTCTCCAGGACTGTTTGGTTTTTCAATTACTTGGATTTCAACTTCCTCTTAGCCTTTTTGTTTACATTATTGTAGTGATCTGGGACATTCTTCTGTGGTTCTCCTTATTTCACTCTGTATCAATTCACACAAATCTCATGTTTCCCTGAATTCTTCATGGTCATCATGAACAAGGTATTTAGGTGTCTGAACTGTTGTTTTAAATATTCATAACAGAATGATGATGCTTCATTACCCCCTGCCTTTCACCTTTGGTATATAAGGTGTATGTTTCTTCCTTCAACAAGAAACATATCTTGTCTGACTCATGGGTCCTTGCTAGAGAATCAGTAGCAAATGACCCATAAGCCACCAGTCACCCTAATCTTATTTAATAACCTGATATTTGAGAGGCACTCTAGCAGATGTAGTTTCTTTCCATTCTCCTACCTTCTCCATGGTCCATACTCTCATTAAGTTAATCACTAGAATGAACAAAACCTAAGCCCTCTTCACCAGCTGGGCTTAGTCTTCTGGGAAGGTATTCACTGCTTTATGACTTAATGTTATATCCTTAGCTTTGACAAGGGTGAGGAAGAGGCCAAGAAGAACCACTTGGACAGCCTTGCCAAGTCTTTGGCAAAAATCGTGACTGAAGATACTTTCTACTCCAGTACCTGATATTTCACTTAAATAAGGACTCGAGTAATAAATTCCTCTGGGAGTTAATTTCTAGGGCGGTGTGCCACTGTAGACAAATTCATTTCCTTTTGTCAAATGATCCGAAGAGCTGTCCTTTTTGCTTTAGCCGTGCCAAGAAAACTGGAGCCAAACTCAGGGCCCAATTATAGCAAATTGTTCATCTCAGGTGTCTGACATTTTCTCTGCGACTTTTGTTCTGTTTTAATTCCTAGTGGCCCTGTGTTTAAATTGTGTTTAATTTTGTCAAGTCTGTAAGTCCTTTTGGAAGGAGGCATGGTAGAAATTCTAAATGCACAAATATCCATATACAGATTTATAAATAGCATCTTTTTAAAGTTTTAAGTATTTGAGTGACTATTCCATAATCATTTCTTTTGTTATTTCAATGCTTAAAGTCATCCTTTTGATTTGAAGACTTTCATTCTCTTTCCTGACTCCCTGACCCCCTTATTTTCCCAATTCTGGTGCTGAGAATAGTAATCAACTCAACTAGACCAGTTCTACAAAGGATGTGCCAATCAATTCCCTTATATCAATTCCCCTTTATTTTGTTATTTCTCTGACCAAAATTCTCTTTCCTAGATGCCACTTTCCTACATTGGTTGTTTTCCCCCACTGGGATGTAAACTTCTTGAAGTCATGGACTACCTTGCTTTTTGTTTGATTGTTTGTATTTGTATCCTCAGCACTCAGATCATATCAAGGCTTCATAGAACACACAATAAATGCTCATTCATTCATTTACTCTTTTGGTTAGAAGATAGTCTATATGAGTAGCTGAGATGAAAAGGATCATCACTTGTTGGCCCAGAGATTGATGACATTTTTGAACTTAGATAAGTTTGTCCTTGAATGACTGATGAATTGAGATAATTGTCATTACCTGCCACTCATACCTAGAACATTCCAGTTAACTTTGTTAGTGAATATCACAGGTTGACACATTGTCATACTCACAAACTCATCTATCTATCACCAGGTCCATACTCAATGTCTTTCTTTTTTTTTTT
>CM053770.1:292441125-292501449 GCA_028658325.1 Potorous gilbertii | reverse complement strand
GTCTGGGATTCAAATGCTGCTCCCCAGCCTCAGGGTTTTTGGCGGCAGGCCTGACTGCTCTGAAGGGAGCTTATCTGCTGGTTCTCAGGTGGGGGCAGGGCCACCTCTAGGGCTCAGTTCCCTCAGGGGGTTTATACAGAGAACTTTTGTACCGGAGCTGTGGTCGAGCTCCAACCTGCTCTGCCCATAGCTGCCTCTGCCGCAGTGGTGGCTTCCCAGGGGGTCCGAGTCCTGGAGATACCCCACTCCCCTCTCAGCCCTTCTGTCTCACTGACCTGTGCGTCTGTGGGTGGAGGGACCTTCGCAGCTGCGGGAGTTTCAGGTCCCTGAGGCCTGCTTGGGTCTGCTGGCTCCTCTCAGTGCCGCGTGGCCGGGGTGGGGGAGGGGAGCGCATGGCCGGGCAAGGCTCCGCTCCCGTCTGGAGTACCTTTGTGGTCGGTTTTTCAGGGCTCTCTGCAATGGAAATCTCCTTCACTGTGTTTCTGCGTGGCTTCCACTGCTCCAGAATTTGTCAGGAGTTCTTTTTACAGGAAATCTATGGGCTGTGGGTTCGGACCTAGCATAGGTGAGTCTTTCTACTCTGCCATCTTGGCTCCGCCCCTCTCAATGTCTTTCTAACTTAGAGTCATAGCAGGGCCCTTGGAGATTATTGGGTCCCTCCTCCCATCTTGGATAGATTCCTTCTGCAACCTTCTTGATAGATGATCATCATCTGGTCTCTGCTTCCATACTTCTAGTGACAGGAAGTTCACTCCCTCAACAAGGTAACTCCATGTCTGAGGAGAGTTCTCTCATGTCAAAGATACATGCCAAACTTCACTCACCAGCCTAGTTGCTAATATATCCTTGGAAGCAAAAGAGTGGCAGCCTTCTAGACTCCTGGTGCTGGAGTGTAAGTACAAGGTTTTGTTTTTCTCTGAGGTTTTTATTCCAGAGGAAATTGTCAGCATGTATTTTTTTCACGGTAAAGTATATTGATGACCGGAAGTACCTGAATTCCACATAAGCCTTTGCGTTTTCCTGGCTGTGTGACCTTTGCAAATTTCTGAGACCGTAAATGATAGGGTGGGCATCATTCTAAACAGATGGAAAGAATTTCCTGCCTGGGAGGTCCCTCCAAATGAAATCACAGTTCTAATTTAAAACAAACAAATTCCTTTTAATGCACAGGGTGATTTGAGTAAATTAGATAAAATGCGATCCTACAAGTGTCAGACTATAGATGTCTACAGCTCTTGTTAACCTTTCTAGATTCTTTCATCCACCTCCGTCCTCAAGACAAAGAATCCTCAAGCTTAAATAAAGCTGTGTGATTCAGAGTGATTTGGGATGTACCATCAACTGACCTTCGTACTAGCCTCTGAAAACATGATGTAAATTCAAACCAAAGAAAGCATCAGTTTCAAAGAGGCTGTACCTGGGTCTTTAGGACAGACTTAATTCCTACCCACTCCCCTCTACCATTCCACACAGTTACTGGAATCTGGATTAATCAACTCTGGCCAACAAGCTCAGAAACTAATCCTCAATTCATGCTAGATTAAAAATCCAGAAAATCTCTTTCCTAAGAGAACTGTCAGTTCCATCAATAAATGTCCTTCCACCATTGTGTCCCAAGGTCCTTTCTATGCCTCAATGACAGTCAGTCAGCCAATAAACATCTCTTAAGAGTCTGTCATGTACAGGTACCATGTTAAGCCTGAGCATGCTGCTGATGTAACAAGTTAGATAAGGCCCTTCCTTCATGGTGGAAGATTTTGTTCCATGATGGTAAATGAATTGGAACCAGTATGGGTCACCCTGAGGTTCTTGATTCAATATTATAATTTTGGAGAACTGTGGGGAAATGGAATTCACTTGAAGCATGTTCAGGATTTTATTTATCATTGTCAAAATGTGGCCATCTTTTGCTAGTTGCAAAGGAGCTCACCACAAAGGATTTGTGAGTCTATAAAAATCCTACACTTGAATTGAAACAGATAAGAAAATTGGATTGAGGGACCCCACAGTCCCTGCCCTACATGTGAGAGGAGAGCAAGACAAGTCACCCTGTCTGTCGGTTTCTAGCTATGGCTAATAATCATGAATTTAGAGTTTCAAATCAGACGGTCAACAAGCAAGAAACTGTGTTAAAAAGAAGTACAAAGGAAGGTCAACACAGCTCCTGCTCTCAAGGAGTTTCCATTCTAACAAAGGAGACAACCTGCAACAGAGATGTGCCTATAAAGATGCACTAAGTGGAGTGATAACAGCTGCATGACTGGGAAAAGCTTCCTTCAGAAAGCAAGGTTTAAATGGAGTTCTAAAGAAATCAGAGATGTGAGGACAGAGATAGAAGAGGAAGGAGAAGGCTCTAGGCATGAGGGAGAGCTGGTGTGAAGAAATGGAGTATTGGGTGCCAGGTACAGCATGAAGGCTGGAGTTGCTGGATTATAGAAGGTGAAGCCAAGAGAACAGAATCAAAGGATTGGTTGAATAGAAAGGAGCCAGGATGTGAAGTGTTTGAAAAACTAAAGAGAAAGTTTGATAATTTATCTTTGCCTAATAGGGAACCATTGGGGCTTATTGACCAGAGAAGTGACATGGTGAAACCTGGGCTTTTGGAAGATCATTTAGGAGGATGGAAGTGGGACTTTAGAGATCATTAAGTCCTTAATTTTATAGATGAGGAAACTGAGGCCCAGGGACAACTGGCACTAAATGTCTGACGCAATATTCGAGTCTTCTTCCTCTGACCTGATAGCCAGGGCTTTCCCCATCATATCACGTGGCCTTCCACTTACAGCTTTCCAACCATGGGCCATACTCCCCCACTCATAGGAGCTTCACAGGGTGGTCTTCTCTACTCAGTGTGCTCCCAGGGGCTTTGTCAGAGACCTGAGGATGGACTGACACAGTTCTGGCAGTGAACTGGAATACAACATCTCTTTCTTCAAAGGCACTGAAATGATGGTCTGTTCTGGCAGCTCCCAGATCTTGCCCAAATCTAAACATAATCCAGGTGCCAGGTTCAAGCTTGGAGGCTTACTGAATACATCTGTTACTTCTCTTTATTGATTGCTACAAAAGGTTGGTTTCTTCCACAAGTATCCTCCCATGAGCTTGATTCAATCCAGGTGAGCCCTGGCCACAGAAACCCTTCCCCGACAAGGTGCCAGGGGACAACTCTAAACCATCCAATTTATCTTGAGGCAGCCCAGTCCTTGAGATTCCATGTGAGCTGCTTTTAGCAGTGGGCATGTCCCTACGGAATAGAGAGAAGCAACTCATGAAATCTCATGACAGGGGAATTCCCCTAATCAGCCCTCTCACTTACACAATCTCATTTGTTCTTTACAACACTTCAGGAGGGAGAACCTTTTTTGGGGGTGGGGGAGCAGGTTGGAACCAGACTGGAAATTTAATTTAGTGCCAGTGAAGAAACTTTCTCTACCAAAGCATATTGTCCACAGTTCTGTAGTAGTCCTAGAGATCTAGCTAATGGCACTGAGAGGTTAAATACTTTGCCCCAAGTTATTACAAGGTATTATTAGTTCCATTTGCTACAGGAGGAAATCAAGGCTCAGGGAGATTCCACAGCACAGTAGACCAGTATTCAACAGCTAGGAAGTGTAGAAAGAAAGAGGAGCTTGAATTCAGGCCTAGCCTAATTTCACGTTCACTTCATCAAGGACAAAAAGAATTGTCAGAGATGAGGTAGAAGGAATGATCCTCAGGTAGAGGGAGCAGCTCAGATTGGTATGCACTTCTTAAGTCTTGAATTGTTTGGGTTCCAGGACTATAATTGGCTTCCTTTACTTGGAGGCCTCTGGATCCCAGCTAAGCAAAGGTGATATCATGATAAAAAAAACATTCAGCTAATAAAAACTCTCTGAACTGCTATTACACAAACCAGGCCTTATGCTAAGGAGAGAGAGAGAGAGAGAGAGAGAGAGAGAGAGAGAGAGAGAGAGAGAGAGAGAGAGAGAGAGAGAGAGTGAGAGATGGGTCGTTAGCACATATAGAACAGTTGAGTGAAGGGTGGTTGGGGTGGTCTGGAGGAAGTAGTTACAGGGCTGATAGCAATGCCAGGGGGACTAGAAGACCCAGTGGCAAGGAGGACCCAGGGTTCTCAGGGCACAGTGGCTTGTCATCTTACTTGAAGGTGCATACTTGATGCCCTCCTGTTGACCCTATCCACTTTGCAGCCAGTAGGATGAAAGGAACTGAACTCATGGTCATTGAAAAGTGGACAGTAAGCCCAAGGGTCAGAGTGGAGCAGGTGTTCTGGGATCCTTCCTATAAGGGTGGGGATTTGGAGAGTTAAAAACCAGAAAGGGATCCAGTGAAAGAGAAGCTGCCATGAAACTTGAGAGGAAGGATGAATCACAAGGGAGAGGGAGAACCTCAGGAGGGGAATAGGTAGACTGAAGAAAAGTTCTCCTCCATCTAGTATCCAGTGGGTTCTGAGAGTAGGGAATTGGGACCACTTGCCACCTAATCTGCTGCTTCGGTATCTTTCCCAGACTTGGTGGGATCAAAGGTGAAAGTGAGTTTCTGCCCTTAACAAGCTTATATTCTGTCATGGGAGACAACACATACACATAAAGGAATATACAAAATAGACCTCAAATTAGCACAAGGTAATTATTGGGAGGGGAGAAAGGCACTAGCAGTTGTGAAAATGAAGAAAGGATGCAGAAGCAAGAGGAGAATTAGGAGATCCAGACTAGAATATTGTAAATGGTGGCTTGGTCCATTATCAATAGGGTTAGACTGATAAACATCTACTAATCTACAGTAAGGGATGTCTACAATCCTGTCATCAGTTTCACTAAGGCCATTTCACTAATTTAATTACATCTGTCAACTATGTTGCTGAAACCATGATGGTGGGTCAGTCTTGGGTGAGCTCTTTCCACACAAGGGGAAAGCCTCAAGGGCCTGGGAAATAGGGAAATGAAGAGTCTAGCTCATAATGGCAGATTTCGCTGAGATGTCACCCATTACTGGTCAGTTGGTCTTGGCACCACCTTTCCAAGGTCCATTCCATGGCCTCTACAACTAGAATTTTATGCAGCTTCCAAGAATGGGGAGGGCTGGAGGGATTGGTCTGGCAAACTAGACAGTGATCTGAACCTGTTCCAAGTTCTGAGTATTGTGGTAAGTTTGCTTGAAATTGAGTCCAGCAATTAGCTCTATCCTCATGTTTTCCCCTAAGCCCAGGGTTAAGTGAAGGAATTTGGAACCAACCCAGTTTTGCTGGCCAGAGGGTTGAAACAGCGTACTTTGTCTATGAGGGAACCCAGATAATGACGAAGCATAGATCATCAGTGATGCAGCTTTTTTTTTCTAGCCACAGTCCAGATGCTTCTCATTTGGAATCAGCAGTGGGGGTAGTAGGGAGAGTGGGAAGGATGTATGAAGCGCATTTGGCTACTCATTTGAAGCTACTTGACTGACTGAAGTAATTATCTCATCCTATCTTGAACCTGGGCACTGTGTTCCTTTCCCCCTTCTTTGCAGTTCATTGGGTATTTTTCTCAGTGATAGAACTGGAATTCTCACCTGACTGGCTTTTGCCTTTGCCTGAGAAAGCTGGTGGAGAGCCCTTTAACTCTGGGTCATTATTCTATGCCTGTATATGTATTGAGGAGCTCCAGTCAGAACCAGACTGGTATATGTCTCCTCTTCTATGCTGGCTGAGGTTTGAGGCTTGAGCAACTCAATTATATCTCACCCTCTCCAGAACCTCCTGACCTCCAAGATACCATTGACCTTCTCTTGACCATCAGAAAGAACTAGAGACTCCGCATTTACCCTGCCTCCCTATATTACGCCTTTTACCTCATCCCTTCCATTTCTTTCTTAGAGTTTGGTAATCAAATCAACATCATTTTGCTCCTGTGAAAGGCAGGGGGAGGCAATCTGCTCTTCTGCCTCTTCTTGCTCCATCATGCCCCTCTATGTTGGCCCTATCCATCCCCATCTGCCTTTCATGTTAGCACTGTGTCCTCTTTCTGGAAGTTGCTTTGTATGTATTTGTTGTATTTAGTTTTTGAGGTACATGCAGTTTCCCAACAACTGAGTATGAGCTCCTTGAGATAAAGGACTCTTCCATTTTTTTTTCTTTTGGAATCTCTAGTGTCCAATATATAATATAAATAGTTATAACAGGTACTTTGTGAATGAATGCTCATTGAAGTGAATTGATTGATCCCTGCCCCCCAAATCCATTTCTGACCACCTTGATTCCAGTAGCTCCTCCTGAAATTATCTAGAATTCATTTTGTATTTAATTTGCAAATACTTATGTTGGGTCCACATTGTCTTTGCCTGATATAACAAGTTATTCCAGGGCAGGGACTGTCTTAATTTTACCTTTGCATCTTCAATGTCACAAATATATTTTGCATTTACTCATATGTCTACATATGGTATCCTCCAACAGTATTTAAGTTACTTGAAGGCAGGAATTGCTTCCTTTCTGTGTTTGCCTCCCTAATATAATAACTGAGTAGGGAGGTAGGTAGTAAATGTTGGTTGATTGCTTGATGGAAGGAAGGGAAAAACATATGTAAAGTGCTTACTGTGTGTCATGATCACCAGTCCCCCAAACTCTCATTCTATTAATCATGAAACTGAGATTATGAGAGGGAAGTGACTTGCCTAAGATTACACAATTAGTAAGTATTTTTCATTCATACAGTATTTAGTAAGCATTGTTCTGGGTGCTAGAGATCACAAAGTCAAAAAAGGCCATTCTGGGACTGCAATTCTATGGGAGGAAAACAGCCACTACAGATAAAAGTAAATAGGAAATGTATAGAAAGCTAAAAACCAAGTATACTGGAGGCTAGGAAGAGGTTCCTAGCAGCTGGAGAGATCAAGAAAGTCCTTGTGTAGGAGGGAATATTTGAGATTAGCCTTAAAAAGAGTTAGAATTCTAAGAGAGATGAGTATAGAATGTGTTCAAAACATAGGAACCTGTGCAAAAAGTATGGAAGCTGAGATGGAGCCCCAAATACCTTGTACAGGGAATTTATAGTGTGACACTTTGCCTTTGCAAAGACTCAAGGTGAACAGTGTATAATCACCATAGAAAGCTGGATTTAAAGCCTCCTGAGAAGTGATTCCAATACTAAATAGAGAAGTTTGAACTTTATCTCAGAAGTGATAGGGAGCCAGGGAGGCTTTTAGAGTAGAGGAGTCATCAGCTATGTATTTTAGGAAGACTGAGTTGGAAACTGGTGGATGAATTACAGAGGAGAGGGATGTAAGTCAGGGAGACCAATCAGGAGACCAAGAACTCAGGTAGTAGGTAATGAGTTTCTTAACTAAGGTGTCAAGATATAAAAGAATGAGTGCAAGAGATCATGTGAAGGTTCAGCTGGCAAGACTTGGCAACAGATTGAATATGGGGACAGAAGAGATGGAAGAGGCAAATGTAAAGTCTGAGTTTGGAGCTCAAGAAACCAAAAAGGCAGTGTTTCCCTTAACAGAAATGAGTTTTATTTGACTACATTGGGTTGAAGACACTCAATTGGGACAGTCTGATTGGCAGTGGGCTTGGGCTAAATCAGGTCTCAAACCCAGGTCTTGTGCCCTTTAGTCAACAATCAAATCAATCATCAAGTGTTTATTAAGCACTTACTGTGTGCTAGGAAGTATTTGAAGCAGTAAAGATACAGGTACAAAGAAAGATACAAGCCTTACTCACCAGGAGCTTTCCTTCTACTGGGTCAACTAGTCTACCCTGTGAAGATCAGACTTGAAAAATGGGCTGTTCCAGTTCATAAATAACAGAACTTGAACTTTTGATTCCAAATTCCAGATCTCAATACCATTGTTCCATTTATAGAGCTACCTCCTTTACTGAAACAGTTGCTAATATGAGCTGTGGAAATGTTAGTGTCCACAAGCTTGCCCTTCCGAGTTGATAGTGCTCTAAGCTCTTGATGACATACCTTGTCCCTTTTTAGCTATGGTTATTTCTTTACATTCACTAACTATAGTTTCTCTTTGGGGCTCAAATTCTGCCCTTTTCTGTGGCCAAGAGTATTTCTCTGCTGTTGGTTTTGGTTTCATGTCTTTGCATTTCTCTGGCCATTGAGAGAGAAGCAGGCTTCCTCTTAGGAGCCCTTAGGGAAGGGATTAGGAACACAGGATGCCAAAAAAAATTTAGTTACTCAGCACCTTCCTGCCTCAACTTGTGGAGTGCTTCCAGTGAGAGCCTTTGTAGAAAAGGAACAGAAATGGAAAAAATAGACGCGTGTGTGTCTTTGAAAAAAAGGTCGTATCGGCCTCCTGACTACAAATGAAAAATACAGCTGAACGAAATTTTAGCCAGACCTCTGATAGGCAACTTGGGAAGGGACTGCTTCGAGTTGAACAAGACACTTGTGGTCCTCTTTCACTTCTGACCGAGAGAAAGGAACTTTAAAGAGCATTCAAAATACACAGTAGAAGATGCTGGGGCCATATGCCTTTTTAATTTTTTTTGAATGAGCTAAAAACAAAATTCAGATGTGTTAAGATATGGATTGAGTCCTTTCCCAATGTTTTTTCACCCCCAATCACAAAGGCTGGCCACATTCAGAAGTCCAGAGGATGGAATATACTTCATGAGAGGGAAGAAAAAAAAGCAACCTGATTTCATCTCATGCAGGCATCTCTTTGAAGTATCAAAAAAGCAAAAATCAAGCTAATGTTCCAATTTTTTCCATGGAAACGTTCAGCTTTGATTATGGACTCCCCTTTCTTGCCAGTTACAATCATAGGAAATTTTCGCTAGCAGGTGGTTAGAACATTTTGTCAAGGTCATTGGTTAAGCTTTATACTAAGGCTAGACCCAGAGGGAAATCCACAAAGATTTATGATGCAGCTGAACCTCCACCTACTCCACCCATCTCCAGAAGGACAGCATTGGTTTTCCATTTTATCTTCCAGGTTCTGTTTGTTTTTACTATTGTGGGTGCTGCTATGACTAAGGGCTGTCAAAATCCTGAACTCTTCCCTGAGGTTAGACAGAAGTCTTTATCTGAGTTAGGAGAAAGACTGGCCTAATGCAGAAGGTATTGGTCTTGGAATCAGGATGATTTGGATTCAAATTCCACCACTGGTGTTTACTAGATGGATGACTCTGGAAAAGCCCCTTCCCTCATTGAGTCTCAGTTTCCTCATCTATATTATGGGATGGGAATGTTGATGCTGATTGTCTCACAGGGTTGTAAAATTCATGATACCATGGAGGCAAAATGCTATATAAATACTGGAATGTTTAGTAACATTCTAGCCTACTAATATCTATTAAATAGATGTGTCAAAGGGGAGGGTTTCACCAAGGAGGGTCAATTCTTGGCTTCCTTCAGAACCCATCTCTGTTGCCAAGTGGTCTACAATGATTTTCTTAATATTTTCAAGGCCCCGGCCCTCTTTTCCTCTTAAAATTTCTTTGTATTATTTTATGCCTATGTTTTCTGGGCAAACAGACAAAGGTCCACCCAAATAGGGAGACTGAAAAGAAAAGGAAATTATTTCTTACAATCCACAAGGCAAGTGCCTATGCATATATATATATATATATATAAATAAGCATGTAGGCAGCTGTGTGTATGCATATATACATATCTGCATAAATACATATATTCATGTACATACTTTGCTTTGACTTATATACATCACTCTCAACTCTCAGTGGAATGTAGGCTCCTTGATGGTAGGAATTCTTCTATGCTTTAGTCATTATAGTCCCAGGGCTTAGTGTAGTTCCTGCTCCACAGAAAGTGCTTAATATATTTTGATTGAATTGAACCTACTATACTGAGAATTGAAAGGGTCCTTCCAGGTCACCTGGTCTGGTGTCACATATTAGAGACAAGGAGACTCCATTCCAAACATGTGAAGATCCTTGTTCACAATCATAGCCTGTCAGTACTAGAGCCTGCATTGAAATCCAGTTCTTCTGAATCCTAATTGATGTCTCTTTAACATAGACTCTCATGGATGCCATGCCCATACTTTTATTATGCACTGAGACTCAAGGGATCATGGCTCTAGAAGGAACCTCAGAAGTCATCCAGCCCAACTTTTTCATTTTCTAGATGAAGAAATGTGTATTCGACTTTGTAGTCCCCTTCCTCCCTTTTGGGACCAGTCATTTCATTAGTGTAGGAAGCTCTTGCTGAAGAATGTCCTCTACAATGCGGACCTGAACATTTTCTGCACCTTATGAGTCTCAGAGAGGTGCCCAGGGTGCTGATGATTCACCTGGAATCAAACAGCCAGTATGTGTTCAAGGTGGAACTTGAATCTACCTCTTCCTGACTCAGTCACATCTTGTACTTTCTATCTCTTTGTCCTTGTTGGACCCTGTGGGGCCAAGCGGAAGTTGAGTTGCTTTTCTACTTGAATTCCCTTCAAATTCCTGAAATCAGATCTCTTCTCCCCATGAGGTCTCTTCTCCTAGCTACACACCCAGAGTCCCTTTACTAAATTCACTATCCTATCTGTGAAAGAGCTGGCTCTCACCCAGATCTTTCACATGAGCCAAATACTCATTGCAGGAGGAGGGTGAATGACTGACAGGTCAATATTGTTGGCATATAGGAACAATCAGGGTAAACCAAGCCCAGAAATCTCAACATATATGTGGAAAGGAACTTGGGCAGGAATCAGATGGACTTTCCTACTCTCTCCAGACTGGAGGGCAATAAAAGTCTGAACAAGCATCTTGTGTTGGAATGAAGAGGAGTTTTGAGAGCCTCCTGGGGAAAAATTTGAAGACTTGCCCAAACCTCAGCCCTAACGACTGAGGCACGTGGCTCATGTTCCCTCGAGCCAAGTTGGATGCAGCAACCTAACTTGTTGTCATTTTTTTCCCCACTTTTCCACTTGCCTTGTGGATTCTGAGAAGTATTTTCCTTTTCTTTTCAGTCCTCCTCCCTATTTGGGTGGGTTTGTCGGTTTGCCCAACAGCACTGAAGCAATACCAGCCCTTACGTTTCTGGAACAAATATGCTTGACACTAATGTTTGTTTTTCCATACATTCCAAACCCTGATTTACATCTTATCAAATAATCCCAATTGGCTTGCTCTATGTGGACCTTGACTTATCACTTCTATAAAGATATATATATATATATATATATATATATATATATATATATATATATATATATATATATATAGCTAATCTGATCATTCATAGCATTTATTGACTACATTTAAAAAGGACTTGTCTGCTAGCGAGAGATACAAGTAAAGAGTGTTAATTCCATCTATCCCAGTTCTAAGTTGTTTTCATTGTATACATTGTTCTCCAGATTCTGCTCACTTCACTCTGAATCCATGCAATAAGTCTTCCCAAGTTTCTTTGAAACTCCCACTTTCCTCCTTTCCTAGGGCACAGTGAGATCATATTGCATTAATATATCACAATGACTTCAGTTATTCTTCAGGGGCTGGTCACCCCTTCATTTCCAGTTCTCTGCCAATTCATAAAGAGAGGCTGTAGATACTTGTACATATGGATCCTTTTCTTAGTTCTATGATCTCTCTGAAGACCAAAAGTGGTATCACTGGATCTAAGAGTCTTCATAATTTGGTGACTTTGGGGACAGAATTCCTCTACTTTCCAGAATGACTGACCCAGTTTACAGCCCCACCAACAGCGTACCAGTGTGCCTCCAATATCTGTCATTTTCCTTTTTTTGTCACCTTTGTTAATCTGATGAAACTACTTTCATTTGCTTTTCTCTGATTACTGAGCATTTGTTTTTAGCATTTGTTCATTTCCTTTGACTATTTGTCAGTCATCAGAAGATTTTTTCAGCCACATTCATGCTACATGTGATTTGATTCCTTTCCTGTAAACTCAAGAACTCTTAAGGCCTTCCAAAAGTGAAATGATTTCCAGTAAAGGGGGGGCAAAGACAATTGAATAAGCCACAGGGAGGGGAGAACTAATCATGTGTGACCTGAGCTGGAGGGGATGGCTTGGTCCTAGTGTCCTTGTTAAAAGTGCCTCCAAGTCCAAGAGGGATTCAGTTTTCATTGGACTAAGCTTGAAAATCAACAAGTAGTTTTAACACTACAGGTTAAGCATCCCGATGTCCAGTGCATTCTGCAGATGAGTAGCAGAGCCTTGATACAAAGAAAGTTCCCAGATCTCCTTCCTAGAAGTGTGTATTTCTCTTTGTGCAGCCATGAGAAGGGGATCGTCTGTATTTAGGTGCCTAGGATAAGTGAAATGGCCACCTGTCAGCTTGGTGGAAGGGACTCTTGGTCAGCTACGAGTTGGGATAGGTGGCTTCAGGGATCATTTTCTTCCTGGAGATTCTGTGATACTTTAAGAGTATCCTCAGTAGGTGAGACATTGCTGCAGTGTGACTAGAAAACCAGCTGTGGTGTTCAGGAAGACCTGAGTTCAAATTCTCCCTCTGACCTGTCCTGGCTGTGTGAACCTTCTTCTCTCAGTGCCCCAGGCATCTCTCTTAGGCTATAATTTTTGTAAAGTAGAGGCTGTCTCATTTTTATGGAGCATAATGCCCAGAACATTTTTGGTTTTGGACCAGACTTGTGATTTTATTGCCTTAAGGGACTCTCAGTGAGGAAATTTCCTCCCTCTACCAATGTAGATGGGCATTCTCTCTTCAGTTAATAATCTTAGAGTAGTCTGGGGCACTGAGGTTTAAATTACTGTAGGAAGCACTTTGTCCTGAATGGGGAAGCCTTGGACTTGGAATCCAGAAGATCTGGGTTCAAATTTGACTCGGATTATTTTTTAACTAAGTAACCTTGGGCCAGTCAATGAAGTCCTATGCTTTAATTCCTTCATCTGTAAAATTAAGGAGCTTGATCTGATCTTTAAAGTATCTTTCAGCTCTCTATGATCATTTCCAGCCGGTATTATCTCAGAGGCAGGACTTAAACCCAAGTTTTCCTGACTCCTTTGTTTTCTACACTATGCATTCCTACTGTGTGGCACCCAATAGGTGACTGTTTTTGGTTCTTGGCCAAGTTGTCTATCTGTATTGTTTAGAGGAGTTGCTCATATTGATGAAAGCACAGATCAGGTCTCCATTCCCAACAATATTTCAGTGAACAATCTTAGATGAAAGTTACCAAAAGTGTCATCCTTGTATGTTCCCTCTCTTCCTTGGGGTGGATCCTGCCTACCAAGATCTAACCAGTAGAGCCAGAAGACAGGAAGCCAGCCTGGCCAAAGCTCCAGCTGTTGTCACTGACACCATGGCCACTGAGTTCAGCCTGGAGCGTGCCAGTGATGGGACAGAAAGGGCCTGCTGCATTCCCAGACAATGAGATAGGTGGTCACCGGACAGCTGCTCTACCCTTCTGATGGATGGTGCTGCCCTACCCAGACTTTTTGGAGGCAGCCTCCCTGAGCTGGGATGAAAGGCTGCTGGGAACCTTGCACAGACTCTAGTTCAGCCTGCTTTGATGGAGTTCCCAGCTCTCTGCCAGTAGCATCTCTGCCTGTGTGTGCAATTACTGGGGAAGGCAGGGCTCTAGCCCTGACACAGATCAGGGGGAGGAATGTCTGACTTGGGGTGGGGGAAGAGAAGGGGAGATTATGACTGCCCCAAATATCTGAAAGTGGGAAAGACAACTTCTAGGGAGGAAGAGTCAGGGAGAGACTGGAGGCAGAGAAATCACTTAGAAGGCTATAGTTGCCATCCAAGGGAAGGGTGGCAGCACGTGACTGGGGTGGTAACCTTGTGGGTGGGGAGAAAAGGACAGAGATGTGGGACAGAAGGATCCTGGATTCAGGTCTGGCCCCTGTCATATTCTAGCTGTGTGACCCTGGACAGCTCATTTAGCCTCTTGGCATTCTAGACAATACTCTAAGACCAGGAGGTGCAGAAACCTTCTGATTTTCTGACATGAGAATTGGAGGGCAATTGTATAACAGAGGACAGGGAGGTGGTCCCCGAGTCAAGAAGACTTGGGCTCAAGGTCTGGCCTTGTCATCTCCTAATTGTGTGACCCTGACCCTTAGAAGGGCACCCCTCTAAGCTGAGGAGCTGTAGAAGAGGTGCTGCACTTCAATGGTGGAGGGAGTTTCCTCACTGGAGTTCCCTATGCTAGAAACAACCTAACATTATAACTGGAGTGCCAGACTTGGGATTAGGAAGTCCTGCCTCAGGACTCTAAGCCAATTCTTTGGAATTCGTGAAGCCTCAGTGTCCTGCTGCAAAGTAGGGGTAATACTACACATAGATATGGACTTCTTATATGAATTGTGGGGGATACACAAAGAGAAAGCAAAGTAAATACTCAACAACCCTAAATGATGCATAAAATAAGAGTTACTACTGCTGCTGCTGCTGCTACTACTACTGTTAGACATAATTCCATTGGCAGAGGAAACTTCCCTCTTCCAATGAAAATTGGCAGTTTCTCTGTGATTGAAGTGAGTTGCCTGGGACACAGAGAGGTGAAGTCTATCAAAGCAAGGTGAAAAGAGGGTAGGGGCAAAATACTCAGAAGTCCAGAGTGGTTGAAGTGTGCTGTCCAGGTCAGATGGGGGACTTGGCTTTGAAGGGAGTTCTCTTCACTAACCACTCAGCCTTTTCCATGAAAGCGTAGCGAAGGTCTGGAGACAAAGAAAAATGATAAAGTGGAGGTAATCTCTTCTTTGGGAGGGGGAGTGGGACATCTTTGCCTGATGAAGTAGAGGACCCTTTTAAATGGGAAAAGGGAGGGAGGATGCTCAAACAATCATACCTATTTTGTGTAGACTGAGCCACTCTGGACTCCTGAGCCCCTACCCCCATTTCACCTTCCTTTTGAATTAATGTTTTCTCCTATATAAGCTCCTGGAGGGGGCAGGCAGCCTTTCTGCTGGTATTTGTAGTTTAGATGCTTTTTGACTGACTCACTTTCCACTAGGAAAATCAAAGTTGAAGGCTTTGCGGGCAAATTAGAAGTTTTTTCCTTCTAATCCTTAGTCACCTCTCTGTTTACTTTCTGTTCTGTGATAAGAGATACTATCATTTCAAACTCCATCTTCTAAAATCAGCTTCTAAAATCAAAACAAACCTCAGGTTACTAAGGGTTAGAAACATGTAAAATAAACTGCCATAGGAGTTCTTAATGTTAATGAGGCTGCTGCCAGAGGAAGGGGAAAGAATTCTTCAGATGTAAAAGATTAATTTTATAATCTAGTAAATAGGGAATTATCAGGCATCTTGACCCCTTGGCAATATTAGGACTATCCACCTCCTCCTCTTGGCTACTCTCTCCCTCTTGGACTTCATGACACTTTTTTCCCCCTGGTTTTCTGACTACCTCTTGGATATCACCTACTCATTCTTTGTTGGCTGTTGTATTCGTTGTGGTCTTTACAGAGCCAAGGGTCCTGGGCTTTCTCCATATCCAGATCTCTTCCTTGGTAATCCCATCTTCTCTCTTGGTTTCAAAGCCCATCTCTATGGAGATGACTCTTAAATCTATGTAGTCAGTCCTAATCTCTTCCCTGAATTCTACTCAATTGTTCCCAAAGGCCAGTGATGGATCCCTGCCTGAATGCCTCCTACTCACAGTGTTAAAAATGAAACTCCTCACTCTCTAGACTTCTCACCTTGGAATCGCCTCTGTTTCACAGTTCTCTCTCTCCAGGCTGGTGAGTCTTTGGTCCAGACCCAACCCTCTCACCAAACAGGTCCCCAGAACATACTCATATCACTCTCAGCTCTGTTTTTCACTCACCTAATCTACCAGGCCACCGACAGAAGCCTTGCTTCTCCCCACTTCAAGTCCCAGTTTCTGTACTTTCTTCCTCCATTAGAATATAAGCTCTTAAGGACAAGGACTGTATTGATTGGTTATCTCTGTTTGCCCAACACTTAGTGCCTGGCACATAGTAACAACTTGATCAATGTTTTGTCTCTATATCTACTTGAATTCATCATCAGCTTACCCCCTTAAATCTGCTCCTCTACTTTTTGGGGCAGCGAGGTGGTGCAGTGGATAGAGCACTAATGCAGGAGTCAGGAGGACCTGAGTTCAAATTTCACCTCAGACACTTGACATTCACTAGCTATGTGACCTTGGGCAAGTCACTTAACCCCAACTGCCTCATCCTGAGTCATCCTGATGAATATCTGGTCACTGGATTCAGATGGCTCTAGAGGAGAAGAGAAGCTGGTGACCTGCACAGCTCTCCCTCACTCAAAACAAAAGTCAAGTGCAAGTCATGTCATCATTTCTCTGATGGCATGGTCTTCTTTGGTAATGAAGGATGAACACACATGCTCCTCCACCCAAGTTTCCTGTCTCTACTGAGGGCACTGCTATTCTTCCAGTTATGGAGATTCATCATCAAAGACATATCTTTCACTCTCAGCTTTGGTTTCCCCATCTGGAAAATGGGAGAGTTGGATGAGGACTAAATTAGAGGCTGCTGAGTCCAAACCCTCTTGTTTTACAAATAAGGAAACTGAGACCCAGAGAGAGGAGTTTGACTGACCTGCAATAAGGAAAGTAGTAAGTGACAGAAACAAGATTCCAGTTTAGGTCCTGGGACACCAAGGTCAGCACTCTACTATTGATTCAGTTTAGATAATGTGATGTTCTTCCAACATTAAATCTCTGGGGTCATGATTCTCAGCCTTTCCCCCACTTTTCCATTTATATTGTAAGCTCCCAGAGGTCAGGAAAGAGGTGTGTGTATGTATACCCTGAGAGTGAGATTGGCACAGAGTCTTGAGAATGTCCTTAGAGAACAGTTGTTTAAATTAATTAGATTGCAGAGGAATTTTACTAGTACAGTATTCTTGGTTTCAGAGAAAGAAGCTGCCATCTGAGGCAAAAGACACATTTCCATTCTCTATTGAAGAGCAAATTTCTGCTCTGGATTCCAGGGAGAAATGAGAGGTGATGTGCTCCTGAATAAGGCAACTGTTTTACCACAAAATGCTCAGGAGCTACTTGGGGAATGGCCTTCTAGAACCTCCCTTCCTCTCCCTCAGCCTGGAATTCCCTGCTCTTTGCCTCAGCCCAGTGCTTTCACTAGAGGTTGGTGTGTGTCAGTGTATGTGAGTCTTTGTATGTCCGTGAATAAGTGTGTATGAATGTGTGAGTGTGTGTAAGTATGTGAGTGCATGTATGTGTGTGCTTGAGTATGAATGTATTATATTTCCAAGTATGTAAGTCAGAGTGTGTGTATGTGTGTTTCTATAAGTGTGTCAGAGTCTGCATATGCCTATGAGTATATATATGAATGTGTGTGTGTATATATAAATGTGCATGAGTCTGCACATGTGTGTGTGACTATATGTGAGTGTGTATATGTGTGAGTATATGTTTGTATATCTATATCTATAAAGAGTGTATATGTATATGTGAGTGCGTATGAGAGTTACTGTGTATGTGTCTATAAAGTTTGCATATGTATGAGTGTGTGAAGGTGAGTTCCTACATACCCTTCTCGGTAGTCTGATCCCTTTCTGCTATCCCCCTTTGCCTCCTTGCTTGTTTGTCCCTCAGCTGCCTGGGACATGCTGTCTGCAAGGATTCCTGTCTTAGCTCCTACCCCTTAGCACTTCTCTGTTTTCTTTTCACATCCACTCACATACTCCAAGTCAGGAGGCAGCTGAGCCAGGAGATAGGCAGAGATAAGGCACGCTAGCCAGTCAGTGGCATCAGTAGCCTCCCACATAGGTTCCCATTGGAGAGAAGGCTCTGGGGTAAAGATTTCACTGGATTCATTCAGAACATGGATGTTCACCTCCCAGCTTGGCAATTTATTAGCTATGGACCCTTGATCATGTCCCTCAAGTTCTCTGTGCTTCAGTTTATTCTCCCTCTGAAATAGAGATAATGACATTTGCACTCCCTTCCTATGTTTCCTTTTTTTTAAAATTAATTAATTTATTTTTAGTATTCAACATTCTTTTCCACAAGATTTTGAATTCCGAATTTTCTCCCCATCTCTCCCCTTTGCCCACCCCAAGATAGCATGCATTCTGATCACCACTTCCCCCAAACTGCCCTCCCTTCTATCACACCCCTCCCTTCTCTTATCCCTATCCCCTCTATTTTTGTGTAGGGCAAGATAGATTTCTATGCCCTATTATCTGTATATGTTATTTCCTAGTTGCATGTAAAAACAATTTTTAACATTCATTTTTAAAACTTTGAGTTCCAACTAATCTCCCTTCCTCCCTCCCCACCCTTCCCTACTGAGAAGGCAAACAATTCTTTATAGGTTATACATGCGTAGTTATGCAAAACACTTCCATAGCAGTCATATTGTGAAAGATTAACTATAAATCTCTCCATCCTATCCTGCCCCTCATTTATTCTATTCTCTCATTTGACTCTGTCCCTCCTCAAAAGTGTTTACTTTTTAAGTCATTCCATCTTCTATCATCCTTCCCTCCATCGCCTTCTTCCCTACTTTCCTGCAGTGTAAAATAGATTTAGCCAACTGAGCGTGCATTTTAATCTCTCATTAAGCCAAATGTGATGAGAATAAGGTTCACTCTTTTCCTCTCACCTCCCCATCGAGAAAGTTTTTTCTTGCCTCTTTTTTTTTTGTGAGATAATATGCACCATTCTATTTCTCCCTTTCTCCTCCCAATATATTCTTGGATATCATCCCTACCTATTCAACTCACTCTGTGCCTTCTGTCTATATGTATATAGTCACTCAAACTACCCAAATACTGAGAAAAGTTTCGAGATCTACAAAAATTATCTTTCCATGTAGGAATATAAACAGTTCAACTTTTATAAGTCCCTTATGATTTCTATTTCCTGTTTACTTTTTAATGCTTCTCTTGATTCTTGTCTTTGAAAGTCAAATTTTCTATTCATCTCTGGTTGTTTCAACAAACGTGCTTGAAAGTCCTCTATTTGATTGAGTGACCATTTCCCTCCCTGAAGTATTATACTCAGTTTTGCTAGGTAGATGATTCTTGATTTTAATCTTAACTCCTTTGACCTCCAGAATGTCATATTCCAAGCCTTGTGATCCCTTAATGTAGAAGGTACTAGATCTTGTGTTATCCTGATTATATGTCCACCATATTCAAATTGTTTCTTTCTAGTTGCTTGAAATATTTTCTCTTTGACATGGGAGCTCTGGAATTTGGCTACAGTATTCCTAGGAGTTTTCCTTTTAGGATCTCTTTCAGGAGGTGATCATGGGATTCTTTCAATATCTATTTTACTCTCTGCTTCTATAATATCAGGGCAGTTTTCCTCGATAATTTCTTGAAAGATGATGTCTAGACTTTTTGTTTTGATCATGGTTTTCAGGGTCCAATAATTTTAAAATTGCCTCTCCTGGATCTATTTTCTAGGTTAGTTGTTTTTCAAATGAGATATTTCACATTGCCTGCTATTTTTCATTCTTTTGGCTTTGTTTTATAATTTCATGATTTTTCATAAAGTCATTAAGTTCCTTCTGATCCAGTGTAATCTTTAAGGAATTATTTTCTTCAGTGACCTTTTGGACTTCCTTTTCCATCTGACCAATTCTCCTTTTTAGGGTATTCTTGTCCTCATTGGCTTTTTGGAGCTCTTTTACCATTTGGGTTAATCTGTTTTCTTAAAGTGTTATTTTCTTCAGCATTTTTTTGATCTCCTTTAGCAAGCAGTTGAGTCATTTTTCATGATTTTCTTGCATCACTCTCATTTCTCTTCCCAATTTTTAATCTGCTTCTCTTACTTGCTTTTCAAATCCTTTTTGACCTCTTCCATTGCCTTAGATCAATTCATATTTTTCTTGGAGGCTTTGGATATAGGAGCTTTGCCTTTGTTGTCTTCTGTTTGCATATTTTAGTCTTCCTTGTCAGCAAAGATTCTACAGTCTCATTTTTTCCAGGTTTTTGCTAATTTCCCCAGCTATTTACTTGACTTTTGAGTTCTTTGTCAAAGTAGTTCTCTGCTTTCATTGGGGGTGGGGGATGTACTATCATCTGCTCAATCCCCCCCCAATCTCTGGGCCTAGAGCTCCAGAAATAGTCACTGCCACTGTTGCTGTCCCTGCTGCTGCTATGGACTCCTCCAACCCCTCTGCCCTCTTGAGTCTGGGGCCTGACCACTTTACTCTCTTACACAGGTCCCACAAGTTTTTTCCACTGATCTTCCAAGTTGTGCTCAGTGTTTTGGGGTCATGAGGTCTGGAAATAGTCACAGGCACCTGAGATTCAGGCCCCCAAGACCTGCTCAGATCCCATCTGTGCTGGTGTGGCTCACACGCGACTGTGCTCTGCTCCCAGAGTGGCACAATAGACACTTCCCAGTGACTTTCTAGGCTGTCTTGGGCTGGAGATTTGCTTCACTTCATCATTCTGTGGGTTCTGCAGCAGCAGAATTTGTTTAGAGTCATTTTTTTAACAGACATTTGGCTGGATTTGGGGAGAGATGGCTAGCAAGTCTGTGCTGTTATTCTGCCATCTTGGCTCTGCCCTCACTTACTTTTACTCCCTTCCTATGAGGAAGGCACTTTGTAGACCCATAGAATTGGGGCCAGTTATTATTAGTAAGAATTTATGAAGCTCTAACTGCATTGTGCTTAAGTGTGCTTAGTCTGTTCTCCTGGGAGTGAGTGGGATTTAACAGGTATGCAAATAAATAAATACATAATGGATGAAGTAAAACAAAATTATGTTGGAATACTGAAAAAGTGGGGGGATGGAAGGGGACTCAAGAATGTCCTCACAGAGAAGGTCCTTGAGTGAGATGGGAGAGAGGCTGGAGGATCCCCAATTCAGGGAATCACTTGTACAAAAAGGAGATAATGAGTTATTTGTGCTGAAGGTATATTACACTGGCACCACTTGCGAAGTGTTCTCCCCAGTAGCAGAGCTAAGCCAAGACTTCAGGTTGCTCTTGTGAAGACCTTCAACCCACATTGAGACAAGGAACCAAAGTGCTTGGGTAACACTTTACCTTTAAAACTCTTCCTTCCCTTACTCACAGTTCAAACAAATTGACCCTTTATATCCCCTAAGGATAATAAGGTTATTTTGATATCTTAGTTCCATGGATGCTCCATGAGGAAAAAAAAAACAACCCAACCCATATCCTGTACAATAAGTAAGCAAGCCCCCCAAAGGATACATTATGTCCCCACAGTCAGACTTTGCTTGCAATTTAGCACAGGACCTTAGAAAGCCCTGTTTTCCATACAAAACCTCTCCACTCCCTAGGTCTTAAGGGATTTCTCATTCATTGATTTCTCTGGGTCAAGCTACAGTCTAGTGATTATTTCAGTCCTTTAAAGACTGGTGATGGTGTCAGTATTCCTGTTCCATGTGACAGGTCCCAAGTTCTTAGTTTTGGTAGATAGTTCTGCAGAGGTACTGTAGTAGAAAAATATATCTCTCTTTGATCTACCTAGCTGGTCCTTGAACTAAAAATGAAAAAACAATCATTGCTCCGTTAGTTTCTCATTGGAGTAAAAGAGAACTGCATTCAAATATCACCTCTGTCATTTATGGTCTTCGAGTCTAGGTAAGTCAGTTCACCTCCTTGAGCCTCAGTTTCCTTAAATGTAAAATGAGTATTGAGCTAGATCATCTCCAACATCCTTAATTGATATTCCGTAGCTCTACTTGGGTGAGTTACTTCATCTCTATAAGCCTCAATTTCCTTTTCTGTAAAAGAGGTTGGATTAGATAGCCTTTAAGGATCCTTCTGCACCTAAATCTAACTTCCTGTAGAGCCCCTATATAGTGGGCTTAGTCCAGACGTCTAACCTCTTTCATTCTGTTTGCTCCGGTCTGGCCCTGTTTGTGTATGCCCTCCCATTACTAGATCTAGGATTTCTTCTCCTTTCCAGGTCAGTATACGATGTTCCTGCTGACATACCTTTGAAGTTATTATTATTTAGTTGTTTCAGTCATATCTGACCCCATTTGGGGTTTTCTTGGCAGAGATACTGGAGTGGTTTGCTATTTTCTTCTCCAGCTCATTTTACTGATGAGAAAACTGAGTCAAGTATGGTGAAGTGACTTGCCCAGGACCATATAGCTATTAAGTGTCTGAGATAGGATTTGAACTCAGGAAAAGAATTCTTCCTGACTAGGCCTGGCACTCTATTCATTGTACCAACTTGTTTTTGAAGGGTCAACCATAGTCACACAGAAAAACTCCACAGCAAGAATGCTTTGTCCCTCAATTCTGGAAGAATAGGTTTTCTCAAAGCCAAGAAGCAAGATCAACTCAAAGAACACAATGAAAATCGAGCAGGACTGATTATACTCCTTACTCTTGTGGCCAAGGAAGTCTAGTGGCCAGAATGCAATCTGGAACCCATCTGTGGGAACCACCTCCCTTTCTCTTTCATGGCAACATTTCCCCAAAGGCTGTGTGGGCAGGTGTCCATTTTTCCATTTTAAAGTTAGAGAAGAAAATCTAGTCAGTATTACCTTTTTCCTCAAAGTACGTAACAGAGACAACACAGTGGCTCCCTCCCCAACCTATAAATAAGGCTTCCACTTCGGTGTTTATTTCGTCTTCTTTCCTTCCTATCCAACCAGCCCCAGAATAATTCAGCTCAAGTTATCCCCAAGGGTCTCTCCTTCAGAAGGTGTCTTTTGATGGTTCACCCTCCAAAAATTTAATCCGTAAGGGAACTTCCCCAGAAATGTGTTCTATGAGGAGCTATTTAAGAACTAGGATTCAGATCAGAATGTAAACTGCGACAGAGTAGGGGTAAACTGCGACCGTCAAAGACGTCAGGCAACACCTGGGCAGCTCAGATTTCTTCTTTTACCTTTGACCAGGTTGGGGGCAGGGGCAGGAGGAAGAAGACAAGAGCCTTGAGAAGAGGGGTTTGTAGCAATACTTTTCAGAGATGAGTGCCTGTTGTTCACTCTTCCCTTCTCAGCTCCCTCTCTAGCCAATGTACTGCTCTGGGAGTATTTGGTTGTAAATCCCTGTTGTTTGGTGGAATTTTAGGATCATTAGGTCTTAGGACTGGAAGAGACTTTGGGAACCAGGTAGTCCAACCCCCCTCATTTGGCAGAGCTGAGAAGGAATAGCTGCTGCCCAGGGTCACCTCAGTGGGAAAGGGCAAAGCTGGCCTTTGGATTCCAAATACAGCTCCCTTTCCAAGGAACAACAATTTATTTAGCTTAGGAAGCGACTAGGAAAGGCTCCAGGGTGGGTCAGTTCAGGATATGTTGACCAAGAGGGCTGTTAGAAATGTTTGGAAGACATTCGCATTCAGGTATGCACGTAAGTACTTTTGGGAGTAGCTGGCTCTGAGATCCCTTCCAACTTGAATATTCTGCAATTACTACCAAGGAGGTCTGCTCCTGAGTCATCAGGATTACCTCAGCTAAAAACTCCAAAAGTGTATATGCAGATGAGTGCATATATACATATATATGCACACATAAATATGGAAGAGAAGAGAGAGATTAGAGCAAAGAGAGGAAAGAAAAAGGCAAAGAGAAATGAGAGACAAAGAAATGGAGAGGACAGACACAGAGGTGAACAGAGAGTGATAGAAAGAACAGCAGCAGAACAGATACCCTGCCCATCCATAAGCACTTGGGTTCAAGTCTCAGCTTGGACACACTAGCTGGATGACCTTTAACAGATTGCTTCTTGTGTCCCTAAGACTATAGACTGCAGGGAAGGTGCTGCCCTGTGCTGGAGGCTTAATGAGGGGAGAGATGGGAATTATTTTTCCTGGTTTCACTGATTTCCATTAAATCACAGATCCATATGTACATACCCACATATACACAGTCATATATATATATACATATACACATATATGTGACATAGATACATAAAAAAATTTCTGTATTGATAAATACATACACACATAGTTAAAATTCTTGTCTTTTTTTTAATTCTAAGTCTACTAAACTACCTTTTCCATCTAAACTGGTGAAAAAAGCATATTTGAAGTATGAGGGTTTTGGTAATATTAATTTTTAGTGTTGTCTTTTAAATACCCACACTTACTGTGATTGTAAGTGGAAAAAGAGATAACTTTGGAGTCAGAGGACCTTGGATGGAATCCTGGCTTGACCACTTAATGCCTGTGTGACTTTGAGCAAGTCACATAAACCCTCCATTACTCAGTTTCCTCATCTGTAAAATGAGGGGACTAGATGAGACTCCTGCCTATAAAACCTCTCCTAATTCTGGATCTATAGTGTACCTATGTTAAGATTTTGTATTTTGATTAATGGAGGTGATTAGTTATTACTCCTCCATATTATTTACATATATACTTTTGCATGTGGGGGTTCATAAAAGCAGAATCTTATGCTTTCTGTCATATATAATCAGCTTCTCAACTTAGACTTGGAATGTGATACTCCAACCAATTAGTGTTGTTAGGATAACAGTAAGCAAGTGTATACTTCTTACTTGTTGCTCCTTAATTTTTGAAAAGTGGGAAAAATACAAGAAGAAAGCCCAGGCAAGTTAGCTGAGCAGCTCCCATCCTATCGAAGGACCTTTCATATGTTCTCCAGGGCTCTCCATTCATGTCTGTCTCCACCACGCCAAGCTTGTGTTTTGAAGCCAAGTTAGGATTAAGTTTCAGCCAATTGTGCGATGCCTTTGCCCATTCAATTTGTGCTTGGCAGACATTACAGCCTATTTATCATAAAGGGACATTTCTAACTTTCTATGGCTCTGATGGGGCTTATTAATAATGCTGTGTATTTACTTAGCGTTGATCTCAGAGGAGTTCAAAGCACTCTACAGACATTCCTTGGCTGATCTTGCCATCCCTGAAAGATTTTTACTGATGAGAAAAAAGAAAGCAAGGGGAAGACAGTTTGATGAGGATCACCCAGGAAGTCAGTGGCAGAACCAGGGAAAATAACCCGCATCGCTCACCTCATCAAGTCTCTAGCTATCACACTGGGAAGGAGCCCCAACTCTATTATCCTAATGTTGTTCCAGAGAGACTATTTATTTATTTTACCATGGAGATTTTTAATTAAGCGAATGAAAAGAACCCCCACACTTTTGTTTATATATTACGAAGCCCCAGGTTAATTGGGAGGGGACGAGGGAGTGGGAGGTCCTTGAGATACTTTGCTTATCTCATGGCAACAAATATGGACTGGAACCCACCTGGGGCAGGTAGCAAAGGAATGAGTGTATGCCCCTTTGCCAGACTTGATTCTGTCACTCAGATGAAGGGATGAGAGTGCATTTACTAGGACCTCCAGAGCAGATGCAACCTAAATTGTGGTTGGGGGAACTAAGAAGACTCAAGCCCCGCTTCATGGAATAACTGGCAGAAAAGCAATAAAAAGCAAAGGCTTCTGGAAACCTCTGGCAGAGCCTGAAATCCTGGCAGGAGACTCCCATCGGCACAATATTATTGTTTGATAATTTGTTTGATAAACAAGATTATCATTTAATAATCGTTTATTCTTGGACGCCGCCGCACACATAGTATGGGGGAGAGGGAGTGTTAGCAAATATTTCTCCAGAACTCTCTTTGGTGGAGCAGTTTCCAGTTACATATTCATTAACCTGAAATGAGTTTGAAGTCATTGTTATTGGGTAAGGTAGGGGAACACTACGTCATGGCCCCTGCTGAGAGGAGAGTTGGAATGCTGAGCTCCAAGACCTTGATGAGTTAATGGAGTTTCCCAACAGGTACATGGAATCTAGTGGCGGTCCTCTTCTGACCCAAGCACCTCATCTAAAAATGGGGCATTTGGGCTACATGTTCTTCAAGGCTGTCTCCAGCCCTGACTGGAGAGACTTCTGAGTTTCGAGAATTTAGTACATCTCACGCAGTTACTCTAGCTGCTGCCTTCCCCCAGCGTCCCCCTTGTCCCATGAGCTTAGTGCAGCTAATTCTCTCTGGATCACCTTGTCACTTCTATATAATCAACCACGCGATTTTCTTTAGAAATGCACAAGTGATTGCCCCTTCCCTTGACAAACTTATATTGTACTTACGTCATACATGTGAATTCTGCTTAGACAATCCAATGGGATATGTGTGTGTGTGTGTGTGTGTGTGTGTGTGTGTGTGTGTGAGTTTACAAGTGGGATGGGAGACAGTATGAAAGAAGACTCTGACACAGCTGATAAAGAACTGCCCCCAGTGTCAGCAAGACCTGGGCATAAATCCAACTTCATACATTTTCTAGCTGGGCTACCATGGGCAAGTCATTTAAACACTCAACCTCAATTTCTTCCTGTTAAAATGAGGATAAAAAGACATATTACTTACCTGACAGAATTATTAGAAGGATCAAAGGAGAAAAGTATATGCAAAGAACTATACAAATTCAGTTATTGTTATTTCCACCGGGACTCTTTTTTATTATTTTTTTAAATAACAACTAAGAGAGGGTGTAAGAGTCTTTATTAAACTTTTGCTGGCAGTAGGGAAGAATTCTTGAAATTTCTTTGTCCAGAGAGGTGATAGATTTGGGGTGCTGAACGAGACATTTATATTTTTGAATACAGACATGGGGAATCTTTGTTTTGCTTGACTATGTATATTTGTAACAAGAAATTTATTTTTGTTTTCCTTTCCCTCCCTGCCCCACCCCCTCCGCCATGGGATGGGGAGTTGGAGGAGGAGAAAACAGATTTCTTTTAAACTTGGTAAAAAATAAAGAAGTGGGAGGGGGTGCTACAGATGTGAAATGTTGCCTGCACTTTTCAATGAGGTCACTGTTTTATTAGTTTTGCTTAACTGTTTTACTTTGTTATGAGAGACTTCTGGAGGTGAGAGTGATCTGCAAATATAGTATAAAAATAAAACACATTAATAAAGTTTTTTAGTTTTTTTTCTTAAAAAATACTTTATTTAACTTTGCTTGTGCTTTATACTCTTCCCTGTAGAACTTAAGTCTCTTGAGAACAGGGACTGTTTGGTTTTTGTATTTCGATCCTTGGCACTTGGAATCCTTCCTGGAGCATACTAGGCACTAAATAAATGGTTACAGACTTTAATGGAAAGAAATCCACTGTTGAATGTCCCTTAACTCTTCTTTTCAGATATTTTGGATTGTGGTCCCCAGCTAGTGACTCTTGGATCCCTGGGAAGCCAAAGAATGTTCACAAAGGATCCTTGAATCCATGAGTGGGTCAGTTTGCCTTCCACAGACTGAATAACCTCTATCCTACCATTTTTGAAAATCTGTTGAGGTTCATGGGATGAATAAACTCCAAGTTCACTTAAAAGCCACATTGAATTAATAGGACTTTTTGATATTCCCACATTCTCTCAAAGGATAGCAGAATTAGTAGCTTCCCTTGCATCACCCTCTTCCCCTCACCTTTCCCCAAACATTAATGCATCCCAGAAGGCAGCTTCCCTTAAGGCTGAAGGTAGAAAAAGGGACCGTGATTTCTGGCAATCACCTATGCTACATTATCACTCATACTGGAGAGACTGCAGCAGCCCTCTGCCTGATCTCCCTGACCCAAGTCTTGGGCCCCTCTAGTCCATGAAGTGGCCAAAGATCCAAAAAGTCAGATGGGACCATATCATTCCTTACTCCCCTCTCTTTAACTCAATAAACTTCAGTGGCTCCCTAGTACCTTCAGGATCAAATTTAGCGTCTGTTGGCATTTAGAGTCCTTTAGAATTCAGCCTCTTTTGACATTTTTCCTCTTATCTTTTCCCTGATATTCTGTCCAGTTTCTTCTGAATATATTTGGTATGTAGAGAGTTGTTTGCATACTGTTACCTCCTTCAATGGTGAATTCTTTAAGGACAGTACCTGGCACATAGTAAATATTTAATAATGTTTTTTTGCCAAAATCCCCTCCCTCCATTATACAATCCAGTTAATCTGACCTCTTTTGCTTTCTAGATCAGAACATTCCATCTCCGGACTTCATGCTTTTGTGCCAGTGGTCCTTCATGGCTGAAATGCTCTTCCTTAGTTCAAATTTTGCTTTTAGCAAAAGATCTTGCCTCATTCCCAACCCATAACCCTACCCCTCCACCACTGAAGTGTTTACCTTTTTGGACCACCCTATATTTTCACTGGATCTAACTGGTATGTAAGTAGTACACAGCTGGTTCCATATTTTCTCTCTCCAACTATTAGAATTTGAGCTCTTTTCATTGTATAACCAGTGCATAGCACAATGTGTGACATATCTACCCGCCTACTATACATGTGTGCATGCACACACACACAAAGTATAATAAATATATATATGTATGTGTCTAGACACACATATAGTGATTAATAAATGTTTGTTAATTATGACTGACTGAAACTGTTTTCAAGACAAGACAGAACATACTTTTAATGTTAGCATGAGATTTTCATACTTGAATGGCAGAGAAGCCAGATTTATTTTTAAAGTTATAGTTGATCTTCCCAGTGTCTTGGTGGTAGAGAAGACCTCAACAATGATCTGGTACAAGTCACCACTTAATAAAAATCTGCCCAGAACTGGATCTCTCCAGGGACAGTTGATCTACTACCATCAGTGGCAGTTGGTTCCCCCTAGGGGTTCTGATTATTCAGGTCCATTGACAGGAAGCTTTTCTCGAAGCCAGTTCGGATTTTCTTCTTTGTGTCTTCCTTCCAAGGCTCATCATTCTGTTTTCTAGGTCCAAGAAGAATAAGCCTAAGCCCTCTTCTGCCCGATCCTCCTTCACACATTTGTGGTCCCCATTAGGACTTATTTTCTCTGGGCTAAACCTCTCCAGTTCCTTTGCATGACTCTCTTTAGATCCTTTACCACCTTGGATATTATATTCCTGGATACCATCTTATCAATAGCCTTCTTGACCTGTGGTGCCCAGATCTGAATATAGTATTCCACATATGGCCTGACCAGGGTAGAACTTAGAGGAACCTTGGGCCATTCAGTTGGGCCAGACAGTTTCCCTCTCTGGGCCCCAATTCCTCATCTGTAAAATCAAAAGTTTGAACTATATGGTCTCTGGGGTGCTTTCCTGCTCTGTGATCTTATCATCATCTTTGACTCTCATGGTCATGGTTTTGGAAGCCAACCCTCTCTTCATGCAGCCTAAGACCATATTAGCTCTAGATCTATGAATGAAATAACATTAATTAAACATTCATTGAACCAGACCAAATTCTAACACCTGCTGGCTTGAAGGTAGCAGGGTTTGCAAAATGTCAAATACAGGCACACACACAGTCAAGTTCAGAGCCATAGTCCATGTGAGAAGGCAGCCCCAGGAAGTCAGACTGATGAGTCTTTAAAGGAATGAAAGAAAGACTGACTTGGGAACAATCAGACCATTCACAGATTGCATAGCCAGGCTGTTGATGCCCTTCTGTGGTTTCAGAAGCAATATGGATTATGTCACCTAAGAGCACTTTTTGTTATCTGAAATAAAAATACTTGACTTTCAGAGTCCAGCCCCTTCTAAATGCAGCCAAAATACATGGTGTATCTAGGGAGAAGCTATTAAGGTATCACAGTCAGTTACAGTTTGGGTCCTGGATTACTTTGGTATTGCTTGGGAATTCATTATGCTGAATATAACACACCTGAATTTGGTCAACAAATGTTTCTCATGGCTGCCCTGACCTGGTGAAAGTAATGACATGGGAATCTACTAGAGAATTTCATACAACATCATTATAGAAATGTCTTCTCTTTACTGGAGAAATCTGCCTGTCTTTCTACCTGACCAAAGGTAGGGAGGCCACTTTCCTGAGTTATCCCCCCCCACAAAAAAAAAAAAAAACCAGAGAGAGACAGAGACAAACAGAGACACAGAGAGACACAGAGAGACAGAGAGAGACAGAAAGAGACAAAGACAGAGACAGAGAAAGAGACAGAGAGAGACAGAGAGACAGAGAGAGAGAGAGAGAGAGAGAGAGAGAGAGAGAGAGAGAGAGAGACAGGGAGGGAGGTGTGCACATACTCCTGTTCCTTCTCTTGGGAACAGACCTTAACGAATTGATATTTCTGGTTTATCTGGAGCTATTTTAAAGAAATTCAGGCTGTTGTCAGATTCCATCTTAGAATTTATTCTTAGCTAGTGATAAACCACAATCTTATAAAAATTATTTCCTTAAGGGACCTCACTCCTCTACTATCTGATGGGGGAATGATGTCAAATGAGAAGGCCTTGTATGTATTTCCCATCAGGGGAATTTTTACCCTTGGCCCCTCACACTTAGAGGACTGTTTGTGGCATTTTGATTTGTTAAGTCTGAGCTGGGAAGATTTCTTTCTGATAGCTACCTTTGTTTTTTTTGCTTTTCTCCCCCTTTGTTCTTGAACCAGGTGACAGAGTAGAGAAATGCTGGGAGACATTAGCCTGAAATAAAAATATCCATGGCATCCCTTCTTGGGGACCGGATGCAAGAGCCCAGATCTGTGGATTTAGTTAACTGAATCCAGATGCTCGGTAATAATATTACCCAGAAAAATGAAATGAAATCAGAGACCAAAGTCTACCCAATGTACAGTAGAAAAAGCACTGGCTCCAAAGTCAGAAGACCTGAGTTCAAATCTCAGCTCTGATGTTTACTACCTCTGTGACCTTAGGTGTCAGTTTTCTTAACTATAAAATGAGAGTGTGAACTTGAAGACCTCTGGGATCCCTTCCATTTTTAGACTTGGGATCCTATGATTCTCGACTCCCTTAACCTGAAATCCATTCTTATTGATTTGATTTTAAAAATATGTGTTAAGCACCTACTATGTGCTGGACTCTAGGCATATAAAGACAAAGGGCACATAATGACTCCCCCAAAGGAGCTTCCCTTCTCCTGGGGGAATGCATAAATACACAGATAAATAACAATTCGGGGTGAGAAGAGTATTAAGGTCTGGTGGTGGGCAGGCAGGAAAGGCTCCCTGTAGGAGAATCAGCAGAATTGAGTTTTGAAGGAAGAAAAGGATTCTGAGGAAAGGAGGGGAAGGAAGGAATGCGCTGGGTGCTGCTTGGGAAACAGCCTTATGCAGCTTGCTCAAAGAGTTGGAAACCAAAACTTTTTTCAGACGTTGAGTATTCTAGACTAAGTAACTAAGGGGCACCATGGATGGAGAGCTGAAACTAGAGTCAAGAAGACTGGAATCTGATTCCTGCCTTACTGGTGGGAGTCATTTCACCTCTCTCAGGTTCAGTCTCCTCATCTACAAGTGGGCAAAATACCACCTAAAGTGTTTTGCAAACCTTTAAGTGCGACAGAAAATGAGAGTCAAAAAGAGACAGGGGGGGAAGAGAGAGGGAGGGAGGGAGGAAGGAAGGAAGGAAAGAAAGAAAGAAAAAAAGAGGAGAATAGTGTGCATTGGACTTGGAAACAAGAGACATGGGTTTGGATTCCAGCTCCACTACTTACTGGTCATTTGATGCCTGCTAAATCCCTTGTCCACACTAAGCCTCACCCGCTTTTTCATTTTAAAATACCTGGTCTGCCTTCATGGCCTCTGAGGCTCCTTCTCCCTCCAATTTTCTGGGATGCTGGTGATAAGCCTATTGCACTTGAATCTGGCTATGCAAGAATTAAATTCTGGGATTTAATTTGTAGAATAGTTTTTTACTTTGTTTTGTTTTGACACTGAGGCTTCCTGGTGTCTTGGAAAATGTGCTGATCTTATAGTCAGAGCACCTGAGTTTAAATCCTGACTTAATGGCTTAGCATTTGTTTGGTCCTGGGCATCCTCTTTCTTGAGTGTCTGTTGCTTCATCTGTAAAGTGAATGGATTTTACCTCTAGGGTCCCATGTTCTTATGAATGAGCTCAGGCAAGGGGAACAGCTGGAAACTCTCAGCCAGGGAGGGGAGGATGGAGAAGACTGAAGGCATGTTGGGATTCCCACCCTACCTCCCATGTGAATGCTCTCCCCTACTTTGTCATGTTGAAGAATTTTATGTTTGCTTTTTTATTTATTCTGTACATATACATTGCTTTACCAGAAGTCTCTTGGATTAGGATGAAAGCTTTTTAAAGGCAAGGATGTTCCATCGATTTTATCTTATCCCCATCACCCAGCACAGTGCTCAACAAACAGTAGGGCTTAATGAATGTCAACTCTTGGACTGATTGTTATATTTCAGCAATAGTTCAATTAAAAAATTGCTTAGCTGGGCTACTTTTGGTTTTGTTTTCTTGCAATTTTTTTCCCAGAGAATTGCCTGAGAAGAAACAGGGTGGGGACTGTTGCTGGGAGGACCTTTTTTCCCCTTGTTTTCTTGGAAACAGCACCAAACAAGTTCATCTTTTTTCCCCTGAATGCCCCTTCACTCCTCTCCCTCTGAGTAATGAAGGGACAGAGATTGGTAATCCACATTTCTCTTACGCTAATGAATCTTCTGGGAATGAAATTCCTTTCATAACCAAATTAGTGCTATCTTTAAAAGATGGTTATGGTCCTCATCAATTATCAGGGCAAAGTTGGCACACCTCAGGGGAAACAGCTCTTCAAAGCCAAGTTCCTTCCCAGCTGTGGGGCCCCAAACCTTCTCCAAAGTTTGTTTCTTAGAAACAAATGAAAATGATGTTCAATAAACATGTCAAGTAGAATGATAGCTGATGCTTCCAAGATGAACAGTAGCTTAGTCTCCTCATAAGAAGCTCTTGAATCTCAGTTTCTTCAACTTCAAAATAGGGCTAATAAATGATAGTAGCACCCTGAAAGGTTGATTGAGGGGACAAGGTTCAAGAGAGATAATGCTTGCCAAGTGCTCAGCAAGGCTTCCATTTGCTATTTAGATGTCAACACTCTTGCTATTCAAGTATCTGATTCCCCAGCTCCTTCTTGATCCTTCCAGATAAAGGAACAAGATGGGATTTAATACTTTCCACCTTTTACTGCTCATTTACCCTTAGAGTGCATATTATTCTCCATTCTAACTCTTTGCTCCAGTCATGCTGGACTCCCCTGAATTCAGCATTCTCTCAAACACCTTTGTGTTTTTCCACAAGCTGACACACATACCTGCAACAAAGATGTTCCTCCTCACCTCCCCCTCTCCTAATCCCTGGCTTCCTTTAGGACTCAATTCACTTTTCACCTCTCATGGGAAGCCTTCCCTGATGCCCTTAGCTATCAATATACTCTTTCTCAGTTTATTTAATTTTTTTGTTGTTTTTCTTCCTTTGTTGTTGAAGAGGACCACTGACATTTTGACTGTGATGTCTTGATTTGGGCATGATTTAGATTTAAGTGAGTCAGAGCTGTGCTGAGTCATCAGCCTCTCTTTCTCCTCCAGAGTGATTGAGGTCTAGTGGCAAGACAAGTCAAGATGTCTGCTAGGGATCCAGGATGAGCTGACTTTAAGTGTTTACATGTCCTATTCCCCAGTAGAATGGATACATCTTGAGGGCAGGATCTGGCTCTCGTCTACTTTGTCTGTATTATATCTTAGATCCCCAGCTAAATACCTTGTTCATCTTAGATTGAATTGAATGGAATTGCCCTTATTTGTTGACTTTCTCGAAGCACTGTTTGGGATTAAATCATTTCTTTCAAATTATTCAGTGAAGGGGTTGGTTCCTAATAAAAATATTTCTAGTATTAGGAAGTTGCTGGAAGCAGATATGGTCATGGGAGGAAACCTGTGGAGGTTTAGGAGGTAAATAAAGTGGGTCCTGCAGGAGATGGCAACCAACATGGTAAAGGGAGCTGAGTTCCTGCCAAATGAGGATCCTTTGAATGAACTGGGGCTGTTTATTCTGATTAAAAGACAACAGGAAGCCATTGATTCAAGTATCTGAAGATTTGCTGTGTGGAAGAGGAAGAAGCCTTATTCTGCTTGACCCTAGAAAGCAAAACTAGGGGTATTCCATGGAAATGACAAAGATGTTAATTTAGGCTGGATGAAAGGAAAATGTCCAAATACCAAGAGTAGTCTCCACATGGAAGGACTGGCTCCTCACTGGAGACTCCAAGCAGAGGCTGACCTTTGGTTGAACAGGCTGTTGTAGGGATTTGTGTCCAGGTGTGAAGTTAGACTAGATGCTCAACCCACAGGGAGGCCCCAACTCTGAAGAAGTGAGCCGAGGTCTGGTCCTTCCTGCCCAGAGAAGCAAATAGAGGCTGGTCTGACTCTGTGACATGGTGAATAGAGTGTTGGACTTGGAGTTAGAGAGACCTGAGTTTGAATACTGCCTCAGACACTTACTAGCTAGGTGATCCCTGGCAAGTCATTTCCCTTCTCTAGGCCTTGGTTTCCTCAGCTGTAAAATGAATGGGTTGCCCTTGATGCCCTCTAAGCTCTCTTTCAGTTCTAAATCTATGACCCTGTAAACCGAGGCTGGGTCATATTCCTAGGATTGATGTGGGGAAGAGGAATGTGTAGGATCAAAGATCTTGCAATGTCAGAGCTGGAAGGCACCTTAGGAATCATTTAGTCCAACTCTCTGATTTTATGGAAGAGACTCTAAGGCTCAGAGAGGCTGGGGCTTGCCCACTGAAGTAAACAGAACCAGGAATGGAGCCCTGAGTCTTCTGACTCCAAATTTCCCATTGTCTCCAGTTTCTTCCTGGATCTGCAGACAATTTCCTTTTCATATTGATCTTCCCTGAAGGCCTTTCCCTATTCTACCTCTACCCTCATCCTTCCCTGGGCAAACACCTCTTCTTTCAACCTTAACCTTTTCCTCTGCCCTAAGCTGCCCAGATATTTTATACTTGTCAAGACACATTATTTTAGTGGATTATTTTTTTTTCTCTAGACTGTTAGCACCCTGTTCTGACTCCTTGTAATGCACTCATTTCCCCCCTACATCCTTATTCTCTCTGATGATGAATTTCCTAAGGAAAGTAAGCTGTTGGAATGTACCCTAATTTGTCATAGAAATATTCCTGTTAAATATACATTGTTCCCTGCTAGGATGTTGAAGTGAACTTTCAGAATGATTGTTCAAGCTTTATTTTCGGTTGTGTGTGTGTGTGTCTACATGCAGGCCAACCTTGTTATGTGCTGAGAGTGTCTACTTTTTGTCAGGGGCAGCATAGAATATCTCACATCCCATTGTTAAGTTGGCTCCAAGACTGTATAAATAGGCTGAGTTGGGAGGTTGAGAACAGAACCATAGCTAGGGATTTTGGCTCATGGGTAGCCCCATGTCGAGATCAACCAAGATGAAAGTTCTCTCAGGTCAGTTTTGTAGTTTATGATGTGGTCATAGTTAAAGAAAGAATTCAATTGAAAGGAAAGGGAAATTAATGACTATCATAACTCTACTTTGTACTTGGAAGTCTTGGTCCCCTTGGTGGTACTTTACTGAGTCACATCATTTCTCTTTATATGTCGTATTCCTTCTGTTTGCTCTTGACAACAGCACATCTGAGTGTTTGGTGTCTACCTAGATGTCACTCAGTAACTGTGTGATAGCTTAACGCTTCAGAGTTGCTTCTTCCTCATCTGTTAGATGGGAACTCATGTAAGTGAATTTCCTTAGTGAATTCAACTTCATGAATTCGCACCTACACTCTTACTCATTCTGTCACTGAGAGTTGTGTGGCATAGCAAATAGACTTATGAAGACCCTGCCATATAGGATCAGAGATCTGGACCCAGAAGGGACGTCAGAGGAAATGCTAAGGAACCTGAGGCCCAAGGACATAAAGTAGCTTCCACAAGGTCACAGGGTGGCAAATACTAGAATCTGGGATTAGAAACTGGGTCCAAGGAGTGTATCAGGAAGGGCTGGCCCTGACTCCTCAAGGATGAGGAAATTCCCTCCACCAATGCAGGATGCCACCTTCTCTGCATCTTGTAGTCTCAGAGAAATGTCTAGAGCACCTCGAGGTTAAGTGGCTTGTTCAAAGTCACATAGCCAGTAGGTGTCAGAGGTGAGACTTGAATCCAACTCTTCCTACCTACCAGTCAGTTTTCTACTCATTATTCCACATTGCTCTCCAGTGGGATAAATTTAGTGCTGGAAATGAGCTCTGAGATGATCTAGTTCAACCCCATAATTTTATATATGAAGAGAAGGTAGATAATCTGCCCAAGGTCAAACAGTTAGTGTGAGAAACAGGATTTGAACCCAGGTCCAATGACTTGAGAGTCAATATCTCTGACTCCAAATCCATCACCCTGCCACATACTACCTGTTTGACCTGGGGCAGATGATTTAACCTGCCAGATTGCCAGGCAACTGTCCATGACAAATTGCCCATTTGTATCAGTGAAGGAAGTTTACACAGCAGGAATTCCCCACAGGAGTGAGATCATTCATTTGGAAACATGACATCACAAAGTTGTTTTGAAGGCAGATGTGGAAATCAATAAAAGGATCCTGCATATTGGAATCATGATTTAGTTATTTATTTAATGAGCCTTAATTAAGCTCCTCTCCTACAGTCATGTACTGTGATGGTTGCTGGGGAGACAAAGATGAAAACAGAGCAGCTGACTCCAAGCTTACATTTTATTGAGGTAACTTTTCAAGCAATCTTTTAGTATAATGACAATTTTGAGGAAAGCTGTGAGTTCTGTGATTTGGACACTCTCTGTAACTAGTTTTCCTTGTCAGTGAAGAGTGGTACCTTTCCTTCAACTTATAGTCTTAGAGCGCTGCCCTTGACCACTCTCCCACCAAGAAGTTAAGTGTTTTGCTCAGGGTCAT
Source organism: Potorous gilbertii (assembly GCA_028658325.1). Lineage (NCBI taxonomy): Eukaryota > Metazoa > Chordata > Mammalia > Diprotodontia > Potoroidae > Potorous > Potorous gilbertii. The sequence continues at coordinate 292,464,952 of CM053770.1, read as the reverse complement.
ATAGGATCACAAAGAATCACACAGAAGTGGGGTCCTGAGCCCAGCTTTCTGAGCCCAAGGCCTGTTCTCTAGTCACCATAGCAGTACCTCCATAATGATGATGAAGATTACTACTTATTATTATTTCATGGTTTTATGTGGTTTGTATCAATCCTTCATATCTCCCTGACTTTCTGTTTCTCTCTTGGTCCCAGCTCGCCACTGACCAGGCCATCCTAGCCATCACCTTCTACACCATTACGACATGACAAACCCAAAGCTGTAGAAGAGAGTTGAAGATCTGTCATTTTATATTCCTTGTATGTCCTTGTCCCTTTATTTATTACAGAGATATTCTAGAAAAACTCTGTCTATGATGTCATCAACATCACTGTCAAAACACAGAGGGAATGCCTCATTAATTATGCATTTTGAAAAATGAAAAATCCCTTTATAACTTACCTGCCACAGAATTCTGATTCTTCATGAACGATTTGGACCTTCCAGATTAAGCTCAACCAGGGGGCAGTAGTCAGAGGCATAGGGGCATGGCCATGCCCACAGTTCTTATGCTGGCCCTCCCTCTGCTCATTCTTTCCTTATCTGTAGAGACAAATAGTCTTCTCATCTCTCCACAGATGGCTCTTAAATACTGGTCTGGAACTTTGTTTGGAAAACAATGATCATTTCTAGGACAACGTCCAGAATGGGCCATGAAATGATTCTGTGTGGGAAGGTCCAGGTGAGTTGGAAATTGGAATTGAATAAATGGTAATTGAAAACAAGGAAGCATTGTCTAAGACATCAAATAAAATTATTTTGGATATTTCAGGCTCATAGGAAACTCTGGACTCTAGTACATGTACAAATAGAGCTCATTGGCTTTCCTCAATGAAGAAATGAAAAGTGAACGCCTGGCAGAAATCTGCTCTGCTCTCTGTTTCCTTTTGGAACAAGATGGGCACCATCCTGAACCAACTTTGAAGTTCCCTCAGTGGACTGAGTCATGTTTGGATCAAGAAGACTGTCTGAGAGCAAGATGCCTTCTCAGAAGTGTGAAACCATTTTGCTATAGAATGATAGGTGACCTTAGGAATGGAAGTCCCAGTAGGGACCAGAGAATAAGCAAAGTAATCTCCCAATTCCCACTTAGTTCATCTCTAAAGAAGCTGTTAGAGAAGATGGTTTCTCATATGTGAATGACATAAACTTGCAATTTGCAAACAGGAAAACCTGAGTTTATGCTGCTTTGTGCTTGCTTTAAGCAACCAATCAACCAATCAATTAACCAATCAACGTTTATTTTTTGTAACTCACACAATTACCTTGTGCCAGACACATTTTGATTTGCTGGAGGTATAAAAAAAAGACAAAAACCACAAACACTCCTTGCTTCATACATTCCATTCTTGAAATTCTGCCCTAAATTTTGAATGTATCCAAAACTGTTTTTGAAAATTTTAAAAAGATTAAGAGAATCCTTATTTCTATGGCTCATTATTAAGGGGCTTAGCACTTTGGCACTTTGGCAAGGTTGAAATCAGGTTAGGTGGGGTAGGCTCTCTAACTTTGCAAACTTCAAGATATATTTCAAGTGGTACCTTATATCTCCCTGAGTCTCTCTCTAGCCCTTCTGATGGGTAGAGACTCTTATCTTCCCACTACATGACTGTGTATTTAAGATCATAGATTTCAAATTTCAAGTGTTCTTAAAAGTCATTTAGTCATCTCACTCTATTGACAGATGATTCCCAGCTCTATCATCTCTGTTGATATCCAGTCTTAAATCTTCAAGTGCCTATTGGACATATCAAACTGAACATGCTGTAAATGTTTTAAACTCAATATGTCCCAAAGAAGACTCAATCTCTTGTCCAATTCCTCCTCTCTTTTCAGCTTTCCTATTGTTGTTGAGGACACCATCAGGTTCACAGCCTGGGCCATATTTAACTGATCACTCATTCTTACCTCATATATCCAGTCTGTCACCAAGTTTTGTCACATCTACCTTTACAATATGTCTCATATACATTCTCCCCCCATCTCCCAACCCCCTGTCACTTACACAGAAACCATCAAGGTGCAGGGTCTCTTGATCCCTCACCAGTAGCCTGCTGGATTGGTCTCAGAGTACACCGACCTCTTCCCTCTACAATTCGCCCTCCATTAAGTTGCCAGAGAAATCTTTTTAGAAGACAGACCTGACTACCTCACTCTCCCATTCAATAAACAATGGCTACTTCTTACTTACATGATAAAATCCAAAATCCTCCATTAGGTTTTTAAAGCCCAATCTTACGCTTTCTTGTCTCCAAATACTGATTCCCCTCCTTTACTACTTTGTGAACCAGTGACACTGATCTCCTGGCTGCTCCTCACACAAAACATACCATCTCTGTCTCCTGGTTATCTCTCAAGCTTGGAACTTTCTCCTTTTTCCCCTCTTCCTCCTGGCTTCCTGGAGGACTCATCTGAAATCCTGCCCTCTGTCCCCTCCCATGATGCCATCCCCCACACCCTACCCCTCCAATCCCACTGATATTAGAACATGTCATTCACCATTTGAAGGCAGAGGCTCTGTAATTCTGCCTCTGTATCCCTAGTACCATAGACACTTAAATGTGTATTTAATTGAGAACGGGGACTCTGGCCTGGGTGGACTAGGTCACAGGAATCAATCAACCCAACTGACTAAGCAAACAATGGGGATTTATTAAGTCCTTCCTCTCTGCAGTGTTTTGAGGGGGAATCCTATTTGGTCTCATCAACATTACATTTTATAGGCAACACTAGGCTGAAACCTGACAAGTGGTCAGACTCACCGGACAGTGGGTAGGAGGGAGTGTAGAAAAGTGCACAGTTGGGGTTATGGAGATCTCACTTTTGGCAACAGTTAGAGGAACAGGTAGCTGGACAAAACATAGTGTCAACATCAGGGAGTATACAGAGGTCCAGTACTATAAGAAGCTAATATCCAGGAGGTTTAGTAGTGACCCCGTAAGGAATGTTCCTGCAGCTAGGTGGCCCAGTTGGTTCAGGAACTGGACTTGGAGTCATGAAGATGCATTCAAAACCTGCCCTGGACAGGTACTAGCTATCTGATTGTATTTAAAAATTATTTGCCTCAGTTTCCTCATTTGGAAAATGGGGCTAACAATTTCACTTACCTGTCAGGTTTATTGTTTAAACCAAATGAGATAACTTATGGAAAGTATTTTACACACCCTAATGTACTCTGTAATTGTTAGATATTGTCAGGGGAATCGGGTATGGTAGTGAGGGAGGTCTGGGGACAGAACAGAGGCAGAATTCAAGACTCCAATTTGGAAACTAGGAAAACTTGATAGCAGATCAATTTAATTCAATTTAACGAGCATTTATTAAGCAAATACTATGTGCTGGGCACTGTGCTAGGCATGGGGGCTACAAAGACAAAAATAGAACAGTCCCTTCCCTCAAGGGGCTTCTATTCTTCTGGAGTCATGTGGTCAGTGTAGGGAGAGAGAGAGGGGAAGGATTCCAAATGTGCACAGATCTTATGTCCCACTCAGCCCTAACTCTATGGATCTATGATCCTTTGATCACTGGATGAAACAACTTAGCAGGGAAATCCAAGTCAAAGCATTATGGAAAAGGTGAGAGGCAGAGGGCTCTGTCATTGGGAAGTGAAGAAGAGGAATATTTTGAAAAGCAGAGAAGAGAAAGGGGCATATTGACATGGAGCATGATCTACATGGAGACAGGAGAGACAAACTCAAGCCTAAGGAAGAGCTGTCAGGTTGATTTGGCACAAATGGGGTTTATGGGAAAAGAAGCATTGACAGTGAGGCTGGAAAGGAAGGAAGATACTAGATTGTAGAGGGTTTTAAATGCCAGGCTGAGAAATGTACATTTTTCTGAGAATAATGGGGAGCCAGTGAAGGCTTTTGAGTAGGGAAGCTCCAGGGACAGATTTATGTTTTCAGGAGATTATTTTGGAAATGAGAATGGGGATGCATTAGAGGAAGGGGAGAACAAAGGCAGAGAGAATTTGCCAATAGGCTAAGGAAGAGGTGATAGCCCCTGACTCAGGACAGTGTCTGTATGGATAATAAAGTTGTGGTTTGGAAGGTTCTTTCTTGGGAATGAGCATTCAGCACAGGGCTTCAGTTACTGAAAGCAGGAAATAAAAGTAAGCTGGGACTTATGCTGACTTGGACCCCGGAGTCCTCATGTTTGTCACACCCTAAGGGCTGAATGAGTCCCAAAACCTAAGGTGGGACTGAATGTTGAGGTGGGTGTTAACAGACCCCAGCTGTGGGGACTTGAGGAACCCAAGGACTGGGAGCCAGGATAGTTATTAGAGCTACAAGTTTGTTATGATTCAACAATGAGTGTGATGCGGCTTGGAAAACATCTAACATGGTCTCTGAATATCCTCCTAGTCACTGAAAAATCACTGGAGCCACTGCAAGTTGTTTCTGGCTCTGCCATAGCTGGACTATGCCTATCGCTTATAGGCACCACACTAGTGAAGGGATATGGATGAGTTGGTGTAAATCCAGAAGAGGGGAAACAAGATTTAGGAGAGAAGAATGCTTTCAGGAAGTAGGAAGAACTTTCTCTGAGTCAAGGAGAAAAGTCATGGTAGCTGTGGTCAAACATCCAGGATGCTCAAGGACTGGACTTAGCCTATGGAGCACCAGACATCAGAAACAGAGCCAACGGCAAATGGGTCTCATTCTCTCCAAGACCAAAAAGAAACTCCTGTTTGACCTCTAAACACTTGGGTTCCTTTCATTTGGTTCTCAAAACATGGCTTACACTTTACTCCCCTCTATCCACTCCAAGACCTTTCTGCTCCTCATGCATGGCCCCCTAACCCCATCTCTGTGCTTTGATTCTGGCTCCCTTTCCCAATGGCTGGAATTGCCTGAGCTTGATCTCTGACTCTTGGTTCATCACTGGATCCCTTCAAGAGTCGCAACTCAAATCTGACTTTCTTCAGGAGGCCTCTATTAGTCCCTCCAGCTGTGAGGACCTTCCCCTCTTGTATCTGCTATGTGTTTATCAATACCTAGTGATGCTCATGATGGCTTCCCCATTTGAATATAGGCTTCTTAAGGACAGACAAGTCATGCCTTTTGGTCTTTATATCTCTAGGAGTTAGCATAATGCCTGTACACAGTAGGCATTTAATAAATGCTTGTTGGGTTGATTGATGATATGGGGAAGGGCAAATTTCAACTCAATTTAATGAAGAATCATCTTACAACTTGAACCATCTCAGAGTGGAATGATTTACCTTGTGCAGTAGTGACTTCCCTTTAATGGAAGTAGAACACTTATCCTACATGGTATGGAAAGAATTCCTGCCTTAGTTGGAAGGATGGTTAGCATGATGGAGTGCTTGACTTGTAATTAAAAGTCTAAATCCTAACTGACCACTGATGAGACCAGTGCCTTGGAGTAGTGGTCTCGGTTTCTACATCAGGCAGATGGAAGAGTTTAGTTTCCTTTCCAGTTTGAATCTATGTCCCCAATAATATTCAAGGTCACTTCCAATCTCAACCTTCTATGAAACAAAGAGGAACCCGATGCCCTGTTTGGCAAGCCCTGAATTGCTCTTGTCATTCTAAAAAGCAATTTGGCATGATGAACAGAAAATTAATAAACAGAGCATGGCCTTTGACTCAGTGACACCCTTCCCAGGTACATACCCTACAGAAACCCGAGAAAGAGAAAAGGATCATAAGCACACATTTTTCTTTTTCATTTTATGAAGTCAAAGAACTGTAAATAAATGACATGCCCACCCATTATGGAATGATTGAACAAATTATGGTATATCAGGTAAGGAAATATTCTTGTGCCTTAAGAAACAATGAAGGGAACAATTTCAGGGAAACCTGGGAAGACTTGGATGAACAGATATGGACTAAAGTGAACAGAACTAGGATAACAATTTATATTACAGTATCAATATTGTACAAATGAATGAATGTGAAAGACTTAAGAATTCTTTTTTAAAAATTAATTAATTTTATTTATTTTCAGTGTTCTACAACAACTACCATATAACTTAGATTATTATTTCCCTCTCACTCCCTGAGGTGGTGTACATTTTCATATAGGTTCTACACATACATACATTCCATACATTTTCACTATAGTCACACTGTGTTGAAGATTTAAAATGAGTGGGAGAAATCATCTAACAAACCAAAACATAATACACACACACACACACACACACACACACACACACACACACACACAAATGATCTGCTACATCCTTTGATTGAATTCCATAGTTCTTTCTCTGGATGTGGAAGGTATTTTGCATTAGAAGACCTTTAGGATTTTTTTTTAAGTCCTTGCATTGCTATGAAGATCCAAGTCTACCAGAAAAAATCTCTTGCACACTGTGGTTGTTGCTGTGCACAAAGTTCTCCTGGTTCTGCTCCTTTCACTCAGCATCAGATCATATAATTCTTGCCAGGCCTCTTTAAAGTCTTCCTGTTCATCGTTTCTTATAGCACAATAGTATTCCATTACATTCATATACCATAATTTATTCAGTCATTCCCCAATTCATGGGCATCCCCTTGATTTCCAGTTTTTGGCCACCACAAAGAGTGCTACTACAATTATTTTTGTACATGTGGGACCCTTTTCCTTTTTTATGATTTCTTGGAGATACAATCCTAGAAGCACTATTGCTGGGTCAAAAGGTATGCACATTTTGGTAGCCATTTGGGCATAGCTCCAAATTGCTCTCCAGAATGGTTGAATCAGCTCACAGCTCCAGCAACAGTGTATTAGTGTTCCAGCTTTCCCACATCCTCTCCAACATTTATCATCCTCTTGTTCTGTCATGTTTGCCAATCTGATAGGTGTGATGTGATACCTCAGAGTTGTTTTGATTTGCATCTCTCTAATCAATAGTGATTTAGAGCATTTTTTCATATGACTATAGATATCTTTCATTTCTTCCTCTGAAAATTGCCTGTTCATATCCTTTGACCATTTATCAATCGAAGAATGACTTGTATTTTCGTACATTTGACTCAGTTCTCTATATGTTATAGAAATGAGACCTTTATCAACAACATGAGCTGTAAAAATTCTTTCCCAGTAGTAGAAAACTACATCCTTCCGAATTTTGGTTGCATTGAGTTTGGTTGTGCAAAAACTTTTCATTTTAATGTAATCAAAATTATCCATCTTGCATTTCATAATGCTTTTTATCTTTTCTTTAGTCAAAAATTCTTCCCTTCTCCATAAATCCGATAAATACACTATTCCTTGCTCCATAAATTTATCCTTAGTATCAATCTTTATACCTAGATCATGTACCCATTTGGATTTTATTCTTGTGTACGGTGTCAGGCATTGGTCTATGCCTAGTTTCCGCCACACTTTTATTCAGTTTTCCCAGCAATTTTTGTTGAACAGTGAGTTCTTATCCTAGAAGCTGGAGTCCTTGGATTTATCAAACAGTAGATTGTTATATTCATTGTCTACTGGGTCTTGAGTACCTAGCATATTCCACTTGTCTACCGTTCTGTTTCTTAGTCAATACCAAATGGTTTTGATGATTGCTGCTTTATAATACAATTTGAGATCTGGTAGTGCTAGGCCATCTTCCCTAGCATTTATTTTCATTAGTCCCCTTGATATTTTGGACCTTTTGCTCTTTCAGATGAATTTTGATACTATTCTTTCCAGCTCTAAAAAATAATTATCTGATTGTTTGATTGGTATGGCACTAAATAAGGAAATTAATTTAGGTAGAATTGTCATTTTTATTATATTGACTCGGCCTACCCATGCACAACTGATGTTTTTCCAGTTACTTAGATCTGGCTTTATTTATGTGAAAAGTAAGACTTAAGAATTCTGCTCAATGAAGTAATCAGCCTGATGAAAAGGAACATTACTTACCTCATGGAAGAGAAATTATGGATTAATAGGCAGAAGGAGAAAGACAATGTTTTGAATGTGGCCAAGATGGAGCTTTGTTTTGCTTTTTTGTGCTTATAGCATACAAAAATTCTCTTGCTCCTTCCATCCCTCCTTCCCTCCCTCCTTTCTTCCTCTCTTCCTTTCTTCTTCTCTCTCCTTGCCTCTCTCTCTCCCTTTTTTCATTCCTTCTGTCCTAGTAAGAGGAGATTGGAGGGATTTAAAAAATGCTTGATAATTGCAAAAAAAAACCCCATTATTTTTAATAGAAAGAAAAAGAAAAGTCTCATAAATTTTTTGGACAGCTAATAAGTGCTTGCAGGCATTTCAATTTGATTTCCTGTAGAGTAGTGGCTAGAGAGCTCTGTTTAGAGTTAGGAAGACTAGGCTTCAGCCTAGCTTCTGACACAGATTATCTGGGTAACTGAGGGCCAATCTTTCCTCTTTCAGGGCTGTGGTTGCTCTTTCAGATGCTAATGGACAGACCAAGCTTTGCTCTGTATTGGTACAAGGAATTTTCTCACCAGGAGTTCCCTGTACCAGTGAAATGGAAGATCCCATCTAAGTATTTAGCCTGAAGTTTGTATATAAGCAAGCTTGAAGTGAATGAATAAGATGTTAAGAGTAAACCACAAGAGTTAGGCTGCCCCATAGCCACTGCTCTGCCCATACTCTGCACTCTCCATTCCTGGCTGACCATGCAAGGGAACAATTAGTGGGACACCTGGAGAATTCCCCTGTGGAACTTCCTTAGGCCCAGGATGGGGAGAGAACTCCCTGGCAAAGAGACAGCCAATGAGAAAGCCAGGAGCTTTTAGGTCTCTTCTTCCTGTAGGGTCAGATGCCAAAGATGACCAGAGGTTATAAGGAGAAACCAAGGCAGGTAGGAAAGTGCTATGGAAAGAATCCTGCCTGTGGGGTCCAAGAAGTGGAGTTTGGACTATAACTCTACTACCTACCAATTGTGCAACTTCACCCTTGAGGACCTGAGTTTGAGTTGTGACTCTGCTCCCCACCAGCTGTGTGACTTCATCCATCTCTGGACCTCAGCTTTCTATCAAATGAGGGGACAAGGTGACCTCTTTCTGGCCTTTCTAGCCATCATCCTATGATCCTATAACTTGAGCCCATGTTTCTTTCTTCTAATCCACTATTCTTTCCCCATGTCCTAAAGGGATCATCAGAGATATATACTGAGGGAGAGGAGTGGGCTGATATCCAGAAGGAGCCCAATTCCCATCTTGCTAGTCCTGAATTATTAATATCCCACCTCAGCTCCCAAGGAACAAAGTACTAGTCCATTGGGGCAAGAAACAGAAAGTATGAATTTTATCTTGAACTTGAGTCTGTTATGGAAGACCAGAGTCTCTAAGAGCTAGTGTAACACCAACCACAGCAGCACACCTGGGCACTGTTACTGTGAATAATTTTTAGGGTCCAATTGCATAGTATAATGAATTCTCTATTTATTCAGCATAAACTAAACATTGTTCAATAAAGTAAAGGATAACATTCATAGCAGCACCATAAAGCAAAACATATCATTCAATTATATATATTTACATATGTATGTATACATATATGTGTATATATGTATGTAAGAATGCATGTGTGTATATATATCACATAGCACTTAGTATGTTACATGACACATAGCATATATTTCACTCAGTAATATTCCCCAAAATATTTGTTTACACAATCAGGGGGTCTCAGCCTAGGGTCTTCCCTAGCATGACACATCCTTAAGGAGTAAAAGAAAATACCACACCATACACCCCTAGGTCACAGTAAGAGAAATTTCCTTATTCAGTACCAAGTGTCCAAGTAAAGTCCTCTTTCATCTTAACTCGAGGTTTACTTCCAAGTCCCATGCCTATTCCTCCATGGGCTGACCATTCCTGACTCTCACTTGGTTTCACATTTAGGCAGCTTTGGGCTCCTTCTCCATGTCTCAGCTCAGGGGGACTGCTCCACTCCAAGTTCTCTCAGCTCCTGCCTGCAGCTTCTATCTCTGGGAAAGCAAAGTTCAACAGGGCAATGATAATACTGACACATGCCACTAGCACCATGATCTCAATTCACCTCCAAAGTCCAGAGGCTCTGAGATAACAGCTCAATTCACTTTGACAGCTCTTAAAATGGGGCAAGCTAAGCCTCCTTCTCATGGGCAGGTTTCTACCCTACTGCTCTATTTGCTTTCAAAGTTCAGAGGTTCCTTCAGCAAGTCTCTGTCATCAGAGGTTTCCTCTCTACTTTCAGATGTCTTCTCTCTGCATTCTCTTCTTCTTAATGCTGGCTTGCTCCTCCAATGCTGGCTTTCTTAATTTGTACTTTTGGCTAGAGCCCACATGCACATATCTGATTGACTAAAATTTGGTCCAGAAAAACACCAAAGATTCTACTTTGCTTGCTGTTACAGGTAGAAAGAACCAAGCCTATTTGCTTGCATCTGATGAGGCCAAGAGAGGACAAGAACTCCCCTGAAATCCCTTCAAAGACCACTAGTTTCTTAGTCCCCAGGGTCCCAAGAGTTATTCAATGGGACCAAGATGTTTTGAGCAACCAATTTCTTTCATGGACAGACACACCCATCATTTCCAGTTCAGATCTAAGATTAGACACATGTTGGAATTCTAGGATTAAGCTTCATTTAGGGGGTCCTGTACACTGGTCTCCTTCATTTGGATGGGAGTTAAGATGGAAGTGCAAACCCTGGAAGAGAGAAGGCCAGCCTCAGGAGGCAGAGGACAGATGAAGGAATGAATTAAGTATCCATTTCAGTGTTTCTGGAGGAATGGCCCTCCTTTCACTCAGATTCCTGGCTTTACAGGAGGTCACCCGTTCTATGCATGGAAAAAAGCTTTCACTGCTACAAATTGTTCCTTTTTATGGAGGCAGAAAGCACCCCTTTTAGCATCCAAGCATTGCTTCTGGCTCTGCCCTTTTGGACCAAGTACAGCAAGACTGGCCTGATATGAAGTTGATAATATGCTTAGACCTTAAAGTACTGTATGACTGTCCGTTATTGTTTCCATTATTCATACTAATTGTCTCTCCTTCAGGCTGGATACCCTCTGATCCTTGGGATCTTCAAATGACCCACTTTTGAGGCCCTTCACTTTCCGAGCTGCTGGTCCCTGGATGCATCCTGGCATCGGTCTCCCCAGTCAATCTCCTCTCTCTTAAATTGCCCACACACACTGTCTTTTCAGCATCTCTAACTCAAGCCATAAAAGATTTCAGGCAGATTCTTGAGAGCCCTGTATATCCAAACTTCCTTCAGGGGAATGTGGCCCAGAATGGAACTTAAGTCATGGAAACTCCTTTCTGAAGTATCGATTAGCTTCCCATGAACACATGACAAAGCGCATCATCCCCAAGGCTTACAACAGCCTAATGCTCCTCAATTCCTACACCATCCCCTTCCCAGGCAAGCTGCTTCTCCTTCCTGTGCCTCATCTGGAAATAATGGGAATGATTGTTAGTATCTGCTTGATGTTTAGAGCTGGGTCAGCCCAGAGGAAATCTAATGGAGGAGACAACATGCAAATAGATATATACGAAGGAGCTATCTACAAGATAAAGAGGAAATAATTGATAGAGGGAAAGCATTAGAATTAGGAGGGGTTGGGAAAGTTTTCATGTAGAAGATGGGCTTTTGTTGTTCAGTTGTGTCTGATTCTTGGTGATCTCTTTTGGGGTTTTCTTAGCAAAATCATGGAGTATTTCACCATTCCCTTCAGTGGCTCATTTTACAGATGAAGAAATTGAGGCAAACAGGATGAAGTAACTTGCCCTGGATCATACAGCTAGTGTCTGAGGCCAGATTTGAATTCAAAAGGAGGAGTCTTCCTGACTCCAGGCCTAGTACTCTACCCACTGGGCCACCCAGCTGGGACTTAAAGAGCACTAAAGAAGACAATAGGCAGAAATGAGGAGGAAGAGAATTCTAGCCATCAGAGACAATGACATCTGGAATTTGACCCTTCCTATCCCTAATGTGATCTCAGATTTTCGGAAGAAAGACATTATGTCCAGGATTTGGGGAGAGGATAATCCTGTTGAACTTTGATATCTTCTCACTAAAGCTAGTCAAAGGATTACTGGAAAGATCCTTGCTGGGTTGACTGGAGAAAGGGGGGCTTCCTGTTTAGGTCCAGGTTGAATGAGCTGCTTTGAGAGGTCCCTGTCAACTTTGAGCTTCTGGGATTGTATTTTAATTGTGGCAGGTATAGACATGACAGCTCTTCATTGGTGACTTGACTCATCTCTTTCCTGGTGTGTCTCATTCTATTGCAAGGAAGGGATGTCTATATCATGGAAGGCTCATTGTGAGGAGATGTTTTAGGATGAGTTTGATCTTGTGCATGGAGGTGCAAGCCCTCTCTGGTGCCTCCCCATTTTGGGCAGTGGGGAGCCTGTTCTGTCAGGTCCTGCCAAGTTCCTTGAGGGTGAAGCTTTCATTGTTTCCACGGCACCCTTGTCACTTAGCACAACACCTGGCATTTATTTGTATCTATGTATCTATATCCATATCTACATGTGTGTATGTATATGTACATACACACACATACACATATATACATATATTTTTTGGGGTGTGGTGAGGAGTGGGGTAACCAGACAAAAGATTTCATTGACTTTGGGAGCTCCTTCCTATGTGAGGGAATTCCCTCTACCAGTGCAGTTCTGTAGCTTCTTTGTCCCTTAGAGCCTTAGAATTAGAATTCTTAAACCTTTTTGCATGTCCTGGCCCTTTTAGCAATCAGTCTGGTGAAGCCTAAGGAGGCCTTCTCAGAATAATATGTCTGAATGCATAAGCTACATGGTGGTACAGTGAAAACCAATTTTATTGAAATTGTTATACAGGTTCACAGATCCTGTGTCTGAAATACTCATGAGAGCTTCCTGGGGCACTGAGAGGTTAAACAATTGGTCCAGTTTCTGTGATGTGATGCAGACTCAGGTTTTCTAGATTTCAGTGCCTGCTCTCTATCTGCTATGGCACCCTGCTTCCTCTCATTTCTCATCATTGGCACTAAGTCCATTTTTGCTGACTTGTTTGGAGTGGAAAGCCTCATCCCTGGGCTGGCCCCTTTGGTCATCCTTTCCTCTCCAGTGCTGCAGAGGCCAAAACTTCTGTGCCATGATGTACCTGACTGGGACATCATTACCCTTCTGGTCTTTGGATATTGACTGATCTTCCACCACAAATGATGCAAATATACCTGAAATCAGACTTCACACCAGCTTCTTCTAAAGAGTCTTATTTTCTTTTCCAAGTAGCGGCAGTATTTCCCCTTCCCTCTTCTGTGGGATTGGGAAGGAGATTCTATTACCACGGTTGGCTTTTCTGGGAGGCCTTATATTTCCCTAAGAGCAGACAGTGACTTTCACAGGACAGATAATAACTTCATAGGGGATGACAGCTGGTAGACTGAGTTCTCTGCAAGGGAAGAACAGCACGGTATCATGGAACAGGAGAGAGGAACAATATCTGGGGAGTCACCATGACCTGGGCTTCCATCCCAACTATGTTACTTATTCCCCAGGTGGCCTCAGGCAAATCCCTTTCCTTCTCTGCAACTCTGATCCCTCTTCATCTGTCAAATGATGAGGTTGGAGTGCGTGGTCTCAGAGGCCCCTTTGAGCTCAGAAATTATGAATCTTCAAGACTTGAGCTGAAACCTTGCAAAGAGCTTTCTTTGACTTCTTTTACTTGGTCAGAGTTCCTACCCTTCTCTCCTGTCTAACCCTGCTAATCTTTCAGTAAGACTGAAGGGCGATGCAGTTCAGAAGCCCTGCAAAGATGCAGATTTAGTGGGAAGGTCTTAGTGCAAAGTTGTGGAGTAAAGCACAGAAAAGCAGATGGTACTCGGTTACTTCTAGGCGAACTGCCTTATTCTTGTGTGATGAAAATGCAATTTGAAAGGACCTTCTTTTCATTAGAACCACTGGCTGATTTCCATTTGGATCATCCGAATTTCTCTCAGTCTTTGTGCCTAGAGGCCACTGACTGCTCTTCCGACTCGTATATAAAAGAGAAAATTTAATTGATGGAGTAAATGTTGTGGCCCCTGGTGGGGGGGGCACAGAATTACTCAATAGCCCATATGGAGGGGGCCTCTAGTGCAACCTGTATTGAACTCTAAACACATTCCCAACAAGTGGCCATCCAGCTCAGCCTCTAAGGTGAGTGAGTCATCTACCTCCCTAGGAAGACCATTGCACTTGGCCACAGCTTTAATTGCTGGGAAGCTATTTCCTGTATTTCCTTTTTTGTACCCTCTTTCCATGGCTCCTGGTTCTGACCTTTGGGACCAAACAAGGCAAGTTGAGGCCTCTTCCATAAGGCAGCTGTTCAGACAAATGGAACCAGCTGGCATGTGGTGCCACGCTTCATCTTGTCTTGGATGGGCATCCTCAGTTCCTTCAGCTAATGCACATGTAGAATGTTCTCTAGAAGTTTCTCACTGATTAAATTCCCCTGGACATGACCCAGACTATTAATGTTCTTCTTCCAACATGAAGCTCAGATCTGAGCCCAGTTCTGAAGTAATGGCCTAGCCTTTCTCAATTCCATTCACTCCCATCTCATTCCACCGACATGTTGTAAGCTCTGTTTTCCAGGCACAGCATCAGGCATTGACAATCAAAGACACAAATAAAACATATTATACAGGGGCATAGCAAGGGACAAATGTTCTATTCCCAGATGTGTAAATACAAGATTCAGACAAAATTAATTTAAAATAATTTATAGGGGCCCTGACAATGGGGGGATGGTGAAAAGGAGAGACCTTTTGGAGGAGGTCATCCTTGAGCTGAGCCTTGAAAAGAACTTAGTATTCCAAGAACAGAGGTGAGGAGAAAGCATTCTGAGTCCAGGGAACAGGACAGAATAATTAATTAACTGGGAATGTTGCAACAAGAAGTCATCAGCTTTGGCCGAGGGAGAGTGCTCAACCTGGAAAGAAACCAAGGGCTTTAAATTCCAAACAGAGGAATTTAATTTTAATCTTAACAGCCATAGGGAGTCATGAAAGCTCTTGAGCAGGGAAGAAACATGAATGTAGAGGAAGCACTAGAGAAGAGGGAGGTTAAGTGAAACGACACTAGTTAGAAGGTTGTAGTTATAGTGAAGGGGATGAGGTAATGGTGGTAACAATGTGACTGAGGAGGAGACTGAAGTTAAAGATGGCACGGTGGTGGAATTAACCAAATTTGGTAAAGATTTGGAATAACTTTTATACCTATAACTTCAAACCTTTAATGAGATCTTGAATGTGGGTACTTCTACTGGTGTAGACAACCAATCTACACTTTTCTTCTGTGACCTCCTTGAAGTTTTTCCAGAGTTTCTAATGAATAGGTTAGATTCTGTCACTTGGTCCCAACCCAAGGACTTTGGACCTCTGGCGAGTCAATATTGTAAGACCTGTGGACAGATTTGCTCTGTCCACAATCGGGCTCCCACACTCCTTGTTCAACTGAAACTATCCTCTCCAAAATCACTTACAATCTTTTAAATGACAAATCCAATGACCCCTTCTGAGTCTTAATCCTTCATGACTTCTCTTAACCATTGCCACTGTTGACTACTCTTTCTTCCTGGAAACTATCTCCTCTCTGGGCATTTGTGACTCTAATCTCTACTGGTTTAGAATTTGAGCTTCTTTGTGAGTAGAGATTGTTTCATTCTTGGTATTTCAATCCCAGTGCCTGATATTTGTTGATTGATTCATTGGTTCCAAAACCTGTCCATAGCATTTCAGTCTCCTTTGCTATTTCTTCATCTATGTCATACCCAGAAACTATAAATGTCCACCAAGCATTTAACGTGGGACCTAATTTCTTTTCTCTATAACCTTGCTTGATAACTATGGGTTCAATTGCCCTTTCTATGCAGATGTTCCAAGGCCTATATACTCAGGGCTAGTTTTATCTCCTCTCCTCTCCTCTCTTTGTTTCTCCTTTCCTCTCTCCTAGTTTATGTTGTTCCTCCCTGTGGAATATAAGTTCCTTGAAGCAAGTAACTATTTCATTTTTGTTTTGACTTTATATCCCCAGGTCTAATGCAGTGGTTTAGCCATGGCAGGTGCTGGGCAAATACTTGTAAATTAATGCATCAAAGTAATTCCCTCTAACCAAGTTCTTTTGGATTCCATGAAGAGATTACCATGAATACCCACTGATGTCTTTATGTTACTGGAAAACTTATTTTCCAGGAAACTTTATCATTTTTAAAACTATCCTGAATTCTCTTTTTGGTGGAGAGTAAACCTAGCTCCCCACCAAAGACATTAGGTTTGCTGACAACAGTGAGTACCTGCACTCAGTTCTTTCTCTCTTATTCTTGATCCCTTTTAAACTGGGACCATATTTTCAGAGAGACAACGTACCTCTTTTGGTACTTGCAAGAGATGTGTTTAGCCATGTCTGCATTTGAATATCGAGACAAATGTCTCACTTGACATGCCAGACATGGTGCCTGTGTATGATTATTCATTTGGCAATGCTGAGCAAAGCTTTGATCTTTCTCCCCCGTGGTTTTGTTTCATGATTTACACCATTTGTAGTGGCATGCGACTGGGCTGAACTGGCTCTCAAAGGCCAGTCAGAAACCCCTCGGGCCTGGGGAGGGCTTTGGAGTTTGGTGATAAATCCCTGAGTAATAAAGGCTTCCACTGTTCCTTTTTATGCATCTGTGGGGACCTCTTTAAACCACAAAGAATCCAAAAGTTTGCAGAGACAAATTATGTTTTCATTCCTTGAAAATCTGTTAAAGGCTGTTTGACCACTCCATGTTTATTCTTAGGGAGGGACTGTTGGTTGTGCATTCTTTTGAAACAAGAGGGGCTCCTATAAGCTTAAAAAGAACAAAATATTATGACTGATGATGATAAAGATGATGATGATGGTGATGATGATGATGATGATGAGAGTGTGCATTTACATCCTGCTGTAAGGCTTGCAAAGCACTTCTCATGTGGTATCTCATTGGATTCTCACCACAGCACTGTGAGATAGGAAATATTATTCTTTCCATTTTACAGATGAGGAAACTGAGATTCAGAGAGGTCAAATGGTTTGCCCAGAGTCATATAGTTAGTAAGTGCCTGAAGCAGGATTCGTAGATCTGATCACATATCCTGATGCACAGGGGTGTGCTTTTTAATTGTTATGGGACTAGATGGCAGAAGATCCCAGTAAGAAGTATTGAAAACTGAATTCTTGGGTATAAAGCTAGCTTACTACAGGGTCTGTATCTGTCCCAGCTTTGTAGTCTGCTTAATTTTAAATGGAGACGTCTTGGTGGGTTGCATTTCCTTTCAAGTTCTAGGGAAGTGCTCTGAATTGAATACTCAAGTTATCCCTGCCCTCCTACATTTCTTCCCTTAAATAGAAATAATAAAAAAGAAGTTGACTTTGAAGTGCAGAGGCTGTTGGATGCTCCCAAAGGTTAATACGAGATTTTGAAAGTAAAAATCTCTAGAAACAAAGAGGAAAAAATTGTAAAGACTCTAAGAGATAGATCCTCCCCTGGCCCTCCCTGAACCCTATCAAGATTTTATAGCATAAAATCCTATGGAAGAGACTGGGAAAGTGGCTAGCATCCTTCAGACTGTGGAAGTATGTATAGTTACAGACCTCTGATGGAGAGCAAGTTTACTCATGAGGTCAGTAATGGGGCTCTTGTTCTCTGCATCTGCTTCTCAGCTTCTAAATGGTTTTCTGTGGTGTTTGGAGTTAGATGAGGATGTCACCCAGTTAGTCCTTGGGACTATGTATCTGGGCAAAATGCTGCACATGGCTCACTAGACTGGCCAGACTGCCTGAGGGAAGTTGCCCCAGGACTCTCAGAGGTCCTCAGTGGCTCCTTGTTCCCATAGTTTATCTGTTTGATATCAGTGTTCTCCTAATGATGCTACATGGCTACTGGCCATGGAACACAATGAGTTTCAAAATGTCAAATGTATATCCCCTCCAGTCATGAAGATCACATCCCTGCCCTTCTCTCATCCTTGTCCTTCCACCATAAGTTGGCCACAAGTAGTCCATCCTTTGGGGTCCACCAGACCCTGAAAGGGTTTTGCTTCACAGGCTAGGGACTCCCTTCCTTGGGCTATGATGTCCTGATTGGTGAGAGCACAGATGGTATCTGCTTGGCCCCAGTCCCAGTCAATTTTTTGCCTTCCTATCACCCTCCCTCATCCATGGTCCCGCACTACTTTCTACTTCTGAAAATAGTAATATAACTCACATGACCACTGATGTACTGATGAACTGGCCTAGGGCTCCATTCACCAACCCTGAGATTTCCCAGACCCAAACTTCCTTCCTTGGCCATTATCCACTTATATGTGTAGTCTATCCCTATTAGAAAGTAAGCTTCCTATATGCAAAAACTGTCTTTTTGAGTTCATATCCCTAGAACTTAGCACAATGTCCAGCACATTGTAGAGTGCTTAATGCATTCATTTTCATTTGTTTATTCACATAGGATGGGAGAGGTCTTCTGCTTCTCTTGACCTCAGGGGGACATGTTGGCACAAGTGGGAAGGCCACCTCTCTCACCACATAACCAGCTGATATTTTTTTGAAGCATAGATGTCTTAGATGACTGCCTTCACAGCTCTTTGTAGTGAAGCAGGGTACAACCCACAACAAATACCTATGTCTATTATCCACTGAGTGATAGTCATTTAAGATTATTTAACAAATATTATTTTCTTTGATTTCCACCTTATCCCCACCCCCACAACTGACATGTACTCAGTGATCCAGTAATCTTGGTCTCCTTGCTTTTCCTGGAACAAGATTCTTTATTTCCCAATTCTGAGCATTTTCTCTGACTGTTCCCCACACTGGACATGGTCTCCCTCCTCATCCTTGCTTCCCAGCTTCCTTCAAGTATTGGATAAAATCTCTACAGTTGAAAGATTTATCTAGTAAATACTAGTGCCTTCTCCCTGTTGAGCATTTCCAGTTTATCCTGTAGACAGTTTATTTGTACATAGTTTTTGGCATGCTGTTTTCCTCAATAGACTCTGAACTCCTTGAGTGAAAGGGAATGACTTTTGCCTTTCTTTGTAATCCTGCATTTATCACAGTGTTTGGCACACAATAGGCACTTACTAAATGTTTATTGACTGACTGACACACTTGCATCCACCAGAAAATTAGTGTTAACTTTTTGTTATTTTTACTCAGTGTCACAAATATCACAATGGTCCTTTATATGTTTTAGAAATGCTTGTTACTTCATAAATTAAAAAGACAATAAATTAAATTTTTAAAAAAATAATGAGATGGCACTAGGAGTCCTGCAGCATCAGAAGACAATGGTCTACTCAAGGAGTTTAATAAAGATTGGATGAAGGATGGCTAGAGAGAGCATCCTTGAATATTATTTCCTTCCATTAACTTCAAGCTTCATTCACTACTTCATTTTCAAATGGGACTAGATACAAGAGTGGGGAACCTGCAGCCTTGACACCTCATGTGGCCCTCTAGGTCCTCAAATATGGCCCTTTGATTAAATACAAACTTCACAGAACACATCTCCTTCATAAAAGGATTTATTCTGTAAAACTTGGACTCAGTCAAAAGGCCACACCCAAGGACCTAGAAGGTCTAAAAGGGTTGCCCAGCCCTGGCCTAGAAGTATCATCACAATAAGTATTTTAGAGATTTTCTCCATCTTCAAATTCTTCTTAGGACAAAAGTTTTGCCTAGTGGAACGTTTTCTTCAAATACTTCCAAGTTTTCAAGAGTTTCTAAATTAATCTTAAATTTATCTTTGAAGATTTTCAGTATAAATCCAGAATGAAGATCACACACAAAAAATCATCCTTGGATACCTCAATGCCTTCTTGAAGGCTGTTTCTTTGGCCAGAGACCTTTAGCAGAGTGTCCAGTGGAGTCTCCAAGGTGCCAAGGTCTGGCACTTCATCTCATTACGGTTAATATTTTTGTCAATGCCCTGGAAGAGGACACCAAAGATATGGATCAAATTATCAGATGACACAAAGCTGGGGGTGGAAGATAGGGAACACATTGGATGGAGGAAAGTAAGGAAATCTTGAATTAAAATCCTGACTCTGACACGTAATGGGTGATTCGGGAAAGTCCTAAGCTCTGTGGATCTTACTTATTTCAGAAAGAGTTGGTTTGATCATAGGAATATAGATTTGGAGCTGGAAAGGGGCTTAACAGTCATTGAGTCCACCCTCTGCACTTGTCAGACTCTCCAGTATTTATCTCCTAAATCACAGAGAGGTCACCGTGACCTGCCTTGGTGGGGTACTTTCAAGGCAAGGTCCTGCTTTGCTCTGGTGCTCCCTCTTGTCCAATTTCTGAGCAGGCATCTCTGCAGCTATTATCCTTTCCTTCTTTGTTAATGGTTCAGGCAAGTTCTGGGTCTCCATTCCTCCAGGATTTGCATCCTTCTTAGGGTTTCAGATGTGCTTTTACACTATGCTAAGCCAAATGGCAGAGACCTTGCTTTGTCACATTTTTCTCAACTCTTGACTTGCCTAGCAACCTCTTTCTTTGTCCTTTCTCCCCCGTTTCCTTCCCTTCTCCTCTCCTCCCCTCCCTTCTCCTGTTCTCGCCTCTCTTCTGCTCTCCTTTCCTCCTCTCCTCTCTTCCCCTCTCCTCGCTTCTTTCCCCTCTCTCAGCAGCTTGTGTTTGACTCACAATTCAGAAAAAACGAGATATTGCCTTCAGAGTCAGAAATATAGGGAACTAAGACCTGCCCCTCATATCTACTGGACTTCTAACACTCACTTAGATCATCTCACCCTTTGGTTGAAAGATAAACAGATAAACATTGTGATGGATGAAGCTTGAGACGACAAATAAGATGATACCATGATGCCAGTATTCTTTTCAACCAGTGGTTTTCCTTCTCATTACTTAAAGCAACACCACCAACAACAAAACATGCAAAACTCTTGTAACCTTTCTTTCATTAACTTTTTATCTCACAAATGGATAAAATTGGTGCCTAGAAAAGGGTCTGGCACACAGTAGGTGTTTAATAATCCTTAATTATTGGTTGAAATTGGACATGTATATGGGCCTGTTGGTGTTAGTGGAAATAGAGCATGTTTTACTAGTTATAGTTCATCTAGCGTCCCCAGGACCAATGTTTCTTTGAGGTTGAATGAATATTTGGTAAAGTTTTGAAGAAATGGAAGCTTAGCATCACAAATTCTAACATCAGGGCCTTTTTCTCAGTCCTCATTTATCTTCACTTCATTGGCACTTCCGGTGCGGTAGACTACACCTTCTCCTGTGAATCAACCTCTACTACTTAGCTTCTGTGACACTGTTCTTTTTTGGCTCTCTTCTCAATATTCGAGCATTCTTCCTCAGTCTTTGTGACTGGATCATCTTCCTGTTCTGTTCACTAGCTATTGATATCTACCAAGGCTTTCCCCTAAATCCTTTTCTATCTATCCACTCTAGTTGATGATATCATTTTGATGAGGCTACTTTTTCACCTACTTCTTTATGACAGAAGCTATGAATAATAGCTCTAGCACCAAATAGAATTCAAAAGAGTCAGGTAAACAGAACAAAAGTCCTTATTATCCTTATTCTCTTTAAATCAGGAGGAGGAGTGTTTGTTTGCTTTGTGGGTTTAATTATCATCTATACACAGTCAAGTCCCAAATCTGTATATCCAAACCAAATCTGTGTCTTGAACACCTATTTCACATTGCCATCTTCTGGAAATTTCCAACTGGATGTCCTACAAGAGGGTTTAATCTCCACATATCTTAATCAGAATTTATTCTACTCCCCTGAAAAACCTATCATTCCTCTAAAGTTCCATGTTTCTTCCAAGGACACTAATGTACTTCAGGTCAACCAGATTTTCAAGTCTAGAGCCCTTCTTGACTCCTCATTCTCTATCACACTCCAATATTCTAACCACACCCCATATTCTTTTTTTCCCATTTTTATTAATTTATTTTTCAGTTTTCAACATTCACTTCCATAAGTTTTAAATTTTCTCCCTCTCCTTCCCTAAGAGAGCATGCAATCTTATGTGAGCTCTACACATACATTCCTATTAAACACATTTTCACATTAGTCATATTGCATAGAAGATTAAAGGGAATGGAAGAAACCATGAGAAAAAACAAAACGTAAAAGAGAAAACAGTCTACTTCGTTCTGTGTTCCTACTACATAGGTCTTTCTTTGGATATGGATGGCATTTTGCATCATGAGCCCTTTGGAAATCTTTTAGGTCCTGGATTTGCATAGCAGGGCTAAGTCTATCAAAATCAAGTCCTTCCACATTGTGGCTGCTTACTGTGTATAATGTTCTTCTGGTTCTGTTCACTCAGCATTAGTTCATACAAGTCTTTCCAGGTTTTTCTGAAGCCCACTTGTTTGTCATTTCTTACAATACAATAGTATTCCATTACACTTATATATAACAACTTGTTCAGCCTTTTTGCAATTGATGGGCATCCCCTCAATATCCAGTTCTTGACCACTAATAAAAAAGAACTGCTATAAATATTTTTGTACTTGTGGGTCCTTTCCCCATCAAGCTCTCTTTGGGACACAGCCTTAGAAACAGTATTACTGGGTCAAATGGAATGCACATTTTTATAGTCCTTTGGCCATCATTCCAAACTGATTTCCAGAACAGTTGAATCAGCACACAGTTCCACCAACGATGAATTAGTGTTGCAACTCTACCATATCTTCTCCAACATTCCTCATTTTCCTGTTCTGTCATGTTAGCCAATCTGATAGGGGTGATGTTGTACCTCAGAGTTGTTTTGACTTGCATCTCTCTAAGCAATAGTGATTTAGGGTATTTTTTCATATCACTGTGGATGCCCTTAATTTTTACCTCTGAAAACTGCTTGTTCATATCCTTTGACTATTTATCATTTGGGGGATGACATATTCTGGTAAATTTGGTGCAGTTCTCTATATATTTTAGAATAAGGACACTAGTTCTACAAATTCTTTCCCATTTTTCTCCTTCCCTCCTAATATTGGTTGCATTGGCTTTGTTTATGAAACAACTTTTCAATTTAATGTGATCAAAATTATCCATTTTGCATTTCATAATTTTCTCTATCTCTTATTTGCATACCATATAGTCTAATCAGTCACAAAGTTTTATGGATTCTACCTTTACAATCTCACATATACTCAAATGGCCTCACTATAGATCAGACTCACTTTATTTCTTAGCTAGATTATTACATTATCCTCCTCATTGGTCTCCTTACTTTTGATCTCTTTCTTCTCCAAAACATTCTTCACACAGCTTCCAAACTGATCTTCCTCAAAAAATAAGTCAAGAGTTGGGCAGCTAGGTGGTTCCTAGTGAATAAAATGCCTGGCCTGGAATCAGGAAGATGAGTTCAAATCTGGCCTCAGATATTTATTTGTTGTGTGACCTTGGGCAAGTTACTTAACCTTGTTTGTCTCAGTTTTGTCATCTATAAAATGAGCTGGAGAAGAAAATGGCAAACGACTCCACTATCTTTGCCATAAAAACATCAAATAGGGTCACAAAGCACTTTTTAAATTAAAAAGTCAGGCCATAAAATAAGAGAAGACTAGAATCTAAAGATAGAAAGCATACAAGGACTTCTTTGACTATATTCCAAAATTTTTGATATGGCTGTCATTGTTGTAATTTTATTTGATGAACTTGTCTGTTTCTATGATTTGTATTTTGACATATCAATTCTTTGGGATTAAACAATTTAGTCTACTTTTATATTTGAATCTTTTAAAAAGCTTTTATTGATTATAATTTTTATTGCATGGATATGTTTAGTATTTATTCAATAGGTTTTTATGCCTTAAAACACAGTCAGATTTTTAAACATGCCACTCATACCTAAGTAATA
>CM053770.1:292389361-292440625 GCA_028658325.1 Potorous gilbertii | reverse complement strand
AGCAAAGGCTGAAAAAAGTTCCAGGAATTGCCATAGCAGGCTTCTATCCCTCAGGACACTCTTTCATCCTGATTCTGGGAAATAGCAAGCTGAGGCAGGCTTCCCTCTGGCTGTGGCAGCAAACCTTGTTTTGCCTCAGAAGAGGAAAACCTTAGCTTGAACAGCTTAGGAAACTTGAAACCTTCTGCACACCAAGAAATTAGTATGGAAGATTTTTCTAACTTCTCCATTTCTCCACTCAATGGAGCATCATTGATTGCAGGAACCTTCTAATGTAGAGTTTATTCTGGGCAACACGAGTAGCTGTGTGACAAGGATAACATAAGGGATAGCAGAGGTAATTAGCCCAAACCACTCATTTTTTAGATGAGGACAGTGAGTCCAGAGAAGGCTCAGTATCATAGATCTAAAGCAGGAAGGGACCTCAACATATCGTAGGATCATAGGACAAGTAACATTAGGTATCTCAGATGCTGTCTAGTTCAATCTTCTTATTTTCCAAATGAGGGAAACGAGCACACGGAGAGGTCATAGGATCAGTGACATAGAAGTACAATGGACATCTATTTTCTAACACTCATTTAGAAAAAAAGAAATTGGAGGACTAGAAAGGTTTGGTGACTTGTCCAGAGTCATATACAAAATAAAGAGTGGGTACTGGAATTGAACCTAAGTCCTGTGAGACCAAATAAAGTGCATTTTATATTGCAGTCCACTGCCCTCCTTTCTTTGTATTCTGTCTTAACACTTCCCTTCTTATTCCTCAGATATATTTTCTGTTCACAGATGCTTGGTGTCAGAGTTATTTAGTAGCCCACCTGACCACCGTATGGTTCAAAAACAATGTTTTCCAAACTAGTATTTTTGGACCTAGCTGAGGGTTTTGGATGAGGTATTTTGTAAAAGAGAAAGCTCATGTCAATGCCAAGTGTCAACCCAGAAAAACCCTGATCCTCAGGTGACACTTTCAGTCTGATTTAAAGAAGGGCAACCAAAAATCAATGTCCTTGAGTGGATTGTGGCAGATGACATTGTGAAGTGGAAAGAGTTCTTGCTCAAACGACAGTAATTATCTCCTAATTATAATGAGTGTTACATTTGTATTAGAAAGATGGGAAACTCATTAGATATAAGGGGCCTAGAAAATAATCTTCAAAAATGATGTGGATACCACAGGAGGTAAAAGGTTATAGCTAGGAAACTCTTTTCTCTGATTTCAAATTTTCAGGAGAGCAAAGAGATAATGCCTGTTCCTTTATACAAAAAATGTCTCTGCCTAATCCCAAATGGGGCTCAAATCCTCCTAACTGTTCCATTCACTGCCATCATCCCATCATACCAAGATGCCATATTTCCAATTAAATTACCTTTTAAGTAAGAAATTCCTCTTCATCCAAATTTCTTGATTGTTAAAAAAGAATTTTTAGCTAATAGAACATCTCAACAAGAATAAGGAAATGGTAGCCCCATGGTGCCTGATCTTGATGGGACTAAATTTAGAAGTATGCTCAGTTCTGGGCACTACATTTTGAGATGAATATGAATGTCAGAGACTAGTCAAAGGAGAAAAAACAAAGAAGGAAATTAAGACTATAACCTCAGAGGACTGCTTATAGGAAATGGTGCAGATTTTTGGTATGGCAAGTCAAAGACTGAGGGACATAATAACGTTCTTCAAAGAATTCAAGGGTTGTCATATGAAAGGAGGATTGAACTTGTTTCAAGTTTTCCTAGAAGAGAAAATCAGGAAAAATAGATAGACACAGCAAAGAGACAAATTTAGTCTTAAAATGCCTAATTTTTATTGCTTTTATTTCATTTACATCTCCCCAAATCTCTGTATTTTGGCTCATATAACTGGCAGTTTTCCTTTTATGATCTTTTTCATGAATAGCCTCCTGGATTCTTTCAATATCTATTTTACCTTCTGGTTCTAGACTATCAGGGAAGTTTCCCTTGATGATTTCTTGAAAGATGATGTGTAGGTTCTTTTTTTTTTCATCATGACTCTTAGGGAGTTCAATAATTTTAAAATTATCTCTCAGATCTATTTTTCCTATCAGTCATTTTTCTGAGGAAATAGTTCATATCATCTTCTATTTTTTTCATTCTTTTGGTTTTGTTTTATGATTTATTGATTTCTTATAAAGTTGTTAGCTTTCATTTAATATATTCTAATATTTAAGAAATTATTTTCGTCAGTGAGCTTTTGGGCCTCCTTTTCCATTTAGACAATTTTGCATTTTAAAGCATTATTCTCCTCATTGGCTTTTTGGAACTCTTTTATCATTTGACCTAGCTTTTTTTAAGTTTTTTTTTTTATGTCTCCTTTACCAACCTTTTGATTCACTTTTCCTAATTTTTTTTCATCAGTTTCATTTCTCTTCCTAATTTTTCTCTACTTCTCTCACTTAAATTTCAAGATCTTCTTGACCTTTTCCATGGCCTGAGATCAACTCATATTTTTCTTGGAGAATTTGAATTAAAGGTCTTTGACTTTGCTGTCTTCTGAATGTGTGTTTTGATCTTCCTCATCACCAAAGTAAGTTTCTATAAACAAGAGTTATTTTTTCCATTGTTTGCTCGTTTTCCTAGGCTATTAATTGACTTTTTAACTCTCTGTTAAGGTAGGGCTTTGCTTCCAGGATAGAGGGTCAACTGTCCCAAGCTTCCCGGGTTTTGTGCAGCTGTTTTTAAAGTGCATCTAGGGACCTGTTGTTTTCAGTTCTTCTAAAATAGTATGATCTAAGGAGAGGAGCTTACTCTTTTCCTGCATTGTGCTCTGTTCTGTGAGTGACCACAACCTATCTTTTCTTCCCTGGAACTGTGAGGAAGGTCCCCTCTCCACTGCTACCACAAGCTCTACTATGCTAGTTTCCCTTGCTCTGACATGCTACCCAGGAGCACAATTCAGATTCAATAATGGGCAAATCGGCAGAATTCTGCCTCAGTATCAACAAAGTAAACCCTGAAAATTCCTTCTGACCTGTTACTCAATTCCCTTACTCTCTGTGGTCTGTGAGAGGTCTGGAAACAGTCACTGTTGCAGCTGATTTAGTCACTCCCAAGGCCTTCTCTAGGTTTTCTGGGGCCCTATATGCATTGGCCTGGCCTGCACTGGACTATGCACCTGTCTCACTCAGATACAATAGATTTTTGCTGTTGATTTTCCAGGTGGTCTTGGGTGGGAAATTTGTTTCATGCTGTTTTTTTATGGGGTATGCTGTCCTAGAATACGTTTAAAGTAATTTTTAAAAGGTATTTGAATGGATTTGAGGGAGAGCCTAGTCAAGTAACTGCCTTTACTCTGCCATTTTCTGTTAATCTTTCTTTAACGAATTCAAATATCTCACTGTGTGGTGCTTGTAATTTCAAAATTGTTATAACATATTATTCAGGTATCTTTTTTACTGTTGTATAATGTCATCATTGGTCTCATTTCAATATTTTGTGTTTGAATTCCATTTTTTTAATGCCATTATTGTCTCTTTTGAATTTTGAGCTTACAACTGCATCATATATTTTGGATAACATATAAATGAACTTTTTGTTGATTTATTCTAAAGCTTTTTGAACATTCATGCCATTCACATTCCTTATTATAGGTAATTGATTTGTTTTCTAATATTTTCTTCTCACCATTCTTTCTGCAAACTGCAGGGAATGACCTCTAAAATTTAAAAATCTATTTAACTGTTAAAGTAAATTGGTAAAACAAGTTTTATTTTTTGTTGCTTATTGTATTCTTTCCTGTCTTTTGCTGAGGTTTAATCCCCTCTTTACTATAAAGAGAATTTTTCCCCTTTAGACGACTAGCATTTATTCCTTCCCCCCACCATTTCATTTTGCTATTATTTACAATATATTTTAAGCTACTAAATTAAATGAACTTATTCACAATATTTAAATCTTTTAAATTTGCTGTAACTGACAGTTTCACATATGGATAGTGTGGAACCAGCTGGTGGACAACCTATTTTTCTGGTATCACCAGGGTAAAATTGGTATGAGTGTCAGAGAATTGATCCATACTCTGTTGCATTTTAGCTTCAAAGGCTCCATTGAGTCCACAATTATCTGAAAACAGAAAGTCGTCTACCAAATCTTTTTTCACTTTGATCTCAGCTTGTAGCCTTTTCAAGGTAAATAAGTTAACATGAATACAGTAGCTGACTTGATGCCATTTTCATCCTTGTTTCATCCATCTAATAAGAACACTGAAAACATCATGTAAAAAGTGTGGGAGCAAATACAAAGCCATTGTGTTGACCTTATTGTTCTTTGCATGAGAAGTTTGGATAGTTTACCAGTGCCATGCCAGAAAATTGAACTGTTTCCATTTAAATTACCTTAGGGAGATTCTTAAAATCACCTGGTAAGACAATATATGGGACAATGAGGTCCTTTCTTGAGATGAATTGCCAAGCATTCAGATCCAGCTGTGGGTTTAGTAAGTGAAAAGTTGATTTAGGGAATGGTGTCTAACAATATATTTGTAATAAGTCAATTGTTGTTAAATAGGTAATCACTTCTACTAGTTGACTCTCCATCAGCATACACCTGGGTCAAAATCCTAGTTGAGACTTTTGATTCTGTGATGCTTGGACATGTCATCTCATCTCTCAAAAACTGTTCCATAATCTTTAAAGAGTGGGAAAAATAGTTCTTGAATTCATACCTCCAAAGGTTCCTGCAAAGAAAATACTTTGGGAAACATAAGATACTACATAAATGTGAATTATTATACTCTTTTCTCCATAAGCTTATTTTACACACAACTCAACAAAAAGACAGCAACTGACAAACAATTTCTGCTTTCCTTTCTGATGCTAAGGCTACGTCTTTTTTTTCTTGTCAATAAACCTCTATTAAGAGTTTACTATATGAGTGACAACAATCTTGATCTTAGAAAGATTTGCAAGACTTTAGCAAGTTCAATAGACAGAGCTAATAGTAGATAGCAATGGCCATCAGCCCAAGTCCAGATTCTGACACTTATTGGTTATGTGACTCTAGACAAATCACTTAACATCACAAAGCTCCCAGCAACTCTCTGCAGCTATACATTCCAGAGTAGGAAAGGCTATGTCTTTAGAGTAGAATTGGTATGGTATACTGCTTTGTCTGAGTAACCATGAAAATAGAAAAAAAGATATTTCTTTTGAGTGTGAACTTCTCAGATTAGAACATATTATATCACAATTCATTTATAATTTTCAAACCTAAATGTGACTTAACAGAAATACCCAGCATGAGTTTGATTTTATAAACAATTTGTGATAACATCCATATTCAGCATGGTAGGAAATGATGCAGATGAAGCCTAATATCTGCTTTTGGAATTTGTTACATTCCCCATGTTATATACCATATACAAATTGATCATACACAACTCATGTGTTTGGGTACAAAATAGACTCAGAAACAAAGAGATTGAAAGATGACCTCTCCCTATTTGCATCTTAACATAGGACTCTAATCCCCATGATCACCTCTTAAAAGGAAATAGGAGAGGGAGAAAGGGAGGGAGAGGGAGAGAGAGAGGGAGAGAGAAAAGGAGAGAGAGAGAGAGAGAGAGAGAGAGAGAGAGAGAGAGAGAGAGAGAGAGAGAGGGAGGGAGAGAGGGAGAGAGAGAGAGGGAGGGAGAGGGAGAGAGAGTTGTGTGTTTTGTCTGGGCAGATTTAACTGAACTGTTGGAAAGGCACAGAGAATAGCCAATGAAGATATTATAACCAGGGAATAGACATTTTCTTCCCTAAGCCAGAAACTTTATGAAATACAGAGAAGAAAATTACAGCATCATCAAGTATCAGAAGCACATATCCTCATTTTGCATGGAAATTGATTGAATAGCCATAGCTCCAAAGTACTATAAATATTGATAACTTCCTAAGTGATCTCATTATTTCTGATATGCTAAGTATTGAGGAGAAAATCTTTATGGCTCTAGTAATTGGTTTATTTCTATTGGGCATTCTGGTAAATGGATTCATAGTTCTGGTGAATTTCATCGACTGGGTCAAGACAAAGAAACTGCCATCAAGTGAACTCATTCTGATGAGCTTGGCTATTTCCAGAATTGGACTGTCATGTGGAATACTATGGAATAGCTATTTAATTTTAATCTCTTTGGAGCTATCTGTCCATATAAGAATAATTGATATCTTCTTGATACTGAGTCACAATTCAAATATTTGGTTTGCCACTATCCTCAGCATCTTTTACTTCCTAAAGATCACAAATTTCTCTAATTCCTTCTTCCTCTGGATGAAATGGAGAATTGACAGGATGATCTTCATGCTTCTTTGGGGACCCTTTATTATCTCTTTGTTCATTATCTTTCCAATGTTAGAGAGAATGTATTATTATTATGGCAGCATCTTTAGTAGGGAAAGGGAGAGAAATATGTCTCAGGAGGTGCAAGTGAGTAAAAGTAACTTCAACATGCTCCAGGCTCTCTTTGGCCTCCTGAATCTTATTCCTTTTACCCTGTCTACAATCTCATTGTATCTACTCGTCTTCTCACTGCGGAAGCATACTCGACAGATGCAACTCAATGCCACAGGTTCCAGAGACCCAAGCACAGAAGCCCATGTTCGAGCCATGAAAGCTGTGTCTTCCTTTCTCATCTTCATCTTATTGTATCATATGGGTTTCTTTGTCAACTATGGGAACCGCTTACAGGCAAGGAGTAGGCTGGTTTCCATGTTCAGTGTGTTAATCATGTTGCTCTATCCCTTTGGCCACTCAGTGATCCTGATTATGTGGAATAGCAAGCTGAGACAGGCCTCCCTCTGGGTGTGGCAGCAAACTCTGTTCTGTCTCAGAGGAGGAAAACCTTAGTGTGAACTTCTTCTATGAAGCAACAAGTCAACATGAAGTTTTTTCTCACTTCTCAGTTTCTCCATTCAATGGAGCATCAATGATTGAAGGAACTGTCCAATGTAAAGTTTGTTCTGAGGACCTTGAGAAGTCCTCTTACTCTTTGGGCAAAGGTAAAAATTACTTTATATGTTACATGAACACATTGTGTGACATAGAATCATTGAAATAGAATCATAAGGGATATCTCAGGTCATTAGGCCTAGAGGCCTAGAGAGGTCACAGGATCAGATATATAGATGCACAATGGATATCTAGTCCCTATGTCTCATATTACAGAAAAGAAATTGGAGGACCAAAAAAGACTGGATCACTTGTGCAGAGTCATAGTTAGTAGTAGGGACAGGATTCAACCCAGGTCCTATGTGTCCAAATCCAGTGCCCTTTATAATTGTACCACACTGTCCACACTTCTTGATGCTCTCTTTTGTCACTTCTCTTTTAACTCCAGATCTATCTTCTGCTCCAAGATCTTTGGTGTAAAACTTTAGTGGCTCAACTGACTGTGGCCCTCTGTTCCAAAGGCAAAGTTTTCCAACCTAGTAATTTTGAACCTAGCTGAGATACCAGACAAGGTATTTTGTAAAATAAAAAAACTCATATCAATGCTAATTGTCAACCCAGAAAAATCCTGTTCCTCAGGCAACACTTTGAATCTGATTTTGGAAAGAACTCACAAAAATTAGTGTCTCTGAGTGGGTAGTAGCTGACAACATTGCAAAGTGGAAAGAGTTCTTGCTCTCAGGAGACTTATATTCTAGTAGGAAGAAGACACACATATTAGCAAATATCAGCTAATTAGAATGAATGTTATGTTTTTATTAGAAAGATGAGAAACTCATTAGATAAAAAGACTCTAGAAAATAATCTACAAGGATGATGTAGATGCCATAAGAGGTACGAACTTATCAGTAGAAAGCCCTGTTCTCTGATTTCTAGTTTCCAGGAGAGCAAGGAGATGATGCATTCTGCTTTTTAGAAGAAATGTCTATGCCTAGTCCCAAATGGGGATTGAATCTTCCAAACTGATCATTCATCTGCCGTTATAACATCATGACAAAATCCTATCTTTCCAACTACAATTACATTTTAAATTAACAATTCCTCTTCACCCAGATCTCTTGATTGTGAAGAAAGTATTTTAAGCTATTGCAATTACTCAGCAGGCAAAGGAAGTATTAGTCTAAGTATGCCTGACCATGAAAAGTCTATATTTAAAAGAGTATGTTCACTTTTGGACACTACCTTTTGAGAAGAATATCAATAAGATAAAGAATGACTGAAGGATGACACCCAAAATGATGAAAGGACTCACAGTCATGCCCTCTGAGGATCGGTTATAGGAAATGGTGCAGATAAGGTTTGGAAAGGCAAGGACTAAAGAAGGACTCAATTACATTCTTTAAAAAATTCAGGGATTGTCATATCAAAGAGAAATTGGACTTGTTTAAAATTTCTCTAGAAGACAAAATCAAGAGCAATAGATAGAAGCAGCAAATAGACAGCTTTTTCCTTAAAATCCCTATTTTTTATTGCTTTTATTTAGTCTTCATTACCCTAAAATACCACTCTTTACCTTCTCCTCACAGAGAGCTATTGCTTCAAAGTAAAAAAAAAAAAAGAGGGAAAATTTTCCTAAAAACTTACAGATAAGAAAAATCTGATATTACATGCTGTGTTTCAGACTCAGAGCCTCCCCCCATCTGTAAAGTGAAGGGGGTTGTGTTCTCTTCTTCGGATGCAAATTCAGTCTTTAGAATTTTGTCGTGCTTGATTTTAATAATTTCCCCCATTTCCATTGTTTTTTTTATTATGTATATAGTTTGTTTGATTATATTTAGTTTATGTTGCACTGCTTCATGTAAATCTTGCCACGCTCCTCTATATTTATATAGTCATCATTTTTATAGGACAATTAAATTTTATTATGTTCAGTTGCCATAATTTTTTCAGTCTTTTCCCAATTCATGGGCATCTACAAAGTTTCTATTTCCTTGCCATTATGAAAATTGTTGCTATAAGTGTTTTAATCTCTGAGACCTTTCTCTTTATCATTGACTCCTTTAGGATAAACATCTAAAGGGAGAAAAATGGGTCAAAGAGTAAGGCACTTCAGTCACTTTACATCAATTCTCAACTGTTTTCCAGATTTCTTATATTAATATGATCATAAATCCACCAACAATGTATATGCATGCCAGTCTTCCACAACTCTGATAACACAAACCATCAATACCTATAATAATCTTTACAGATTTTCAGTTCTGAGACAAACTCCAGAGATATTTCACTTCTGGAATAGGTGAATCCAAAGGATTCACCTTTATTTCATTATTAATGATTTGTGGCATTCCCTGGAATGATTTTTAACAGGGTAAAATTCTTTTGAGAGTTGTTTGTTCATAACTTTTGACTTTTATATATTTGAATACAGATTTTAGTTTGAGTCATATAATTTAGTTTATTACTACATTATCACTGATAGCAGTCCCTTAACTGGCATATTTGATGCAAACATTATTTTTCTCATCATGCACTAATAAAAAGTAGTCAAATGATTAGAACAAATAATTCTGAAAGCATTGCAAACAACACATAAGTAGAAGAAAGCACATTCCAAATCACTAATAGTATGATAAGTGAAAATAAAAACAACTCTGAAGTTTCATCTCAAACCTGACAAACTGTCAAACATGACCAAAAATAATAATAGTCAATACTGGAGGGATTGTGGAAAGAGAGTCACACTAGTGCATTGTTGGTGGAGCTGTGAATCAGTTCAACTCTTTTGGAAAGCAACTTGGAATTTTACAAATAAAATTACTAAAATATCTACTACCTTGACCTAGAAATTCCTCCACCTGGCTTAAATTGTCCCAGGAAGTCATTGAAAAGAAGAGTTCCCATATACACCAAAAATACTTATAGCACCACTTTTTGTGGTATAAAAGAATTGGAAACAAAGTAGATTTCCATTAACTTGGCTAAACAAATAGTGATACATGAGTGTAGCTGAATATAATTGTGCTGTAAGAAATAATGAATATGATGAATACAGAGAAGTAGGGAAAAGCTTTATTGATATGATAAAAATGTAACAGAGTCAACAAAACAGTCTACACAATGACTTTGATATTGTTCAGTTGTCTCCAAGTCTTTATGACCTCATGAACTTAGCTTTGGGGTTTTCTTCTCAAAAATTCTGGAATAGTTTTCATTTCTTTGTCCAGTGTGTTCCTGTTTTATAGATGAGGAACTGAGGCAAATAGCAGTTAAGTGACTTGCCCAGGGTCAAATATCTGGTAAATTGTTGAATCTAAATTTGAACTCAAATCAACCTGACTTCAATAGTGCTCTCTTCACTGGAGCAACTGTCTGCCCCACACTATGAGTACATTAGGGCAGCTAGGTGGTGCAGTGGATAGAGCACCAGTGCAGGAGTCAGGAGGACCTGAGTTCAAGCCTCACCTCAGACACTTGACACTCACTAGCTGTATGACCTTGAGCAAGTCACTTAACCCCAAATGTCTCATTCTGGGTCATCTGCAGTCATCCTGATGAATATCTGGTCACTGGATTCAGATAGCTCTGGAGGAGAAGAGAAGCTGGTGACCTGCACAGGCCTCCCTCACTCAAAACCAAGTCAAGTGCAAGTCATGTCATCATTTCTCTGATGGCATGATCTTCTTTGGCAATGAAGGACAAACACACACACTCTAGTATACCAATGTAAATGGAGGGAAAACCACAAAATAATCAAAGATGAATGCTGCAAATTTGCAAAGAATGAGCATGATGAGAGAAGAAGACTCGCAAACCCACTCCTTTGCAGAGGTGGAAAGTCCATGGGTGTGACATATTGCCAATTAATTCCGACTTTTTAATTTTATTTTATTGAGTTCTTCCCCTTTTGGGATTGGTCTCTAGCAGGGATATGGAGATGGATACTTAAGCAAATTCTTGTCCCTAAAAGAAGATAATCAATATTTAAAACCTAAAAGACAACAAATTTATTTTAAAAATTGATAGAAGGGAAGAGAGAGAAAATGTTGAAGGAAAGGAAAGAGGACAGAAAGAAGCAAGGAAGGAAAGAAAGAAATGAAAGAAGAAAAAAGAAAGATAAGAAGGAAGGGAAGAAAAAATGAAGAAGGAGGGCAGGGAGGAACAAAGGATGGGAGGAAGGGAGAGAGAAAAAGAAAGAGAGAGAGACAAAGAAAGAGAGAGAGAGAGAGAGAGAGAGAGAGAGAGAGAGAGAGAGAGAGAGAGAGAGATTATCCAGTAATGGAAAAGGGAAAGAAAGAAACTTTAATTTTATCAGGACTTCAAGAATCATGAGAAGCAAAGGTGGAAGAAATTAATTCAAAGATAATAAATTTAACTCCCTGATACATCTATAAATGAACCAATATCTTCTGAGGGATGGAGTTACAGAGTGGAACACAGTATACCTGGAGAGAGGGGTAGTGGGATACAAAGTGGAATGGATAATGCACCCCAACCAATTTCTTATGGAAATAATTAAGGAATGCTTATTTCTAAAATTTC
Source organism: Potorous gilbertii (assembly GCA_028658325.1). Taxonomy (NCBI): domain Eukaryota; kingdom Metazoa; phylum Chordata; class Mammalia; order Diprotodontia; family Potoroidae; genus Potorous; species Potorous gilbertii. The sequence goes on along the minus strand of CM053770.1, from coordinate 292,429,198 downwards.
TAGCTTGGGTTGGAGTAGATGGGAAATTTGTGGGAGAAATGAAAAGAGGACAGTGGGGAGGGATTTGAGGCCTCCTCAAACTGACATGCTGGAGTGAGCTCTTACCACCATGTGAGAAGTAATTGTTAAATTTTCAGCATAAGCCTTTACACTTTGGAAATTGACAAACTTTAAAAAACAGGGCTTGATTAATTGCTTTGTCTATTGTCTATACTTACAGTGATGGAGAAAGTATAATGCAAATTAAACTTTAAAATGTGCTCTGTGTGTGTATATGTGTGCGTGTGTGTGTGTGTTGGAAAGCTATTTGTTAAACATTTCCCATACATTCCTGGGTATGTCATCCTAAGGAGAGTTGTTGCTGAATAAAATCCCACTAAAGATCTTTCAAATGAAGGAAGAGGTAAAAAAAAACTCTAATCAGAGATTAAAAACTCATGTTAGGTTGAGTTGGGGATGAAGGCAGTTTGTGCACTAGCTAGTCACTTTCTCAGAGAAGGTACTATGTCTCCAAAAACAATATTCTCTCTAAGGAATAAAATCCATAAGTTCCTGGAGTCAAGTGGACCTAGAAATGTCACGCTAGAGGGGACAAAAAGCTAGAAATGAGATGGAACTGAACTTGAAGGGAAACTGATTAGGATATGGACAAAGGGAAGGATTAGACCATATGACATGAGATAAGGAAGAATTTCTCCCATGCAATACTACTTTTGTCCAGAATTTCTTCCCTCTTAAATTGTTATTTCTAAGAGTAAAGCGAGGCCGACAAAGGAATGATGTAGCAAAATAGACAAAGACATGGATAAATTGGCTAGAAGACTGACAACAAACCTTATACCTGATAGTTTTTAGTCAATGAGGGACCCAAAAAGAATGAGGAAGGAATAAAGTCACAGCCTGTAAATCAATAAATTCAAAAGAGATAGAAAAGGAAGATAAATAAGGTAAAGAAGAAGGGAAAGAAATACTTCTATTAAAAAGGTGAAGTAAAAAAACTAATAAAAACAAGAAGATTAAGAGGGAGGAAAATTTTGAACTACCCACTTAACTGAGTAGCAAAAGAGAACAGGAAGGAATAAATATATAAGAAAAAGAAGAAATAAATATTATTACTCACTCAATAAACATTTATTTATTAATTGCCTGCTATGTGCTAAGTACTGTGCTATGCCCTGAGCAAATAAAAACAAAAAAAGACAGTCCTTACCTCAAAGAGGGTCAGCTATGTGGTGCTGTGGATAAAATGCCAGATCTGAGTCAGGAAAACTCATCTTCCTGAGTTCAAAATCCATCCTCAGACACTTTCCAGCTGTGTGATTCTGGGGAAAGTCACTTAATCTTGTCTGCCTCAATTTCCTCATCTGTAAAATGAGCTGGAGAAAGAAATCGGAAATCATTCCAGCATTTTTGATAAAAAAACACCAAGTAGGTTCATAAAGAATCAGATATGATTGAAAGAATTGAACAACCAAAACTCTCGAGGAGATTACAATGTATGGGGGAAGGCAACACACAGAGGGTGGCTGAAAAGTGATATTGAGAATAGAGAGGGGAGAAGTGGCAGTGTCATTATGGAAAGGTCCAAAAGCCTGGTGATAAATGAAGAGATCAGTGGCTCAGACACCCTCTTTAAAGGATCACTTTGTAATCAGAAAAGGAGAGCATACTGAGGAGCTCTAAGTTTCAAACCTGATTCAAACTTGTGGGATAATCATGCTAGATATAAATAACATTTATAAATACTCTACAGTTAGGCACTGGGCTAAATGCATTACAGTTATTAATCTCCTTTTATCTTCACAACCACCCTGGGAGGTGGGTGCTATTCCTATTTGTACAGATGAAGAAAGGGAGGCAAAGAGATACTTGCTCAGGGTCACACAGCCAGTAAATATCTACAGGTAAATTTTTTTTTAACTTCAGTCTTCATGACTCCAGACCAGCAGTGGTGAGGTTCCTCATGATGAAGTACTTGTAAGTACAATCTAAGAATGATGAAAAGAGTAGACAAATAAGAGTTGGGGAGTGGGGACAGGAGGGAGTGTGAATCTCTAAGAATACCTTATTAGCGAAGTAGTTCAAGTGATGTACTGACTCTTGGAGTATGTTGTAATGAGCTAACACCTTCCATCTCTACAATTCTGTATAACTCTAGTTAACTGGAAAGATCAGTCAGGTTTAGGGGCTTTCTGCCTGTCTTTTATGTGATTTATATGTCCTAACATTTCCAGGGCCTCCAATCTAACCAAGGTAGAGACCAAAGTCTCACAAATCAAGACATTTGAACTAGGAGATGCAAATAGGGAGCAGATTGTATTTCCATGGTTTGCCTGTTCTTCTTTAGAATAATTTGAATTCATGAAGTATAGACTGTAGCCATAATCTAAAATGTGGAAAAAGAAGAAAATAATAAAATGTGAAAATGAAGTTTTAATTCCCACATTACATTACTACATTTAATTCCTACATTAATTCCTGCCTCAGTACCAGGTTCTTCATGAAGACCCCTCTCATGGGAGTTGTGAAAGAGAAGGTGGTTAGGTGTCATAGTGGAGAGAGTGTTGGACGTTAAGTCAGAATGTCTTGAGTTTATATCCTGTTTCCATCTCTTATTTGTTGTATGACTGTGGATCACTTACCTCACAGCCTCAGTTCCTCATTTGGAGAATGCTAGCAGCACCTATTTTATAAGGTTTCATGAAGATCAAATTAGATAAAATTTGCAAAGTGCTTACATGTAAAGTGTATAAAATTTGTAAAGTGCATTAAATGCTACATGTATGTTAGATAGCATTATTAGTAATAAGAATGAAGAAAGAGAAATAAGCAAGAGAAAGACATGATCAGTAGAAAGGTCAGGTAAAGCTGAGTGCCTGGCTCATAGTGGGAACATAGCAAGCATTTGAATGTCATTGGAAATGTATCATCTGACCTACTCCTTGAATGGCTGGTGAAATATTGACAAAACATGAGGCATCGAACCATTACTGAGAGAACTATGTGGGCAAAGGCTCCAAGAAAAGACATCAAAGGATGTATTTGTACATCTGGGAGTATCTCTGTTTGACTCTAACTGATGGAAGGGAGGGTTGTATGAAGGAGCAGTAGAAGATAGGGCTTGAAAAGAAAATTGGGACCACAATATGGGAAGTCTTGACTCATCGTTCTGAGTTCAAATCCATCCTCAAACACTTTATAGCTGTGTGATCCTGGAAAAATCATTTAATTCTGTCTGACTAGTCAAAATGTTGCTCTGTGCCTAGAGTAGTTCATAAATGTCCCATGAAACAGTAAAAAAGTAATTTCCAATAATCAGAAGCAGTGACTACACTTTTGCTACATGTCCTCTGGCTTTGAGCCCACTTTTCCGATTATACACACTTAGTACTTTCCCCTAATCTGTATGTACTTGTGGCAGAGAGTGTCACAGTGAGAAGAGGTATTTTCCACTAACTATTCTTACTATATATATCTTAGTAAATACTCTTTCCTAAAAACTAAGTATGGTTGGTTAGTTAATATAGCTAGGGCTTCTTAGAGAGCTCCTCTACTCTCCTCAAGGTTAACTGCAGATCTCTGAAGAGAGTTTTAGCAATTGAGTTCTGGGGACCTAGTGAGCCAGCGTCAGTGCAAGTGGGGATTAGGAGAGGAAGTCGAGGACCAAAGTCACAGAATAATAACTGCTTCTTTGTCATAAAGAGAGCCAATCTTGGTGACTAAACACAATTGTGTTTTTGGTTCATTTTTAACATTTCTTCTCTGCCACAATCATTGTTTAATGATTTTTGTCATTTGCATGTACGTTTACAACTTCTACTAATGTTATTTTTTATTTAATTCTAAATGTCATGGTTTTCAATATAATTGTTACCTTTTTGAATGTAGGCAAAATTTCTCTATGACCTTGTATGTAAATATTTTTGGTCAATGTTCCAAATGTTCTTGAAAAGATCTTGTATTACTTGTTTCTGACATTTAGCTTGTACCAAGTATTGGTAGCATAGGAGATTAAAGGAACATTAGTGGTAGGGCACCCAGTCTAAAATGTCCTCGTTTTAGAAATGGCAAAATGAAATCTGACAGAGTTGAAATGACTGCCAAATTTTCACAGATAGCAAGCATCAAATTCATATCCCCTCACTGCAAATTCAAATTTTTCATAATATAATTCTGCTTCATAGTTACTAAATAAGAAATTTATATCTGATTTCTTTTTAATTTTTGCATTTGACTTGTCATATTCTGATAATAAACTGTTGAAGTGTTCTTCCACTACATTGTCAGTTTCTTCATGTACTTTTGTTAATGTTTCTTTAATGTATTCAAGTGCCCCATAGTGTGGTGTTAGCAAAATTGTTATAATTTATTATTCAGTTTTCTTTTCACTGTTGTATAATGTCATCACTTGCCTTTTTTGAATATTTTGTGCTTTGAGTTTCACTTTGTCAATACCATTATTGGTTCTGCTGACTTTTGAGCTGGTAGCTGAATTAGGAATATTTCAGGTCTTTATATTACTGTGAGGGACTAAGTCTTTCAGAAACAATCCTCACACATTATAGCTGTTACTATGTATAATGTTCTCCTTGTTATGCTCATTTCACTCAGTCTCAGTTCGTATAAATCTTTCCAGATATTTCTGAAGTCCGACTGTTCATCATTTCTTTTTTATAATTAACTAATTTATTTGTTTTGTTTTCTACAATCACTTCCATAAATCTTAGCTTTTCTCCTCTCCCTCTCTCCTCTTTCCTGTCTCTCTCCCCTCCTCCCACCCTGAGATGGTGTGAAATCGTATGTGGGTTCTAGACATACATGCTTACTAAATACAATTTCACTTTAGTCATGTTGCATGGAAAAATTCAAATGAGTGTGAGAAAGCATGAGAAAAAACAAACCAAAACAAAACCAAACACAAGAGAAAATCATCTAATTCATTCTGCAATACAATTCCGTAATTCTTCCTCTGGATGTGGATGGCATTTTGCTGCATGAGTCCATTGGGAATTTTTTAGATCATTGCATTTCTGCGAAGGGCTAAGTTTACCAGAAAAAATTCCTCGCACAATGTGATTGTTGCCATGTACAAAGAAAGTTCTCCTGGTTCTGCTCCTTTCATTCAGTATCAGTTCATATAAGTGCTTCCAGGACTCTCTGAAGTCTTCCTGTTCATCATTTCTTACAGTACAATAGTATTCCATGACATTCATATACTACAACTTGTTCAACAATTCCCCAACTGATGGACATCCCCTTGATTTTCATTTCTTGGCCACCACAAAGAGAGCTGCTATAAATATTTTTGTACATGTGGGACCTTTTCCCATTTTTATGATCTCTTTGAGATACATCCCTAGAAGTTATTTTACTGGGTCAAAGGGTATGAACATATTTTTAGCCCTTTGGGCACACTTCCAAATTGCTCTCCAGAATGATTGGATCAGCTCAAATCTCTACCAACAATAAATTAATATTCCACCTCTCCCACATCTTATCCAACATTTATCATCATCCTGTTTTGTCATATTAGTCAATCTGATAGGTATGTTGTGGTCGATCAGAGTTGTTTTGATTCTCATCTCTGTAATCAATAGTGATTTAAAGCATTTTTTCATGGGACTATAGATAGTTTTAATTCCATCTTCTCAAAACTGCTTGTTCATATCCTTAGAATATTTATCATTTGGGGAATGACTTGTGTTCTTGTAAATTTGACTCAGTTCTTTATATATTTTAAAAATGAGTCATTTATCATGGACACTAGTTGTAAAAAATCTGTCCCAGTTATGTGCTTTCCTCCTTATCTTGGTTGCATCGGGTTTGTTTGTGCAAAACTTTTCAATTTAATGTAATCAAAATTATCCATTTTGCACTTCATAAAGTTCTCTATCTTTTGTTTGGTCACAAATTTCCCCATTCGCCATAAATCTGAGAAATACACTATCCCTTGCTGTCCTAATTTATTTGTAATATCAGTAGCCACATTATCTATTTTAAATTAGCCTCCTAAATTCAACATAGGCATTTATATTTTTTGCATTAAATGTGTTTACTTTGATCTTTTCTTGATTCATTCTGGAGCTTTTGAGCATTCAGGCTATTCACATTTCTTATCATATTTAATTAACTTTTTTTCTGATATTTTCATCTCAGAATTCTTTCTTCAACCAGAAGAAAGTGGACTCTAAACCTTAAAAATCAATTTTAAATATTAAAATAAATTAATGAAACAAATTATATTTCTGTTCTTTAGTATATTCATTCCTATCTCTCCTTAACTTCAATGCTCTTTTTATTACAAATACAAAATTTTCCCCTGGGATGACTAGCATTTATTCTTCTCCCCCCCTCCCACAATCTTTTTATTTTGCTTTTCACTAGTAAACATGAACATTCTGAAATTCCTTTCACTTTTATAATAACCTAATTAAAAGTCCAATTTGAATGCTTCTAGTACAGTAATAAAAGATCATGTACTTTCTTTTTAAAATACAGAGTTATGAAACCTTGGTCAAGGAAATAAAAAACTTCGGGGCACAAGTACCTTTTTTCATGTGTGCTGCTGATAGAAGGTCAAGAATTTGGTGGTATTGGTTGTCTCCCTTCTCACAGAGGACAGAAATGATAGCACTATGTTGAGCTAAATGTGTAGTATACCCAACTGCGGCTGAATATGAGCTCAGATGATTCTTCCATGGTTGGGCATAAATAGTCCACATGAATGAACATTTGAAGTGGAGAGGTCTCTAAATTTGTGTTTGTCATATTCTTTTTGAAGTGCTCTAATTCTGCTTTGATCATATAGTAACTTCTTTGCTACAGACACTCGATGCTGAATGGTCCTGTATCAATGTCTCTCATGTCTCCCAATTTTTTCCAAATATCTACAGAGATACCTTGAGAGTGTCCATGTAATACTTCTTCTGACCTTTGTGTGAGCACTTGCCTTCTGTGAGTTCTCAATGAAATAATATTTTAAGAAAATATATGTTTTACTCTTTGATCCAGCAATACCACTTCTAGGGTTGTATCCCAAAGAGAGCATAAACATGGGAAAAGGAGCAACATGTAGAAAAATATTAATAGCATCTCTTTTTATGTTGGCCAAGAACCAGAAATTGAGGAGGTGCCCATCAACTAGGGAATAGCTGAATAAGTTGTGGTACATGAATATAATGAAATACTGTCGTGCTAAAAGAAATGATGAGTAGATGTCCTTCAGAAAAATTTTGAAAGACTTATATGAACTGATGCTGAATGAAATGAGCAGAATCAAGAGAGCATTCTACACAGTAACAGGCACAGTGTGCAAGGACTGTTTCTGTTAGACTTAGCCCTTCACAGCAAGGCAAAGACTTAAAACATTTTCAAGGGACTCTTGATGCAAAATTCCATCAGCATCCAGAGAAAGAATTATAAAGAACTATGAAAATGGATTGTAGAATGAGGCAGACTATTTTCCTTTTGGTTATGTTTTGGTTTTTTTTTTCTCATGGTTTTTACCCTTTGTTTTAATTCTTCTACACAACATGACTAAAGTGAAAATGTGTTTAACAAGAATATATTTGTAGAATCCATATAAGACTGCATGCCATTTTGGAGAGGGAGAGGGAAAGGAGGGGAAGAAAATTTAAAACAAATGAAGGGACTGTTGAAAACTGAAAATAAACAAATTAATTAAAAAAGAAAGTGAAAAAACAAGAAAATACATGCTTGGCATTTGAACAACACCGTCAGCTCATTAGAGTTGAGTTCTCTGCAGTAGACTGTGAAATCCCAGCAGTTCAGCTCAAGAAAAGAGGTCATTGTCTAGTACTTTACCTTGTCAGATGATTTTCAGGATCTTCCCAAGACAATTAAAATGGAAGTGGTTCAATTTCTGTCCATGATGTTGGTAAACTCTCCAGGTTTCAGAGGTATTCAACCATGAGATTAGAACTATGGCTCTGTACACCTTCAGTTTGGTAGGCAGTCTAATAGCTCTTCTCTCTTATACTTTCCTTTGGAGCCTCCCAAACACTGAGCTAGTTTTGGCAATGCATATATCAACCTCACAATCTATGTGTATATCCTTGAAAAGTATGATGCCGAAGTAAATGAACTTATCCACAACATTCAGTGTCTCTCTATTTGCTATAACTGACAGTTTCACACATGGATGATGTGATGTTGCCTGGTGGGGAACCTCTATTATTTTTGGCTAAATATCAGTGCAAAATCAGCGCAATTGTCAGAATATTGAGTCATACTCTATTGCATTTCATCCTCAGTGGCTGCATTGAGTGAACAATTATCTGTAACAGAAAGTCACTCACCAATTCTCTCTTCAATTTAGTTTTCCTTTTGATCAAGATAAATATTTTACCATCAATACAGTAGGTGACCTCGACACCATTTGTATCATTAATGAAGATGTTGGACAAGATCACTGAAAATGTCATGTAAAAAACTTAGGAGCAAAGACACAGCCATTGTGTTGACCTCATTGTTATATACCTGTGAAATGGGGACAGTTTACCAGTGACATGCCAGAAAATTGAACTGTTCCCTTTTCTCCACTTTTAAATTGATTTATTTTCACTTTTCAGCTTTCACTTCCATAAGACTTTTGAATTTCAAATTTTCTCCCCAACTCTCCGTAACCTCCACCCCAAGACAATGTGCTCTCTGGTCACCCCTTTCTCTGATATGCCTTCTATTCTATCACCCCCCCCTTTTCTTATCCCCTTCCCTTCTATTTTACTGTAGGGGAAGATAGATTTCTATACCCTATTGCCTACACCTATTATTTCCCAGTTGCAAAACAATTTTAACATTCATTTTTAAAGCTTTGAATTTTCTATTCTCTCCGTGCCTCCCTCTCCACCCAACCTGATTGAGAGTACAAGCAGTTGGACATAGAATACATACATACATATAGGATATATATATATATATATATATATATATGATATAGGATACATACATACATACAAGATATATACATATATGCACATATAGGATATATATACATATAGGATACAGGATACATACATACATATATGTATGTGTGTGTGTGTGTGTGTGTGTGTGTGTGTGTGTGTGTGTGTGTATATATATATATATATATATATATATATATATATATATATATGTAATTATTCAAAACACTTCCATAACAGTCATGTTCTGGAAGACTAACTATATTTCCCACTATCCTGTCCAGTGCTCCATTTATTCTATTCTCTCCTTTGACCTGTCCCTCCACAAAAGTGTTTGCTTCCCATTATACTTCCCCCAATCTGCTGTGCCTTCTATTATGCCCCCTCTTATCTCCTTCCCTCCTGCTTTTCTGAAAAGTAAAATAGATTGTCGTACTCAAGTGGGTATGTATATTATTTCCCCCTTAATGCAAATCTGATGAGAGTAAAGTTCACTTATACCCCTCAACTTCCCCCTCCCCTTCATTGTTAAAGTTCTTTCTTGACTCTTTTATTTGAGATGATTTAATATATTTTACCTCTCCCTTTCACCTTCTCCCAGTACATTCTCTTAACATGCAATTTTATTTCTTTAGATATCATCTTTTCATATTGAGATATTCAGCTGAGCCTCTGCCCTCTGTATGTGTGCATCCATATAGTCAATCTCTGCCCTCTGTATATTTGTGTATATGTATATGTCATATATCTATATCTATATATCTATATCTACATATCTATATCTATATATCTATATCTACATATATATATTATATATATGACTAGAGAAAGCTACTTTCTTGGTGAACAATGCATAGCATAAAAGAAAGACCTAAAAGTCAAGGCTTCTGCATCCAAAACCTCCAAAATAAATATGCAGTTGGTCTCAGGCCATGGAAGAGCTCAAAAGGGATTTTGAAAATCAAGTAACAGAGATGGAGGAAAAATTGGGAAGAGAAATGAGAGTGGTGCAAGAAAATCATGAAAAGAGAGTCAACAGCATGCTAAAGGAGACCCCCAAAAATGCTGAACAAAATAGCGCCTTTAACAATAGATTAACTCAATTGGCAAAACAGGTGCAGAGAACCAATGAGGAGAAAAATTTTTCAAAAAGCAGAATCAGCCAAATGAAAAAGGAGGTTAAAAAGCTCAGTGAGCAAAATAGGTCTTTAAAAATTAGAATGGATCTGATGGAATCTAATGACTTTATGTGAAACCAAAAAATTATAAAATAAAACCTAAAAAATGAAAAAATAGAAGACAATATTAAATATCTCATTTGAAAGGCAATTGATCTGGAAAATAGATCCAGGAGAGATGATTTAAAAATTATTGGTCTGCCTGAAAACCATGATCAGAAAAGGGCCAAGACGTCATCTTCCAAGGAATTATCAAGTGAATTATACCAAACATTTGAGGAACAGTTAATTTCAATACTATATAGACTATTTGGGAAAATTGAGGAAGAAGGAGTCCTACCAATTTTTTTTTTGTGATACAAATATGATTCTGAAACCTAAACCAGGAAGAGCAGAACATAGAAAGAAAATTATATACCAATTTCTCTAATGAATGTACATGCAAAAGTTTTAAATAAGGTATTAGCAAGAAGAATACAGCAAGTTATCACTAGAATAATACATCATGATCTGGTGGATTCATACAAGGAATTCAGGGCTGGTTAAATAGTAGGAAAACTATTACCATTATTGATCATATCAAGAACAAAACTAACAAAATCACATGATTATCTCAATAGATGCAGAAAAAGCTATTGATAAAATACAACACCCATTCCTATTGTAACACTAGAGGATATAGGAATAAATGGAACTTTCTATAAAATAATAAGCAATATTTACCTAAAATCTCTAGCAAGTATTATATGCAATGGGGATAAGCTACATGCATTTACAATAAGATCAGGGGTGAAACAAGGATTTCCATTATCACCACTATTATTCTATATGGTACTAGAAATGCTAGCTGTATCAATAAGAGAAGAAAAAGAAATTGAAGGAATTAGAATAGGCAAAGAAGAAACTAAGTTATCAGTCTTTGCAGATATGATGATATACTTAGAGAATCCTGGAGAATCAAAAAAAATACTTGAAATAATAAACAACTTTGGCAAAGTTGAAAGTTACAAAATAAAGCCACAGAAATCTTCTGCATTATTATACATTATGAACAAAACCCAACAACAAGAGATAGAAAAAAATCCCAATATAAGATAAGGCAAACACTATAAAATGTTTGGGAGTCTACCTGCCAAAACAAACTCAGGGACAATATGAACATAATTACAAAACACTTTTCGCAACATAAAATCAGATCTAAGTAAGTGGAAAAATATCACTTGCTCGGGGTTGGGCCAAGCCAATATAATAAAAATGACAATTCTACCTAAATTTATTTACTTATTCATTGCCATATCAATCTAACTATCAGATAATTATTTTGTAGAGCTAGAAGAAATAATATCAAAATTCATCTGGAAGAACAAAATGTTCAGAATATCAAGGGAACTAATGAAAAAAAATGCTAGGAAAGGTGGCCTACCACTACCAGATCTCAAGTTGTATTAAAAGCAGCAATTATCGAAGGGTAGACCAATGGAATATGTTAGGTACTCAAGACACAGAGCCAATGAATATAGCAATGTACTGTTTGATAAACCCAAGGACTTCAGCTTCTGGGATTAAGAACTCACTGGTTGACGAAAATTGCTGGGGAAACTGCATAACAGTGTGGCAGAAACTAGGCAAAGATCAATGCCTGACACCATACACAAGAATAAAGTCCAAATGGGAACATGATCTAGGTATAAAGATTGATACTATTAACAAATTACTGGAGGAAGGAATAATATATTTAGATTTATGGAGAATGGAAGAATTTTTGATAAATAAGAGATAGAACATATCATGTAGTGTAAAATGGATAATTTTGATTACATTAAAATGAAAAGTTCTTGCAGAAACAAACCCAATTCAAAGAAGATTGGAAAGAAAGCATAAAACTGGGAAAGAAATTTTGCAAGTAGTGTCTGTGATAAAGGCCTCATTTCTAAAATATATAGAGAATTGAGTCAAATATACAGGAATACATGTCATTCCTCAATTGAGAAATGGTCAAAGGATATTAACAGGCAGTTTTCAGAGGAAGAAATTAAAGATATCTCTAGTCCTATGGGAAAATGCTCTAAATAGCTATTGATTAGAGAGATGCAATTCAAAACAACTTTGAGATACCACATCACACCTATCAGATTGACTAACATGACAGAACAGGAAGATGATAAATGTTGGAGAAAAAGTGGGAGATTTGGAACACTAATTCATTGTTGGTGGAACTGTGAACTGATCCAACCATTCTGGAGAGAATTTTGGAACTATACCCAAAGGGGTACTAAAATACGCATACTTCGACCCAACAATCCTGTTTCTAGGACTGTATCCCCAAGAGATCATAAAAATTGAAAAAAGTCCCACATGTATAAAAATATTTATAACAGCACTCTTTGTGGTGGCCAAAAATTGGAAATCAAGAGGATGTCTATCAATTGGGGAATGGCTGAATAAATTATGATGTATGTGTGTGTGTGTGTGTGTGTGTGTGTGTGTGTGTGTTCGTCCTTCGTTGGCATAGAAGACTACAAGATCAGAGAAATAATGACATGACTTGCACTTGACTTTGTTTTGACTAAGGAAGGACTGGGCAGGTCACCAGCCTCACTTTTCCCCAGAGCCATCTGAATTCAGTGACCAGATATTCATCAGGATGACTGGAGATGACCCAGTAGGAGGCAATTGGGATTAAGTGAATTGCCCAAGGTCACACAGCTAGTGAGTGTCAAGTGTCTGAGGCGAGATTTGAACTCAGGTCCTCCTGACTTTTGCGCTGGTGCTCTACCCACTTCACCACCTAGCTGCCCCTAAATTACGGTATATGAATGTAATGGAATACTATTGTGCTATAAGAAATGATAAAGAGGAAGACTTCAGAGAAGCCTTAAAAGACTTATATGGAATCTGACCAAATTTTGGAGGTGCGGAATCCAGTGGGAGACAGATTGTGATGGATTCGGAGCTCAGATTAGACTGGAAGGTCCACGGGAAGGATCTGTTCTGCGGGAGTGAGTCCACAGTGCATCGTGGCCAGCGCAGAGATGCAGAAGGAACCCGAGAAACTTGAGTGGCGGGTGGACCCAGAGGAGCAGCACCGCTGGCGAGAGACAAGCCAAACCAAGCCAGTGAGAGCCGCAGAGCGCCAGATATCAGCGCAGCAGCTTCTGAGACCTTCAGTCTGAAAATCAAACTTCGGTAAGTCACCTACTTGAACTTCAGGGAGCTATGATGGCGGAGTGATCAGCAAATGCTTTCTCCTCCCCCCTTGATGACCGTGAAAGAACCATAAAATATTTCCCCAGAAAAGACTTATATGAACTAATGCTGAGCAAAAGGAGCAGAACCAGGAGAATTTTGTACACAGAAACAACCACAGTGTGCGAAGATTTTCTTAGAACTTCATTGCAATGTAAGGACTTAAAAAATTCCCAATGGTCTTTTAAGGCAAAATTCTTTCCACATCCAGAGAAAGAACTATGGAATTAAATAGCAGATTGTAGCAGATCATTTTCTTTTGCATTTTCTTTGCAAGCAAGAATCCATTGCTCACTTCCTGGAAGACATCTGAAAATAGAAACTCCAAGAATATTGTAGCCAAATTGCAGAGATCCAGTAGATTCTACATTAAAAGACAGAAAGACTTGGAATATAATATTCCAGAAGTCAAAGGAACTAGGATCAAAGCCAAGAATCACCTATCCAGCAAAACTGAGTATAACACTTCAGGGGGAAAAAACGGTCATTCAATGAAATCGGGGGCTTTCAAGTATTCTTGATGAAATGCATCTTTTGCATCATTTCTTTTGCATTTTGGTTTGTTATATGATTTCTCCCATTCATTTTAGTTCTTCTATACAACATGACTATGGTGAAACTGTATTTAATAGGAATATATGTGTAGAACCTATATAAAATTGTACGCTGTTTCAGGGAGGGAAGGGGACAAGGGAGAGGGAGGGAGGGAAAGAAAAAGTCTAGGTTGTATGGTAGTGATTGTGGAACATTGAAAATAAACTAAAGAAATTAGAATGGAGCAATTGAAAGCTAATGACTTTATGAGAAACCAACAATTAAAAACAAAACCCAAAGAATGAAAAAATGGAAGACCACATAAAATATCTCATTGGAAAGACAACTGACCTGGAAAACAGAACCAGGAGAGACAATTTAAAAATTATTGGACTAGCTGAAAGCCATGATTACAAAAACACCCTAGTCATCATCTTTCATGAAATTATCAAGGAAAACTGACATGATATTCTAGAATCAGAGGGTAAAATAAATATTGAAAGAATCCATTGTTCACTTCCTGGAAGACATCTGAAAATAGAAACTCCAAGAATATTGTAGCCAAATTGCAGAGTTCCCAGGTCAAGGGGAAAATATTGCAAGCAACTAGAAAAAAGCAATTTGAATTTTGTGGAAATACAATCAGGATAGCACAAGATCCAGTAGATTCTACATTAAAAGACAGAAAGACTTGGAATATAATATTCCAGAAGTCAAAGGAACTAGGATCAAAGCCAAGAATCACCTATCCAGCAAAACTGAGTATAGCACTTCAGGGGGAAAAAACGGTCATTCAATGAAATCGGGGGCTTTCAAGTATTCTTGATGAAAAGACCAGAGAAGAAAAGGAAATTTGACTTTGAAACACAGGAATCAAGAGAAGTATGAGAAGGTATACGGGAAAAAGAAATCATAAGAGAGTAACTAAAGGTGAACTGTTTACATTCCTACATGGAAAGATAATATTTGTAACTTTTGAGACTTTTCTCAGTATTTGGGTAGTTGGAGGAAATATATACATATAAACAGAGGGCACAGGGTGAGTTGAATAAGAAAGTATGATATCTAAAAAAATAAAATTAAGGGGTGAGAAAGGCATGTATTGGGAGGAGAAAGGGAGAAATGGAATGAGGCAAATTATCTCCCATAAAAGAGGCACTGAAAAACCTTTTCAATGGAGGGGGAAAGTGAGGAGATGAGAAGGGAAGAATGAAGTTTACTCTCTTCACATTTGACTTAAGGAGGGAATAACATGCAGACTCAATTTAGTATGAAATTCTACCTTACACTACAGGAAAGTAGATGAGAAGAGGATAAGTGGGTGGGGGATGTTAGAAGGGAGGACAAATGGGAGGAGGGAGCAATTAGATGTAAACACTTTTGGGGAGGGACAAGATCAAAAGGGAGAATAGAAAAATGGAGGGTAGGATAGAATGGAGGGAAATACAGTTAATCTTATACAATATGACTATTAGGAATGTCTTTTGCAAAACTACACATATATAGCCCATATTGAATTGCTTGCCTTCTCAGCGGGATGGTTGGGGAGGTAGGAAGGGAGAGAAGTTGGAGCCCAAAGTTTTAGGAAAGAATGTTGAGAGTTCTTTTTGCATACAACTGGGAAATAAGAAATACAGGTAATGGGGGAATAGAAATCTATCTTTCCCTACAAGAAAAGAGAGAAGATGGGAATAAGGGAAGGGAAGGATGTAACAGAGGGGAAGGCAGATTAGGGGAAGGGGTAATCAGAATGCATGTCATTTTGGGGTGGGGGAGGTGATAGATGGATAAAAATTTGACACTAAAAATTTTGTGGAAATGAATGTTGAAAACAAAAAATAAATATATAAACACCTATCAAAATCCTTTTTGATCTCTTCCATGACCTGAGACTGAGTCATATATTTCTTGGAGCCTTTGGATGAAGGAGCTTTGACTTTGTTGTCTCCAGTTTGTATGTTTTTTCATCTTCCTTCTCACCAATGATGTAGGACAATACCTTTTCACCAAGAAACAAGATTCCATATATAGTCTGATTTCCCCCACTTTGCTTATTCTCCCTGCCGATAACTTATCTTTTGAGCTCTTTGTTATGTAGGATGTATACTGCCCCAAGCCTCAAGGATTTTGTGCAACTATTTTCCGAGATATTTCTAAGGATCTGTAAATTTTCAATTCTTCCATAGTGGCACGATTAAAGGAGAGGTGTTTACTCCTCTCATGGTCTGTGCTCCAGTCTGTGAGCAACCGCAAACACTCTTTTCTGCCTTGGAACTGTGAGGAGGATTATGTCTTCACTGCCATCACAACCTCATCCATGTCAGCACTCCTATTTGCCCCACTGTCTCCCATAACTGCAACGCAGACCAACCATTAGATTTCCCCCCATTGTGTCTAGGGGAAGAGTTCTAGAAGAAGATTTTGCTAGAGTAGTGACTGCCACTGTCCTGGGACTGAGGTTGAAACTGGGGCTGGACCACACTCCCTTCTCACCCAGGTGAGAGACCTTTCCCACTTGGAAAGTAGTTATGATATTTTTGGGTTGTGAAGTCTGGAAATAACCATGGCTTCCAGTGATTCAGTTCTCTGTGGCCTACTCCAGCCCCATCTGTGTCAGCGTGGCCCACACTGGAATGTCCTCTACTCCAAGTCTGGTGTGACACACACTTCTTGTCAATCTTCCAGATTGTCTTGGGCTCAAAATTTGTTTCAGTCTGTCATTTTGTGGCTTCTGCTGTTTTAGAATTTTTTTAGAGTCATTTTTTCAGGTATTTTGAGGGATTTGAGGGAAAGCTCAAGCAGGTCCCTGCTTATACTCCCCCATTTTGGCTATGCCCCTGAACTATTCCCTTTTAAATTGTCATAGGAGGATTCTGAAGAATCACCTGGCAAGATAAGATATGGGACAATGAGATCCTTTCTTCAGCTGAACTGACAAGAATTCATAATCAAGTATGGGTTTAGAAAGTGAAAAAAGTGATTAAGAGTATGTTACCTAACACTACATTTGGAGTAAATCATTTGGTTTTTAAGTAGGTGATTACTTCTACTAGTTGACTCTCCATTAGCATACACCTCAGTCAAAATCCTAGTTCACATTCTTGACTCTGTGATGCCTGGATATGTTATATCACCTCCCTAAGCTTGTTCCTTTACCTGTAAAGAGAGAGGAAAAAATAGCCTTTGAGCCTATAAAAATGTGCATACACTTTGATCCAGCCATACCACTTCTATGTGATCAAATAGATCATAAAAATGGGGAAAAGCCCCACATGTACAAAAAAATATAGCAGCTTTTTTTGTGGTGGCCAAGAAAGGAAATCAAGGGGATGCCCATAAATTGGGGAATGGCTGAACAAGTTGTGGTATGAATGTAATGCAATACTATTGTGCTAAAAGAAATGGTGATCAGACAGATTTCAGAAAAAAAACCTGGAAAGACTTGTGTGAGCTGATGTTGCATAAAGTGAGCAGAATCAGGAGAACACTGTACACAGTAACATCCCCATTGTGCGATGACTGACGTTGATAGACTTAGCTCTTCTCAACAACACAAGAACCCAAAGCAACTCCAAGACTCATGATGGAACATGTCAATGAACTCCCGACAAGGAAATGTGGAGTCTAAATGCAAACTGAAGAATGCTCTTGCGTCTCTTTTTTGGTTTGTTTTTCTCATGATTCCTCCTTTATGTTCTAATTCTTCTATACAATGTGACTAATGTGAAAAAATGTTTAGTAAGAACATATATGTAGAGCCTATGTCATATTTCATACTGTCTTTGAGAGGGACAAAGGGAAAAAGGCAGAGAAAATTTGAAACTTATGGAAGTGAAGGTTAAAAACTAAAAATAAATTTAAAATAATAGCCCTTAATATGGAGGGATGGAGCCAAGATGGCAAAGTGAAAGCAGGGACCTACCTGAGCTTTCTCACAAATTCCCTGAGAAGCCTCTAAGGGTAAATCTGAGTGAATTTTAAATTTTGGTGGAATCCACAAAGAGAGAGTGTAGCAGATTTCCAGCCCAAGACCACCTGGGGGGTTGACAGGAAGAGTCTGCTGCACCAAGTTGGGAGAAGAGTGCAGAGTATAAGAGCTGCAGCAGCATAGACTCAGCCATATCAGAGACAGAACAGACCCTAGTGGACCAAAACACCAACAACAGTGGCATAAAAAGGGGGGTCTGTTGGAAATGGATGAGAGAGAGCCACAGTTCTGCACAGGGCCTGTAGCAGTGGCAGCAGCCAGTCCTGGAGCAATCAGTCCACACGCTGAAAATCACCTGTTTAATCTTCTGGGAGTCAAGATGGGTGAATAAACCATAAGTTGCTCTCAACCTCCCTTCTTGACCTTGAAAAATCCAAAGAATATTGCTCCAGGAAAAATTCTGGGATAGTGGAACCAACAGAAAGGGTTTTAGTTCAGGAGGCAAGGGGGATTAAAGGAAAGGGTCCCTTTTGCTGTGGCAAGAGACCACTACAGGACAGTAGGTGTTCCAGTAAGCCCCACCTCTGGAGATTCTGAGGCCAAGAGTTTTGGAGCCAACAAGCACCAACCACAAGCCCCGAGGAGTGCTTTCACACAGCCAAGGGAATTGGCAGACATGAGCACAAATAGACAACCACAAGCAACTGAGCCTCCCTCTGCTCTAACACAGCCATGTGGAAGGAGGAGGCCTCCAGTAGTCAGACCATCCCTCTGCCTCACCTCACTCTGCAAACTTCAGTGTAACCCTGTGGAGAACCGGAAAGACTTAACCAGGGCTCACACCAGCGAAATCCCCCTGAGCATCAGGTAAGCTACAGCATTATATAGGTTGTAGCTGCCAGAACCAGAAGTTACCACACACAAAGCCACAAACCAGGCCCCTAGTGTGGGAAAGAGTTCCCTGTGCCCAGAAGAGCCACTTTGAAAGCCAGGGAAAAGGGAGTCACAATAGGCAAGAAGCAAATGAGAAAAGTAAATGTTGTAGATTTTTACTATTGGGACAGGGAAGATCAAAATATGACTCCTGAAGAGGACAGCATTGATACTATATCCACATTTCAACACTCAAAAGGGAATATGAACTGGTCTCAGACTCAAAAAAATATTCTTGGAACAACTCAAGAAGGATTTTAAAAGTCAAATTATAAAAGTAGAACAAGAATTGACCAACTCATTTAAAAATACAATTGACAAAATGGGAAAAAAAACCACTGAGAACGACTCCTTAAAAAGTATATTTGGACAAATGGATAAGGAGGTACAAAACACAACAGAGGAAAATAACTTCTTAAAAATTAAGATTAGCCAAATGGAAAAGGATGTTAAAAAATAACTGAAGAAAATAATTAATTAAAATTAGAATTGAATAAGTAGAGGGTAATGATTCTATGAGGCATCAAGAATTTGTCAAAGCAAAATCTAAAGAATGAAAAATTAGAAGAAAATGTAAAATATATCATTTGAAAAACAACTAATCTGGAAAATAGATCCAGGAGAGGTAATCTAAGAATTATTTGCCTATGGGAAAATCATGAGGAAAAAAAAGACTTGTTCAGTATCTTCCAAGAAACCATCAAGTAAAACTGCCCCGAGGTGCTAGAACCAGAGGATAAAATAGTCATCAAAAGAATTCACCAATCATCTCCTGAAGGAGATCTCAAATTGAATACTCAAAGGAATATTGTAGTCAAATTCCAGTATTATTATTAGATATAGGAGAAAATATGGCAAGCAGCCAGAAAGAAACAATTCAAATATCATGGAACTACAGCCAGGATGACACAGGACTTGCAGCTTCTACATTAAAAGAGATTGGAATACAATATTTCACAAAGCAAAGGAGCTTGGGCTACAACTAAGGACCAACTGCCCAGCAAAACTGAACACAATCTTTCAGGCAAAGAGATGGACATTCAGTGAAATAAAGTACTTCCCAAGGTTCCTGATGAAAAGGTCAGAGCTGAATGGAAAATTAGATCTTTAAATGTAAGATTCAAGAGAGGCATAAAAAGGTTAACAGGAGGAAAAAAAGAATGTTATTCAAAAATAACAAACTTTTTGCATTTCTATATAGAAGGACAATACTTGTAAATCTTGAAATCTGTATCTTTATTATAACATTTAAAAGTGATATACATAGACAGAAGGTGTGAGTATAAATTAATTAATATGACTATAAAAACCTAAACAAGGAGTGGAAAGGAGTAATGGGAAGAAGTAATTGTAATGGAAAGGAGGTGGTATAAAAGGGCAAATCACATCACAGGAAGAAGCACAAAAATATATTATACTGGAGGGAAAGAAGAGAAGATGGGTGTTGTGTGAACTTTACCCTCATCAGATTTGTTTCAAGAAGGGAATAATAAACTCAGTTAAGTATAGAAATCAAAATTTCCCTACAGTCAGTAGGAAGGGAAAGGGGAAATAAAAGGTAGGCTATGGTTAGAAGGGAGGGAAAAATAATAAGGGAACATGGAAAGAAAAGGGAGGAGGAATGATGGAAGGGAGGGGAGATTGAGGGAGGCAGTAGTCAAAAGCAAAACTCTTTTGAGGGAAGAAAGGCAGAAGGGAAAAATAGAAGCATAAACAGGAGGATAAAAAGGATAGAGAGAAAGACACAGATAGTAATCATAACTGTGAATGTGAATGGGATGAAGTTTCCCATGTAATGAAGATGGATAGCCCAATGGATTAAAAATCATGATCCTACAATACATTGTTTAGAAGAAAAATATTTGAAACAGTCAGATACAGTCGGGGTAAAGGTAAAAGGCTGGATTAGAATATATATTATGCTTCCGCTGAAGCAAAAAACAAAACAAAACAGGCGTAAGAATTCTAATCTCATAATCAAGAGAGATAAGGAAGGAAGCTATATCCTGTCAAAAGGCACCACAGACAATGAAGTAGTATCATTACTAAAAACATATGCACCAAGTGGGGTGGCATCTAAATCACTGGTGAAGTTAGTGGAGTTACAGGAAGAAATAGACAGCAAATCTATACTAGTGGAGTACCTCAACCTCCCTCTCACCGAATTGGATAAATCTAACCTCAAAATAAACAAGAAATAAGTAAAGGAGGTAAAATAGAATTTTAGGAAAGTTAGATATTGTAGACATGTGGAGAAAATTGAATGAGAATAGAAAGGAATATACCTATTTCTCAGCAGCACATGGCACATAACACAAGAGCTGATCATGTACTAGGGCATAAAATCCTCACAATCCAGTGCAGAAATCAGAAATAAAAAATGTATCTTTTTCATATCATGATGCAATAAAAATTATATGTAATAAAGGATCATGGAAAGATAGATCAAAAGTTAATTGGAACCTAAATAATCTAATCCTAAAGAATGAGTGGGTTAAACAACATATCATAGAATAATCAATAACTTCATTCAAGAGCATGACATTATTGAGACAATATACCAAAATTTGTGGAATGCAGTAAAAGTGGTTTTTAGGGGAAATTTTATATCTCTGAATGCTTACATGCATAACACAGAGAAAGAGAAGGTCAATTAAATGGGCATGAAACTGAAAAAGCTAGAAAAAGAATAAGTGAAAAAAACTCAATGAATACCAGATTACAAATGCATAAAACCAAAGGAGAGATTATTAAAATTGAAATTAAGGAAACTTTTGAACTAATAAATAAAACTGTTTGTTTAAAACCCTTGGTTAATTTGATTAAAAAATAAGAAAGAAGAAAACCAAATTACCAGTATCAAAAATAAAAAAAGGTGAAATCACCACCAATGAAGAGGAAATTAAAACAATCATTAAGATTTATTTTAATCAATTGCATTACCATAAATTTGACAATCTTAGTGAAATAGATGAATATTTACAAAAAATTTAAATTACCCAGATTAACAGAAAAGGGCATCAAATACTTAAATGACCTCATAATAGAAAAAAAGAAATTGAACAAGTCATCAAGAACTCCCTAGGAAAAAGTCTCAGGGCTTGATGGATTTGCAAGTGAATCCTGTCAAACATTTAAAGAACTGTTCATTCCAATATTACATAGACTATTTGGGAAAACAGGTGAAGGAATCTTATCAAATTCTTTTTATGATACAAATATGGTTCTGATTCCTAAACAGGGAAGAACCAAAACAGAGAAAGAAAATTATAGATCAATTTCCCTCATTCAAATTTTAAACAAGATATTAGCAAAAAGATTGAAGCAATATATCATGAGAATAAAACACTTTGATTAAGGAGGATTTATACCAAGAATGTAGGAAAGCTAATAGCTTAATTGATCATATCAGTAACAAACCTAAGAGAAACCATAAGGATATTTCAATACATGCAGAAAAAGCTTTTGACAAAATGCAATACCCATTTCTATTAAATGCACTGGAGAGCTAGAAGGTGGATGGGAAGGAACTTTTACATGAGGCTGGGTGAGCACAGGGTGCACAGGCTGCACCAGCTTAGACTCCTCCATAGCAAAGTGGAGCAGGAAGCAGAAGGGTAGACTGAATGAGAAACAGCAGTGTGGTTTCTCAAACATATCAGCACAGGACGGGAGTCCAGAGAGACTGAGAGTGAAAGAGGACAGGGTTCCAAGTATCAGCAGCAGCTATTTCTGAACTAAATGTTTGAAAGTTACCAACTTGAAATTCCAGGCTACAAGATGGAAGAGTAAACTGTAAGTGCTCTCACCTTCACCTTGTTGACCTTGAAAAAACCAGGAAAAATTGCAGAATAATGAGATCAGCAGAAGGGACACAGCAGTCTCTGAGCTCCAGAGGCTAAGGATATTGACAAGGAAAGGACTTCTTGTTATGACTACAAGGGATGAGTGCAAGACTGGAAGTGTCCCAGACAGACCCACCTCAGTGATCCAGTAGGAGTTCCTGAGCCCCAAGTGAGTGGAGCCTGTAAGTACCCACATTTGGACCCCAGGTGTGCCTTAGCATAGCTAAGGGAATGAGGCAGATACAAGTAGAGATGGAGGTTCACCAACTGCCAAGATTACTTATGTTGTACCTCAGACTTATGGGAGAAGGAGAACTTCTGTGGCCAGAACACCCCTCACCTACATCTCATGCAGTGAGCTTCAGTGTAACCCCAGGGAAACTCAGAAAGATTTCACCTGGCCTCACAAGCCAGGTGGATATTAGGTAAGCCACAGTATTCTGGCTTCTAGCTGAAAGAACCAGAGGCCACAACACACAAAGCCTCTAGTTCTCAGCACAATAAATTTGGGCAGAGCCCCCTGTGCCCCAGAAGCAGAGATCCACTTTAAAAGCCAGGAAAAAGGCAATGACCACGAGCAAGAAGCAACTCAGAAAAGAATATAGAATCTTACTAAAGGGATAGAGCAGAACAAAATACGAATTCATAAGAGGACAACATAGACACTGTACTCACATCTGAAACCTCAAAAGGGAATAAAACTGGTCTCAAGCCCAAACTGCATTCATGGAAGCATTCAAGAAGGACTTTAAAAGCCAAATTAGAGAGGCAGAAGAAAAATTGGCCAATTATTTTAAAAATATGAAAAAAGAATTCACTGAAGAGAACAGCTTCTTATGAAGGAAAACTGGGCAAATGAATAAGGAGTTACAAAACCTAACTGGAGAAAGTAACTCCTTAAAAGGAACAATTGGACAAATAGGAAAGGAGGTACACAAAGTAACTGATGAAAACAATTTACTGAAAATTAGAATTGGGCAAGTAGAAGCTAATGACTCTATGAGACATCAAGCATAAGTCAAGCAAAACATAAAGAATGAAAAATAGAAGAAAATATAAACTATCTCAGTGGAAAAACAACCGATCTTGGAAATAGTTCCAGGAGAGACAATCTAAGAATTATTGGTCCACTGGAAAGTAATTATGAGAAAAAAGGAGCCTGGACAATATCTTCTAAGAAATCATCAAGGAAAACTGCCCTGAGGTCCAAGATCCAGAGGGCAAAATAGTCATCCAAAGAATCCACTGATCACCTCCTGAAAGAGATCCCAAATTGAAGATGCCAAGGAATAATGTTTCCAATTTCCAGAACTATCAAGTTAAGGAGAAAATGTTGCAAGAAGCCAGAAAGAAATATTTCAAATATCGAAGAATCACATTCAGGATCACAGGGGACTGTGTAGCTTCTACATCGAAAGATCGTAGGGATTGAAATATGATATTCTGTAAGGCAAAGGAGCCTGGACTACAACCAAGGATCAATGACCAGCAAAATTGAACACAATACTTTAGCCGAAGAGATGGAAATTCAAGGAAATAAGAAATGTCCAGACCTTCCTGATGAAAAGGCCAGAACTCAATAGAAAATCTGCTCTTCAAATAAAAGACTCAAGAAAGGCATAAAAAAGTAAATAGGGGAACAATCTTGCTATTCAATATGGGCAAACTGTTTACGTCCCTATATAGGAGGATGATAATTTTTAACGTTGAGAATTGTATATTTACTATGAATTTAAATGTCATTCTCATAGATAGGAGAGGGTATAAATTAACTGATGTGATGACAAAAATACTATTAAAGGTTGGGAAGGGATTGTAATGGGAGAGGAGAAAAGGAGGAGGCAGAAAGAGTAAATTGCATCACAGGAAGAGGCACAAAATCATATTATAGTAGAGGGAAAGATGGGAGGTAGATGAGCATTGTTTGAGTTTTACTCTCATCTGATTTGGCTTAAGGAGGGAATGGCACACTCGGTTAAATATAGAAATCTAACATGCTCTACAGGCAGTAGGAGGTGAAAGGGGAAAGTAAAAGAAGGGCAAAGGGGAGAGAAGAAATAGTAAGGGAAAAGGGAAATAAAAGAGAGGGGGGCTGATACAAGGGAGACAAGATTGAGGGAAGTGGTGGTCAAAAGTAAATCTCTATTGAGGAGGGGAAGGAAGAAGGGAGAAATAAGAGTATAAAGAGGGGAAGGGAATAGGATGGAGAGAAAGACATAGATAGTAATCATAACTGTAAATGTGAGTGCGATAAACTGTCCCATAAAATGGAGGCAGATTGCAGAATGGATTTAAAAAAATAATCCTAAAATATGTTGTCCACAAGAGACACATTTGAAATATGGGGATATGCCCAAGGTAAAGATAAAAGTTTGGAGCAGAATATATTATTCTGGTACTGATGTAAAAAAAGGGGGGTAGCTATCCTAATCTCAGAGAAAGCAAAAGCATAAATAGATCTAATCAAAAGAGATTAGGAAGGAGACCATATTCTGCTGCAAGGCACCGTAATAAAGTAATATCATTATTAAACATATATGCACCGAGGGTTATAGCATCCAAATACTTAGATGAGAAGTTAAGGGAGTTCCAGGAAGAAATAAACAGGAAAACTAGACTAGTGGGGCACTTCAACCTCCCCCTCTCTGAGCTTGATAAATCTAACCTCAAAATAAACAAGAAAGAAGTTAAGGAGGTGAATAGAACTCTGCATAAGGTAGATACGATAGATCTCTGGAGAAAAATGAATTGGGGATGGAAAGGAATATAATGTTTTTCTCAATGGTACCTGGCACATAGACAAAAATTGACCATGTACTAGGGCATAGAAACCTCACAATCCATTGCAGAAAGGCCGAGATAGTTAATACATCCTTTTCAGATCATGATGCAATAAAAATTGTTGTAATAGTCATGGAAAGACAGATCAAAAATTAGTCAAAAACTAAATAATCTAATCCTAAAGAATGAGTGGGTTAAGCAACAAATCATAGAAACAATCAATAACTTCATTCAAGGAAATGACAATAATGAGAGAACTTACCAAAACTTATGGAATGCTGCAAAAGCAGTTCTTAGGAGAAGTTTTACATAAGTGAATGCTTGCATGAGCAAAATAGAGAAAGAAGAGATCAATGAATTGGGGGTGCAACTGAAAAATCTAGAAAAAGAACAAATTCAAAATCTGCAATTTAATAGCAAATTGGAAATATTGAAAACCAAAGGAGAGATTGATGAAATTGAAATTAAGAAAACTATTGAATTAATAAACAAAACTGAGTTGGGTTTATGAAAAAAACATTAAAATTGATAAAGTTTTGCTCAATTTGATTTAAAAAATTTAAAAAGCCAAATTACTAGTATCAAAAATGAAAAGGGTGAACTTATCTTCAAAAAGGTGGAAATTAAAGCAATAATTAGAAATTTCTCTAGTCAATGAATATAGCAGTCTACTGTTTGATAAGAACAAAAACCTCAGCTTCTGGGATAAGAACTCACTCTCTGACATACACTGCTGGGAAAACTGGATGACAATGTGGCAGAAACTGGACATAGACCAATGCCTGACAACATGCATAAAAATAGAGTCCAAATGGATACATGATCCAGGTATAAACACTAATGTTATAAAAAAAATTAGGATAACAAGGGATAATTCATTTATCAGATTATGGAGAATGGAAAAATTTATAGCAAAACGAGATAGAGAACATTATGAAATGCAAATGGATAATTTTGATTGCATTAAATTGAAAAGATTTTGACAAACAAACCCAATGCAAACAAGATTAGGAGAGAAGTCAAAAACTGGGAAAGAATTTTTACAACTAATGTCTATGAAAATGGCCTCATTTCTAAAATATATAGAGAACTGAGTCAAATTTACAAGAATTCTAGTTATTCTCCAATTGATAAATGTTCTAAGGATATGAAAAAGCAGTTTTCAGAGGAAAACTATAAAGCTATCTACATTCATATAAAAATGTGCTAAATCACTATTGATTAGAAAGATGCACATCAAAATAACTCTGGACTACCACATCATACCTATCACATTGGCTAACATAAGAAAATGTAAAGATGATAAATGTTGGAAATGTGGGAGAGTTGGAATATTAATTCATTGTTGGTGAAGCTGTGAACTGATCCAACCATTTGGGAGAGCATTTTGAAATTATGACCAAAAAGCTATAAAATGAACATACCCCATGACCTAGCAATATTGCTTCTAGGTCTGTATCTCAAAGAGGTCACATAAACGGGAAAAGGACCCAAATGTACAATAATATTTATAATAGCTCTTTTTGCTGTGGCCAAGAACTAGAAATTGAGGGAATGCCTATCAATTGGGGAATGACTGAACAAGTTGTGGTATATGAATGTAATGAAATACTATTGTGCTATAAAAAATGATGAACAGCAAAACTTCAGAAAGACCTGGAAAGACTTACGTGAACTGATGCTGAGTGAAATGAGTAGAAGCAAGAGAACGTTATACACAGTAAGAGCCACAGTGTGCAGGGACTATTTCTGGTAAACTTAGCCCTTCACAGTAATGCAAGGACTTAAAATAATCCCAAATGACTCTTGATGCAAAAAAACCATCCAAATCTAGAGAAAGAATTATGGAATTGGAACACTGAATGAAGCAGACTATTTTCTCTTGTGTTATGTTATATTTTGGTTTCATTCATTTTAATTCTTTTATGCAGCACGAATAATACAAAAATGTGTTTACTAAGACTGTATGTGTAGAACCCATATAAGGTTGCATGCCATCTTAGGGAGGGAGGGCAAGGGAGGGAGAGAAAATTTTAAACTTATGGAAGTGATTCTTGAAAAACAGAAAACAGAAAACAAATTTTTTTAAATTAAAAAAATAACACTAGAACTCATAGGAATAAATGGAGCCTTCCTTAAAATGATAAGTAGCATCTACCTAAAATATTCAGCAAGCATTATATGTAATGGGATTAAGCTAGATGCATTTCCAATAAGACTGGGGGTGAAACAAGGATGCCCATTATCACCACCATTATTTAATATGGTATTAGAAATGTTAGCTTCAACATTAAGAAAAGAAAAAAGAAATTGAAGGAATTAGAATAGAGAAAGAACAAATTAAGCTATCATACTTTGCAGATGATATAATGACATTATTAGAGAATCCTAGAAAATGAAGTAAAAATTCCTACTTGAAATAAAAAACAACTTTGGCAAAGTTGCAGGATAGAAAATAAAACCACATAAATGATCTGCATTCCTTTATATTGCTAACAAAGCCCAACATCAAGAGATACAAAGTGAAATTCCATTTAAAGTTACTGTTGATGTTACAAAATATTTGGGAGTCTACTACTAACAATCCTAGAAACTTTATGAATATAATTACAAAACACTTTTCACAGAAATAAACTCAGATCTAAATAAACGGGAAAACATCAGTTGCTTATGGGTAGGCCAAACTAATGTAATAAAAATGACAATTCTACCTAAATTAATTTATTTATTTGGTACCATAGCAATCAGATTACAAAAAAACCCGACTATTTTACAGAACTAGAAAAATAATATCAAAATTCATCTGGAAGAAGAAAACATCTGGAAGATCCACAATAACAAGGGAATTAATGAAAAGAAATGCTAGGGAAGGTGACCTAGCCATATTAGACCTTAAATTGTATTATAAAGCAGCAATCCTCAAAATTACTTGATATTGACTAAGAAATAAAGGGCTAGATCAGTGGAATATGTTAGGTACACAAGAAACAGTACTCAATGATTATCTCTGTCTGCTGTTTGATAACCCCAAAGACCCTAGATTCAGGGATAAGAATTTTCTATTTGACAAAAGCTTGATGGGAAAACTAGAAAATTTTGTGGCAGAAACTAAGCATAGACCAGCATCTGACATAGTATAGCAAAAGACAGTCCAAAGGGATACACTATAAACAAATTTGGGGAGCAAAGAAGAGTTCATCTGTCAAATCTATGGAGAATGGAAGAATTTATGACCAAACAAGAGGCAGAGAACATTATGAAATGCAAAATAGATAACTGATTACATTAAACTGAAAAGTTTCTGCACAAATGAAGCCAGTACAGCCAAGATTAGGAAGGAAGTAGAAAACTGGGAAAGAATTTTTACAACCGATGTTTCTGATAAAGGCCTTATTCCTAAAATATATAGAGGACTGAGTCAAATTTGCAAGAAACCAAGTCATTCCCCAATTAATAAAAGGTCGAAAGATATCAAGAGGCAGTTTGCAGAGGAAGAAATTAGGGCTATTTACATTCATATGAAAAAATGCACTGAATCATTTTTGATTAGAGTGATGAAAATCAAAAGAGCTCTGAGCTACCACATCACAACTATCAGATTGGCTAAGATGAAAAAAAAAACAGGAAATGATAAATGTGGGAGATGTGGGAGAGTTGGAACTCTAATTCATTGTTGTGGGGCTGTGAACTGATCTAACCATTCTGGAGAGCAATTTGGAACTATGCCCAAGGGACTATAACTATGTGCATGCCTTTTGACTCAGCAGCACCACTTCTAGGGTTATATCCCAAAGCAAATATAAAAATTGGAAAAGGACCCACATGTACAGAAATATTTATAGCAGCTCTTTTTGTGGTGGCCAACTAGTGGAAATTGGGGGTATTCTTTTGGAAAATGACTGAATAAGCTCTGGTATATGAATGGAACAGAATACTATTTTGGTATAAGAAATGATAGATAGACTTCAGAAAATCATGGAAAGACTTGTATGAACCGATGCTGAGTGAAGGGAGAACATTGTACACAGAAACAGCCACAGTATGTAATGACTGATTTTGATAGACTTAGCCCTTCTCAGAAGTGCAAGGAACCAAAGCAATTCCAAAGGACTCATGATGGAAAATACCATCCACATCCAGAGAAACAACTATCAAGTTGGAATGTAGAGCAAAACAGACTATTTTCTTTTTTGTTTTATTATGCTTTGTTTTATTTTTCTTTCTCATGTTTTCTCCAGTTCATTATGATTCTTCTATGAAATATGACCAATGTGAAAATACATTTAATAGGAATGTATGTGTAGACCCCATATCAGATTGCATGACATCATTGGGAGAAGGATGGAAAGAGAAGAGAAGAAATTTTAAAACTTACAAAAGTGAATGTTGAAAACTAAAAATAAATTAATTGAAAAATATAGCCCTTGAACTCACATCTCCAAAGGTTCCTGCAAAAGTTATTTGGAAAACATAAGACACTAAATAAATGTGAATTATGATGATCTTTACTCTATAAGCTTATTGCCCAGAGAACTCAACAGAAAGATAGTAGCTGACCGTTTCTGCTTTCCTCCCTGATGCTAAGGCTTATGTCTTTATAATAGAATTGGCATGGGGTACTGCTCTGTCTGAATTGCATGAAAACTGAAAGAAAGGTATTTTTTTTGAGTATAAACAACCGAGATTAGTGACCCATTATGATGCGATTCATTTGGAATTTTCAAACCTACAAAATGACTTACCAGAAATAGCCAGCATGGGGTTGATTTTATAAATAATTGTTGTTAACATCAATATTCAGTATATTGGGAAATGATGAAAATGAGGCATAAACTCTGCATTTAGGGCTTTATTATATTCCCCAAGTTACACATCATTGTGTGAGCTTCATCATACTCACCTCATATGTTTGTGTACAAAATAGACTGAGACACAAAGAGGAAAATATTGAAAGATGACCTCTCCCTATTTGCATCTTAATATAGGAATCTAATTCTTTTCAAGATAACCTCTCAAGGGGAAATAGGAGTGCTACAGAGCACGCGTGTGTGTGTCTTCGGAGGGGAAGGTGCAACTGAGCTTTTGGGAAGGTACAGAGGATATCTTAATGAAGATATTTTAACTGGGAACGAGACATTTTTTTCCCTAAGACAGAAATTTCAATAAAGGCAGAGAAGAAAATGACTGCATCATCAAGTATCAGAAGGCAGAGAAGAAAATTACTGCATCATCAAATATCAGAAGTATATTCCATAGTCACCTTGCCTGGAAATTGATTTAAGAGAAGTAGCAAAAAATAGTATTATAAATATTGGTAACTTCGGGAGTCATCTCCTTTCTGTTGACATGTTAAGTAGGGAGGAGAAAATTATTATGATTCTGATAACTGGTGAATTCCTATTGGGGATTCTGGTAAATGGATTCATAGTTCTGGTGAATTGCATTGAACGGATTAAGAGCAAGAAATTGCCATCAAGAGTCATTCTGGTCAGTTTGACCATCTCAAGAATTGGACTGTCATCTGTGATAATATGGAATAGCTACTTAATTTTAATCTCTTTCGATGTGCCCAGCAATGTAAGAATAATTGATATCTTCTTGGTACTAAGTCACAATTCAAATATTTGGTTTACCACTATCCTCAGCATCTTATACTTCTTGAAGATCACCCAGTTCTCTAATACCCTCTTCCTCTGGATGAAATGGAAAGTTGACAGAATAGTCCTCAAGTTTCTTTGGGGGCCTTTGATTTTTGTTCTGTCTATTATCTTTCCAATGATGGAGAGAATACATTATTATTATGGCAGCATCTTTCATAGAGGAAAGGAGAGAAATGTGTCAGAGGAACTCCAAGTGAGTGAAAGTAAGCTCATTATACTATAGGTCCTCTTTGGTTTTCTGAATCTTATTCCTTTTACCATATCTACAATATCATTGAAATTACTCATCCTCTCACTGTAGAGGCATACCTGACAGATGCAGCTCAATGCCACATATTCCAGAGACCCAAGCACAGAAGCCCATGTTTGGGCCAAGAAAATTGCGTCTTCCTTCCTTATCCTTTTTTATTGTACTGTATGGGTTTCTTTGTCAACTACTGGAGTCACTCAAACACAAAGAATAAGCTGGTTTCCATCTGGGTTTTTTCAGTCATGGTGCTCTAGCCCTTTGGTCACTCAGTGATCCTGATTCTGTGGAATAGCAAGCTGAGGCAGTCCTCCCTCTGGTGTGGCAGCAAGCCCTTTTATACTGCAGAGGAAAACCTTAGTTTGTACAACTTAGGAAACTTGGTACCATCTACAGACCAACAAATCAATATGGAAGGTTTTTTCCCTTCTAGGCTTCTCCATTCAATGGAGCATCAATGATTGCAGGAACTGTCTAATATAGTTTATTCTGAGAACCTTGAGAAAACCTCTAATTCTTTGGGCAAAAGTAAAAATGTTTGTGGCTACATTATCACATTGGGGAACATAGGATTATAGGAACAGAGTCATAAGGGATATCAGAGGTCATTAGTCACCCAAACCCCCCATTTTACAAATAAGGACATCTGAGGCCCAAAGAATTCTCAGTATTATAGACCTACACCTGGATGGAGCCTCAAAATATCATAGGATCATAGAATAGACACATTAAGTACCTCAGATGTTCAATCTGCTTATTTTACAGAAAAGTAAACTGAGGAACCAGAGAGATCATAGAATCAGAAATATGAAGCTGGGCTTGAAATCTACTACCTCACTCCCATATTACAGAAGTGAATTTGGAGGATCAGAAGTGTTTCGTGACTTGCCCAGAGTCATATACATAATTACTTTATGAATATGGCCATAGTGCACTTCATATTGTGCCACAATGACTCTTCTTAGGACTCTCTCTTGTCACTTCCCTTTTTATTCATAACAGTGATCATCAGTTCCCAGACCCTTGGTGTCAGACTTCTTTAGTAACACACCTCACTCTGGACTTCTGTTTCAAAATTTTTCCAACTTACTCTTTTTTGGACTTTGATGAGAATTTTGGCTAAGGTATTTTAGAAAAGAAAAGCTGATATCAATTCTGAGTGTCAACCCAGACAAATCCTGTTCCTCAGATGACACTTTTAGCCTGATTTTGGGAAGAGTAAATAAAAATCAATATCTCTGAGTGGGTGGTGGCAGACAACATTGCAAAATGGAGAGTTGTTGCTCTCAGGAAACTTCCATTCTAGTAGGCAGAAGGCACACATGATAGTAATTATCTCCCAAATCAGAATGAGTGTTATCTTCCTATTGGAAAGATGGGAAATTCATCCTATATAAAGGCTGTTAATGCTGAAAAAGCCTGTTCTCTGATATCAGATTTCCAGGAGAGAATGCCAGATCCTTTATACAGAAAATTTCTATGCGTTGTCCGAAATGGGGCTTGCCTCCTAACTGCTCCATTCATGTGCCATCATCTCATCATAACAAGATGCCATTTGTCTAACTATAATTACTTCTTACATAAGCAATTCCTCTTCATCCATAATTCTTGATCTTTAAGAAAGGATTTTAAGCTGTTGAAACAACTCAACAAAAATAGGGCCATGCCAGTCCCAGTATGTATGACCATGAGAAGACTACACTTGGAAGCCCGGCTACTGGCTTTGTGTGTTGTGGCCTCTGGTTCCTTCAGCTAGCAAATATATAATGCTGCAGCTTACCTGATGCTGAGCTGACTGGTGTGTTCGAAGGCTAAGGGCAGATGAAGTATTTCTGAGGAACTTTAGAGTTACACTGAAGCTTGAAGTGTGAGGTATGGGAGAGGGATGGTATGATGAAGAGAAGTCTCCTCCTCCCTTGGGCTGTGCTAGAACACTGGCAGGCTCAGTGACTGATGAACCCTCATTGGTGCTGGAATGTACCCAATTCCCCTGGCTGTACTAAGGCATGCCTGGGGTTCTGGTGTTGTCGTTTACTTGCTCCACCCCATGGGACTCTGGATCTTCTGCTAGTCTACTGAGGTGGGGCTTCTTGGGACATGTCTGGTCCTGCGATGATCTCCTTCAGTCACAGCAAAAGGGACTCTTCTCATCAATCTCCCTAGCCTCCAGAGTTAAAAGACTACTGCATCCCTTCTGCTGGCTCCACTATTCCAAGATTTTTCCTGGGACAATATTCACTGGGTTTTTCTGTGGTCAACAAGAGGAGAATGAGAGGAATTATGGTTTATTCCACCTCTTGGCTCTCAGAAGTTCAAGTAGTTGACTTTCAAACATTTAGTCTGTGAGCTGATAGCCTTAGGAATGGCTACTCCTGCTACCATGGGCCTTGAGCTTCTCTCTCACTCAACCCCAATAGACTCTTGTCTTTTGCTGAGAGGTTTGATATTTCACACTGCTGCTTCTGATTGAACCTTCCTGGGATTATTGCTGCTCTGCTATGTGAGTCTGACCTAATGCAGCCCATGCTCACCCAGCCTCATGTAACACATTCTTCCCACCGACCTTACAGGCTATACTGGGATGGAAATCTGCTACACTATGCCTCTGAGTGGATTCTGCCACTCTAAAATTTGTTCAGATTCACTTTTTAGAGATGTCTACAAGAGTTTGTGGAAGAGCTCAGGTGAGTCCCCACTTTCACTCAGCCATCTTGGCTCCACACCAATGCTTTTTTTCTTTTTAAAATACAGAATGGTGGGTGGAGTCAAGATGGCAGAGTAGAAAGACACACATATGCAGGCTTTCCCCACACAGCGCATAAAAAACCTGTAGAGAGGGGCTCTCAACAAATTTTGGAGAAGGAGAAGTGGAGAACAACAGAGTGGAGGAGATTTTCAGCCCAGGCTGACCTGAAAGGCCCACGGGAAACGTTTGTTGCACCAGATAAGAAGTAGAGCCTAGCCCAGCTGTGGTTGTGGCATGGGGATTGAGAACAGCCCTTCGGGGCAGAATCTCCAGTCCTGGAATCCCCAGTCCCAGTCGCAGCGATTCACAGATCCCTCAACCTACAGGCACCAAAAGTCAGTGACAGGGTTTTTTTAGCTGGCTTGGAAGGGAGAAAGACCTTCACATAGCTCCAGCCTCAGGCAGCAGTCCCAGAGGCCACATTCGGCAGGCAGCAGTGGTTCCCATGGCAGCCCCTGCAGCGACCTGCATCCATTGTTGGATTGAAAGACCCCTGGGGGGCACTGAGGAATTGATTCTTGCCTCTGCCCTGTGTGGAGGTCCTGAGGGAGCTGGTCTTTATCTCACACTGAATGGCCGGCCTGCCCCCACAGTTTATCTGAAAACCAGCCCCCAGTGTTGGCTTGGTGGAACTGGAGGTCAGGTGGTTGTGGAGAGGAAACTGCTAAGATTTGGGGCACAAAAATCTCTTTCTGCTCCAAGACCATGGTACACACTTCATTGTGCCACCTTGAAGGAACTGAGGTCTTACAGATTACCAGAGTATTCTCTCCTCTTGACAAGGTGAGTGAACTTATCCACAACATTCCGTTTGCTGTAACTCATGGTTGCACATATGGATGCTGTGATATTGACTGGTGGGGAACCTCTGTTTTCTTGGTGTTAAATATCAGTCCAAAATTACTAAAAGTGTTAGAGTGTTGATCCACAATCTATTGCATTTCAGTCTCAGAGAATGCTTTGATTGAACAATTATCTGAAAGCAGTCACTCCCCAATTCTCTCTCCATTTAAGTTTTGGCTTGTAGCTTTTTCTTTTCTTAAATTAAATTATTTTATCTGTTTTCAATGTTTGACAGTCACTTTCATATATCTTAGATTTTTTACCCTTCCATCCCCTTCATTTCCCCCTCCCTTCCCACTCCCTCCCTGAGATGGCATGCAATCTTATATGGGTTCTACACGTACTTTCCTATTGAATACATATTGCATGCAAGAATTAAAATGAGTGGGAGAAACCATGAAACAAAACAAAACAAACATAATAGAAAAGAAAATGGTCTGTTTCTATCTGTGATCCAATTCCATATATTTTTTCTCTGGATTCGAAGGCGTTTTGTCTCGAGTCCATTGGAAACATTTTAAGTCCATGCATTTCAATGAAGTACTATGTCTACCAGAAAAATTCCTTGCACACTATGGTTGTTGTTGTATACAAAATTCTCCTAGTTCTGCTTCTTTCATTCAGCATCAGTTCATAGAAGTCTTTCCAGGTTTCTCTGAAGTCTTCCTGTTCATCTTTTCTCATAGCACAATAGTATTCCTTTACCTTCATATACCACAACTTGTTCAGCCATTCCTCAATTGATAGGTATCCCCTTGATTACCAGTTTTTGATCACTGCAAAGAGAGCTGCTATAAATATTTTTGTACACGTAGGGCCCTTTCCCATTTCTGTGATCTCTTTGTCCCAGAAGCAATATTGCTATGTCAAAGGGTATGCACGTTTCTTTTTAAAAAATTGTCATCTGTCTCATTTAGATTGTCGAATTTATGGGCATACAGTTGGGCAAAGTATTATTTAATTATTGTTTTAATTTCTCCCTCATTGGAGGTTAGTTGACCCTCAATGTCATTTTTTATTTTTGTAATTTGGTTTTCTTTCTTTTTTTAAATCAAATTGACCGAAGGTTTATCAATTTTATTGTTTTTTTCATAAAACCAACTCTTAGCTATATTTATTAATTCAATAGCTTTCTTAATTTCAATTTTATTAATTTCTCTTTTGGTTTTCAGTATTTCTAATTTGACATTTACTTGGAGATTTTCAATTTGTTCTTTTTCGAGTTTTTCAGCTGCATGCCCAATTCATTGATCTCCTCTTTCTTTATTTTATTCATGTAGGTATTCAAAGATATAAAACTTTCCCTAAGAACTGCTTTTGCAATATCCCATAAGATTTGGTAGGTTGACTCACTATTGTCATTGTTTTGAATGAAGTTGTTGATTGTTTCTATAATTTTTGGTTTAACCCATTCATTCTTTAGTATTAGATTGTTTACTTTCCAATAAGTTTTATATTTCCATGACCTTTGATTGGATGTAATTTTTATTGCATTATAACTTGAGAAGGATGCATTGACTATTTCTGCCTTTCTGCACTATATTATGAGGTTATTATGTCCTATTACATGGTCAATTTTTGTGTATGTGTCGTGTACCACTGAGAAAAAGATATATCCCTTTCTATCCCCATTCAATTTTCTCCAAAGAACAATCATGTCCACATTATCCACATTTTTATTCACTTCCTTAACTTCTTTCTTGTTTACTCTGAGGTTAGATTTATCAAGTTCAGAGTGGGGGGTTGAGGTTCTCCGCTAATATAGTTTTCCTATCCATTTCTTCCTGTAACTCACTTAACTTCTCCTCTAAGAATTTGGATGCTATACTACTTGGAGCATATATGTTTAGTAACGAAATTGCTTCATTGTCTATGGTGCCTTTTAGTAGGATATAGTCCTTCTTTATCTCTTTTGACAAGATCTATTTCTGCTTTTGCTTTGTCTGAGATGGAGATTGCTAACAACTTCTTTTACATTAGCTAAAGCACAAAATATTCTGCTCCAATCTTTTACCTTTACCCTGTGTGGTTGCACCTATTTCAAATGTGTTTCTTGTAAACAACATATTGTTGGATTATAGTTTTTAATCCATTCTACCATCTGCCTCTGTTTTATGGTAGTGTTCATTCCATTCACATTCACAGTTATGATTACTATCTGTGTCTTTCCCTCCATCCCCTTTCCTTTTGTTTATGCTTTTAGTTCTCCCTTCTCCCTTCCCCTCCACAACAGAGTTTTAATTTTTGACCACAGCCCCCTTCAGTCTTCCCTCCCTTCTTTCAGCCCCTTTCCTTTTAGACCCCCTTGCCCTTACTACATCTACCCTCCTTTTCAGCCTCCCCTCCCTTTTCTTTCCCACTTTCCCTCCTACTACATATAGAGCTAGTTAGATTTATATGCTTAATTTTGGTGTACCCTCCTTGAATCCAATCAGATGAGAGTATCTCTCAAACAATGCCCATCTCCCTTCCCCATTTCCCTTTACTATAATATATTTTTGTGCCTCTCCCTCTGATGGAATTTATTTTTTTCTGCCTCCTTTTCACATCACCCATTACAATCTTTTCACACCCTTCAATCACATTTGTTATCATCACATCATTTAATTTATACCCACTCCCTGTATCTATGTTTATCCCTTTTATATATCATAAGAAATGAACAATTTTCAAGATTAACAAGTATCATCTTCCCTTATAGGAAAGTACTCAGCTTGCCCATATTGTGTAACAAGATTTTTTCCCCCTGTTTACCTTTTTATGCCTGTCTTGAGAGTTGTGTTTGAAGATAGAATTTTCTCTTGAGTTCTGACCTTTTCATCAGAAAGATATGGAAATCCCTTATTTCATTGAATGTCCATCTCCTTGCCTGAAATATTATATTCAACTTTGCTGAGTAAGTAGTCATTGGTTGTAGTCCCAGCTCCTTTGCCTTACAGAATATCATATTCCAATTCCTTCAGTCTTTTAATGCAGAAGCTGCAAGGTCCTGTGTGATTCTGACTGTTGCTCCTTGATATTTGAATTGTTTATTTTTGTCTCCCTGCAGTAATTTCTCATTCACTTGATAGTTCTTGAATTTGACAACGATATTCCTTGGTGCTTTTAGTTTGGGATACCATTCAGGAGGTGAACAGGACATTCTTTAGATGGCTATTTTGCCCTGTGGATCTAGGATTTCTGGGCAATTTTCCTTGATGATTTCTTATATGATATTTTCCAAGCCCTTTTTCTCATCATGGCTTTCTGGTAGACCCTAATTGTTAGATTTTCTCTCCTCGATCTATTTTTCAGGTCACTTGTTTTTCCAACTAGATATTTTACATTTTTGCCTGTCTTTTCATTCTTTAGATTCTGTTTGTATGATTCTTGATGTCTCATTGAGTCATTAGCATCTACTTGCCCAATTCTAACTTTTATCAAATTACTTTCTTCAATTAACTTTTGTATCTCCTTTTCCATCTGTCCAATTGCTCCTTTTAAGAAATTATTTTCTCCAGTTAGGTTTTGTGCTTCCTTTTCCATTGTCCAATAGTCCTTTTAAATTCTTCTGTGATTTTTCTTTTCATATTTTTAAAGTCATTCATCAGTTTTTCTTCCATTTCTCTAATCTGACTTTTAAAATCCTTCCTGTGCTCTTCCAAGATAGCTTTTTATGCTTCAGACCACTTCTTATTCCCTTCTGAAGTTTTAGATGGGAGTAGTCTTAATGTTTACCTCTTTGATATTTGTGTTTTGGTCCTTGAAGCCATGGAATGATTCTATGGTCTTTTCTTTTCTGCTTTGCTTCTCATTCACGATAATCATACTTTTCCTAGGGAACAGGAGACTCTGTCCCACAGTTCTTGTGCCTAAAACTTGAGACTTTGTGCATTGTGGCCTCTGATTCTTTCAGCTAGAAGCGGAAATGCTGCAGTTTACCTGGTCCTGAGCTGGCTGGGGTTGAAGAGCAGAGGCCAGGTGAGGTCTTTTTGGGTTTCCCTACAGTTACCCTGGAGCTTGCTTGTTAACTGTGGGGAGGGGTGATATGGCCACAGGAAGTCTCCTCTGCTGAGCTAGAGCATAAGGAAGGTCAACTGTTTGTGATCCCGTCTGCGCTAGTGTCTTCCCGATTCCCCAGGGGTGCTGAGGCATGCCTGGGGTCCTGTTGTTGGCAGTTGTGGATTTCACCTCCTTGGGGCTCAAGATCTTGTTCATGTTTGCTGAGAGGGGGTTATCTGGTACAGTGCTGGTCCTTCATTGGTCTCCTTCAGTTACAGCAAGAGGGATCCACCTAGCCTCATGGGTTAAGAGACTGTTTACCCCTTCTACAACTCCCACTGTTTCACGGTTTTTCCAGGGGAGATATTGTCTGGACTCGTCAAGGTCAATAAGGGGAGGGAGATACCAATTACAAATCACTCTGCCACCTTGTCTCCCAGATGACTTGTAGCTTTTTCAAGATAAATAATTTACGATCAATACAGAAGCTGACCTTGATGCCATTTTCCTCTTGTTGAAAGTGTCAGTCTAGAGTGCTGAAAATACTATGTAAAAACATTTGCAGCAGGCACAGAGCAATTATACTGACCTCACTGTAGCATGCCTAAATTTTGGATTATTTACCAGTCCCAAATCAAAATATTTAATCATTCCCTTTTCAGTTTCCTTAGCAGCATTCTCAAAAACCACCTGGCAAGATAAGGAAGTAGACAATGTGGTCCTTTCTTAAGCTGAACTGACAAGCATTCAAAATCAACTGGAAGTTTAGGAAGTGAAAATATGATTAAGAGAATGGCACCTAATATTGCATTTGTAATAAATCAGTTAGGTTTTAAGTAGATGATTACTTCTTTTCCAGTATCCCATAAGATTTGGTAGGTTGTCTCATTACTGTCATTCTCTTGAATGAAATTGTTGATTGTTTCTATGATTTCTTCTTTAACCCATTCCTTCTTTAGGATTAGATTATTTAGTTTCCAATTGATTTTTG
>CM053770.1:292360074-292388861 GCA_028658325.1 Potorous gilbertii | reverse complement strand
TTTCCAGGTCAGTTGTTTTTCCAATGAGATATTTTACATTTTCTTCTATCTTTTCATTGTTTAGAATTTGCTTAACTGATTCTTGCTGTCTCATTGAGTCATTAGTTTCTACTTGCCCAATTCTAATCTTTATCAAATTGTTTTCTTCCGTTAACTTTTGCATCTCCTTTTCCATTTGCCCAATTTTTCCTTTTAAGAAGCAATTTTCTCCAGTTAATTTTTGTACTTCCTTTTCCATTTGCCCTTTTAGGAAGTTATTTTCTGCAGTTAATTTTTGAACTTCCTTTTCCATTTGTTCAATTTTCCTTTTCAAAGACAGATTCTCATCAGTGAATTCTTTCTTAATAATTTTAAGATCATTGGCCAGTTTATCTTCTCTTTCCTTCTTCAGCTGTTCCAGGAGAGCTGCTTGTGCTTATGAGCAGTTCATAGTCCCTTCTGAAGATTCAGATGGCAGTATAGTCTCAGCTCTGACTTCTTTGGTGTTTGTGTTTTGGTCCTTATCCCCACAGAAAGATTCTATCGTTCTTTTGGCCCTCTGCTTTTCTTCATGATGTTGATTGAGTGTTGTGGCTTCTGGTTCTTTCAGTCCAAAGCTAGAGAACTTGTTGTTGAGCTGATGTGTGAAGAAGCTAAAAGCAGGTTTTTGTTTGGTGTTTCCCCAATCAGCCCTGGGTTTAGCTTGTTAAGTGTAGGGGAGGTCACAGTCTGGTCACAGGAGATCTCCTCAGCTGACCTGAGGCAAAGGCAAGCTCAGGGGCTGGTAATCCCAGCTGCCCTATTGTCTTTCTGATTCCCCTGGACAGCTGAGGCATGCCTAGATGCTAATGCGTGTTCCCACCCCTCCTGGGGCTCTTCTCCTGGCGCTGAGGCTTGCCTGGGTCATAGTGCAAGTTTTTCCTGCCCTGGGTCCTCTATCCTTCCGGTTTGCCTCTGCCACCATAGAAGGAATTCCCCTTAGCTATTTTCCTCGTCTCAGGTGTTATGAGACTATTGGCCTCCTTCTGCTGTTTCTGCTGCTCTGGGATTTTTCTGGGGAAATATTTTATGGTTCTTTCACGGTCATCAAGGGGGAGGAGAGAGCATTTACTGATAACTCTTCCATCCTGCTCCTGGAAATTCAAGTAGGTGACTTACCGAAGTTTGATCTTCAGGCTGAAGGTCTCAGGAGCTTCTGCACTGATATCTGGTGCTCGGTGGCTCTCACGGACTCGGTTCAGCTTGTCTCTGCCCTCAGTGCTGCTCCTCTGGTTCCGCCTGCCACTCAGGTTTCTCGGGTCCCTTCTGCTCCACTGCACTGGCCACGCTGCCCTGTGTGGTTTGGGCTCAGCCCCACGGAACAGATCCTTCCCGTGGACCTTCCAGGCCTACCTGAGCTCTGAATCTGTCACTGTTTATCTCCCACTGGATTCTGCACCTCCAAATTTTGGTCAGATTCTCCTTTCAGAGGTACCTGAAGGAGTTTGTCTGAGAGCTTAGGTGAGTCGTTGTTCTCACTCCGCCATCTTGGCTCTGCCCCCCCAGATGATTACTTCTACTAGTTGACTGTCTATCAGCATATGATGATTGGACATGTCATATAACCTCTCTAAAACTCTTCCATGATCACTGAAAAGAGGAAAATAGCCCTTGAATTCACATCTTCGAAGGTAACTGCAAAAAAAGTACTTTGGAGAATATAAGACACAACGTAAATGTGAATTATTACCATTTTTCTCTACAAGTTTATTGTAGAGAGAACTCATCAAAAATATAGCAGTTGACAAACAGTTTCTGCTTTTCTTCCTAATGCTAAGGCTATGTCTTTATAGTAGAATTGTCATGGCATGCTGCTTTGTCTGAGTTGCCATGAAAACTGAAAGATATTTCTTTGGTGTATAAACCATCCTTATTAGTGGCATATTATATTGCTATTCGTTTGTATTTTTAAAACCTAAAAGTGACTCACCAGAAATAACCAGGATGACTTTGATTTTATGGACAATTGGTGATAACATCAATATTTGATATGTTGGAAAATGATGCAGATGAAGAATAATCGCTACATTTAGGGCTTTGTTACATTCCCCACGTTATACCTCATTGAGTGAGCTTCAACATGCACAGTTCATATGTTTGCATACAAAATAGGCTGAGACACAAAGAGGAAAATATTTAAAGATGACCTCTCCTTATTTGCATCTTAATATATGACTCTAATCGTTTCCGTGATCACCTCTCCAGGGGAAATAAGGAGAGAGTGTATCTTGGCTGAACACATTTAACTGAGTTATTGGGAAGGCAGAGGATATCTTAGTGAAGACTTTCTAACAGGAGACTAGATATTTTCTTGGATAAGAAAGAATGTTTATTAAAGACAGGAAAGAAAATTACTGCATCATCAAGTATCAGAAGGACATATCGTTCCATTTTAATTTTGCCTGGGAATTAGTAAAACAGGAGTTGCAACAAAGGTATTATGAATTGTGGTAACTTCCTAAGCGACCTCCATTCTACTGACATGCAAAACATTGGGGAGAACATTTTGATAACTCTATCAATTGGTGAATCTCTATTGGGCATTTGGTAAATGGATTCACATTTCTGGTGAATTGCATTCACTGTGTCAAGATCAAGAAACTTCTACCAGTTGATCTCATCCTGGTCAGCTTAGCCATCTCCAGAATTGGACTATTTTGTGTGGTAATATGGAATAGTTACTTAATTTTGAACTCTTTTGATATTCCCACCAATGTAAGAATAATTGATATCTTCTTGATATTGAGTCACAATTCAAATATTTGGTTTGCCACTATCCTCAGCATCTTCTACTTCCTGAAAATCACAAACTTCTCTAAGCCCCTTTTCCTCTAGCTGAAATGGAGAATTGATAGGATGGTCTTCATGCTTCTTTGGGGGCCCTTGATTATCTCTTTGTCTATTATCTTTCCAATGATGGAGAGAATGCACCATTATTATGACATCATCTTTAGTAGAGGAAAGGAGAGAAATGTATCCCAAGAGGGTCAAGTGAATAAAAGTAAGTTACTCATGCTCCAGGCCCTCTTTGGCCTGCTAAGTATTATTCCTTTTGCCCTATCTACGATATCCTTCTCCCTACTCATTATCTCACTTTGGAGGCATACCCGACAGATGCAATTCAGTGCCTCAGGTTCCAGAGACGCAAGCTTAGAAGCCCATGTTTGAGTCATTAAAGCTGTATCTTCCTTCCTCATACTAATTTTATTGTACTATATGGGTTTCTTCATCAACTACCAGAGTCATTCAGAGGCAAAAAGTAAGGTGGCTTCCATGTTGAGTGTGTCAATCATGTTGCTCTATGCCTTTGGCCACTAGTGATTCTGATTCTGTGGAATAGGAAACTGGGGCAGACCTCCCTCTGGGTGTGGCAGCAAGAGCTATTCTGCCTCATAGGAAGAAAATCTTACCTTGAACCGTTTAGGAAACTTGGTACATTCTATGGACTAATAAGTCAATATGTAAGGATTTTCTCACTTCTCTTTCTTCATTTAATGGAGCATCACTCATTGCAGGAACTATCTAATGTAGAATTTATTCTGGGCATTTTAGAAACCCTCTAGCCATATGGGGAAAAGTTAAAATTCTTGTTATATAATTATATTGGGGGACACAGGATTCTAGGAACAGAATCATAAAGTATATCAGAGATCATTAATCCAAACCCTTCATTTTACCGATAAGAACATCTGAGGCTCAAAGAATCATCAGTATGATAGATCTCAACCTAGAAGGTATCTTAGTGTATCATAAGATCATAGAATAAGAGTCATTAGGTACCTCAGATGATGACTAGACCATTCTACTCATTTCACACATAAGAAAACTGAGAGAACACTGTGCCTCCAAGAGCAATATGTTGTCACAGGAAGGAAAATCTGTAAGTTCCTGGAGGCAAATGAAACCCAACTCATCATGCAAGAGGACATAGAGCCATGGATGAGATGGAACTGCACTTGGAAGGGAAACTGATCAGGATGTGCATAAAGGGAAGTAGTAGGTCAAATAACATGAGATATAGAATAATTTCTCCTACACAACATTTATGCAAAATTGTTTTTCTCTCAAATTACCATTTCTAAAAGTGAAGCAAAGCAGAAAAAGGAAGCATGGAACAAAATATATAAAGACATGGAAAACCTGGTTAGAGGAATGACAACAAACCTTTTACTTGATTGATGTTGTATTTGTCCTTATTTTCAAAGAGGACTATGACATCGAGATGATGACATGACTTTCAGTTGACTTTGATTTGAGTGAGAGAGGGCTGAGCAAGATCGCCAGTCTCACTTTCTCTTCCTGAGCCATCTGAGTCCAGTTACCTGATATTCATCGAGATGGCCTAAGATGCAAAGGGAGACCCAGATCCAAAAGAATGAAGAAGGAATAAAGTCATAACCAACAAATCATCATATTCAAAATA
The DNA here is from genome assembly GCA_028658325.1 of Potorous gilbertii. Lineage (NCBI taxonomy): Eukaryota > Metazoa > Chordata > Mammalia > Diprotodontia > Potoroidae > Potorous > Potorous gilbertii. The sequence goes on along the minus strand of CM053770.1, from coordinate 292,384,420 downwards.
GATTGAAAGGGAATGTGAATAAGGAAAAAAATAAAGTTAAGAAATACTCCTTAGAATAAAAGAAAACTAATAAAAACAAGACAATCAAGAGGGAGGAAAATTATGAGCTAGCCACTTAACTGAGTAGCTGATGCACACACACACACACACACACACACACACACACACACAGAATAAATATTCAACTAAAAAAGGAAGAAACAAATAATTTTAGTCACTCATAAGCTTGTATTTGTAATTGCCTACTATGTGCTAGGTACCGTACTAAGCAAATAAATACAAAAAAAGGAAAGACTGTGTGTGTTCGTCCTTCATTTCTGAAGAAGACCATGTCATCAGAGAAATAATGGGATGACTTGCACTTGACTTTGTTTTGAGTGAGGGAGGGCTGTGCAGGTTACCAGCCTCACTTCTCCTCCAGAGCCATCTGAATCCAGTGACCAGATATTCATCAGGATGACTGAGGCAATTGGGGTTCAGTGACTTGTCCAAGGTCACACAGCTAGTGAGTGCCAAGTGTCTGAGGTGACATTTGAACTCAGGTCCTCCTAACTCCTGCACTGGTGCTTTATTCACAGTGCCAACTAGCTGCCCCACAAAAAAAAGAAAGACAATTCCTACCTCAAAGAGTGGCTGCTAGGGGGTGCTCTGGATAAAATGTCAGATCTGAGTCAGGAAGACTCATCTTCCTAATTTCAAATCCATCCTCAGACACTTTCTAGCTGTGTGACCCTGGGAAAGTCTCTCCATTTTCTCATCTCTAAAATAAGATGGAGAATGAAATGGCAAACCACTCCAGGAACTTTGATAATTAAACCTCAAACAGATTCATAAAAAGTCAGACATGACAGAAAGAATTGAACCATAAGCACCCTAAAGTAGCTTTCAATGTTTGAGGGAAAGTAACAGAGAGAAACTGAAAGGTGGTATTGACGGGAAGATAGGAGAAGTGGTAGCATCATTATGGAAAAATCCAAAGGGGTAAAACCTGGTGAGAAATGAAGAGATTACTGGCCCAGGCATCCTTTTAAAGGGAGTTTTAAGGAGTAGCTCATCTTTCCACCTTCCAATCATAAAGGGAGAGGGTACTGAGGAGCTCTAAGTTTCAAGCCTGATTCATTCTTTCAGGATAGTAATAAGATACAAATAACATTTACATAGCACCTACAATTAGACATTAGGCTAAAAACTTTACATGTATTATCTCATTTGATCTGTACAACCACGTTGTAAGGTGGGTGCTTTCACTATTCTCATTTTTATAGATGAAAAAATTTAGTCAAAGAAAACTTGCCCCAGGTCACAAAGCTAGTAAATATCTGAAGATTTTAACTCATGTCTTCCTGACTCCAGACCCAGCAGTGATGAGGTTCCTGATAATGAAGTACTTGTAAATACAATCTCATAAATACAAAAGAGTAGATAAACAGGAGTTGGGGAGTGAGGAGAGGAGGGAATGTCAGTCTCTAATAATACCTGAGTATCAAAGTGGTTCAAGGAGAATTACTCCTAGGTATGAAATACTGATTCTTTCTCCTTTGAGTATGTGGTAATGAGCTAGCTACTTCCATCTCAACAATTTCATGGAGCTCTAGTTAACTGGAAAGTTCAGCCAGGTTTAGAGACTCTCTGCCCATCTTTTATGGGATTTATATATACCAATATTACAAGGGCTTCCAATCTAACAAAGATAGAAACCAGAGTCTGACGAGTCAAGACATTTGATCAGGGGATGCAAATTAAGGAGCAGATTTTCTTTCCATGGTTTGCCTGTTCTTCCTCAGAATAATTTGAATTCATGAAGCACAAACTCCAGTCACAATCCACAAAGTGTAGAAGGAAAAATATTAATCAAATGTGAAAATGAAGCTTGAATTCCTTTATTACAACTGCCTGAGCATCAGTTTCTTCTTGATAACCCTTGTTGTCAAGGAAGAAAAGGTGGTTAGGCATCATAGAGGAGAGAGTGCTGGACTTTGAGTCAGGGTGTCTTGAGTTCAAATTCTGTTTCAATATCTTATTAGTTGTATGACTATGGATCACTTATGTTTCTTAGCCTTAGTCCCTTCATCTGGAGAATGCTAACAGAACCTATTTTATAAAATTTTGTGGATTAAATCAGATAAAACATGCAAAATTCTTCACAAACCATAAAATGCTACATGAATGTCGGATATTATTAGTGGTAAAATTAAAAATAATGAAGAAAGAGGAGAAAGGAAGAGGAAGAAATGATTTGTGGAGAGGTCGGATAAAGCTGAGTGCCTGGTTCACAGTGGGAACTCAGCAATCGTCTGCATGACATTGGGGGAGTGTCATTTGACCTACTCTTTGAAATATTGACAGATAAAAAATGAGGCATCTAATCAATACTGGGAAAACTATGTGGGCAAAGACTCCAAAAAAGGACATCAAATGATGTATTTACAGATCTGAAAGTATCTCTTTTTGACTATAGTTGATGGGGAGAGGGTTTTGTGGAGGAACAGTAGAAGATTAGGGGAGAAAAGAAAATTGGAACCAGTATATGGGGAGTCTTGAATGTCAAGTTCTATTGATCAAATTTCAATCTCTAGACATAGAGTTGGAGAAGACACAACCCCATGTAGTGCCATGAAAACTATGTAAGAGGAATATAACTTGGCTATCATGGTTGTGTTGTTGTTCTTCATCTTTCTTGTGAAAGAGGACCAATGATATCAGGAGGGAGATGTCTTGACTTCAAGTGAATTGGATTTAAATGAGTTAGGACTGTGCAAAATCATCACCCTCACTCTCTCTCCCCTAGAATCCTCAAAGTCCAGGGGCAAGACATAGATCAGGACAACTTGTGAAGGAAGGAGAGACAACAGGGAGGGGCACCAACTAAACATGAACTTTTGATGCTAAAGATAAAAGACATGTGAGCTAGGGCTATAGCTGTGGGAAAGGAGAAGAGACAACAAGAAACTTGAATGGGGTCCTTATATGTTCTTTCTCTAATAACTTCTTTCTCATCCTTCTTTCTCTCCTTTCACAATATCAGTAGCCTACCTAGTTCAGGTACTTAACTTGGGATATGGTAATAGTATCCTAATTGGTTTCCATATTTCTATATGTTTGTCTATCTATATATATATCTATATATATCTATATATCTATATATCTATATATATATATATATATATATATATATATATATATATATTGTCCAGTATTAACTCCTAACTGATTTCTCAGTCTGGCATCCCATCTTTTAATTTCTGCATTGCCTCTGACATACCTGGAATGAACTCCCTATTGGCCTTTAAGATTCATCTCAGGTTCTGTTTCTTTAGAGCCTTCCCTGATATTCCTATCCCCCAAGCTATCAGTGATACATTTCTCTTCAAAATTGCTAGAACACTTTGCTACTAACCTTGAATTATATAGACTTGTATAGTTGGCATAAAGCCCAGTAGAATGGAATCTTCTCAAGGTCACAGACTGTGGTTTTGTTTCAGTCTCGATCCCTAGTACCTACGTCAGTGCCATATACTAATGCAACTTCCCTCCCAAGTTCTTGACTTACTTATCCATCTGACATCTACCCCAGCTGTTCACCAGTCATGTCTTCAGGTATCATACTTCTCTATGGACCAAGTTCAAATCATCTTTCCTTTTATGAAAAATCTAACAACTCCACACCTCATCTTTAGCCTAAAGTACTGTTTCCATATTAAAGGGAAGAAAATCTTCCAAATTTTAATAGAATTGAAAGTCATTGATTTTCTCCCTGATTTTACAGAGAAGTAGGCTGATCTGGATGAAAATAATAGACTTGTCATTAAAATATTTTGTTATTATTAAAGAGAAATATTTCACATAATCGTTGTTGATTTTGTTTTTCCATATCTCTGTAGTTTCATCAAGATATTGTTATTTAATTCTAAATATTGTTATTTACAAATACACCACATATAATTTTGTCTCTTTAAAATATTGAAAGACATTTTTATTACTTAGTATAACAGAATAGATGTCTAGTTGTTTAAAAAAACATTCAAGAAGAATTTGGAAAAGAATATACATACCTTGTTTCTTCAATTTAGTTATTTCCATGCATCTAATGCCAACTCACTTAATAAGTCAATTTGATCTTTTATTGATTATTAATAATATTTAATTTAATGTGTTGCATTCTGCTTCCGGATTGTTGAAGTCTTTCAGATATTTTTTGGTGTCCATAAGTTGAGAATTATTGCACATTTTTATTTATTCTTTTTCCGATAATGTGATGTTCTCATAAGTCTTTTTCAAAATTTATTACTTTAAATTCCACTTTATCAGACTGCTACTCTTTTTGTTTTTTTTTAATTTGCTGTTGCATGATAAATTTTAGTCCAATTTCTTAAGTTCATTCTTGATTAATCTTTTTTTGTAATTAAAAGTGTTTTTTTTAAATAACATATTGGTTAGGTTTAATCCTTGATTTATTCTATAAGTTCTTTTCTTTTAATGGAAGAATTCAAACCATTTACATTTATTATAAAGGGCAATACATTTAGTTTATCTTTTGATATTTTCTTCTTAATATTAACATTGCCTGGATGGAATGAATTCATATGGTATTGTATATCTACTTTAAATGTTAAACCTGGTTTGTTAAAGAAAAGAAAGGTACTTCTTTTATAAAAGTTAATTTGCCCAAATTAATAGCTGTCTACAGAAAGTCAACTCACTGTTAATATGCAAAGCTAAAATTGATTTGCTAAAATGAGCCAACATGGAACTGGTTTATAGTAAATGAGGGTTAGTGGCATTGCCAAAGATTTCCATGATGATAACAACAATGATGAAAGTGAGGAAACTTTATCTCCACAATTAAGTCTTTCCTCATGTCTTAGATTGTTGGTGAGGTTCACCAGACACACATAAGGTATTTGGATACAAATTTCCCTGAGCAGAAAGAGCAATGCATTGAAAGACAAACCATTCCGCATTTGCATCTTAGCAAATATTCTTTCCACCTTTTCTAGATCATTGCAAAAAAGAAAATAGAAATGCCAAAGACAAATACTGCTAGGGTTGAACAGAACTGAATAGTGTTTAATTGGATTATTGGGAAGGAATTAGTGTGATTCTAAAGAAGATCCCCAAACAAGATTGGGTACTTTTTTTGGTCCAAGATTGAAATCGCAATAAAGAGAAAGGGAAAAGTGATTTCACTGTTAAATTTTCATATGTAAACATCCATAAATATACACATCCACAAACTTATGTGTATGTGTGTGTGTATGTATTTCTCTTCTCTACTAACATGATAAGAGTTAGTGAGAAAATCTTGTTGGTTCTGATAGCTGGGAAATTCCTAATGCTATACTTATAGAATCCTAGAGAATCAACTAAAAACTTCTTGAAATAATTTGCACCTTTAGCAAAGTTACAGGGTATTAAATAAATCCACATAAATCACTGAAATTTCTATGTATTACTAACAAATTCCAACAGCAAGAGATAGAGAAATTCCATTTAAAGTTACTGTAGACAATATAAAATATTTGAGAGTCCACTTGCCAAGACAAATCCAGGAACTATATAAACACAACTGCAAAAAAATTTTCACACAAGTAAAGCCAGATCTAAATAACAGGAAAACGTCAGTTGCTCATGGGTAGGTCAAACTAATGAATAAAAAGACAATTCTACCTAAGTTAATTTACTTATTCAGTGTTATACCAACCACACCACCAAAATATTATTTTACAGAGCTAGAGAAAATAGTAACAAAATTCATCTTGAAAATAAAAGTTCAGAAAATTAAGGGAATTAATGAAAAGAAATCCCAGGGAAAGTCATCTTGTCATACCAGGTCTAACACTGCATTATAAAACGGTGATCTCCAAAACCATCTGGTACTGGCTAAAAAAAATAGAGTTTTCATCGGTCGAAAAAGTTGGGTATACAGTATACAGTAGTCAATGACAATAGTAATCAACTGTTTGATAAACTCAGAGATTCCAGCTTCTGGGATTAGAATTCAATATTTGACAAAAACAAAACAAAACTCTGGGAAAACTGGAAAGCAGTTTGGCAGGAAATAGGCATAGACAAACATTTTAAATCATATACCAAGATAAGGTAAAAATGAATACATGATTTAGACATAAAGGGCAAAACTATAATCAAATTAGGAAATACAAATGCCAAAGACAAATAGTACTAGAGTTGAACAGAATTGAACAGGATTTAACAGATGGGAAATAATTAGTGTGATTCTAATGAAGATGTGCAAACAGAACTGGACATTATTTTTGGTCCAACATAGAAACCACTATAAAGTTATTTCGTTGTTAATGAGAGAGAGAGAGAGAGAGAGAGAGAGAGAGAGAGAGAGAGAGAGAGAGAGATTCTTTACCAACATTGTAGATGTCACTGAGAAAATTTTGTTAATACTGATAGCTAGTGAGTTCCTAATGGGGCTTCTTGGCAATAGTGAACTTTAATGACTGGGTGAAGCATAAGGGACCTCATCCTGTACAGCTTGGTCATCTCCAGAATCTTTCTGCTGTGTCTAACAACATCAGATGATTTCTCAACATGTATCATTTTCACATAACTTAAAGACAGGCAAAATGAACACAATTGATTTCTTCTTGATGTTAGTCTACTTCTCAAATGTTTGGATTGCTTTTTACCTCAACATCTTCTACTTCCTCAAAATTGCCAACATCTCCCACTCTATCTTCCTATGGCTAAAGTGGAAAATCAGTTGGGTGGTCTTTATTTTGCAAGGGAGACATTTACTCACCACCTTGCCCACTTTATTTGTATTGCTGCAAAAATTTAATGCTATCTGTAACAGGCAGATAATTATTGGAATAAAGAGAAATACATCCCAGGAAACCTCAGGGATTAAAAGTCTATCATTTACCTTCCTGGTTCCTTTTAATCTGGTGAGTCTTCTCTCCTTTACCCTATGTATGGTCTTATTCTCCTTCCTCATTCTATCCCTTTGTTGGCACACTCCAACAGATAGAGCTCGATACCACAGGATCTAGAGACCTCAACACGGAGGTCCATATTCAAGCCTAGAAAGTCATGTCCTCTTTCCTAATCCTTTCCCCCCACCTCATACTCCTGGGCATCTTCATTAACCAATTAAGCATTTCAATGCCAGAAAAAATGTCACTTTACTGCTCAGCCTCATTATGGAATACCTATATCCCTCAGGCCACTAATTGATTTTCATTCTGACAAAAAACAAATTGAGATAAGCCATCCTGAGCACATTCAGGCAGGTCAAGGGCTCCTTTAGAGGAAGCTAATGAAATGTATTGTTGGTCCTGTAGATGTACTTAAAGATTATCTTATATTTCAAGGAAAAAGAAGCCAGTATGTAGTTTTTCAAGGACATTCTTTAAGGTTACCTCCTCACTAGAGTTGTGAAACCACTGAATACACAGATTTAATTAATAAATTGGTGGACTCAGAATGGCAATAAGCCATGCTGACATAATGGTCCAGCATGATTTTCAAAGGGTATAGTACTTTACACCATCCTCATACTGGGGAACTTCTCTCATCTTGTATTCTAGCTAGTCTGCATTTGCTGGACTCTCTCTCTCTGACACACATTAGTACCAGAAATTCACTGAGAAAATATTGGTCCTGAGCTAGACAGGCAACCAGACAGAAGTTCAGAATGGGAACTTCCATAAGAGCATCCAGATATTGAGATACCTTGCTGGTTTCATTTCCCAACATTATATTTGGATCAAATAATGCTTGCCAAAATAGACTTCTGGGTATACTTGTAAGTATGTGGTGGAGAAGGGAAAAGATCTATAATATAATGCTGAGGTAGAATTAAAAATTTTGGGCAATTCTTCCCTTAATAAATATCAGCCTAGCTCTATGCCTTCAGCTTCACTTTTGAAAATGGTACTGTTTTGCTTTTGAATTCACCCCAAATACAATGCAAGTGGCATATTAATTGAGTGAATTCTTAATATAGTCAAACTGAATAGGAAAAATATATTGGGAGCTTAGGGTTACATGAGCAACTAGACTAGTGGATTAGGAATTTTCTCTGATCCCTATGACCTCCCAAACCCTTCTAAAATCAAAATTATGTAAAAAAGATACAGAAACTTTAGCAATCCAGAATCCAAAAGAATGTTAAAAATACCAAAGCAAAAATACAGGAACTGACATTCACTGACTAAGCTCACTCAGGACTCCTACTGCATCTTTCATGCTACCAGAAGTAAAGTTTCACTAGCACGATGAATGACAAGACAAAGGTTTAAATTAAAATCATACTTGCATATATTCCCCCCCTCCTCGCTTCTAGTTCCATGAAGAATCCTGTCCCAGCCTGCAGAAATTTTCCTGGGCCTCAGCAGTTAGATTGGTCAGAGCCTTTCAAAGTTAAAACCTACTCAGTGATCAGAACCCAGAAGCATTAGAGATGCAAATCTCTGAACTGTCAATAGTTGGGAAAATAGGCTCTGAACTGCTGGTTCCAGATTAGAGAACTGAGGAATAGGGAGTGTGAAAGGACACCAGGACAGGATGCTGTGCATGTTAGGGTTGCTTTACAGAACTCTACCAAGCATGAGGGAAAGAGCACAGCATCCAACTGGGGCCAGTTCTGACCACTCAAAGGTCATTTGAGGAACAGACCTAGGCTGAGTCCAGTGTAGGAAGATGCAGATATGCTTTGAGATTCAGTCCCCATGGAAACAAGAGTTAGAGGGGAGGGAGTCCAGCAATTGAGTGTTAAAGAAAATAAGGAGGTCAGGGAGACTGAAAGCACCAAAGATTTCAGGAAGTAGAAAATTCAAAGACTTTAAAAATAAACAAATAAATCAATAGGAGAAATAGTAACAGGAAGAAATATGATTTCCAAGTCTAGTAAATGAGTTCATGTATATGAATAAAAACTGTAACATAAAAAAAAAATAATCTAATACTTGATGAGACAGAGAACTCAGCTAGCCCTGAGAGTTTTAAAATATACATGAGAATTTTGAGAGCAGACTGTATGTCCTATAGGGCAAAAAATGATAAACAATATAGAAAAATTTGAATTTGCAATGTCAAGAATCCAAAGAAATAAAAGAGGAAACAATAGATTGAGAATTCTAATATGCAGGAACAAAGGAAAATTTTTTAAAAAATTAAAAATAGAATATGATCACTGAGCAAATAAAATGTATTGAACTCAAAAACAGGTGGCACAGACTCAATCTAAGGATTAGAGACCTCACCAAAGAACTTGAGAAGACAAAAATCCTTAACATCATAATGAAAGGAATAATGGGGAAAAAAAACTGGGCAGAATTTCTAAACATCTAAAATAAAATTGCAATAGACAGAATTCACAGAGAGCCTTCTGAAGAAACCCTAATGCTACAAACTCCAACACTCATGGTGGTTAAATTTAACAATGCAATTCAGAAACAATATCGGCAGGCCATCAGTAAAAATACCTTTATAAGTGTAGGAAAGGACATTCAAATAAGACAAAACCATTCTACAGTAACTAGAGAAAGACAGAGGGAATGAATCAATGTTTGCCAAAGATCTGGGGAACTTAGGATGTAGCTCAAGCTGAATTTCACTGCAAATATGAGCTTAAAAAGGACAAAGATGGATGTTCAATAACAAAGAAAAAGTTAAAAGATTTTTGGAAAGAAACTTGAACTAAAGAGGTTTTTACCTCTTGAATGCCCCAAATAACAGAAATGCAGCAGGAATGGATAAATGTAGACAGCAACAACAACAGAGTGACTACAGAAAGAGACTAGTGAGAATTATTTTTTTCCAAATATCCACAAGTAGATGAGGTGAAGGCAGAAATCTTATTCATGTAACAATGAAGCGCTTGGCAGGTCCATTAAGGACAGAACCTGTAGACATACTGCTTACAGATAAAGACTTCTTTTCTGGGACTGCATTACAACATGAGAAAGTACAGGAAGGGGTGAGAAACAAGGGGATAGACTCATATACTGGGGTCAAATCAAAGGCTAGCAATGAAGGAAAGGAGATCTGTGTTCTTAGAAAGAGAAAAGCCTACTGGGGAGTGGTGAGGAAGAGGAGGAAAAGACTGAAACTTATGTGTGTGAGGGGAGTAGGCTTTAATTTGAAAGTGTGGGGGATGGTTTCCACTGATGAATGATCCTATGGATAAAGGGAGATGAAGACCTTAAACCGAGTGTGACCTGGGCCATTTGGTACTTCAAAAGTCTACTTCCCCTAGGACAAGGAGAATCAGAACCTGTGAGGAAAAGTGGGACTTGGAGGAGTGAAAGAGCATTAACACAAGAAGATTTCCAGGTAAATGTGGTAAAAAAAGTTCAAAACGAGAGAATATAGATGAGTGTTGGGCTGCACAATCAAGGATGTGGTGGAGGAAGGGTCCTATCATGAGGCAATGTCCTCTTTGGAACATGCAATAATTGGCATTGTTCTAGAAGTGAGGTACAGTGGAAAAGGGAAATTCATGGAGAATCCCAATGAAGCAGAGGAAGAGAGAACCTAGAGGGGAGATTCTAGAATGGATACTTTGTGAACTCTAACTGTATGAAGAATATGGAGAAAAGAGAGAGACCAGATAATTATGAGATCATGAATTAGAGAATGAAAGTCTATATTAAACTGAAGGGGAAAGTGTGTAATGAATAGAGTGATAGTAATCCTTTTTGGGAAGGGGCACAAATTATGAAATTCAAAAACTAAGAAATAAAACTAACTAAAAGGGAGAAGAGAAAGAGGGAAAATCCAATGAGAAGAAGGGATCATTGGTGAGGGGTAGAGAAGTAATGGGAAACAGGACCATCTTTAAAAAACATTAAAGAAACTGAAGGAACATAATACTATGCCTACTGCACTTCATAGTTAATATTCACTTGTTCTTTCCATTATATGTGTGTGTGCCCACATGCACGTTTGAGTTTCACATATCAAGGTGTTTTCAATCAGCAATATGGGTCAGGATTTGACTGCTCCTCCAGTGTTCAATAATCACATGCCATCATTCTGTCATCCAATCTTTCCAGTTGTTTATGTTTAAGAAAGCAATACTCTTATTCCATGGTAATATTAAGCTGATGGAGCATATGTACAGCTTTATCCAAGTCATCACAAGTCTTAAAGGCCAAATTTAAGGGTATGAACTTCAACCTGTTGGCAATAGGGAAGGTTTTTGAGCTAAAGAGCTATGTGAAGACTGGATGAAGAAGAAAACTTCAGTGATTTAGATGCCTACGTGGGTTATATAGAGATAAAATTCAAGGGAGGGATCTCAGTTAAAAAGTAAATGTAATATAAAAAATGATTAGTATGAACAACTTTATGTAGAATTGTAACAGTAGGAAGATAATTAATGGTTGAGAAGGAGAAGAATTTGCAAAATTGTATACTTTTCCTTTTTTCCATTCTTTAGAGCCAACACAAATGTTGTCCAGTTTCATGGTCAAAATCAAGGAATCACTTTGGGAAGGAAGAAGAGAAGAACTTCATGTCTAGCTTAAGCTTCAGTCTTGTCCCAGGCCTCCATTTTCTTGCTCTCTCCTTGGCTAGAAAAAGAAGGGGACTGTTTTAGTATTTCCCTTAAAATGTCCAAAAAAATATTCCAGAACATCAGTGACCAGAGGCAGTGTTTGCATTAACAGCCAAGAACAAATTAAGCACCCTGAAAGAAGGTGATTTCAAAGGTCTACAACAAGACTATACAAAATGCTGCTCTGTCCAAGCAGAATACTTCATAAGTGCCCCACAAGGGAGTGAAAAATCTTTCCAATAATCAGGATCTGTGACTACACTTGGCCACATGTACTCTGAGTTTGAGTTCACTTTCCCTTGATTGTACACTTAGTAATTTCCCCTAATCTATATGTACTTGTGGGAGACAGTGCCACAGACAATGAGACAACATATTTTGTACCAAATATTCTTACTCTAACACCTTAGAAAATATCCCTTCCTAAAAACTAAGTCAGGTTGACTAATTAAAAGCACTAGGGCTTATTAGAAAGCCACTTTAATCTCCTCAAGGTTAGTTGCAGATCCCTGAAGTGAGTTGCAGCGATTGAGTTTTGGGGAACTAGTAAGCCAATGCAAGTGTGAATTGGGAGGGAAAGTAGAAGGTTCAAGTTATGTAACAATTCTTGTTTCTTTATCATAGAGAGCTAATCTGAAGGACTAAATATTAGTATATTTTGGTTCATTATCTTTAGATTTTTCTCTGCCACAATCATTGTTTAATGAATTTTCTTGCCTTCATGTATGTTTGTAGCTTTCACTAGTGTTATTTTTATTTAATTATAAATGTTATGTTTTTCATACTTTCCATATATAATTACAACCTTTTGGAATCTAGGCAAGATTTCTCTATGACCAAGTATATAATCAATTTGTGTGTGTGTGTGTGTGTGTGTGTGTGTGTTAATGTTCTGAGTATACATGAAAAGACTTTGTATTACTTGTTTCTGAAATTTAGCATGGCCCAGGTCTTGTTAAATAAGCAACAACAGACTGAAGACTACTAGGGAACTTTGGGATAGGTAATCTAATCAAATTTCCTCATTTTACAAATGGGAAAATGAAATCAGATGAAGTGGAAGTAAATTTACAAAATTTTCATGAGTAGTGAGCATCAAATCCATGTCCCCTCATTCCAAATTCAGCACTCTGCTTCTCAAATATTTAATTAAAAGTTCATATCTGATTATCTATTAATTTTTGCATTTGCTTATCATATTCTGACAGAAAAATGTTGAAATGTTCTGCCATTATATTGCCTTTCTTCTTGGACTTCAGTTAATCTTTCTCTTTTTTATCTTTTATCCAGCACTCAAACTTATTAGCATTTTATTTTCCCCAATTACATGTAAAGACAGTTTTAACATTCATTTTTAAAACATTGTGTTCCAAATTTTCTCCCTTCCTCCCTGCCCCCAACCCCTTCCCCCACAATTGCTAAGGCAAGCAATTTATATAGGTGTTGTCATGCAAAACACTTCCATAATAGTCATATTGTGAAAGGCTCACTGTATTTTCCTCCATCCTATTCCCTTTCCTATTTATTCTATTCTCTCTCTCCTTTCACTCTGTCCCTTGCTTCTGACTACCACCTCCCCCAGTCTGTCCTCCCTTCCACCACCCCCTTCTCTTATCCTTTTCCCCTCCTACTTTGCTGAGGGGTAAGACAGACTTCTATACCAAATCGAGCTTGTGTGTTATTCTCTGAGCCAATACTGATGAGAATAAGGTTCACTCACTCCCCTCCAGCATCTTTCCTCTCTTTACCCTCTCATGTAAAAGTTTTTTCTTACCTCTTTTATGCGAGATAATTTACCCAGTTCTATTTCTCCCTTTCTCTTTCTCCCAGTACATTCATCTCTCACTTAATTTTATCCTTTAGATAACATCCCTTCATATTTAACTCATCCCTGTGCCCCTGTCTATATGTACTCCTTCTAACTACCCTAACACTAAGAAAGGTCTTATGAATTACAAATATCATCTTCCCATGTAGGCATGTAAACAGTTTAATCTTATTGAGACACATGATTTTTTTTCCTGTTTACTTTTTTATATTTTTCTTACATGTTGTATTTGAAAGTCAAATTTCTGTTTAAATCTGGTCTTTTCTCAAGAATGCTTGAAATTGCTCTATCTCATGGAGTGTCCATTTTCCCCCTCATGGATTATACTTAGCTTTGTGGGGTATGTGAGTCTTGGTTTTAATCCTAGCTCCCTTGCCCATCATATTTCAAGCCCTCTGATACTTTAAGAGAAAGGCAGCTAAATCTTCTGTAATACTGACTGTGGCTCCACCATATTTGATTTGTTTCCTTCTGGCTGCTTGCGATATTTTCATCTTGGTCTAGGAAACATGGAATCGGCTATAATATTCTAAGCAATTTTCATTTGGGAATCTTTTTTAGGAGGTGCACAGTGGATTATTTTAACTTCTATTTTACCCTCTGGTTCTAGAATCTCAGAGCAATTTTCCTTGACAGTTTCTTGAAAGATTTTTTTACCATGACTTTTAGGTAGTCCAATAATTTTTAAATTATCTGCCTTAGATCTATTTTCCAGGTAAGATGTTTTTTGAAGGAGATATTTCACATCATCTTCTATTCTCTCATTCTTTTGGTTTTGTTTAATGATTTCTTGATTTCTCATTAAGCTTCCATTTACTCCATTCTAATATTTAAAGAGTTATTTTCCTTAGTGAGTTTTAGCACATCCTTTTCCATTCATCCAATTCTGCTTTTTAAGGCATTCTGCTCCTCATTGTTTTTTTTATTTTGGACCTCTTTCACCATTTGACCTAGTCTCGTTTATAAGGTGTTACTTCCTTTAACATTTTTTGTCTCCCTTATCAAGCTGTTGCTTCATTCTTCATGAGTTTCTTGCATCAGTCTCCTTTCTCTTCCCATTTTTCCCCCTCTACTTCTCTTACTTGATATTTAAGATCCTTTTTGAGGTCTTCTGTGACCTGAGATCAATTTATATTTTTCTGGGAGGCTTTGGATGGAGAAACTTTGACTTTATTGTCTTCTTCTAAGTGTGTGTATTGATCTCCATTGTCACCATTATAATCAGAGTTTTATTTTTCCATTGTTTGTTCATTTTCCTAGCCTATTACTTCATTTTTTAATTCTTTGTTAAAGTAGGGCTCTGTCTCCAGGGTAGAGGGCAAACTGTTCCAAAGTTCAGGGGTTTTGTGCAACTGTTTTCAAAGATGTTTATAGGAACTTGTTAAGTTTTCAGTTCTTCCAAGGTAATATGATCTAAGAAGACATATTTACTCCTTTCCTATTCTGTACTCAGATCTGTGAGTGACTATAAGTACTATTTTCTGCCCCAGGACTGTGAAGAGGAAGCCTCCTTCACTGCTGCCACAATCTCTGCTATGTTAGTTCTCCTCACTCTGACATGTTACCTAGGACTGCAACTCAGATCTAAGTATGGGCAAAACAACACAATCCTGGCTCGGTACTAGCAAAGAAGCCCCTGTAATCTCCTTCTGAACAGTTGTTTGACTCCCTTATCATCTATGGGCTGGGAGCTCTGAAATCCTCCACTACCACTGCTGATTTAGTTACTGCTAAGGTCTCTTCCTGGTTTTGGGGGGCTAAGTTTATGATGGAACGATCATTGCTGGATTGTGCTCCTCTCTCACCCAGGTCCGACAGACCATTCCTGATGAACTGCTAAATTTTGTTTGGATTCTATGGCTTCAGAAGTCTGAAATCACCACTGCTGCCAGTGATTCAGTCACCCTGAGGCCTGCCCCAAGTTTTCTGGGGATCAGTGTATACTGAGTCTGAGATGGACCGTGGCCTCGCTCACTCTTTTTCAAGAGACCTTTCTTGTTGACTTTCCAGGCAGTTGTGGGTTGGAAGTTTGTTTCACTGTCTTTTTGTGAGTTTTGCTACTCTAGAATGTGTTTAGAGTCATTTTAGAGGCATTTGGGGAAGAGTTCAGGTGAGTCCCTCCTTATTCCACCATCTTCTGTTCAACTTCCTTTAATGAATTCAAATATCTCAAAGTGTGGTGCTTGTAAAATCAAAATTTTAATAATTTATTATTCAGTCTTCTTTTCATTGTTGTGTGATGTTATCACTTGTCTCTTTTGAATATTTTGTGGTTTGAATTAGTCTTTGTGAATACCATTGTTGCCTCTCCTGACTTTGAGCTTGTAGATGCATTATATATTTTAAATTAACCTCTAAGTTCCAACTTAGACATACCTTTATTTTGCATATGATCAACATATTAGTGAGTTTTTTATTTATTCTAAGGCTTTTTGAGTTATGCATTTACATTTCTTATTGTATATGATTAATTTATTTATTGTTATTCCTGCCCCCATTTTATTTTGCTATTATTTCTAACATATTTAAGCGCTTTTATGTCAATAAACATGAACATATTAAAATTCTTTTCTCTTTTGTATTAATGTAACTAAAACTCTACTTTGTTTCTCTTACAGTAATAAAAGATTAAATTCTTTCTTTCTTTTGAAAGTACAGAATTATAAAATATTGGTAGAGGAACCAAAATTTTAGGGGCAAAAATGACTTTTCTTTTCATTATGCTGCTGATAGAGGGTAAAGAATTTGGTCTTGACAGTTACCTTCCTTCTCTAAGAGGATCTAATTAATGTACTATATTGGAGTCAATGAGTAGTGTACACAACTGTGGCTGATTTTGAGCTCATCAGGTTCTACTATGGGTTAGGCCTAAATAATCACTAAGGAATTTGGAATGGAGATGTTTCTAAATTTACCCATCTCAAATTCTTTTGAAACACAGCAATTCTGCTTTGATCACAGAGTGTAATGGCTTCTTGGTGTAGGCACTTCATGTTGGACATTCCTATGCCAGTGTTTTCCATGTCTCAAAATTGATCCCAAAGTTCTTCAGAGATACTTTGAGAGTGTCCTTGTAATGATTTCATTTGATCTTTTCATGAGCACTTGCCTGGTGTAAATTCTCCATAAAATAATGTTTTAGGCAAATGTGTCTTTGACATTTGAACAATGTGGTCAGCCCATTGGAGTTCAATTCTCTGCAGTAGAGTTTGAATGCTTGGCAGTTTCAATGCTTGGCAAGCAAAGACCTCAGTGTCTAATATCATATCATGTCAGGTGATCTTCAGAATCTTCCTAACACAATTCAAATAGACATATTTCAATTTCCTGGCAAGGCTCTATTAGATTGTTCAGGTTTCACAGGCATACAACCAACATCTATGGCTCTGTATGCCTTCAGCTGGTAGATTATCTATTATCTTTTTTTTTTCTTACACTTTCCTTTGGAGCCTTCTAAACACTGAGCTAGCTCTGGCAATGCATGCATCACTCTCGTCATTTATGTGTAGATCCTTTGAAAGTATGCTGCTAAAGTAAGTGAACTTATCCACAACATTCAGAGTCTTCATTTGTTGTAACTGATGGCTCCACAAGTGACTGCTGTGGTGTTGGGTGGTGGTGAACCTCTGTTTCTTGATGTTAATTATCAGCACAAAATTAGCACAATCATCAGAGAATCTGTCCATAATCTAATTCATTTCAGCCTCAGAGGCTGTATTGAGTGCACATTTTTCTGAGAACAGAAAGTCACCCACCAATTCTCTATCCACTTCAGTTTGGCTTGTAACCTTTTCAAGATAAATAATTTATCATCAGTGCAGTAACCGACTTTGATGCCATTTTCATTCTTCTTGAAAGTTTCTGAAAACATTACTGAAAACATCATGATGTAAAGCTTGTCCACAGGAACACAACCATTGTGCTTACCTCATTGATGTATGCACGTGAAATATTAACAATTTAACAGTGCTATGCCATAAAATTAAACATTTTCCATTTAAATTGTCTTAGGAAGATTCTGAAAATCACCTGGAAAGGTTAGGTATTGGACAATGAGGTCTCTTCTTGAGCTGTACTGCCAAGTATTCAAAACCAACTGTGGGTTTAGGCAGTAAAAAGTTGATTAATGGGATAATATATTTATAATAAATTATGGACCTTACTTGCATTACATTTGGCTTGAGAAGTGACTAACATACACACTGAATTGTGTATGGAAATCTATCTTACCCTATAGGAAAGTAGGGGGGAAGGGGAAAAGAGAGGAGTGGATGATAGAAGGGAGAACAAATTGAGGAAGAGGTAATAAGAAGCAGACACTTTTGAGGAAAGATAGAGTCAAAGGAGACAATAGAAAAAAATTGGTGGCAAAATGGAATGGTGGGAAACACAGCTAATTTTTCACAACATGGTCATGATAGAAATGTTTTACATGACTGTACATGTATAACCTATATATAATTGCCTATCTTTGAAATGCAGGTGGGTGGGGAGGGAGGAAGGGAGACAATGTGGAACTCAAAGCTTTAGAAAGTAATATTGAAAATTGTTTTTACTTGCAACTGGGAAATAAGATATATTGGCAATGGGGTTTAGAAATCTCTCTTACCCTACAGGAAAATAGAAGGGAAGGGATAAGAGAATGGATGGGTGGTGATAGAAGGGAGGGCAGATGGAGGAAGGGGTAATCAGAATGCGTGCCATCTTGGGGTAGGGGAAGGGGAGAGATGAAGAGAAAATTTGGAACTCAAAATCTTGTGGAAGTGAATGTTGAAAACTAAAAATTAATTAATTAATCAAAGGAAAAAATAGAAAGTAAAGATAAATCAAAATAAATCTATAGGTTTTTAAATAGGCGATTACTTCTACTAGTTGACTGTCCATCAGTATACACCTGGGTCAAAATCTTAGTTCAGACTCTTGATTTTGTGATGGTTGGACATATAATCTCACCTCTCTAAAATGGCCTCATCATCTATAAAGAGAGAAAAAATAGCCCTTGAATTCACATCTCCAAAGGTTATTGCAAATAAATTATGTCGGAAAACGCAAGATACTAAGTAAATGTGAATTATTATTGTTGTCATCTTTTCTCTATAAGCTTATTATTGTACACATAACAAGGGGCAGCTTGGTGGTGCAGTGGATAGAGCACCAGTGCAGGAGTCAGGAGGACCTGAGTTTCAAATCTCACCTCAGACACTTGACACTCACTAGCTTCAGGACCTTGGACAAGTCACTTAGCCCTAACTGCCTCATCTCTAGTCTTCCTGATGAGTATCTGGTCACTGAATTCAGATGGCTCTAGAGGAGAGGTGAGACTGGTGACCTGCACAGCCCTCACTCACTCAAAAATAAAGTCAAGTGCAAGTCATGTCATTATTTCTCTTTTGGCATAGTCTTCTTCGGCAACGAAGGATGAATACACACACACACACACACCTAAGAAGAACTCAACAAAGAGATAGTAATTGAGAGTTTCTGATTTCCTTCCTTATGTTAAGGCTGTGTTTTTATAGTAGAATTGGCATAATGTGCTGCTTTGTCTGACTTAACATGAAAACTGAAAGAAAGGTGTTTCTTTTGAGTGTGAACCACTCTGATTTGTTGTCAATCATATTTCAATTCATTTTTAATTCATTTTCTTTTTTTTGTATTTTTAAAAGTTTATTTTTTTAAAAAAAACAGCAATTTGGCATTTACTAAAATAAATCAGCTTCATCAATTTTATTGAATATTTTCTGAGTGTAGACATGAGCCCACTTTGATAGAGAATCATAAATTACAGAAAGTTGAGTATTTTTCATTTTAGTATAATCAGTTACTGAGTATTCCGATGTTAATTATGATTTGTCCTTTGATTCATCTTGGCTATTTTTATTGTTTATTCCTCCTCAAACAAAGAGAAAGTCAGGGCAGGAGGAATTCATTGAGTTACTGGGAAACTGTAGTAAATGATATGGTCATAAGAATGTCTAAATTATTGGCTAATAAACTTTTCTTTATTATATACTGATTGTCTTTACTAGCTCCTCATTAAAATGGAAAAAAAAGATAACAAATAGGCAAATAATGCCACAAAACAGACCATCATTAGAATATTTGTCAATCATATGGTGGCAAACCAAACATTCTGGCCTAAAGTCTTCTAGGGATTTCAGCACCAAGGTTACCCTTCTTGTAAGCTCGAGGTTTAATTGTTCATCTGGAACCATAATCACCTGCATACCAGCTGCAAGGGCTGCCTCAACTCCATTCGGAGCATCTTCAAACACAAGGCACTTTTCTGCTGGAGGAGAAGGGGAAAATCTCTTTGCACAAGTTAGAAACAAATCAGGATCTGGCTTGCCATTCTTCACCTCAGGGTCATCACCGAGAATGAAATGATTAAACAAACTAAAAAATTCTTTGTGCCTTTTTGTTTTCAATTCAAATGATGATCCAGCGGAGCTAGTAGCAAAAGCAATAGGTATGTTATGTCTGTGTAGATGGTTGATCAGCTTCTCAGCACCTGGCATAAGTGCAGCTGTTGGAAATATTTGTTTTTGCTTCTTTTTGCTTTCTGTCAACAGTTCCTCTTTGGTTAATGGAAGAGCCAAGACTTCTACAATAACTTGTGCTGCATCCAATGCTTTTTTATCCATAACCATGGCTTTCACATCCCACGTATATTTCTTTCCAAAGCAGTCACAGATTTCCTGGAATATCACTGAATAGAGTCGTTCAGTATCCAGAAGGAGGCCGTCCATGTCAAAGAGCAGGTGGGTGACTGGCCGCAGCGGGGACGCAGGAGCCAGGCCGGGAGCCCGCGAGGCCCTGGTGCCCAGGGTGTCAGTCAGTCGAGAGGTTAATTCATTTTTCAAATCCAAAAATGACTTACTAGAAATAGCTGGCAGGATTTTGATTTTATAAACAATTCACGATAGCATCAATATTCAGTATAATGAGAAATAATTGAGATGTAGCATAATCTCTGTATTTAGAGATTTGTTATCTTTCCCGGGTTATACTTCATTGGGTGAGGTTCATCATACACAGGTCATGTGTTTGGATACAAACTTGGCTGAGATACAAACAGGGAAAGATCGAAAGATGACCTCTCCCAATCTGCATCTTAACATAGGACGCTAATCTTTTCTATGATCACCTCTCAAGAGGAAATAGGAATGAGAGAGAGAGAGAGAGAGAGAGAGAGAGAGAGAGAGAGAGAGAGAGAGAGAGAGAGAAGGAGGAGGGAGGGACGGAGGAAGAGGTAGAGAGAGTTTATTGGTTTCATGAATGGGGAGATTTAACTGAGCTGTTGGGAAGACACATTTTCACATCTAAGAAACTTTATTGAAGAGAGAAAAGAAAATCACTGCATCATCAAGTATCAGAAGGAAATACTATTCCATATGCATTTTGCCTAGAAATTAATCCAACAGCAATAGAAGCAAAAGTAGTATAAATATATATATATATATAAGTATATATACAAGTATAAATATTTGTAACTTCCTAAGTGATCTTATTGATGACATGCTAAGCAGTGGAGAGAAAATCATTATGACTCTACTAACTGGTGAGTTTCTATTGGGCATTCTGGTAAATGGATTCATAATTCTGGTGAATGGCATTGACTTTGTCAAGAGGAAGAAACTGCCACCAAGTGATGTCATCCTGGTCAGCTTGGCCGTCTCCAGAATTGAACTGTCATGTGCAATAATTCATTCATGGAATAGCCATTTAATTTTCATCTCTTTTATGCCCACAAACACTTAAGAATCATCGATATCTACTTGGTACTGAGTCACAATTCAAATATTTGGTTTGCCGCTATCCTCAGCATCTTCTGTTTCCTGAAGATCACCAACATCTCTAATCTCCTCTTTCTCTGGATGAAATGGAGAATGGACAGAACAGTCTTCACTCTTCTTTGGGGGCCCTTGATTATTGCTTTGTCCATTGTCCTTCCAGTGATGGAGAGAATGTATTACTATGGTAACCTCTTTAGTAGAAGAAAAGAGAGAAATGTGTTCCAAGATGTCCAAGTGAGTAAAACTAAGTTCCTTATGCTCCGGGTCATCTTTGGCATTCTGAGTCTTATTCCTTTTACTCTGTCTACAATTTCCTTCTCCCTACTCATCCTTTCCCTTTGGAGACATACCAGACAGATGCAACTCAGTGCCACAGATTCCAGAGACCCTTCCAGAGAAGGCCATGTTCTAGCCATGAAAGTTGTATCTTTCTTCCTCATTCTCTTTTTATTGTACTATATGGGTTTCTTTGCTACTCAGAGGCAAAGAGTAAGCTGGCTTCCAAGTTGGGTATATCAATCATGTTGCTGTATGCCGTTGGCCACTCAGTGATCCTGGTTCTGTGGAATAGCAAGCTGTGCCAGGCCTCCTTCTGGGTGTGACAGAAAGCCCTGTTCTGCCTCAGAGGAGGAAAATCTTAGTTTGAACATCTTTGGAAAGTTGGTACCTTCTATGGACCCCAAAGTCAACACGGAAGGTTTCTCTCACTTATCTGCTCCTCCATTCAGTAGAACTTCACTCATTGCAAGAACTGTCTAATGTAGAGTTCATTCTTGACACTTTGAGCAGATCTGTGTCTCTTTGGACAAAGTTTAAAATGCTTGTTGTTATTTGATCCCATTGGGACACATAGCATCATAGGAATAGAATCATAAGGGATATCCGAGGTCATTTGTCCAAACCTCTCATTTTATGGATGAGAACACTGAGGCCCAGAAACATCTCAGTATTATAGATCTAAAGCTGGAAGGGACCTCAACACATCATAGGACTAAAGTCACTAGGGAATTCAGATGCTGTCTTTCAATCTGTTCATTTTATTGATGGGAAAACTGAGGATCTGAAGAGATCACAGCATCAAAGATATGGAAGTGTGATGATGTCTATTCCCTAACTTACATTTTAAAAAAGTAAGTTGGAGTATCAGAAAAGTTGGGTGACGTAGAAAGTGGTATACATAGTTAATATATGACTATGGCCCAATGAGTCCAATTCTTGTGCACTTCATATTGGACCACACTGGATAACCCTTCTTGTTCCTCTCTCTTGTCACATCCCCTTTTATTCCTCAGATCTATCCTCTGTTCCCAGATGCTTCATATCATACCACTTTAGTAACCCACCTGACCTTAACCCGAAAGCAAATTTTTTCAACCTAGTGAATTTGGACCTATCTGAGTGTTTTGGACAAGTTATTTTGTTAAAGATAAGGTTCATGTCAATGTTGAGTGTCAACCCAGATGTACTCTGCTTCTCAAGTGACACGTTTAGTCTGGTCTGGGGAAAAGAAAATAAAAATCAGTGTTCTGAGTGTCAGTACACTGCACTGTAAAATGGAAAGAGTTCCTGCTCTCAGGAAACTTATATTCTAGTAAGAAGAAAGAACACGTGCCACTAATTATCATCAAAATCAGAATCAGTCTTATATTTCTCTTGGAAAAATGGAAACTCTTCAGATGTTAAGACTCTAGAAAAGAATCTATAAGGCTGATGCAGATGACATACGAGGTACAAGGTTATCACTGGAGAGCTCTGTTCTCCAATTTCAAGTTTTCAGGAGAACATGGAGGCAATGCATGCTCCTTTATACAACAAATGTCTATACCTAGTTCTAATGTAGCTTGAACCCTCCTAACAGCACCCTTTATATGTCAGTATCCCATCATGACAAGATGCCAGCTTTCCAACTACTACCTTTTAAATAAGCAATGCCTCTTCACCCAGATTTCTTGATTTTTAAGAAAGGAATTTAATCTAATGGAACAACTCAACAAAAATAGGGAAGTGTCAACCTCAGTGTGCCTGATTTTGAGGAGAATACATCTGTAAGAGTGGGTGCCATTCTAGGCACTATCTTTTGAAAAGAATATTGATAAGGCACAATGTGGCCAAAGAAGAACAATCAAGATCATGAAGGGAATCAAGAGCACTCCCTCTAAGGATTGCTTAGAGGAAATGGTGTACAACTGTAGACATTTGGTCTGGAGAGGAAAAGACTGAGGAACACAATAATTTTCTTCAAAAAAATTCAAGGATTGTCATATGAAAGAGGGATTGGACTTGTTTAAATATCCCCTAGGAGATAAAAAATCTTTTAAGAGAAGAAGAAAAAGAGGGAAACTTTTTTTTTTAGCAAAACTAACATAGAAAAATCTTGTATTACATGCAGTGCTTCAGGCCCATCTTCCCCCATCTTCAGAGTAAAGGGGAATTTCTTCTCTTCTTTGGACCAAGTTTTGTCATTATACTTTTGTGCTACTTGCTTTTAATAATCCTCCCCGTATGTGCTTATTATTTATATAATTTGCTTCATTCTATTGATTTCACATTGAATTCACATAATTGTTTCACATAAATCTCCCCATGCTCCTCTGTATTCATTGTAGTCATTATTTTTTATACGACAATACTCATTATATCTTACAGGAGTTACAAATATTGTCTTTTCATGTAGGAATGTAAACAGTTCAACTTTAGTAAGTCCCTTATAACTTCTCTTTGCTGTTTACCTTTTCATGCTTCTTTTCATTCTTGTGATTGAAAGTTAAACTTTCTTTTCAGCTCTGACCTTTTCATCAAGAATGCTTGAAAGTCCTCTATTTCATTGAAAGACCATATTTTCCCCTGAAGTATTATACTCAGTTTTGCTGGGTAGGTGATTCTTGGTTTCAGTCCTAGTTCCTTTGACTTCCAGAATATCCTATTCCTCGCCCTTTGATCCCTTAATGTAGAAGCTTCTAGATCTTGTGTTATCCTGATTGTATTTCCACAATCCTGGAATTGTTTCTTTCTAGCTGCTTGCAATATTTTCTCCTTGACCTGGGAACTCTGGAATTTGGCCACAATGTTCCTAGGAGTTTCTCTTTTTGGATCTCTTTCAGGCAGTGATCAGTGGATTCCTTGAATACTTATTTTGCCCTCTGGTTCTAGAATATCAGGGCAGTTTTCCTTGATAATTTCATGAAAGATGAT
>CM053770.1:292341656-292359574 GCA_028658325.1 Potorous gilbertii | reverse complement strand
GGGATGAAAGAAGAGAGGGCTGATTGGTGATATGGGTAATTAGAATGTTCAGTGTATTGTGGAGAGGGGAGGGGATAAATGGGGAGAAAAGTTTGGAACCCAAAATCTTGTGAAAATGAATGTAAAAAGTTAAATAAATAAATGTATTAATAAAAAATAAAAAAAACTTAGGGAAGTGATTGTTGAAAACTGAAAATAAATAAATCAACTACATTTAAGAAACAGAAATAAATAATGAGAAAAACACAAAGGGTAATATATGTCAGGAACTCTTCAAAGCATCAAAGGGGCTTTCATTATCATTGAGGAGTGAGTACATATAGGGGAATTCCATAGAGAAAGTGAGATTTTCTCAAGGAAGATACAGAGATCGCAACTGGCCTCTTAGGGTAATTGATAGATATTTCTTTTGTAGGAATCCTAGAGTGCTAATGTTAATGAGATCTCTTTTCTCCAACTAAGGGCAGAGAGAGGGTCAGGGAAGCATGGAACACCTAAAGAAATATATCATGATGATGGCTGTCCTGGGCTGCACTGAGTATACTGAACCTGATTTGAGCTAGTTTTGATACTCATACCCTCACCCATCAGCAGTGCAGGGTCCTACGTTAGAGGTAGAGTTGGAACTCAATATCTCAAATTTATGCCGAATTTACGGTGATGATAATTATATCCCTCATCACCACCAACATCATATTGTTATTGAGACTGTTCATCAGATGAGGATGATAAGGTTCACAGAAGTTAAGGGGCCTGCTCATGGCCACACAGGAAGTAAATGAGAAAGCTGGATATTGCACTAATATCTTCCTGACTAACATACACAGCATGGAAACTAACTTAGTATTTTCCTTTGAGGTGCTCCAGCAGTTGGCAAAAATACCCGTGTAGTACAATAAAAATATGATGAGGAAGGAAGATACAGATTTCATGGCCTGAATGTAGGTTTCTGTACTTGGGTCTTTGGAACCTGTGGCCTTGAGCTGTATCTGTCGGCTATGCTTCCACAGTGAGAGTGAGTAGGGAGAAGAAGATTGTAGATAGAGGTAAAGGAATAAAACTCAGAATGTTAATGAAAAACTGGAATATGAGGACTGTACTTTTATTCACTTGGGCCTCCTGAGATACATTTCTCTACTTTACTCTATTAAGGAAGCCATCATAATAATAATACATTCTCTCCATCATTGGAAAGCCTATGGAAAAAGAGATAATCAATGGCACCCAAACAAGCAAGAAGACCATCCTGTCAATTCTCCATTTCATCCAGAGGAAGATGAGATTAGAGAAGTTGGCAATCTTTACAAAGTAGAACATGCTGAGTATAGTGGCAAACCAAGTATTTGAACTTTGCATCAATACCAAGAAGATATAACTTAGTCTTCCTTGGGTGAGTACATTAA
Organism: Potorous gilbertii; assembly: GCA_028658325.1. NCBI lineage: Eukaryota > Metazoa > Chordata > Mammalia > Diprotodontia > Potoroidae > Potorous > Potorous gilbertii. Next base: position 292,358,171 of record CM053770.1, on the reverse strand, counting down.
TAGAGATTACAATTAAATAGCTATGCCATACTAATGTACAGAACAGTACAATTTTGGATATGGCCAAACTGACCAGAATGAGTTCACTTGGTGGCATTTTCTTGCTCTTAAGTCATTCAGTACAATTCACCAGAACTATGAATCTGTTTATCAGAAAGCCCAATAGAAATTCACTAGTTGCCAGGGTCAGAAAAATTTTCTCCCCACTATTTAGCATGTCAGCAGAAAAGAGGTCACTTCAGAAATCACCAATATGTATAATACTTTTATGCTTCTGCTGTTGGCTTAATTTCCAGACAAAATCAATATAGAATATGCACTTCTGATACTAGGTGATATAGTAATTTTATTCTCTAACATAAGTAAAGTTTCTATCTTAGGCAAGAAAATTTCTAGTTCCCTGTTAGAAGATTTTCAGTAACATTTCCTCACTGCCTTCAGGACCGCTCAGTTAAATGTGCCTAGCCAAGACACATTCTCTCTGTGCATTTCTATTTCCTTTTGACAGGTGAACATGTACAGGATTAGAGAACTATGTTATGATGCAAATAGGGAAAGGTCATCTTTCCATATTTTCTTGTTTATCATCTATTTTGTATCCAAACACACGAGCTATGTATAATGAACCTCACCCAAAGATAAATAACATAGGCAATGTAACAAAGCCCTAAATATTGAGATTATGCTTCATTTTCATCATTTCCCAACATGCTGAATATTGATGTTATAACCAGTTGTTTATAAAATCAAAGTCATGCATAGTTTTTCTGGTAGGTCACATTCAGGTTTGATAATTGTAAGTGTATTGCAATTTAATTCTCCAGTAATCTGGGGAATTCATACTCAAAAGAAAAATCTTTCTTCCATTATACCATGTCAGTCCTATTGTAGAGACATGGACTTGCCACAGGTAAAGCAGGGACTTGCTTGACCTCTTCCCCAAACCCCTACAAATGCCTACAGAAAATGACTCTAAACATATTCGAGAACAACATAAGTCACAAAATGACAGAGAAAAACAAATTTCTAGCCTAAGACAACCTAAAAGGTCGACGGGAAATGTCCATTGCACCAGTCTGAGAGAAGAGCTCACTCAAGTATTAGCCATAACAGCACAGACACGCTGGAGCAGACCTGAAGAGACTGAATCACTGTCAGCTCTGGTGGTTTCCAGATTTATCAACACACAAACACCAAAGACAACTTAGAAAGTAAATAGCAAATGTCTGTTGGACCTTGGTGAGAGAGAAATGTGGTTCAACCCCATCCCCAAAGTGCTGACAGCAGCAGTAGCTGCTTCCAGAGCTTTTGACCCACAGAGAGTGAGTAGAATTGAGCAGTTGATCAGAGAGGGATTGCCGGGGTCTCTTTGCTGAGGCAGGATTATCTTGCCTGTGACTCTATCTGGATCACAATTTTGGTTAGCAGTGCTGAGGAAAGGAGGAGTACTGATGTGCCTGACAGGCCTTTTGATGGTGTTGGGGAATGAATCATCCTCACCATCCAAGGTAGAAAAGAGTGCTTTTCATCATTCACATACCACAGCACAGACCAGGAGAAGAATGAAAACCTCTCCTTGGATAATATAATCTTGGGAGAACTGAAAATTTACAGGTCCCTAGAAATATTGCTGAAAACAGCAGCACACTACCCTTGAAGCTTGGGACAGTAAATTCTCCACACTTGATGCATAGACCTATCTTAACAAATAAGTAAAAAACTAAGTAATTGACTGGGATAATGAGAGAACAGCAGAAAACAAATCAGAGTATAGAATCTTACTTTGGTGACAAGGGAGATCAAAACGTACAACCAGAAGACAACAAAGTCAAAACTCGTACATCCAAAGCCTCCAACAAAATACATGAATTGGTCTCAGGTCATGGAAGAGCTCAAAAAGCATTTTGAAAAGCAAAGAAAAGAAGTAGAGGAAAAACTGGGAAGACAGATGAGAGTGATGCAAGAAAATAGAGGAAAACGAGTCAACACCCTGCTAAAGGACAGCTAAAAAATGCTGAAGAAAATAACACCTTAAAAATAGATTAACCCCAATGCAAAAGAGATCCAAAAAGGCAATGAGGAGAGGAATGCCTTGAAAAGCAGAACTGGGGAGTGTAGCCCACCACAGGCACAGAGAGGAGCAAAGCCAGTACAGGTGTGGAGTGGAAGACAGCCCAGCATAGGCACAGAGCACACCATGGCAAGCATAGGACTGGAGTGGACTTCAAAGTGCCATGCCATCACCAGCAGCTGTGAGTCTCAGATTCCTCAGTTCTCAAATGCCAAAGACAAGTTCAAAGATGGGTGAGAAAGCTCTTTCACTTGAGTGAGAAGAGAATGCAGTGATCTAGCCCTGGTCCCAGGCAGCAGCAACTTTCATTGTTGGAGCCCCGGCCTCCAACAATGCAACAATAAAGCCCCTGGGGAAACTGAGTAGCTGATCTGGGTATCAACAATGAGGGTCTTCCATGGGGTGGGAAGGGGTGCTGGGTGACGTGGTGGAGCTGGTGGAAATTCTGGAAAGGGAATCTTGCTCACAGACCAGAGCACAGGCCAGGAGAGGAATAAATTCCTCTCCCTTGATTGTGTCACCTTGGAGGAACTGAGAACTTACAGGTCCCCATAGTATACTCTCCCCTTGACAAAGAACTCAAAAATCAAGTAACTGACTGGGAAAATGCCCCCAAAAAGGGAAAAAGAATAATACAATAGAAGATTACTTTCTTGGAGAGCAAGCATTTTCTTCCATCCTTTTGGATGAGGAGAAAATTAGGTCTTCAGGGAAAGACCTAAAAGTCAAGTCTTCTGCATCCAAAACTCCAAAATAAATATGCAATGGTCTCAGAATTTTAAAAATCAAGTAAGAGAGGTGGAGGAAAAATTGCGAAGAGAAATGAGAGAGCTGCAAGAAAATTATGAAAAGCAAGTCAATAACTTGCTAAAGGACACCCAAAAGAATGCTGAAGAAATTAATACCTATAAAACTAGACTAATTCAAATGACAAAAGAGGTTCCAAAATCCAGTGAGGAGAAGAATGCTTTTAAGAGCAGAATTAGTCAAATGAAAAAGAAGGTTCAAAAGCTCACTGAAGAAAACATTTCTTTAAAAGTGATAATGGAGCAAATAGAAGTTAATGACTTTATGAGAAACCAAGAAATTACAAAACAAAACCAAAAGAATGAAAAAATAGAAGACAATGTGAAACATGTCATTGGAAAAAGAACTGATCTGGAAAATAGATCCAGGAGAAACAATTTCAAAATCATGGGACTACCTGAATGCCATGACCAAAGAAAGACCCTAGACATCATCTTTCATGAAATTATCAAGGAAAACTACCTGATATTCTGGAACCAGAGGGTAAAATAAATATTGAAAAAATTAACTGATCACCTCCTGAAAAAGATTCGAAAAGAAAAACTCCTAGGAATATTGTAGCCAAATTGCAGGGTTCCCAGGTCAATGAGAAAATATTGCAAGCAGCCAGAAAGAAACAACTAGAGTATTGTGGAAATACAATAATGAAAACACAGGGTCTGGCAACTTCTACCTTAAGGGATCAAAAGGATCATATTCTGGAATATGATATTCCAGAATTCACAGGAACTAGGACTAAAACAAAGAATCACCTACCCAACAAACCTAAGTATAATACGTAAAGGGAAAAAATGGTAATTGAATGAAATAGAGGACTTTCAAGCATTTTTGATGAACATTTCATGTATTCTTTCAAACACAAGAATCAAGGGAAGCATGAAAAGGTAAACAGGAAAGAGAAATCATAAAGGACTTACTAAAGTTGAACTGTTTACATTCCTACATGGAAAGATAATATTTATACTTCTTGAAACTTTTCTCACTATTTGGGTAGATGGAGGGATTATACACACATATATAGAAAGAGGGCCCAGGGTGAGTTGAATAGGAAGGAATGATATCTAAATAAATAAAATTAAGGGGTGAGAGAGGAATATATTGGGAGGAGAAAGGAAGAAATTGAACAGGGAAAATTTTCTCTCATACAAAAGGCAAGAAAAATCCTTTTCAATAGAAGGAAAAAGGGAAAGGTGAGAGGGAAAAAGTGCAACTTACTCTCATCATATTTGGCTTAAGGAGGGAATAACATGCACACTCAATTTGGTATGAAAATCGATCTTACACTACATAAAAGTGGGGGAGAAAGGTGTAAGGGAGGATGATAGAAGGGAGGACAAATGAGAGGGGGAGGTAATTAGAAGTAAACACTTTTGCGGAGGGATAAGGTCAAAAGAGAGAATAGAATAAATGGGGGGGAACAGGATAGGATTGAGCGAAATATAGGTAGTCTTTCACAACATGATTATTATGAAAGTTTTTAGGAAAACTGCACATACATAGCCTATATTGGATTGCTTGCCTTCTCAGTGGAGAAGGACGGGGAGGGAGGAAGGGAGCGAAGTTGGAACTCAAAGTTTTAGGAACGAATGTTGTTAATTGTTTTTGCATGTGACTGGGAAATAAGAAATATAGGTAATGGGGTATAAAAATCTGTCTTGCCCTACAAGAAAAGAGAGAAGGTAGAGATAAGGGAAGGAAAGGATGTGATAGAAGGAAGGATAGATTTGGAGGAGTAATCAGAATGCAGTGTTCTGGGGTGGGGAGAGTGGAGATATGAGGAGAAAATTTGAAACTCAAAATCTCGTGTTAGCGAATGTTGAAAAGAAAAATAAATAAATAAATTGGGAAGATTCCAAAGTAAAAAAAAAAAGAAGAAGAAGAAAAGCAGAAAGGGACAAATGAAGAAAGGAGATCCAAAGCTCATTTAAGAGAATAGTTCACTGAAAATTAGAATGTAGAGTGGTGGAGTCCAGAAAGAGGAGAAAAACCATATACTTGCTAGACCTCTCCCCAACCCCAGTCAGACACCTATAAAATTGACTTTAAACAAGTTCTGGAGCTTCAGAATCCACAGAATGAAGGAGTGAAGCAAATCTCCAGCCCAAGACATCCGGGAACATTGACAGGAAGCATGTATCGCATCCTGCTGGGAGATGAGTGTAGCCCAATGAGGTCATGCCAGCACAGAAAGGACCTGGGCAGGCTTTAGGGAGACTGAATGTCTGGAACCTGTGGCAATTTCTAGACTTCACAATTCCAAAACAATGAGGACAAATTGGAAGGCCAGTGGAAAAAAAAATCTGTCAGGTCGGGGTGAGAGAGTAGAGTGGTCTGCTTGCAGCCCCAGAATGGCAGAGGGGAATGAGGAGCCTGTGCCAGGCACAACAGTAGCCTGGGTAGCAGCAGCAGCTGTTTCTGGAGCTCTAGGGCCATAGATTTTATGGAAATTGAGTGACTGTAAATTCCCCTCCACTCCCATTGAAAGCAGATAATTTCCTTGGAAAAGAGCTCAAAATTCAATTAAATGACAGGGGAAAGCAACAAAACCCAGAAAATGAATCAGACTATAGAATCTTACTCTAATTGACAAGGAAGACCAAAATATACAAAGAGAAGAAGACAACAGGGTCAAAAATTCTATATCCAAAGTCTCTATGAAAAGTATGAATTGGTCTCAGGCCATGGAAGAGTTCAAAAAGGTTTTTGAAAATCAAGTAAAAAATAGTAGAAGAAAAATTGGGAAGAGAAATGACAGTGATGCAAGAAAATCATGGAAAAAGTGTCAATTGTTGACTAAAGGAAACCCAAAAGATTGCTAAAGAAAATAACACTTTAAAAAATAGACTAACCCAAATTGCAAAAGAGATCCAAAAAGCCAAGGAACATAACAGTACCTTACAAAGCAAAATTGGTCAGAAGGAAAAGGAGGTCCAAAGCTCACTGAAGAAAATAATTCTTTAAAGATTAGAATGAAGCAGATGGAAGATAATGATTTTTATGAAAAATCAAGAAATTATAAAACAAAACCAAAGGAATGAAAAAGTAGCAGACAATGTGAAATATCTCATTGAAAAACAACTGATCTGGAAAATACATCCATAAGAGACAATTTAAAAATTATTGGACTACCTGAAAGCCATGATCAAAAAGAGCCTAGACATCATATTTCAAGAACTTATCAAGGAAAATTGCCCTGATATTCTCTAACCAGAGGGGAAAATGGATATTGAAAGGATCTGCCAATTGTCTCTTGAAAGAGATCCCAAAAGGAAAACTCTTAAGAATATTGTAACAATATTCCATAGTTCCTAGGTCAAGAAGAGAATATTTCAAGTGGCCAGAAAGAAACAATTCGAATAATGTGGAAACATGATCAGGATAACATAAAATCAAGCAGATTCTACGTTAAGGGACTTGAGGGCCTGGAATATGATCTTCCAGAGGTCTACGGAGCTAAGATTAAAACCAAGAATCGCTTACCCAGCAAAACTGAGCATTCAGGGTAAAAATGGTCATTCAATGAAATAGAGGACTTTCAAGCATTCTTGATGAGAAGACCAGAGTTGAATAGAAAATTTGGCTTTTAAGCACAAAAATCAAGAGAAGCATGAAAAAGTAAACAGGAAAGAGAAATTATAAGGGACTTACAAAAGTTCAATTTTTTACATTCCTACATGCAAACATAATATTTGTGATTCTTGAGACTTTTCTCAGTATTCAAGTGGTTATACAGATTATATACATATAGACAGAGGGCACAGGGTGAGTTGAATAGAAAGAGATGATATCTAAAAAAATAAAAGCAAAGGGTGGGAAAGGAATGTATTGGGGAGAAAGGGAGAAATAGAAGGGGACAAATTATTTCTCACATAAGAGAGGCAGAAAAAGCTTTTTCAGTGGAGGGGGGGATGTGAGGAAAAGAGTGAACCTTAGTTTCATTGAATTTGTCTTAAGGAGAGAATAACTTGAAAAATCAGTTTGGTGTGAAATCCTGTCTTACATTACAGAAAACCAAGGCGGAGAAGGATAAGTGGAGGATGGGAAATGATAGAAGGGAGGGCAAATAGGAGGAGGTTGAAAAGATTGAAAAGAGAGACTAGAATAAATGGAGGGCAGGATACGATGGAGGAAAAGATAATCTTTCACAATATGACTCTTATGGAAGTGTTTTGCATCACTACACATATATAATCTATATCCCATTGCTTGCCTTCTCAAAGAGGGTTGGTAGGGAGGGAAGATGGAAGATATTGTGGAATTCATAATTTTAAAAGCTAATGTTAAAAGTTATTATTACATGCAACTGAGAAATAAGACATGCATGCAATGGAGTATAGAAATCTATCTTGCCCTACAGGAAAATAGAAGGGGAAGGGAATAAGAAAAGGGGGTTGCGATAGAAGGATGGATGGATTGGAGAAAGTGGTAATCATAATGCACACTGTGTTTGGGTGGAGGAGTGTAGAGAAGGAGATGAAATTTGAAACTCAAAATCATGTGGAAATGAATGTTAAAAACTAAAAATTAATTACTTAATAAAAAATGATCTGGAGAAGAAAATGACAAAGTACTGTGTACTAAGAAAATCCTAAATGATGTCATGAAGAGTTTGAAATGATTGAACAACAACTACAAAATTTGGGATTTTCCTATTTTTCTCATCTTTATTTGAATGTTGTTAATTGTCCACTATGAAGCAAGCACTCAAATGTATCTGATTCCTGTTTGGAGAATGGAAATTCTTGTTCTGTGCTCTCCCATCAAGACTCTTCTACCACTCTTGTGTCAGGATCCATCCTGATGAAAGATGCTGCTGCTGGCAATGAACGGATTAAAGCTTCATTTCCTTTTTTCCTTCATATCCTACATTGTGGCTAGAAACTGTGTTCCAGGAATACAAATTAATCTGAGGAAGAACAGGCAAACCATGGAATGATAATCTATCACTCTTTTGCATCTTCTGTTAGAAATGCCTTGAATTGTGAGTCTGAAGTTTCTGTTTTTATTTTTTTATTGGTAAAACCAGAATTCTGCAAAGTTAGCAAATCCCACAAAGGATAGGTAGAGGCACTGCATTGTCTCCCACGTTAACACAGAACCACAGAATTTCAGAGATGGAAGGGACTTGAATAGCCTTTCCATTTAATATATATCTTCCACAGAATCCCAGTTCAACCTACCTGACCTTAGGTTATCTATTCAGTATTTATTATGAGACCACCAAACACAATCACCCACATCCTCTCCAAGTAACCCCACTCTCTTTATTTGAATCCTTTCCCCAATATTAATGCAATATTGGCTTCTTTCCTCCCTCCCCCTATGATGTGGAACAGCTTTGCTTTTCCTCTGTTGTTGATTATCTTAGACATTCACCCCAAATACAGGCAAAGGTCATATGCCTTCTTTGATCTCCTGTTTCTCCCAACTCTGATTTACAAAAATTAACAAACAAACCTTTTTTTGTACTTACCTTTCCTCACCAGACTCTGCTTGTTCTGGAATTCAATATTCTTCACATAGTTTTTTGATAGGACTGTGTCACATTCATATTGTTCCTGCTGTCTGGTCTTGCTTCCATATCCTTCTCGTGTCTTCTAAAAAAATTTCAATAAATAAATAAATACTTATTGGATACCTATTATGTACCAGGGACTGTGACCAAGCACTGAAGATGGCAAAAAGTAGGCCTTGCCCTCAAGGAATACAACATCTAAAGGGGAGGCCAATATACAAACTATACAAAGTAAGCTATATACTGGAGAAATAGAAAGTTATTAAGAGAGGGAAAGCACTGAAATTAAGAAAGGTTTGGAAGATTTTATGTAGAAGGTGGGATTAAAGAATTCAAGGGAGGTGAGTAGTCAGAGTGGAGGAGGGGGAGGCTTCCAGGCATAAGGGACAGTCAGAGAAAATGCCCAGGTGTGAGAGATGGAAGGTCTTTTTTATGGAAAAGCCAGGAGGCCCGTGTCATTGGATTGAAAAATCTTTTGTGAATACTAAGTGCTAATATTAGAAAGTTAGGAGAGAGCTTTGAAATAGGAGACTTTCCTGTGCATCTACATCCACATCCACACCAATCTTTTTTCTTTTTTTCATGGGTCGGCATTTATTATTTAAGATCAAGAACAGGTTATGAATAGGGTGGGGGTTGAGGGAAGAGAGAAGAAGGAAGGAGACAGGGAGACGAGAGCCTCTCATCTTTGTCTACCCTAGACGGGGTTGATCCTGATTTCTGAGCCTTGGTCCAGGGCATACAATGAAGCACACCATCAAATGGGGTTCCAAGGGGTTCAGGTTTAGGAAAACATCGGGGGTGGCCAGAGTTACACATCCAACCAGTGGTGGGGGTTGGGATTCTCCTTGGATAGGTAGCAAATCTTCCTTTGAGGAACTGAAGCATCGTGGTAAGTTTCATCCCCCTATTTCAGCTCTTAGAAAACATTCTTGCAAAGTCTTTGTGCTAAAGAAGTCTTTCACAGTCTTTCTAACTTCTTGTACTTTACTTCTAGTTTCTTTGAATCGGTGTCCAACTTGTAAACTGCCAGCAAGGGCTGGTACTTGCTCCTCAGTTAAAGTTATCTGATACAGATAAGGCTGAAGTCCTACATATTCCTGGTTTAAATCCTTTAAGTTTCTATTTATGTTTACTGCAATGTGTTTCATTTTTAGATACTTCAAGTTAGTCAGTTTGTTCATATTTTCCAGAAGTTTATAATCTTCACCGGTGACTGTCAGTTCTCCCATCAGGTAAGTGGCCATTTTGGAGAACATATCCTGGCACAGCCCTGTGATGTTCACCTCTGCAGGCTTGGTGGCCTTCTCGGCTGTCTCCACCATGGCATCGTATAGGTCGAAGAAGGGAGGAAGGGGGAGGGATGAAGGGAAGGTCGGGGATGGGGGAGGACAGGGGAGAATCCACATCATTCTCTTCAAAGACATTCCATATTTCCTACTTCTTGGAATTATTTCCATTTCTTTCTTCAGATTTTCATTCTTGAGCATCACTCATTCCTCCTGGACTAACTTCTCTTGAAGTATTCTAGAACATGTGACCTATCTATCTTTCCTTTGAAGCCTTTGAAATTTACCCTCTAAAATCTATGGTGTTTATCCCAATTTCATATTCTGCTCAATCTCAAATTCTGTCATGGAGGGAGCACTTCCTCACAAGGTTCCCTTCACATCTACCACAGAGTCAATTCCTCTCTGTTTGTGAGAACTAGATTCAGAATAAAATTTCACTTTATTTGTTCTTCTGTCTTTTAAAGGATGAAATGAGCAGAAGAAGAGCTCCAGGTAATGTGTGGTAATTGAAGTTTCTCCATTCATATGACCTTGTGCCTCTCTAAAACCTGCTATTTGTGTCCCAGTTGTTGCTCAGTCCTTTCAATGGTGCCTGACTCTTTCTAACCCCATTTACGGCTTTCTTGGCAAAAATACCATAGTGTTTTGCTATATTTTATTCTCCAGCTCATTTTACACATAAGGAAACTGAAGTAAATAGGGCTCAATTACTTGCCCATGCATCATGAAGCTTTTTTCTGAGGCCCAGATTTGACCTCAAGTCTTCCTGACTACAAGTTGGGTGCTCTATATACTGCACCACCTAACTGTCCCTCAAACGATTGCATCCCAGACTTTCCATTTATTTCATCTTTCTATATTGTCCCTTTCACTTTCAACTGATTATTCTCTGACTTTGTCTAGTCCTTCTAGGTTTCTGAATTGGTCTCCACCTTCTAGGGTTAGGATCATCTGCCAGTTTCAGTCTCTGAGCATTGGATTTTCTTGGCCTTTTCTGGAATCACAGGACAGAATTCTAGGAACATTATAGCACTGTGACTCTCCTGGTCTGAGTGCTATCTGGTTTCTCTGGTCAAGGTCAAATGAATGCTGCTTTGTCAAACACTGAAAGAATACAAGAGAATTTCTCAAGAGACAGAGTCTTTAAAAAAGATTTTAAAACTTTAAAAAGCTCTGTTTGGTCCATTACACAAAGTGGACTTCTTGATGTCTCATAGCCATTACTTTCTATTTTCTTTTCACTCTGGTAACTAAATATAAAGAAGAGCAATGGTGGAAAAAAGCATCTCCCTTCTAGATAGAAGAAGTCACAAGTAAAACAATAATAGTAACTTGCATGCCAATTTCACTTCCTGAAGAAGTGAAAAATGCTTGACATTTGGGAGCCTCTGGACAGTTTGATGAGTGCTCCAATCAACTGGATGAGGTTGGATAGTTAGGGCCTTAAGGGCCATCCAAGCTGCCCTTGCCCCATGAAATGTGGATATGAGCATTGGTGCCTTGCTGCCCACACCTAGGGAATTCAAAATGATAGACTGAGACCCAAAGGGTCAAAACTTCCCATTCGGGAGCACTAATATTTCTGCTTCCATATTATATGAAAGTGATCTTAAGAACTCCGCATTTATTTTTTGTCTCTTTTCCTCTTTAGAGCTTTTTCTAGAGTGTAGCATGGATATGAGGAAGAAAGACCCACTTTACCTCCACCTAAGGGGCAGTTGACCATGACTTGCAACAGAGGCACATATCAAAGACTGATAAGCCTTCACATGGCCTAAGAGAGAAGTTCATAGGCCGTGTTCCAGAACACAAACTTTTATGATGAGCAAGAGGGATTTGGAATTCACTATGTATGATGTCACTAAAATACAACCTTCTTTCTAAGGAAGGGAGACTTCCTGAGTAGCATCAGTTTAAAAGTTACTTTGAATGTATTAACAAATGGAAGAAAGAATGCAAAAACATTTATTCAGAGTATTTTTTAAAATAATAGCGGTGTTAAAAGGACAACAAACTTCAAAAACTTAGAAATTCTGAGCAATATAATGACCAATCACAATTTCTGAGGACTCAATGAATATACTGCCATTATCTAATAAAGAGGAGAGGACTCAGGGTAAAGAATTAGATATATTTCTTTTAATTCCTGGCTAATGAAGGTCTTTATTTTGCTTGTCTATACATGTCTGTAAGAAGAGTTTAGTTTTCTTTCATATTTGAGAGGTACATGGTGAGGTGGGAGGGAGACAATGTAGATCTGAAAATAAAATAAAATAAAATAAAATTTAAAAACAGAAAAAGTGCCAGAATCTCTGCAAAGCATCAATATATAATCAAGACAGTCCTTATCCTCAAGGAGTTTACATTATGACAGGTGATAGAGTACACACAGGGAAACACCAGCAAGGAAGTGTGTTTTTGTCAAGGAAGTTACAGTGTTGGCAAATGGCATCACAGGGTAATTGATTGATATGTCATTTCCAGAAATTCTTTAGTGTTAATTTTGATTTTATCACTGTTCCTAAATAAGACATAGAGAGACGGTAGGGGCAGAAGGTTACACATAAAGTTGTATAACACGATAATGATGTCTGGGATGGACTGGGCTGGGTTGCGAGTGCTGCAGTTGATTTGAGTTACTCTTGATAATTATTTCTTCACCTCTCATCAGCCCACGTCATCATCACCGTCATCATCATCATCACCATCATCTTGTGACTATTTCTCAGATGAGGAATCCAAGATTCACAGAGCTTAAGGGAGCTGTCCGTGGTCACACAGAGACTAAGTGACAAAGTCTGTTGTTTCACCAAAGTCTTCCTGACTCCAAGTCTATGTTTTGAATCAGAGTTGAGTGGTCTTGCTATTACCAAGAATGAAAGATCTTGAAAACGTTCTTCAAGGACTCTATGCTGACTTCTTTCCCCCTAGAAAATGCCACATGATCCTGAGAGGTACCCAAAGGGCTAGTGGATGACTTCTTCTCTGGCAACACCTTATCAGTTCTAACACCCTCATGGCAGCCTTTCTCAGCTTGCTGTTCCACAGAATCAGGATCACCGAGTGGCCAAAGGGATAGAGCAACATGATTAACATACTCAACATGGAAGCCAGCTTATTATTTTCCCCTGAGCTACACCAGGAACTGACAAAGACACCTATATAGTACAATACAAAAATGATGAGGAAGGAAGACACTGCTTTCATGGCTCGTACATGGGCTTCTGTGCTTGGGTCTCTGGAACCTGTGGCACTGAGTTGCATCTGGTGGGTATGCCTCCACAGGGAGAGAATGAGTAGGGAGAAGGAGATTGTAGACAGAGTAAAAGAAATAAGACTCATAATGCCGAACAGAACCTGGAGCATGAGAATCATACTTTTACTCACTTGAACTTCCTGAGACACATTTCTCTCCTTTCCTCTACTAAAGAAGCCATCATAGTAATAATACAATCTCTCCATCATAGAAAAGGTAATGAGCAAAAGGATAATTAAGGGCCCCATAAGAAGCATGGAGACCATTCTGTCAATTCTCCATTTCAACCAGAGAAAGAAAGAATTAGAGAAGTTGGCGATCTTCAGGAAGTAGAAGATGCTGAGTGTAGTGGCGAACCAAACATTTGAACTATGAGTTAGTCCCAAGAAGATATCGATTATTCTTACCTGAGTGGGTAAAACACTAGAGATTGCGATTATATAACTATTCCATATTATTGTACACAACAGTGCAATTTTCGAGATGGCCGAGGTGACCACAATGAGTTCACTTGGTGGCAGTTTCTTACTCTTAACCCATTCAATGCAATTCACCAGAACTATAAATCCATTTACCAGAGTACCCAATAGAAATTCCCCAGTTGCCAGAGTCATAAAGATTTTCTCTCCACTATTTAGCATGTCAGCAGAAAGGAGATCACTTAGGAAGTGACATATACACGTGTGTGTGTGTGTGTGATACTTTTGCTGCTACTGCTGTTGGATTAATTTCCAAGCTAAATGAGTATGGAATGATATGTCTTTCTGTTATTTGATGATGCAGTAATTTTCATCTCTGTCCGTAATAAAGTTTCTGTCTTAGGCTAGAAAGTGTCTAGGCTTCCGTTGGACTATCTTTATTAGAATATCCTCTGTGCCTTCTCAATAACTCAGTTAAATCAGCCCAGCCAAGACTCTCTCTCTCTCTCTGTGTGGCATTTCTATTTCCTCTTGAGAAGTGATCATGGAAAGGAGTAGAGTTCTATTTTAAGATGTAAATAGAGAGAGGTCATCTTTCCATATTTGCCTCTTTGTATCTCAGCATATTTTGTGTCTAAACACGTGATCCTTGTATGATGAACCTCACCCAATGACATATACCATGAGCAATCTAAGAAAACCCTAAACGTAGAGATTATGCTTCCTCTGCATCTTTTCCCACCATATTGAATATTGATGTTATCGCCAATTGTTTTTAAAATAAGTCATGCAAGGTATTTCTGCTAAGTGATTTTTAGGTTTGAAAATTATACATGAATTGCAATAAAATGGGCCACTAATTTGAGTAGTTCACCCTCAAAAGAAATATCTTTCTTTGTGTTTTCATGTTAACTCAGACAAAATAGTATTCCATGTCAACTCTGATGTAACTATATAGCCTTAGCATCTGGCAGAAAAGAAGAAATTTTTTGTCAGCCACTGTCATTTTGTTGAGTTCTGCATAAAATAAGCTTATAGAGAAAAGATGATAAAATTCACATTTATCCAATGTCTTATGCTTTCCAAAGTACTTTCTTTAGAGTAGTCTTTGGAGGTGTAAATTCAAGGCTTATTTTTCCTCTCTTTTTAGATAATGGGATAGTTTTACAGAAGTGCAAACAACACAGAATTAATAGTCTGAACAAAGATTGTGATACAGGTGTATGGATATGAATAGCCCAGAATAAGTAGAAACAATCATCTACTTAAAAAACAACTATTTTCTTATGAACATAACATAAGGCCCTTTTCCCTTAATGAACTTTCCACTTGGATATAAATGCTTGATAGTTCAGCTGAAGAAAGGCTCTCATTGTCAAATACTTTATCTTGCAAGGAGAATTTTCAGAATCCTCCTAAGACGATTGAAAAAGGGAACAGTTCAACTTTCTGGCACGGCCCTGGTAAACTGTCCAAGTTTCATAGACATACAGAAATGAAGCAATCAAAATGGCTGTGTGCCTGCTCCCAAGTTTTTAAGCATGATTTCAGTGATGGTGTCAGACATCTTCAACCAAGATGAAAATTGCATCAACATCAGCTACTACACTGATGGTAAGTTACTTAACTTGAAAAGACTACAAGGCAAGACTGAAGTGGAGAGAGAATTGATGGTTTAACTTCTGTTTGTGAAAAATTGTGCACTCAATGCACTTTGATGTGGAAATGCAATAGAGTATGGATTGATTTTCTGACACTACTGCTAATTTTGCCTGACAATTAACACCATGAAAACAGAGGTTCCCCATGAGCCAACATCACACTATCTGTATGTGGAACCATCAGTTACAGCAAATGGAGAGACTTTGAATGTTGTGAATAAGTTTATTTACTTTGGTAGCACATTTTCCAAGGATTTACACATAGATGAGGTTGATGCATGCATTGCCAGAACTAACTCAGGTTTTTGGAGGCTCCAAACAAAATGTGAGAAAGAAGAAGAAATAGGTTGCCTAGCCAACTGAATGTGCACAGAGCCATTGTGTTGACCTCCTTGTTGTATGCCTGTGAAATCTAGATGATCTACCACTGTCATGACAGAAACCTGAAACACTTCCATTTGAATTGTCTTAGGAAGATTCTGAAGATGACCTGGCAAGGTAAGATAGCAGATAATGAGATTTTTTCCTGAGCTTAACTGTCAAACATTCAAACTCTACTGTAGAGAGCAAAACTCCAAATAGCGGGCCTTGTTGAAATTCCAAACATACGTTTGTCTAAAGATTATTTCACAAAGAATTTGCAGTAGTCAAGCACTCATACAAAGGCGAGAAGAAGCATTACAAGGACACTCTCAAGATCTCTCTCAATTATCTCTCTGAGGAATTTTGGAAACAACTTGGTAGACATGGAAGAAATTGGCACTGGACCATCCAACAGGCACTGTGTTTTATGAGAAAAACACAATTACAGTACTTTAAAAGAATATGTAATGTACAAATTTAGAGATATCTCAATTCAACCACAGTTGAACCTGATATCATTATAGTCCTCTTTCAGATGGAAGACAAGCACCACCACCAAATTCTTTGCCTTTTATAAGCAACACTGATGGAAAAAAATCACGTGTTATGCTAAGCTTTTTAGTTTCTTGACCAAGATTTCATAATTCTGTATTTTAAAAAGAAAGAAACATATAATAAAACACAATAGTACTCACGCAATAACAATTTTCGGTAGAGTAGAACAAAAAGTTTTAGAATGTTCCTGTTATTTACTTAAATGCACTCAATATAAATCAGAAAGAATAGTAAACTAAAAAGGAGGAAGAAGTAAGAGTTAGTTATCTAAGGGAAAAATTCCACTTTATAATAAAAAAGGGATTAAATCTCAGGCAAAGATAGGAATGAATACCCTGAAGAAGAAAAAATAACTTCTCTTTGTGTATTCTAACTTTTCAGATAATTTGTTGTGAACAACAGATTTGGGAGTTTTATTTTCTTTCTTTTTTTAAAATATAAATTTATTTATTTAACTTTTTACATTCATTTTCACAAAATTTGGGGTTCCAAATTTTCTCCCCATTTGTCCCCTCCACCACCCCAATACACCCAGCATTCTAATTTCCCCTATGACCAATCTGCCCTCTCTTCTAT
>CM053770.1:292307753-292341156 GCA_028658325.1 Potorous gilbertii | reverse complement strand
CCTTCTCCCCCAATTTCCTGTGTTGTAAGATAGGTTATCATACCAAAATGATTGTGGATTTTATTCAAGGAGAAATTATTGCAAGCAGTTAGAAAGAAACAATTCCAGTATTGTGGAAATACAATCAGGATAACACAAGATCTAGCAGCTTCTACATTAAGGGATCCAAGGGCATGGAATAAGATATTCCAGAAGTCAAAGGAACTAGGACTGAAACCTAGAATCACCTCCCCAGCAAAACTGAGTATAATACTTCAGGGGCAAAACTGGTCTTTCAATGAAATAGAGGACTTTCCAGCATTCTTGATGAAAAGACCAGAGCTGAAAAGAAAATTTGACTTTCAAACACAAGAATGAGAAGAAGCATGAAAAAGTAAACAGCAAAGAGAAGTCATAAGGGACTTACCAAAGATGAACTTTTTACATTCCTACATGGAAAGACAATATTTGTAACTCTTGGAACTTTTCAGTGTCTGGGTAGTTGGTGGGGTTACACACACACATACACACACACACACATGTGCACACGTGCGCATGCATACACGCAGATACACACATGCACACACACACAGAGACAGAGAGCACAGAGTTAATTGAATAGGATGAGATCATATCTTAAATGAAATCAAGGTAAATGGTGAGAGAGAAATGCAGTGGGAGGAGAGAGGGTGAAATGGAATGGGGTAAATTATCGCTCATAGAAGAGGCAAGCAGGACACTTTTTAGTGGAGGGAAAAAGAGGAGAGCTGAGAAAGATAAAAGAAACATGAAATTTACTCTCATCACATTCGAGTAAAGGAAGGAATAAAATGCCCACTTGATAACCTATCTTACAATACAGAAAAGGGGGTGAGAAGGAGATAAGCAGGGTGGGGGTGGATGATGGAATGGAGGGCAGTGGGAGGAGGGATTTGAAGTCAACATTTGGGGAGGGACAGGATCCGAAGAGAATAGAAACAATGGAGGGCAGAATAGGAGGGAGGGAAATATAGTTAGTCTTACACAACACGACTATTATGTAAGACATTTGCAAAACTACACAGATATGGCCTATATTGAATTGCCTGCCTTCCCAAAGGGAATGGGTGGGGAGGGATGGATGGGGAGAAGTTGGAACTCAAAGTTTTAGGAACAACTCTCGGGTATTTTTCTTGCTACTAGGAAATAAGAAATACAGGTAATGGGGAATGGAAAGTTATCTGGCCCTTCAAGGCAATAGAGAAGATGAGGATAAGAGAAGGGAGGGATGAAAGAAGAGAGGGCAGATTGGTGATAGGGACAATTAGAATGCTGGGTGTATTGGGGTGGGGAGAGGGAACAAATGTGGAGAAAATTTTGGAACCCAACATTTTGTGAAAATTAATGTAAAATGTCAAATAAATAAATTTATATTAAAAATATCCAATAAATATCTTATATTTATATAGTGCTTTAGAGACATTAATCTCATGTTTAGATTATGCTTTTAAAGGCATTAATCCCATGCAAGGGACTTATTCCTGGTCTCATTTTGGAAGTTTCAGACTTTGACCATGAATTAGGTTTCAAGTGGTTATTTAATAAATCTTTATCAGCATCATTACCTGTTTCTACCTATTAATCACTAATCAATTGTTAGTTACAATGGTAATTAACCAGGTAGTGGGCACCATCCCAGCACGAGTGATTACAAATAACTTTAGAAGGGCTTCTCTATTAGTTCTCTAAATTAACAATTAGACGTGTAATGGAAGAGCTTTTGTTATAATTTATTTTCATGGGGAAAGAAAAAAATAATGGCAAGATAAGAAAATGTTATATTGTAAGTGTATATTGTTATTTAAGTAAGATAAGTGATTCAGCAAATGGAGGCATGGATTTGGAGTTAGGAAGACCTGAATTCAAATCCTACTTCAAATATTTACTGACAGTGTGACTCTATGTAAGTCATTTAACTGCTGTCTCAGTTTCTTTATCTATTAGTAAGAACAACTACCACCCACGGTTGTTATCAGGGTAAAATGAGATAATATCTAAAAGTGTTTGCAACATCACTGTGATACTTAAATGCTAGCTATTGTTATTCTTTAGAAACTTGAAGCAGGAGGGATTTTTTTCTACATCAAGGGGAAAAGTGAGAAAACTTTTAGATAAAGTTTCAAGGAAAGAATGACATTTTGCTTATTGAATGGAAGGTATAACTGAACGTCAACTATGATTTTATCCTAAGAAAAAATAAAAATATGAATAAATACATATTTTTAAGCCAGAAAAAAAATAATACAATTTAAAATCTGGTAGGGTTAGGCCACCCTCACTGGCATCTTTCCATTAATTCCCTTGATATTTTGGACCTTTTCTTCTTCCAGATGAATTTTAATATTATTTTTTCTAGCTCTAGAAAATAATTATCTGGTAGTTTGATTAGTATGGCACCGAATTAAGTAAATTAATTTAGATAGAACTTTCATAATTAGCTTGGCCTACTGAAGAGCAACTGATGCTTTTTTCACTTACTTAGATCTTGCTTTATTTGTGTGAAAAGTGTTTTGTAATTGTGTTCACATAGTTCCTGGGTTTGTTTTGTCAGGAAGACCCCCAAATATTTTATATTGTCTACCACAGCTTTAAATGAGATTTCTCTTTCTAGCTCATGTTGTTGGACTAAATATGGATGATTTATGTGGGTATGTTTTGTAACCTGCAACTTTGCCAAAGTTGTTTACTATTTCAAGTAGTTTGTTTACTTGACTCTCTAGATTCTCTAAGTATATCATTATACCACCTGCAAAGAGTGATAACTTAGTTTTTTCTTTGAATATTCTAATTCTTTTAATTTCTTTTTCTTCTCTTATGGTTAAAGCTAATATTTCTAGTACTACAGTGAATACTAGCGGTCATAATGGACTTCCTTTCTTCACCCCTTATCTTATTAGAAATGCATCTAGCTTTTCCCCATTACATGTAATGCTTCCTGATGGTTTTAGGTAGATACTGCTTATTATTTTATGGAAAGTTCCATTTTTTTCCTATGTTTTCCAGTGTTTTCAATAGAAATTGGTGCTGTATTTTGTCAAAAGTTTTCTCTGCCTCTAGTGAGATAATCACATGATTTCTGTTAGTTTTGTTGCTGATATGATCAATACTACTGAAAGTTATCCAAATATTGAGCCAGCCTTGCATTTCTGGTATAAATCCTACCTAATCACAATATATTATTCTTCTGATAGGAAGCTGTGTTCTTTTTGCTGATATCTTAACATTTTTGCATCTATACTCATTAGAGAAACTGGCCTATAATTTTCTTTTTTTGTTTTGGCTCCTTCTGGTTTAGATGTTGGAATCATATTTGTGTCATAAAAATAATTTGGTGGGACTCCACCAATTTTCCCAAATAGTCTATGTAGAATTGTAATTAACTTTTTTTTAAATGCTTGATACAATTTACTTTTAAGTGCTTCTCGTCCTTGAGATCATTTCTTAGAGAGTTCATTGATGGCTTGCTTTTTCTAAGAAGGGGTTATTTAATTATTCGACATCCCCTTCTTTTAATCTGAACAACTTATATTTTTTAAAAAGCATTCATCCATCTCACTGAGATTGTCAAATGTATGAGTGTACAACCACGCAAAGTAATTTCTAATTATTGCTTTAATTTCCTCCTTTTTGGAAGAGAGTTCACCTTTTTCATTTGTGATATTTGTAATTTGGTTTCCTTCTTTCTTTTTTAAATCAAATTAACCAGAAGTTTATTAACTTTGTTGTTTTTTTTTTATAAAACCCACTCTTAGTTTTATTCATTAGTTCAATAATTTTCTTAATTTCAATTTTATTAATCTCTCCTTTAGTTTTCAGTATTTCTAATTTATTATTGATTTGGGGATTTTAAATTTGTTCTTTTTCTAGCTTTTTCAGCTGCATTCCCAATTCATTGATCTCCTCTTTCTCAATTTTACTTATGTAGGCACTCAATGACATAAAACTTCCCCTAAGAAATGTTTTTGCAGCCTCTCATAAGTTTTTGTACGTTGTCTCATTATCGTCATTCTCTTGAATGACATTATTGATTGTTTCTGTGGTTTGCTTTTTAATCCATTCCTTCTTTTGGATTAGATTATTTAGTTTCCAGTTAATTTTTGGTCTATTATTCTATGGCCTTTAATTACATATAATTTTTTATTGTTTTATGATCTGAGAAGGATGTATTGAATATCTCTGCATTTCTGCACTGGATTGTGAGGTTTTTATGCTCTAATAAAAGACTAACAAATATTTTCTTTCCATGTAGGAATATAAACAGTTTAGCTTTAGAAAGTCTTTTATGATATCTCTTTCCTGTTTACCTTTTCATGCTTCTCTTGATTCTTGGGTTTGAAAGTCAAATTTTCTCTTCAGTTCTGGTCTTTTCATCATGAATGCTTGAAAGTCCTCTATGTCATTGAATGATCATTTATTTCCTTGAAGTATTATAATCAGTTTTTCTGGGAAGGTGATTTTTTGTTTTAATCCCAATTCCTTTGACTTCTGGAATATCCTATTCCAAACCCTTCGATACCTTAATTTTGAAGCTGCCAAATCCTGTGTTATCCTGATTGTATTTCCACAACACTCAAATTGTTTCTTTCTAGCTGCTTGCTGTATTTTCTTCTTGACCAGAGAACTCTGAAATTTGGCCACAATATTCCTAGGAGGTTCTCTCTTCAGGCCTCTTTCAGGAGGTGATTGGTGGATTCTTTCAATATTTATTTTGCCTTCTGGTTCTAGAATGTCAGGGCAGTTTTCCGCGACAATTTTATGGAAGATAATGTCTAGGCTCTTTTTTTGATCATAGTTTTCAGGTAGTCTCATAATTTTTAAATTGTCTCCCCTGGGTCTATTTTCCAGGTCAGTTGTTTTTCCAATGTTATGTTTCATATTATCTTCTATGTTTTCAATCTTTTGGTTCTGTTTTTTAACTACTTGGTTTATGTCATAGTCATTAGTTTCCTTAACTCAATGCTCTCTTTCAAAGAGTTATTTTCTTTAGTGAGCTTTTGAACCTCCTTTTTCATTTGGCTGATTCTGATTTATAAAGCCTCCTTCTCCTCATTGGCTTTTTGGACCTCTTTTTCCAAATGAGTTAGTCTCTTTTTTAAAGGTGTTATATTCCTCAGCATTTTTTTGGTTCTCCTTTAGCAAGCTGCTAACTCACTTTTCAAGATCTTCTATTTCCTGAGTCCAATTTAAGTTCTTTTTGGAGGCCCAAGGCAGGGGACTTGACTTCCTGTGACAGTATGCCTTGTTTTTCCTCATTTGAAAGGCTGGGAGGACACACCTGTTCACCAAGAAAGTAACCTTCTATGATCTTATTTCACCCCCCCCCCCCTTGTTTTTGACATTTTCCCAGCCAGTTACTTGACTTCTGACTCCTTTGTCAAGAGGATCGTCCTATTGTCCCTCCTCTCCCCAGTATCATGTTCAAGGCTGAGATTCGACTCAGCTCCTCAATTTTGGGTGGGGGTAGGGCAGTCACTCAGTGCTTAGGTTTAGATCAACTGTTCCCTGCCACCAGAGGGTTTAAACTGAGCTGTTTGGACAATGGACCTAGGTTTCTTCCTGGCCACTATAGCTCCCTGTAGTGTGCTGTTGCTGCTGTCTCCTGGGACTATTGCTGGATAAACCCCTTTTCCCTCTCACCCAGCTGGGAAAGCCCTTCCACAGAATTTTGGAGCTTTCTTTGTTGCTTGTGAGTTAAGGTATCTGGGACCCTCCCTGCTGAGAACTTTGCCTCAGAGGTCTGTTCAGGTCCTTTTCCTCTCAGTGCTGGGCTGGCTCTGCCCAGTGTCTCATGAGATAGACCTTTTCTGTCTGCCTTCTGTGTTACCTTTGGCTGGGAACTTCTTTAGATCTGTTGTTCTGTGGCTTCTGCTGCTGTATAATTTGTTGAGAATCTTTTTTTACAGGCATTTTGTGGTATGTGAGGGGAGCACTAGAATATATGCATCTTTCTACTCTGCTATCTTGGCTCCACCTCTGATTATTTTAATTTTTGACCATCATCTCTCTCAGTTGTTCCTCCCTTCTATCAGGCTCCCCTTTTATTTCTGTTTTTCCTTTCTATTTCTCCCTTCCTTTTTCACCTCCCCTCCATTTTCTTTCCCCTCCTATTGCCTATAGGTCAAGTTAGATTTCTATACTTAAGTGAGTTTGCTGTTCTCTCTTTCAACCAAATCAGATGAGAATAAATCTCAAACAGTGCTCATCTCCCCGCCTCTTTCCCTCTACTGTAATGTTTTTGTGCCTCTTCCTGCAATGTGTAGTTTACCTTTTTCTGCCCCCTCCATTTCACATTTCCTGTTAAAATCCCTTCATACTCTTAAATCAATTTTTTTACCATCACATCATTTAGTTTATTGTAGAGGGCCAGTACTGATAGAGTCCAGAATGTGAGGTACTGTCCAGGTTTTACTTGAGAGTTGTACTAACATAAGGGTTAATTTCATCAGGTTTATTGGCTCACCATCCCCATTCTTGATATGCAAGGATGAGAACATCCTGACCTTGTCTGTGTACCCCAATGTTGTCTCACCAGAGGAACTAGATTAGGAAATATAAGAAATAAACTAAAATGCTCTCATGGGAATAACTTTGCTTGCTTGAATGTTCTCATGGAAATAATTCTGCTTACTTGCCTGTAAAAAGCAATATAAATCTTAGTTATCAAATTAGTAAATGAGAGCTGTTATTTACACTCTTCACCTGACCCATGTCTACTTTTCTTTCACAATCTCTCAGCATTCACAATTGGCAGCTTCCAGGGCAGGTCTGCAGCAAGTGACACACAACGTGGGGCTACTGTGACAGTGTGATAGCCATCAGCAACAGGTATCTAAGGGCTTGGCCTTGAAAATCAGAGCTCCAGATAATGTAAATGTAAGGACAAGAATTGTGCCTCTTCATCAGGGAGGGATCTGTGCCTTCTCATCAGGGAGGGCTTCTTTGAGTCAGTCACTAGGCTTATCAGGATAAGACACACAAAACGAATGTAAAATCAGAAAATAGTTTTACAAGCCTCCTCATCAAAGGGGGTTTCTTTAGAGTTAGACTCAGAAAATAGTTTTGCAAAAGGCAGTTTTATTAAAAGAAACTTTGGCAAAAGGAAAGTAAAAATGAGATAGACACAATTGGGCTGTAAAGATAGGGATTATCTAAAATAATTAAAGCTCATTAGGGAACACAGGCTATTAATTACAACTTCACAATTAGAGAAATTTCTCCAGTGTATACAGGAATGT
The DNA here is from genome assembly GCA_028658325.1 of Potorous gilbertii. Lineage (NCBI taxonomy): Eukaryota > Metazoa > Chordata > Mammalia > Diprotodontia > Potoroidae > Potorous > Potorous gilbertii. The sequence goes on along the minus strand of CM053770.1, from coordinate 292,333,903 downwards.
TGCCCTTGGTTTCCCGAGGAAGGGACTATAAATCTTGAAATGTAAGTAATAGTAGGCAATCAACAGAGTGAGTATTAGAGGGAGATCAGATCACGTCCTTCTCCTGTTATAATATTTTCAATTTGGAATGTGCTTAAAATATGTCTACAGAAACTCGAAAAAGTACCAGTAGCCACAAAAACAATAAAGGTAGATGCAACCTCTAGTACAAAAGAGGAGGAAGACCTGATGGAGTGTGTCACACAAAAATTTAAAATAGAGTCTTCTTCTCCCACTGCTTTCCCATTATACAGGTCTACATCACAAGTTTGTGAAGAAATCCAGGAGCCTGAAGGGTTTGTACAAAAAGTCCTTCAGCAAGCCACAGAAAGAGGAGAAGAAATACCTTTGCAAATGAGGCTAACATTGCCAGTAATAGAAACCCCACATCCCAACAGTCCAGGAGCGGCTACAAGAGAACACACCGCTCTGGATTTTAAATTCTTAAAGAAATTAATCACTTATGGACCAAATAATCCTTACATTCAATCTCTTCTAGACAGCATTTCTCAGACAGTCCTATGCCCCACTGATTGATGTAATTTAGCTAAAACCTCTCTTGAAGGAGGAGATTGTGTGTTTATCCTTCATTGCTGAAGAAGACCATGCCATCAGAAGAAATAATGACATGACTTAGACTTGACTTTGTTTTGGGTGAGAGAGGGCTGTGCAGGTCACCAGCCTCACTTCTCCTCCAGAGCCATCTGAATCCAGTGACCAGATATTCATCAGGATGACTGGAGATGACCCAGGATGGGGCAATTGGGGTTAAGTGATTTGCCCAAGGTCACACAGCTAGTGAGCGTCAAGTGTCTGAAGTGAGATTTGAACTCAAGTTCTCCTGACTCCTACACTGGTGCTCTATCCACTGCATCACCTAGCTGCCCCAGAGGAGGAGATCACTTAGTATGGAAATCTGAATTTAATGATAAATAGTTAAAATAAAGAAAAAGAAATCAAATCAAAGGTATAATTTTGTGTAGAGGATTTTTGAAAATCTTTTCTTAGTTTTTGGATTCTTCTTTTTATTGTCTGTATATGTGTTCTGTCTCTATATAGTCTTTGTGCATGTGTTTGTATATTAATATGACCAGCTTTGTTGTAACTAGAATTTCAAATGCAGTTATCTCTTCCCTTCTCTCTGATGGCTGCAGCATCAGGGAGGATAATGAGAGGAAGAGAGAAGCTAACCTTATATCATTTAGTTTATATGATTGCTAAAGGCAGTTTCAGGTTAGAAATACAACGACATAACGCATGTGCAGTTATAAGGGAAACATAAAAGTTTTAGAAATTGTTAGAAAGTTGTTGATAAAATTCTCTCTCTCTCTCTACCTTCTAACTTTGGCCAAGTTGTGAAGGTGGGGAGACAGACAAGAAGAAATCAAGGAAACATTTCACCTCATATCAGAGAAGCAGACTGACTAGCATTTTAATTATCTCATGCCTCACCTAAAAGAGAAAAGTTTTTGTATAATGGGAAACAACCAAAAGGTAGTTACTCTGGTCATATTTTTAAGTAATACAAGTCACTCCTAATAGGATGTCTAAGACAGGTCAGAATTTGTTATATTATTTGGCAATAAAGCAAATTGGGAAAATGTATAGTTCTGAAAATAAAGAGCACCTCAGAGATAAAGCTTTGAACTCTTCAGTAGAGAGGAGGCATCACTGGATTTTTTTTTCCAGAGAGAAAGAACATTTTAATCCGAATTTTGTTGAAACTAAAAGATGTTTGGAAAACTGTGTAAAACCAGTTACGGTATTTAAAATTTTATCAGTCCTACTAATTTTGTCTTATAATGTTTTGTAATTGCCATTTAGAAACACAGGTATTTTCACCTTTGCTTACTAAAGAAGCTACAGCTAAAACAACTTGGTTATCATTTATAAAAGTTAAAAGATTGTTAGCTAAGTTTTTGAAGTTACTGTTTGATGCTCAACCTAAAAATATTAATTGATTACTCTGTGTGTGTGGAAAGAAAGGAATTGAGTAAAAACTTTATTTAGACTGGTTCTGCCCATTCAGAACAGTCCTCCTGTATGTTTCGGAGTTGGCAGGCATGGGGTCCGTGCCAATTCCCTTTATTTTGTAAAACTGCTAAGACCCCTGGAAACTAGCCATGTGGGCAAGGTTATCAGCCGTAAGAAAGAAACTTGCTTAGCTTATATAATTCATAAACAATGACTGTGACTTGCTCAGAAGTTGCAATAGAGAAAAAGAATTTTTAACAATTGCCTTTTACATTGGGATACGTTTTAAATTTGAGAAGTAAAGGTCTTAAATGGAATCTCTTATGTATGTGAGTCCTGTTAATCTTTATTGCTTATTGCAGCTCCATGAGAATAGAAATAACTGTATCTAGCTCTAAGTTGTGATTAGTGAAATTTATTGTTTAAGGTAAAAGGCATTTGGGATCATAACTACTTTTGTTTTGAGTTTCAATTTGGGTATAGTTATTTGCATTAAATCAGTATCTGAGAGAAATGCCACAAGTTACTAGGAGGTGATGTGATCCTGCACCCTGTACTGTTAACAGGTGAAGTTTGTATCTGGAAAGGAAATATCGAGATGATAATTCTAGACTCAATCTAGGATGGGATCCTCCTGGCCAGTTTCCCCATTATGTCCTTTTAAAAAGGAAATTTTCCCACCTAACTATTCCTGAGTCTGGCTACAAAACAGATACTGCATTATTAGAATATTTCATTCTTATCTGAATTCCAACAGAGTCAAAGATGTTTTATCCTATCATATTTGGTATGTCACATGTCCCCATTTTTTCCTTCTATAGCAAATTTCTATGATCAGTAACAAGTAGTCAGTAAAACATATGAGCATTTTTGTGTAATATTACTGGGAAATTTAATATTATTTTTATCTGAAATTAGAACACGTTCAGAAATTTATGTAAACTACTTAATACTTACCTTAAAATGTCCCCATTCTTTAAAAGGATTTTAAAATCTCTAGTGTTTTTCTGTAATCAGTCTCTCACTGTTACCAATGTGAGATTCCACTATGCATTTTTACTAAAGCATTTTGTGATATCTAGGAAGTGTGTAATAATCAAGAATTTGGTTTGTTGTAATACTTTGTGAATTCATTTGACTTAAGGACATTTTTTATACCAACAAAGTTTTAATGAATTTTTATTTTAAAAGATTTGTTTTTGTTTCAAAGTGAAAAGACAACTATCATTTTCAAAAGTTTTAACTAATGTTCTTTATAAAAATTTAGTGACTCAAAATCAAATAAATTTTAAGCTGTTTTAAAAGAAAACTTTTAGAAGAAATGTTTTAAAAACAATCTCTCTTGTAAAGTCTACTAAATATTCATTGTCAAGACAATGTATTGCTAAATTAATATGTGATGATCTATAAAGCAGAAAAGATCTTGCTGTTTTAATCTTAATTTCTAGTCATCCCATGGTCTAAGCAAAAGTTAGAATTAATGTGTGAACTTATTAACAACTTAATTTGTAAAGTTTTTCTTCCAGAGTGAATATAATCAGAAAAAGATAAACACACCTATGAAACATCGATAAACATCTATTGAGTCGTGAGATTCAAGTTAGAAATCTCTTTTGTTTAAGACAATACATTATGCTACTGAGTAATAACTTTTGAGGTATCCTGTCTATGGTAAAAATATAAAGGAAAGTGAAGTAGTTCTGAATAATGGGTTCAAGAGCTTTAGAAAGATAAATCGAAACTTGATCAAAAAATATAAAAGCAGATAAGAAGGTTGAAGACAATTGAGAGGCATCCACGCCCCTCTTGTCTCTGAATAGTTACTAAGTATGTCAAGAGAGTGTGAGGAAGTTTGAAAGTATTCTCACATCCACCTCACTTCTAGTCATTTTCTTCCTAATTCTTTTTGATCATCATTTGTTTAACTTCTGTGCCAGATTCCTGTCCAAGACCGTCACCCATCACCCTCTGAACTGCCAAGTTCCTCATAGTGACCAAAGACCCAAGCCCTCCAATGTTGGAAACCTGTGAGGCAGAGATAGCTCTATGTCTAATCTCAGTAAGAAACAATTTCAGAAGCTGAGACCTTCATCCCTTACCCCAAAATGATTTTGGATCCCATCTCTTTTAAAGGGGGTATTATGAGGTACTTGGGTGCATGTACTTGGGCCCTTGTTCTGAAATTACATTTCTGTTTACAAATCATTCATATTGCAGGAATACCTTGTAATCCATCAGGTCAAACAATAGTGGAAAGAAAAAAACAAACATAAAGATAATTTTAGGGAAAAAAGGCAGGGGGATATGCTACATTGGCCAAAAGGAAGGCTAGATCAAGTAATAAATACAATAAACTTTTTAATGCCAGTGGATGAGGGCTATACCCCAGCTCAAAAACATTTTAAAGAACAGAAAGAAAAATTAAGAGGAGACATGCCAGATATTGTGGTCATGTAGAAGGATCCAAAGACAGGGTTATGGTCTGGAAAAGCAAAATTATTAACCTGGGGACCAGTGTATGGTTGTGTGTTTCCCACAGGAGAGATAAAAGAGGTATGGATTCCAGAAAAGAATGTTAGATTGTTGGCAGACCCGAGGATGGAATTGGAGAATTGCATCAGCAACTTTCACAATTGACAATGAAGAAACGAGCAAGGAGAGAGAAAAGGCATCAATGGAAATTACATCAGTGGAAAATACCAATTGCAGATATTACCAAAAGATGTTTATTTCTGACTATTCAAATAGGATTGTGTCAAGGAACAGAGGAAATAGAACTATGGATCCATATGGACAATCCTCCATTTCTAAGACTGACCACATGGGAAAGTAAAGTAAACGAGATTGTAATGATTGGAAATCATTCAGAGATTTTTGGGTATAAGGCAGTAAGCCATGGAGAAGGAGTGCCGAACACAACTTATACTTACTCTGGTCAGGCATTCACCCCTCCATTTGATTTACCACTAATAATAATATGAACACTGTGTTCAAGTGAAAAAAAAAAGACAAAAATTATCTATATAGTAGACCAGGATCAGAACCCAGGTATATTGGAAGGTCAGTCTTCTCTCTACAATAACATAGGAAAGCACCCTAGGAAAGATAGCACTACCAGATATATCATCATGCTTCAAAAGTACAACAAATTGGCCTCAGAAGAATTATCCACCGTGGGTTAAATGTCAGACACCATATCGGGACATATACAATATGAGTGGGACATCATTGCAAACTTGGACAATCTATGACCATATAAGGTCATGGTAAAAACTTGGGTGGGTCACTGATGTCATTGAATCCCAGGGAGGGACAAAAAATGATCATATTTGGAAAGCATTCTCCTCCCTAAACTATACTTTGGTGGTTAAAAAAAATGTACAGGTACAAGATGCTCTAATTACCCTGGTAAGTAAACCAGAGCCAGCATGTTTGCCTGTCTAATGGAAAAACAAGCATTCTTGATTTGTAACAGTTCCATTACAAATTTCACAAAGGAAAAGGATATTTATAATCTAATTTGTCCAAATGGTACAGTCCAACATTTAAACCCCAGTTCACCAGGAGAATTGATCTTTATATTAGAATAACCCCAATATGCAATTTTCCCTGTAAAAATAAGAAAGAGATGGTTTGCTTGCTGCACCATCTGATGAAACATTTTATGCGTTACAAAAAAGACTGAGAGAAAAAGAAGTTTATAGAATGGGTTATTGCTGGAATTGTCTCACTTGTTAATTATAATCTCTTCCTTAGCAACTTCTGTAACTGCTGTGGAAAATTTTATTAAAACTGCTGACTTTTCTCAAGATTTAGTAAAAAATGTATCTTTAGTGTTTAAGGCACAGCGCGCATTGATAGTGATTTTCAACAGAAATTGGATATAAAACAGACTGTTGTATATGTAGGAGATGATAGTACCTATATGTCCACTCGGACAAGATAAATAATAAATAAAATGAGATATGGGGAAATTCCATGCTTAGTGCAGATATACAGAGTCTGATTAACTATACTAATCAAATTGCTAGTAGTCAGATACCGGAATTGATCCCGAGGATATAGCTGAGGATATTTGGAATGCATTGAAGAAGGTTAATCCATTGAAAAATATGAACTCTTTATGAATGCATTTTATACCACCATTGATAAAACTGGGTACCCTTGTTCTCCATGGTGTACCTTTGATCAAAGACATTATATGGCAACTCTCTAACATATTGCATGGACTTGCACCTTTATAGTTGCAAAGAAAAAAGGGGAGATGTAGAGGGCCAGTACTAATGGAGTTCAGAATTTGAGGTTCTGTCCAGGTTTTACTTGAGTCTTGTACTAACATAAGGGCTAACCTTATCAGGAAAATGGCTCACCATCCCCATGCTTGATATGCAAGGATGAGAACATCCTGACCTTGCCTGTGTACCCCAAGGTTGTTTCACCAGAGGAACTAGATTAGGAAGTGTAAGAAATAAACTAAAAATGTTCCCATGGAAATAATCCTGCTTGCTTGCCTGTAAAAAACTATATAAATCTTAGTTATCAGATTAATAAATGAGAGCTGTTCTTTACACTCTTCACCTGGCCAGTGTCTACTTTTCTTTCACAATCTCTCAGCGTTCACAATTGACAGCATCTGGGCAGGTCCATGGCAGTTTACATGCACTCTTTCTATCTATGTATATCCCTTTAAATGCCATAACAAATATGCAGTTCTCCAGATTAACAAGTATCATCTTCCCTTACAGCCGTGTAATCAGTTTGCCCAAATTGAATATCAAGTTTTTCCCCTGTTTACCTTTTTATGCCTGTCTTGAGACCTGTATTCAAATGCCAAATTTTCTTTTGAGCTCTGGCCTTTTCGTTAGGATGGCCTGGGAATCCCTTATTTCATTGAATGTCAAATACCCTTCACCAAAATATTATGCTCACTTTTACTAGGTAATTGGTCCTTGGCTACAATCCAAGCTCCTTTGCATTAAAAAAATATCATATTACGATTCCTCTGATCTTTTAGTGTAAATGCTGTAAGGTCCTCTGTGATCATGACTGTAGTTTCTCAATATTTGAATGGTTTCTTTCTAGCTGCTTGCAACATTTTCTTCTTATCTTGATAACTCTGAAATTTGACAATCATATTCCTTGGCGTTTTCAGTTTGGGATCTTTTGCAGGATGTGATTGGTGGATTCTTTCAATCACTCTTTTGCCCTCTGGATCTAAGTCGTCATGGAAGTTGTCTTTGATGATTACTTGGAAATTACCTTCCAGACTTTTTTTCACAGTGACTTTCTGGTAGGGCAATAATTCTTCGATTTTCTCTGCTGGATTTATTTTTCAGGCCAGTTGTTTTTCGAAAGAGATATTTTACATTTTCTTCTATTTTTTCATTCTTTAGATTCTGATTGATTAATTCTTGATGTCTCATACAATCATTAGCTTCTACTTACCCAAATCTAATTTTTAATAGATTGTTTTCTTTTGCATCTTCTTTTCCGTTTGTCCAATTGTTCCTTTTAGAAGTCATCATCATCATCATCATCACCATCATCATCATTTTGTCACTATTCCTAAGATCAGGTTTCTGATTTTCTTAAAGCTTAATGGAGTTGTCCACGGTCATGCAGGGAGTGAGTGACAAACTTGGGTATTGTACCAAAGTTTTTCTTACTCCACTTTATGTTTTGCATCAGAGTTTAATGGTCTTTCTATTACCAAGAATGAAGGAGATTGATAAAGTTCTCTAGGGACTCCATGATCACTTCTTTCTCCTTAGAAAATGCCAGATGATCCTTAGAGGTATCCAAAGAGCTTGTATTTTACTTCCTCTCTGGCAGCACCTTATCTGCATTGATACCGCCAGCGCAGCCTTTTTCAACTTGCTGTTCCACAGAATCAGGATCATTGAGTGGCCAAAGGGATAGAACAATATGATTAACATAGTCAGCATGGAAATCAGCTTATTATTTTTCTTTGAGTAGTTCAAGAAATTGACGAAGATACACATATAATAAAATAAAAAGACAATGAGGAAGGAAGACACAGCTCTCATGGCTCGAACATGGGCTTCTGTGCTAGGGTCTCTGTAACCTGTAGCATTGAGTTGCATCTGACGGGTATGCCTCCAAAGAGAGAAAATGAGCAGGGAGAAGGAAATCGTAGATAGAATAAATGGAATAAGACTCATAAGGCCAGAGAGAACTTGAAAAATGAGGAACATTCTTTTACTCACTTGAACCTCCTGAGAAACATTTCTCTCTTTTCCTCTACTAAGGAAGTCATCATAGTAATAAAGTATTCTTTCCACCATTATAAGGCCTAAGGAAAAATAGATAATTAAGGGCCCCACAAGAAGCATGAAGACCATCCTGTCAATTCTCCATTTCATCCAGAGGAAGAAGGAATTAGAGAAGTTGGCGATCTTCAGGAAGTAGAAGATGCTGAGAATGGTGGCAAACCAAATGTTGGAACTCTGAGTCAGTCCAACGAAGATATCAACTATTCTCATTTTGGTAGGCACATTAATAGAGCTTACAGTTAAATAGCTATACCATGTTAATGCACACAACAGTCCAATTTTGGAGATAGCCAAGCCGAGAAGGATGAGGTCACCTGGTGGCAGTTTCTTGCTCTTAAGCCATTCAATACAATTCACCAGAACTATGAATCCATTTACCAGAATACCCAATAGAAACTCCCCAGTTGCCAGAGCCACAAAGATTTTCTCCCCATTACTTAGCATGTCAGCAGAAATGAGATCACCTTGGACAGTATCTATCTATCTATCTATAATACTTTTGCTGCTGATGATGTTGGATTAATTTCCAGGCAAAATGTTTACGGAATGAGTCCATTCTCAAGTGAGAAAATATCTAGTCCTCTATTGGAATCTCTTCAGTAAGATATCCTCTGTACCTTTCCCAATAACTCAGTTAAATTTGTCCAGCCAAGACACATTCTCTCTGTGGCATTTATATTTCTTCTTGAGAGGTACTCATGGAAAGGATTAGAGACCTATGCTAAGATGCAAATAAGGAGAGGTCATCTTTCAATATTTGCCTGCTTGTATCTCAGCCTATTTTCTATGCAGTCACGTGAGCTTTGTATGATGAGCCTCACCAAATGATGTATAACATTGGAAAGGTAATAAATTCCTAAATATAGATTTTGCTTCACCTCCATCATTTGCCACCATAATGAATATTGATGTTGTCACCAATTGTTTATAAAATCAATTAGGCATGATACTTCTGATAAGCCACTTTTAGGTTTTAGGCTTGAAAATTACACATTATTCTCAATAAAATAGGCCACTAATCTATGTAGTCCAACCTCAAAAGAAATCCCTTTCTTCCAGTTTTCATGGTGACTCAGACAAATATACAGTATACCATGCCAATTCTGCTATAACTGTATAGTCTTAGAGTCTGGCAGGAAATAAGAAATTATGTGTCCATAACCATCTTTTTGATAAATTCTGTATATAATAAGAATACAGAGAAAAGATGGTAATAATTCACTTTTTATATAATGCTTTATGTTTCCCAAAGTACTTTCTTTGCAGTGGGAAGTGTCAATTCAAGAGCTATCTTTTCCTCTCTTTACAGGTGATGGGATAGTTTTACAGCAGTGAGATGGCATGTCCAAACCCCACAGAATGAAGAATCTGAAATAGGATTTTGACCCAGGTGTTTGGGGATGAATAGCCATCTAGTAGAAGTAATCACCTACTTAAAAACAATTTATTTCTTATAAACATAATATAAGGCAAGTTTTCCTTAATCACACAGTTGGGTTTGAATGCTTGGCAATTCATCTCAAGAAACGATCTCATTACCATAAACTTTATATTGCCAGGTTTTGGATTTTTTAAAGAATTGTCCTAAGACATTTGAAAAGGAATTGATTCGATTTTTCATCTAGTAACTGGTAAACTGTCCAGCACTGGTAAACTGCCCAAGTTTCACAGGCATATAACAATGAGGTAAACACAGTGACTGTGTGCTTGTTCCTAAGCTTTTAAGCATGATATTTTCAGTGATGTTGTTAGACACCTTCAACAAGGATGAAAATGGAATCAAAGTCAGCTACTGCACTTAAGGTAAAATATTTAACGTGAAAAGGCTACAAACTAAGACTGAAATGGAAAAAGCATATAACTTTCTGATTTCAAAATAAATATGTACTCAATGCACTATCTGGTGTTGAAATGCAATAAATTATGCATCAATGCTGTGACACTTTTGCTAATTTTGTCCTGTCAATGAACACGAAGAAAATAGAGGTTCAACACTAGTCATCACACCATCCATATGTGGAACTATCACGTACAGCAAAAGGAGTGACTTTGAATGTTGTGGATAAGTTTATTTCCTTTGGGGGCATACTTTTCTGGGATCCACATAGAAATGATGAGGGTGATGCATACGTTGCCAGAACTAGCTCAGTGTTGGGGAGTCTCCAAAGCAAAGTGTGAGAGAGAAGATGTAATAGTTTGTCTTTCAAAATGAAAGTGTACAGAGTCATTGTATTGACCTCTTTGTTGTATGCCTGTGATATGTGCATGACCTACTAATACCATGCCAGGAAACTGAAACATTTCCATTGAATTGTCTTAGGAAGATTCTGAACATGATCTGGGAAGATAAGGCATGAGATAATGAGATCCTTTCTTGAACTCAACTGTCAACCATTGAAACTCTACTGCAGAGAGCACAGATCCAAATAGCTGACCTTGTTCTTTAAATGTCAAATATGTTTTCCTAACGATCATTTCATGGAGAATCAACATTAGGCAAGAGCTCATACAAAGGTCAGAAGAAGCATTACAAGTACACTCTCAAGGTCTCTCTGAAGATTTTTGGAATCAGTTGGAAGACATGGGAGACACTGGCACAAGACCATCCAACAGGGAGTGTCTGCATCAAAAACGGCACTGTTCTCTATGAGCAAGGCACAAAGAATGCAATTATGAGCAAATTTAGGGACATCTCCATTCCAAATGTCCAAATGTGGACCGTTTGTGTTCAAACTGTAGCAGTGCCTTCTGAGCTCAAATTCAGTCACAGTTGGACACACTACATATTGACCCCAACATAGTGATACTATTTGAGTTCTCTTTGAGAAGGAAGACAACCACCACCACCAAATTCTTTGCCTTTGATCAGCAATACTGCTGAATAAAAGGCACTTGTGCCCCTATATTCTTTAGTTTCTTGACCAAGATTTCATAACACTGTATTTTTAAAAGAAATATAGATAGATAGATATAGATGTAAGAACAAAATCAAACAATAATTTTATTTATTTACTTTATTTTTGCAAAACCTTTCATTCATTTTAAATGTAACTACAAAGGGAAAAACCATTTCCTTGTGTACAGCTGAACATGAGAGGATTCAATATAAAACAACAAATTTCCATTTCCAGAACACCTATCTAATAAATACTGGGAATTGTTTTCAAAGTCACCCAGCTTTTCGTTCCCTCTAGATTTTCTATGTTCTCTGCTATGCATTTTTACTTTCTTTTTTTACTTTCTCCCTTTTTTCTTTCTCCCTTTCCACACCAGAGAAGGTTATAATTAAATTCAGATATATACATGTGTATGTGAGTATATACCTAGGTATATATGTGTATATACAAATAAGTCTCTATAAACATATATGTATATATATATTCACACACATACATATATATACATACATATGTACTCCTACACACACATATATATACATATAAGATATATACATATATATATATATATATATATATATATATATATATATAAAGACTACTATGCATATTTTCACATGTCATCTCTTCCTCTTTAAGTGGATACCTTCTAGTTTAAGAATCCTGCCAGTCTGACTTTGTTAAATGATTTCCATTTTGGTCAAACAGTGTTAGCAGTCACCTTATCCATTTTAATTTAACCTTAATAAGTATGGACATCTTTGAAAATAAAACTTGTTTGATTCATGCTTCTAACATAAAGAAATTTCAGTTGCAAATTTACAGTTACTGGTTCCAAAAGTATAAGTTGCATATAACAAAAACTAAGAACCATGAGTAGCATGAAATAATTTACAGATAACAATGAATGATAACCAACAATTTTATAAAGAATTATAAACATTTTGCATATTTGTTAATTCATTCTCTGAGGCAAAGTGCATCTTTGATAATGAATAAATTAATATGTATACAACCAGAGCAAATTATTCCAGATAACACAAAAAGGAGTTTTCCTTTTCACAAAATGTCTGATAGTATTATGAATTGCATGCTTGCAAATAAAGAGTTGGCTTAGTATACTATGGGATATTGTGCATACATGTTCCCAACCACCATTTCCTAAGGTTCATACATGAGCCAAGATTGTGAGAAAGTCATCCCAAATGTACTTTGGCCTTTTGTGTTACCAGAGAGTCTCTAAGAACCTAGTGACAAATTGAATGTTAGGACCAGGGATAACCAATATCCTAAAGTCACAGAAGTACATCAGCAGGTTAGCTGTGGGCATCTATGAGTCATGAAGGGGCTGTGATCTGTGTTAGTGTAGCTACCATCCTTCCCTATGGAGAACAAAGGAAAGACTCTTTAAAAATATAATAATAAGCCATTCCCCAAAGATCCATTGGATAAAGGCAGGAATCGTGAGATCTTGACATCTCCATGGGCAATATCTTATGGGAAGAGTGTCTTTAAGACTGGTTATTGATCTTTTGTTCAAAATAAAGAAGTCATAGATATGACAGGATTTTGTATTTTCTGTATATCTCAGTCAACTGAGGGTCCATGAAGGGTCAGTTATATGGAATCATCTGTGAAAGTTTTTTTTCATGATTTCTTTTCAAAAAAGAACTAAATATGGAAATATATTTTGCATAACTGAACATGCATAATCTATAAAAATACCTTCTCAAGGAGGTAGGAGAGGAGGGAAGGTAGGGAATTTGAAACTCTAATTTTTAAAAACAAATGTTAATTGTTCTTACGTGCAATTGGAAAAAAAGATAATTTTTAAAAATTAAAGTAGCTAACATTTATAGAATGCTTCAAAATTTTCAAAGGATCCCACATATGTTGTCTGATTTGCAAATCAATATTGTTATCCCCAATTATATATTTATTTATTATTAGAGTAAGACATTCATTTCCACAAAATTTTGAGTTCCAATTTTTCTCCCTATCTCTCCCCTTTTCCCATTGCATAACACCTTGTATTCTGATTACCACTTCTCTCAATATGCCCTCCCATTCTATCACACGCCACCCTTCTCTTACTCCCATGTTCTCTCTTTTCTTGTAGGGCAAGATAGATTTCTATGCCTCATTAACTGTATTTCTTATTTCCCAGTTAAAAGCAATAACAATTGCCAACATTAGTTTCTAATACTTTGAATTCCAACTTCTCTCCCTTCCACCTTCTCCACCCACCCGCAATGACAAAGCAAGGAATTCAATATAGGTTACACATGTGTAGTTATGCAAAACACTTCCATGTGACTCATATTGTGAAAAACTATATTTCTCTCCATCCTGTCCTGCCCCCATTTATTCTATTCTCTCTTTTGACCCTATCACTCCCCAAAAGTGGTTACTTCTAATTACCCCCTCCTCCCATTTGACCACCCTTCTATCATTCCTCCAACACCCTAACTTATACCATATTTTCCTGTATTGTAAGATAGATTTGCACATCAAATTTAGTGTGCACGTTATTCCCTCCTTAAGTCAATTGCAATGAGAGTAAGACTTACTCTTTCCCTCTCACCTCCCCCCTTTTCCCCTCCATTGAAGAAGTTTTTTTCTTGCCTCCTTTATTATTATATAATTATCTAATTATATAATAATTGTTATTATATCATGCTTTCCTTGATAATTTCTTGAAAGATGACATCTAGGCTCTTTTTCTTAATCATGATTTTCAGGTAGCCTCATATTTTTTATTTGTCTCTCCTGGATAACTTACCCCATTCTATTTATCCCTTCCTCCTACCAATATATTCCTCTCTCACCCCTTGATTTTTTTAAAGGTATCATCCATTCCTATTCAACTCACCCTCTATCCTCTGTTTATATATGTATAATGCCTCCAACCACTGTAATACTGAGAAAAGTCTCAAGAGTTATAAATATTGTTTTTCCATGTAGGAATGCAAACAGTTCAACTTTAGTAAGTCTCTTATGATTTCTCTTTCTTGTTTCTCTTTTTGTTATTCTCTTGATTTTTATGTTTGAAGGCCAAATTTTCTATTCAGCTCTTGTATTTTCATCAAGAATGCTTAAAAGTCCTCTTTCATTGAATAATCTTTTTTCCCCCCTGAAGTATTATACTCATTTTTCTGGGTAGGTGATTCTTAGTTTTAAACCTAGCTCCATTGACCTCTTGAATATTATATCCCAAGTCCTTCCATCCCTTAATATAGAACCTGCTAAATCTTGTGTTCTCTTGATTGTATTTTCACATTATTTAAATTATTTCTTTCTGGCTGCTTGCAATATTTTCTCCTTGACCTGGAGACTCTGGAATTTGGCTACAATATTTCTAGGAGTTTTCCTTATAGGATCTCTTTCAGGAAGTGATTGGTGGATTCCTTCAATATCAATTTTACCCTCTGGCTCTAGAATATCAGGACAACTTTCCTTGATAATTTCTTGAAAGATGATATCTAGGCTCTTTTATTTTTTTGATCATGGTTTTCAGGTAGTCTAATATTTTTTAATTGTCTCTCCTAGATCTATTTTCCAGGTCAGTTGTTTTTCTAGTGCGATATATCACATTGTCTGCTTGGCTTCGTTTTATGATTTTTTAATTTTTGATAACGTCATTACCTTCCATCTGCTCCCTCCTAATCTTTAAGGAATTATTATTTTTCTTTTTTAAAAAATTATTTTATTTGTTTTCAGTGTTCTACAATCACTTCCATATTTCTTAGATTTCTCCCCTCCCTTTCCCTGTTTTCTCCATCCCTCCCTACTCCCTCCCTGAGGTAGTGTTCAATTTTATATAGGTTCTACACATACGTTCCTATTAAATACATTTTCACCTTAGTCATGTTGCATAAAAGAATTAAAATAAATAAGAGAAACCATAAAACAAAGCAAAACATAATAAGAAAGAAAATGCTCTGCTTCATTTTGTGATCCAGTTCCATAGTTCTTTCTCTGAATGTGAAACATGTTTTGCCTCAAGAGTCCATTGGAATTTTTTTTTAAGTTTTTGCATTGTAATGTCGTACTAAGTCTACCAGAAAAATCCTCTCACACTGTGGTTGTTGCTGTGTACAAATTTCTCCTGGTTCTGCTCCTTTCACACAGTATCAGCTCATATAAGTCTTTCCAGGCCTCTCTGAAGTCTTCCTGTTCATCGTTTCACATAGCACAATAGTATTCCATTGTTTTCATATACCACAATTTATTCAGACAATCTCCAATTGATGGACATCCCCTTGATTTCAAGTTTTTGGCCATCACAGAAAGGTGCTCTCAAAATTTTTGTACATGTGGGACCCATTCCCATTTCTATGATCTCTTTGAGATACAGTCCCAGAAGCTATATAGCTGGGTCAAAGAGTATGCACATTTTTTAGCCCTGTGGGCATAGTTCCAAATTGCTCTCCAGAATGGTTGGATAAGCTCACAGCTCCACCAACAATGAATTCATGTTCCAATTCTCCAACATCTTCTCTACATTTATCATCTTCCTATTTTGTCATGCTAGTCAATCTCATAAGTGTGATATAGTACCTCAGAGTTGTTTTAATTTGCAGCTCTCTAATCAAGAGTAATTTAGAACATTTTTTCATATGACTATAGGCAGCTTTAATTTTTACCTCTGAAAACTACCTGTTCATATCCTTTGACCATTTATCAATTGGGGAAAGGAATTATTTTTTTCAGTGAGCTTTTGGACCTCCTTTTTCATCTGGCCAATTCTGCTTTTTAGGGCATTCTTCTCCTCGTTGACTTGTTGGATATAGTTTATCATTTGAGTTAGTCTATTTTTTAAAGTGTTATTTTCTTCAGAATTTTCTTATGCTTCCTTCAGCAAGTACTTGACTCGTTTTTTTCATGATTGTCTTCATCACTCTCATTTCTCTTCCTGATTTTTCTTTGCTTCTCTTACCTGATTTTCAAAATTCTTCTTGAGCATTTTCATGGCTTTAGACCAATTTATATTTTTCTTGGAGACTTTGGCTGTAGGAGTTTTGATTGTGTTGCCTCCTTGTTATTGTATGTTTTAATCTCCCTTGTCACTAAAGTAAGATTCTATAGGCTGATTCTTTTTCCTGTTTTAGCTCATTTCCCCAGATATTTACTTAACTGTTGAGCTCTTTGTCAAGGTAATTTTCTGCTTCCAGTGCAGGTGGGGGTCGTACTGTCAGGTGCTCGATTCTCTCCACAATCTGTGGGCCAAGAGTTCCAGAAACAGTCGCTGCCTCTGCCCCTGTTGTTGTGGAGTGCTCCTGCACCCCGTCCACCACCCTGAGACTGGGGCCTGACCGCTCTACTCTCTCACACAAGTACTGCAAGTTTTTTCCATTGATCTTCCAATTTATCTGCTTCGTTTTGGGGTCGTGAAGTCTGGAAACTGCCACAGGTGCCAGAGATTCAGTCTTCCTGAGGCCTGTTCTGGTCTGTTCTGTGCCAATGTGGCTCATACTGGAATAAAACATGCTTCCTGTAGATCTTTCAGGCTTTCTTGGGCTGGAGATTTACTTCACTCTGTTATCATGTGGGTCCTGCAGCTCCAGAATTTCTCTAGAGTCATTTTTTTTTAACAAGCATTTGACTTGGTTTGTAGGGAGAGCTATAGCAAGTCCATGCTCTTTCTCAGTCATCTCGGCTCTGCCCCCTAGTCTTTATTTTACAATGACATCTTTCAAATAAAAAGTCAGTACTTCATTCTTAGGATTAGTTTTCTTTAAATTATTTTGATGATAATTTATTTCCATTGGCTCATACTCCTTTCCCAATTCCTTTCTTATATTCTTTCCTTTGTTCTAGGATTTTAATTGAATCATCAATTGCTTTTCCCCACTTACTTTAGCTATGCTTTTCAGATTCTCTTGTCTTCTTTAGCCCTCAGCTTATGGAGTAATAGGAAATATTCTTTTTCTTTTTCTTTTTTTGAATTGTATTTTTGTTTATTTTTTTTAAAAAGTATTCCCCAATTAAAAATTTCTCTTTCCTTTATATATTTTATACAAATTATTTATTTTTCAGTTTTCAACATCCACTTCCACAAGAATTTGAATTCCAAATTTTATCACCATTTATCCCTACTTATCCCCATTTGTTACCACTGTAGAACAGTGTGAAACCCATCCACCCCTTCCCCCAGTCTGTCTTCCCTTCTATCACCCCTTCTACCATCCCCCTCCCCTCAACTTCTGCAAGGTAGATTTCTATAGACTATTTTATGTACAACTCTTTTCGCACTTGCATGCAAAAACAATTTTTAATATTCATTTTTAAAGCTTTTAGTTTTATATTCTGCCCCTTCTGCTCTCCCACCCACCCTCACTGAGAAAGTAAGCAATGCAACATATGTCATGTGTGTATAGCCATGCAAAACACTACCATAACAATTATTTTGTGAAAGACTAACCACATTTTCCTCTACTTTATCCTCTGGTTCTACAATATCAGGGCAGTTTTCCTTGACAAATATTGAAGATGTCTAAGTTCCTTTTTTGATCACAGTTTTCAAGTAGGCCAATAATTTTTAAACTATCTCTCTAGGATCTATTTTCCAAGTCAGTTGTTTTTCCATTGAGATATTTCACATTGTTTTCTATTTTTTCATTTGTTGGTATTGTTTTATAATTTCTTGAATTCTCATGAAGTTATTAGCTTCCATTTGCTCCATTCTAATCTTTAAGGAATTAATTTTTTTATAATGGAAGTGAAGACGGGGGAGGTGAGAAGGAATGAATGAATCTTACTCTCATCAGATTTGGCTTAAGAAGGGAATAAAATGCACACTCCATTGGGTATGGAAATCTCTCTTACCTACAGGAAAGCAAGGGAGAAGGTTATAAAAGAGAGGGGTGATAGAAGGGAGAGCATATTGGGCAAAGGGGTAGTGATAATTCACACTGTCTTTGAGTGGGGTGAAGGGAGAGATGGGAAGAAATTTGGAACTCAAAACCTAGTGGAAATGAATATTGAAAACTACAAATTAATTATTTAATAAATAAATGAGCTGGAGAAGGAAATGGCAAATCATTCTGTGCTAAGAAAACATCAAATGAGGTCATGAAGAGTTTGAAATGATTGCAAAAGAGCTACAACATTTGATATTTCCCATTTTGTCATCTTTAGTCAAATATTTGTTGACTGTCCACCACGAAATAGGCACTCATGTATATCTGACCCCTGTTTGGAGGATGGAATTTCTTGTTCCCTCTTCTCCCACCATGACTCCTTTACCTCTCTTGTGTGAGGACACATACTGATGGAAGATGATGCTGGATTAAATGAATGAATTAAAGATTCGTTTCCGTTTTTCATTTTTGCCTTCTTTCCCTGCATTGTGGCTAGATTGTGGCTGGAATCTCTGTTGCAGGAATATAAATTAGCCTGAGGAAGAATAGGCAAACCATGGAATGATAATCTATCACTCCTTTGTATCTTCTGATTGAAATGCCTTGAATTGTGCCTCTACCTTTATTTGACTGATGACCCTGGAATTTTGCAGTGTTAGCAAATCCCACAAAGGATAGGTAGAAGCATTCCAAGGTCAATTTACCTCCCACATTAACACAAAAGCACAGTGTTTCACAGATGTAAGGGACTTGAACAACCTTTTCATTTAACCTTTCTCTCTTAAAGAATCCCAATTGAACCTGACCCTTAGGTCATCTCTGCAGGATCCATTGAGAGACAGTCCAGCATCAGCACCCAAAGCTCTCCAAGTATTCCCACTGGCACTGGTAAGACCCCTTCCCCAACATTAATCCATTATTCACTTCTTTGCACCCACCCCCATGACTCTGAGCAGTTCACCTTTTCTTTGTTGTTACCCTTGACATAAACTCCAACTCCAAGCCAAAGTCTTATGGCTTCTTTGGTCCTCCTTTTTTTCCCAATGTAGCTGACAAAAAAACCCCAACCAATCTTTAGTTGTACTTAACTTCCTGCCCCAGCCTCTGCTTGTTCTGGACTTCAGTATTCTTCACATATTTTTTGAGAAGATGGTGGCATTTTCATATTGTCTGTACTATTTGGACTTGCTTCCATATCTTTTTCTTTTAAAAATTTCAATAAATAAATACTTATTAAACATTAATTATGTACCAGGGACTGTGTTAACTACCAGGTATGGCAAAAAATTGTCCCTGCCCTCAAGTAGCATACAATATAAAGGGAGGGATGTATGCAAACAACTATATACAAAAAAAACTACATAGAAGAGAAATAGGAAGTTATTAAGAGAGAGAAGGCACTGGAATTAAGAAAGGTTGGGAAGGTTTCCTGTAGAAGGTGGAATTGAAGAAAGCAAGGGAGGTGAGTAGTCAGAGTGGAGGAAGAGTCTTCCAAGAATGGGGGTCAATCAGAGAAAATGCTCAGAGATGGGAGATGGAAAATCTTGTTCATGGAAAAGCCAGGAGTCCAGTGTCATTGGATTGAAAAGTCCTTTTTGAAGAATAAGCTCTAAGTCTGGAAAGGTAGGAGGGGAATAAAATTTCCTGTGCATTCACATTATTCTTTTCAAAGAAATCCCATTTTTCCTCCTTCCAGGAACTATTTTTCTTTCCTTTTTTCTAAATTCAATTCTTGAGCACAACCCAACTCTCCTGAGCTAACTTCTGTTGAAGTATTTAATCCATGTGACCTATCTTTTCTCTGAACCCTTTGAAATCTGTCCTCCAAAAATCTAGGGTACCTATCCAAAATTGATTTTTTTCTCAGTTACAAATTTTATGATAGAGTGTTCACTGCCCCATAAGGTTTCTATTGGTTTTACAATAGAAACCAATTCCTCTCTATTAGTGAGAATTACATCCAGAATACAATGTCACTTTATTGGTTCTGTTGTATTTTAAAGTCTGAAATGAACAAAAGGAGAGCTTCAGGAAACATTTGGTAATTGAAGTTTCCCCATTACTATTACCTTGTGCCTCTTGTTGTTCATTCCTTTCAGTAGTGCCTGACTCTTTCTGACCCCATTTAGGGTTTTCTTGGCAAAGATATTAGTGTTTCTGCCATTTCCTTCTCCAGATAATTTTATAAAGAAAGAAATTGAGGTAAACAGGGCTCACTTATTTGACCAGGAACATGAAATCATTTTCTGAGGCCCAGAATTGACCTCAGGTCTTCCTGACTCCAGCCCCATGCTATATCTACTGCACCACCTAACTGTCCCCCAAACTGTTGTATCACAAGCCCTTCATATATTTCATCTTTCTATTTTTTCCCTTTCACTTCTGATTATTCTCTGACTTCCTCTAGGTCTTCTAGGTTTCTGAATTAACCTCTACTTTCCAAGATTAGGATCACTACCTTCTGTCAGTCTCTGGGCACCAGATTTTCTTGGCCTTCTCAAATCTCAGGACAGAATTCTAGGAACATTTGAGAATGATGATCGTACTGCTAACTGATGTCTTTGGTCAAGTGAATGATCCTGTCTGAAACACTAGTAGAAGCAAAGAGAATTCCTCAAGAATTTCTCACTTTTCCAAACACGTTTTGGTTCATGACTCCCAAGTGACCTGTTACTGTCTCTTAGACCTCTCCTTCAACCATCTTTCCCCCATGGTGCCTAACTACACAGAATATCAGTGAGAAAAGTATATGTCCATTCTAGATAATGGAAACCATAAGTAGAAAAATAATAGTAACTTGTATGTTAATTTCACTTCGTGAAGAGGTGAAAAATGCTTGACATCTGGCAACTTGATCAGCTTGAATGAGTGCTCCAATCAACTGCATGAGGTTGCATATGTGGAGCCCTTAGAGCCATCTGAGTCATCTTAGAGCCCTCTCCCCTGAAATGTGTATATTGATGCCTTACTGACCATACCCAAGAAATTCAATATGATAGCCTGAGACTCAAGGAATCAAAATCCCATACCACAGAGCTGCTATTGCTGCTTCCATATTATATGAAAGTGAGCTTTGAGAAATAATCACCCATTTTCTGCCCTCTCTCCCTTATCAAAGTTTCCTCTGCTCACCTCTTTTCTTCAGAATATAGTATGGCTGTGAGAAAGAACACACCCACCTTACCCCCACCTAAAGGGAAGTTGATGTTGACTTGAACCTTATATCAAAGGCAGGAATGCATTTACATGGTTTGGGTGAGAAGTTCATAGACCATGTTCCAGAATCCAAAGTCTAGTGATAATCATGAGGGACTTGGAATTCACTATGTATAATTCCAACAGAATCTCACCTTCTTTGAGGAAAGGTAGATTTTCTGAGTAGCATCAACTTCAAAGTTACTTTAAATGTATTAATGAATGAAAGAAAGAATGCAAAAGCATTTATTCAGAGTATTTTTAATAATAGCAATATTATAAAGACAAACAACTCTGAAAGACAGAAAATCTGAGCAACACAATGATCAACCAGAATTCCTGAAGACTCAGTGAATATGTTACCTACCATCTGATCAAGACATGAAGGACTCAAGATAAAGAATTAGACATGACTTTTTTAACCTGGATAATATAGAAATTTATTTTGCTTAACTATACATGTTTGTAATAAGAGTTTGGTTTTTCCTCCTTTCTTAATTGGAGGGGTATATGGCTGTGTGGGAGAGAGACAATGTAGATGTGAAAATAAAATGAAATTTCATAAAAAAATGGAAAGAGTAATATGTGTCAGAAACTCTAAGAAGCATAAGAAATATAAACCTTATAATCGAGATAGTCCTTTCCCATAAGGAGTTTACATTATCATAGATGAAAGTATACATATAGGGGAGTACCTCCAGACAAGTGTGTTTTTGTCAAAGAAACTGCAGGATTGGCATCATAGAGTGATTGATATGTCCTTCCCAGGAACACTAGAGTGCTAATGATGATTAGATCATGGTTCCTGAACAAGAGGCAGAAAGAGGGAAAGGGAGGAGGGGAACACATATAGAAGTATATCATGATGATGTCTGTGCTGGGCTGAACTGGGTGTGCTGGATGTGATTTGACCTAGTTTTGACATTCATTGCTTCACCTATCAGGAGCCCAAGTCTGAAATATTGATTTTGAGTTAGGACACAGTGTCTGAGGATTAGTTTGGGTTTCACCACCACCACCACCATCATCATCATCGTCATCGTCATTATCATCATCATCATTTTGTCACTGTTCCTAAGGTGAGGATTCCTATTGCCACAGAAATTAAGGGAGCTGCTTGTGGTCATACAGGCAGTAAGTGCCCAAGCTGGGTGTTTCACCAAAATCTTCCTGACTCCGAATCTATGTTTTGAATCAGAGTTGAGTGGTCTTGCTATTACCAAGAATGAAAGAGCTTGAAAAAGTTCTTTAGGGACTCTATACTGACTTCTTAGGCCCTAGAAAATGCCAAATGATCTTCAGAGGTATCCAAAGGACTTGTAGATGTCTTCCTCTCTGGCAGCACCTTATCAACCCTGGTACCCTCAGGGCAGCTTTTCTCAGCTTACTGTTCCATGAAATCAGGATCACTGAGTGACCAAAGGGATAGAGCAATGTGATTGTCATACTCAGCATGGAAGGTAGCTTATTATTTTCCCTGGAGCTGCTCCAGAAATTCATGAAAGTGCACATATAGTACAAGAAAAAGAGTATGAGGAAGAAAGACACAGCTTTCATGGCTCGAAGATGGGCTTCTATACTTGGGTCTCTGAAACCTGTGGCATTGAGTCGCATCTGATGAGTATGCCTCCAAAGGGAGAGAATGAGTAGGGAGAAGGAGATTGTAGATAGAGCAACAGGAATAAGACTCATAAGGCCACTGAGAACCTGGAACATGAGGGCCATACTTTTATTCACTTGGTCATCCTGAGATACATTTCTCTCCTTTTCTCTATTAAAGAGGTTGCCATGGTAATAATACGCTGTCTCCATCATTGGAAAACATATGGAAAAAAAGATCATCAAGGGCCCCCAGAGAAGCAGGAACACCATCCTGTCAATCCTCCATTTTAACCAGAGGAATAAGGGATTGGAAAAGTTGGCAATCTTCAGGAAGTAAAAGATGCTGAGTACAGTGGCACACCAAACATCTGAACTCTGAGCCAGTCCCGAGAAGATATCAATTGGCCTTACTTTGATAGGTTTATCAGTGGGGATTACAATTAAATAGCTATTCCATGCTAATGTACACAACAATCCAATTTTGGAGATGGCCAAACTGACGAGGATGAGTTCACTTGGTGGCAGTTTCTTGTTCTTAATCAATTCAATGCAGTTCACCAGAACTATGAATCCATTTACTAGAATGCCCAGCAGAAATTCCCCAGTTGCCAGAGCTACAAAGATTTTCTCTCCATTACTTAGCATTTCAACAGAAAGGAGATCACTTCAGAAGTTTCCTCTCTATTTCTCTCTCTCTCTCTCTCTCTCTCTCTCTCTCTCTCTCTCTCTCTCTCTCTCTCTCTCTCTCTATATATATATATATATATATATATATATATATATATATATATATATTTAAAATACTTTTGTTGATGATGATGTTGGATTAATTTCCAGGCAAAGGAGTACAGAAAGATCGTCTTTCTGATATCGGTGATGCAGTAATTTTCTTTTTTGTATTTAATAAAGTTTATTTCTCTGGCAAGAAAATGTGTAGTCCTCTATTGGAAGATCTTCATTACGATTTCCTCTGTGCCTTGCCAACAGCTTAGCTAAATATGCCCAATCAAGACACTCTTTTTCAGTGTCATTTTTCTTTCCTCTTGAGAGGTGCTCATGGGAAGGATTAGAGTCCTATGTTAAGATGCAAATAGGGAGAGGTCATTTGTCAACATTTGCCTGTTTGTATCTCAATCTATTTTGTATTCAAACAGATGACCTGTGTAAGATGAACACTCAATGTCGTATAACACTGGGAATACAATAAAGTCCTAAATATAGAGATTTTGCTTCACCGCCATCATTTCCCATCATAATGAATATAGATGTTAGATTCATCATAATGAATATAAATAATTGTTTATAATTATTTATAAAATTATTTATAATTATTTATTTACCAACTTTTTTTATTTATTTATAAAATCAACTAGGCATTGTATTTCTGGTAAGTCACTTTTAGTTTTGAAAATTATACATGAATTGCAATATAATGGGCCACTACCCTATGTAGTCTAACCTTAAAAGAAATACTTTTCTGCAGTTTTCATGGTTACTCAGACAATGCAATATATCGTGCCAATTATGCTATAACTATATAGCCTTGGTATTTGTCAGGGAAGCAGAAATTATTTTCCTACCACTATCTTTTGTTGAGTTCTCCATAAAATAAAGTCATATAGAAAAGCTGATAGTAATTCACATATATCTAGTATTTTCTTTGCAGTAAACTTTGGAGGCATAAATTCAAGTAATATTTTCTCCTCTCTTTACAGATGATGGGATAGTTTTAGAGAGGTGAGATGACATGTCCAAACCCCCCAGAATCAAGGGTCTGAACTAGGATTTTGACTCAGGTCTTTGGGAATATCTACTAGATATAATCATCTACTTAAAGGCAACTGATTTCTTATAAATATAATATTATATAAGGGATATATATATTATATCCCTTCATCAACTTTTCATTTCCTAAAACACAATTGGGTTTGAAAGCTTGGCAGTTCTCCTCAAGAAAGGACCTCATTGTCATATATTTTATCTTACCAGGTAATTTTTCAAAATCCTTCTAAGACAATTTAAAAGAGAAATTTTCAATATTTTGGCATGGCCCTGGTAAAATGTCCAAGTTTCATAGGTTTACAACAATGAGGTCAGCACAATGACAATGTGTGTGCTCCCAAAATTTTTAGCATAATGTCTTCAGTGATGTTGTCAAATCACCTTCAACAAGGATGAGAATGGCATCAAGGTCAGCTTTACTCCACCGACTGTAAATTATTTAACTTGAAAAGGCTACCAACTAAGACTAACATGGAGAGAGTGGATAACTTTCTGTTTTCAAAGAAAATGTGTGTGTGATGTAGTCTCTGGTGCTGAAATGCAATGGATTATGGACCAATGCTCTGACACTTGTGCTTATTTTCTCCTGACAAGGAAAATGAAGAAAATAGAGGCTCCACACCAGACAACATCACACCATCCACATGTGAAACCATCACTTACAGCAAATAGAGACACTTTGAATATTGTGGAAAAGTTTATTTACCTTTAGCAACACACTTTGCTGGGATCCACACGTAGATGATGAGGTTGATGCATCCATTGACAGAGCAAGCTCAGTTTTGGGGAGACTCCAAAGAAAGTCTAAGACAGAAAAGGTAATAGGTTGCCTAGCCAACTGAAGGTATATAGAATCACAGTGCTGACCTCGTGTTGTATGGCTGCACAATGTGGACAACACCATTCCAGGAAACTGAAACACTTCTGTTTGAATTTTCTTAGGAAGATTCTGAAGATGACTTGGCAAGAGAAGGTACCAGAAAATGAGACCTTTTCTTGAGTTGAACTTCCAAGCATTCAAACTCGACTGAAGAGAGCAATAATCCACATAGGTGGCTTTATTTTTCAAATGGCAAGCATGTTTTTTATTCTTTTAATTTTTTTATTTTTTAAATAAATTTATTTAACTTTTTACATTCATTTTCACAAGATTTTGGGTTCCAAAATTTTCTCCCCTTTGTCCCCTTCCCCCTCCCCCATACACTGTACATTCTAATTACCCATATCACCAATCTGTCCTCTCTTCTATCATCCCTCCCTTCCCTTATCCCATCTTCTCTTTTGTCCTGTAGGGCCAGATAACTTTCTATTCCCCATTACCTGTATTTCTTATTTCCTAGTAACAAGAACAATACTCAACAGTTGGTCTTAAAATTTTAAGTTCCAGTTTCTCCCCATCCCTCCCTCCCCACCCATTCCCTTTGGGAAGGCAGGCAATTCAATATAGGCCGTATCTGTGTAGTTTTGCAAATGACTTCCATAATAGTCATGTTGTGTAAGACTAA
>CM053770.1:292283024-292300254 GCA_028658325.1 Potorous gilbertii | reverse complement strand
AGAGAGAGAGAGAGAGAGAGAGAGAGAGAGAGAGAGAGAGAGAACTGAATCAAGAATACAGGTCATTCCTCAATTGATAAGTGGTCAAAGAAAATGAACCGGCAGTTTTCAGAGGAAGAAATTAAAGCTATCCATAATCATATGAAAAAATGCTCTAAATCTCTACTGATTAGAGAGATGCAAATCAAAACAACTCTGAGGTACCACATCACACCCATCAGATTGAATGTTGGAGGGGATGTGGGAGAGTTGAAAAACTAATTCATTGTTGGTGGAGCTGTGACTTAATCCAACTATCCTGGAGAACAGTTTGGAACTATGCCCAAGGGCTACAAAAATGCGCATGTCCTTTGATGCAGCAATATTGCTTCTGGGAAACTATCCCAATGAGATCGTAGAAATTTGAAAAGGTCCCACATGTACAAAAATACTGATAGCAACTCTTTTTGTGGTGGCCAAAAACTGGAAATCAAGGAGATGCCCATCAATTGGGGAATGGCTGAACAAGTTGTGTTATATTAATATAATGGGATACTATTGTACTGTAAGAAAGATGAACAGGAAGACTTTAGAGAATCATGGAAAAGGATCATGAAAACTAAATTAATTAATTATAAGACATTTGGCATTGATGACAAAACTATAATGGCAAGTGACATTGATATTTCATTATTGGAAAGACAAGTCGAATGAAATATTAAAATAAAGCTATCATAGCTGAACTGCTTATTTAGTCAGTTGTAATTAAAATATTTGAGAGAACTGACTTGACGACACAAGGAATACACATTCGTTTTTGATATAAATTTATTTGTTTTCAGTTTTCAACATTCACTTATACAAAATTTTGAATTTCAAAGTTTTCCTCATTTCCCCGCTACCTCCACCCCAGGACAACATGTACTCTGATTGCCTTTTCCTCCAATCTGTCCTCCCTTTGATCTGCCCCCCACATCCCTTTCCCTTCTATTTCCATGTTGGTTAAGATAGATTTCTATACCCCATTGCCTGTGTATCTTATTTCCTAGATGTATGTAAAGACAACCCCTTTTTAAAGCTTTGGGGTCCATAGTCTCTCCCTTCACCCCTCCCCACCCACCCTCATTGAGAAGGCAAGCAATTCTACAAAGGTTGTACATGTGTGGTCATGTAAAATACCTGTATAACAGTGATGTTGTGAAAGATTAACTATTTTTCCCTCTATCTTGTCCTGCCCTCCATTTATTCAATTCTTTCCTTTGACCCATCCCTCCATGAAAGTGTTTATTTCTGATAAAGCCTTCCCTCAATCTGTGGTCCCTTCTATTATTCTCCCTCTCTTAACCCCATTCCCCTTGTTTTCCTGCAGGATTAGATGAACTTCCATACCAAATTGAGTGTGTATGTTATTCCCTCCTGAAGTCAAATCCAGTGAAAGGAAGGCTCACTTATTCCCTCTTACCTTTCACTTCTTCCCCTCTATTGTAAAACTTATTCTTGACCCTTTTATGTGAGATGATTTAATACATTCTAATTCTCCCATTCCCTTTCTCATACTCTATGCCTCTCAATCCTTAAATGTATTTTTTGGTTTTATATATATACACACACGCATATACATATATGTACATATATGCACATACACACATACACATACACATATTCCCTCTAACTACACTAATACTAAGAAAGGCCTTACAAGTTACAAATATTATCTTTCCATGTAGGAATGTAAACAGTTCAATTTTAATGAGCTCCTTAAGGCTTCTCTTTCCTGTTTACTTTTTCATGTCTCTCTTATTTCTTGTATTTGAAAGTCAAATCTTCTATTCAACTCTAGACTTTTCAACGAGAATGCTTGGAAGTCCTCTATTTCACTGAAGTTCCATTTTTTCCCCCAGAAATATTATGCTCTCTTTTGCTGGGTTGGTGATTTTTGGTTTTAATCCTATCTTCTCTGATCTCTGGAAAATCATATTCCTAGCACCCTGATCCATTAGTGCAGAAGCTGTTAAGTTCTGTGTTATCCTGATTGTGTTCCAAAATACTTGAAGTGTTTCTTTTTGGATTCTTGTAATATTTTCTTCTTGACCTGGAAACTCTAGAATTTGGCTACAATTTTCCAGGAGTTTTTCTTTTGGGATCTCTTTCAGGAGGTGATGCATGGATTCTTTCTATTTCTAATTCCCCTTCAGGTTCTAGGACATCAGTGCAGTTTTCCTTGATAATTTCTTGAAAGGTTGTTTGTAGGATCTTTGCTTTTGATAATGGTTTTCAAGCAGTCCAATAACTTTAAAATTATCTCTCCTGGAATCATTTTTCAAGTCAGTTGCCTTTCCAATGAGATGCTTCACATTATCTTTTATTTTGTCTTTCTTTTCTTTTTTGTTTATTTATTTTTAGCTTTCAACATTCATTTCCACAAAATTTTGAGTTCTAAATTTTTTCTCCATCACTCCACCTCCCCACTCCATAAAACTTTGCATTCTGATTACCCCTTCCCTCAATATGTCCTCCCTTCTATCACATCTCTCCCTTCCCTCATCCCCATATTCTCTCTTTTTTGTAGGGCAAGATAGATTTCTACACACCATTACCTGCATTTTTTATTTCCCAGTTGTGTATGCAGAAACACGTCTCAACATTCGTTCCCAAAACTTTGAGTTCCAATTTCTCTCCCTTCCTCCTTCCCCACCCATTCCCACTAAGAAGGGGATAGCTTATACATGTGAAGTTTTGCAAAAGACTTCCACAGTAGTCATGTTGTGTAAGACTAACTATAGTTCTCTCCATCCTATCCTGCTCTCCATTTATTCTATTCTCTCTTTTGACCTTGTCCCTCCCCAAAAGTGTTTACTTCTAATTACTCTGTCCTCCCATTTGCCCTCCCTTCTATCATCCCCCCACCCAACTCGTCCCCCTTCTCCCCTACTTCCTTATGATGCAAGACAGATTTTCATAACAAATTGAGTGAACACGTTATTCCCTCCTTAAGCCAAATGTGAAGAGAATAAGATTCACTTTTACCCTCTCACCTTCTCCCTTTTCTCCTTCATTGTAAAAGCTTTTTATTGCCTCTTTTATAAGAAATATTTTGCCCCATTCCATTTCCCCCATTTTTCTCCCACTATATTCCTCTCTCACCAATTAATTTTATTTTTTAGATATCATCCCTTCTTATTCAACTCACCCTGTGAACCCTCTCTCTGTCTGTCTCTCTCCCTCCATACATATATGTATATATATACATGTGTGTGTGTGTGTTTGTGTGTGTGTGGATGTGTGTTTGTAATCCCTACAACTACTCAAATATTGAGAAAAGTCTCAAGAGGTTCAAATATTATCTTTCCATGTAGTAATGTAAACAGTTCAACTTTAGTAAGTCCCTTATGATTTCTCTTTTCTGTTTACCTTTTCATGTGTCTCTTGATTCTTGTGTCTGAAAGTCAAATTTTCTATTCACTTCTGGTCCTCTCACTAAGAATGCTTGAAAGTTCTCTGTTTCATTGAAAGACCATTGAAAGGGGAAGAAACCCTGAAGTATTATATTCAGTTTTGCTGGGAAATTCTTGGTTTTAATTCTAGTTCCTTCGACTTCTGCAATATCATATTCCAAGCCCTTCGATCCCTTAACGTAGAAGTTGCTAGATTTTGTGTTATCCTGATTGTATTTCCACAATACTTGAAATGCATCTTTCCAGCTGCTTGCAATATTTTCTCTTTGACCAGGGAACTTTGGAATTTGGATACAGTTTTCCTAGAAGTTTCTCTTTTCGAATCTCTTTCAGGAGGTGATTTGTGAATTCTTTCAATATTTAGTTTGCCCTCTAGTTCTAGAATGTCAGGACTGTTTTCTTTGATAATTTCACAAAAGATGACGTCTAGGCCCTTTTTTTATCATGGCTTTCAGGTAGTCCCATAATTTTTAAATTATTTCTCCTGCATTTCTTTTCCAGGTCATTTCTTTTCCCAATGAGATATTTTACATTATCTTCTATTTTTCATTCTTTTGGTTTTGATTTGTAATTTCTTGGTTTCTCATAAGCCACTCTCTTCATTAGCTTCCATCTGTTGCATTCTAATTTTTAAAGAACTATTTTCTTCAGTGAGCTTTTGAAACTCCTTTTCCATTTGACTGACTTTTAAAACATTCTTCTCCTCATTGACTTTTTGGATCTCTTTTGCCTATTGAGTTAGTCTATTTTAAAGGTATTATTTTCTTCAGCATTTTTGAGGTCTCCTTTAGCAAACTGTTGACTAACTTTTCATGATTTTTTTGCATCACTGCCATTTTTCTTCCCAATTTTTCCTCCACTTCTCTTGATTTTCATAATCTTTTTTGAGTTCTTCCATGACCTGAGTCGATTGTATATTTATTTTGGAGGTTTTGAGTGCAGAAGCCTCTTTGGGTATGAATTGTTCTTCCTCATCTGACAGGATGGAAAAAAAATACCTGATCACCAAGAAAGTAATCTTCTGTGGTCTTATTTTTTTCCTTTTGTGGGAATTTTCTTAGCCAGTTACTTGACTTTTGAGTCTTTTGACGAAAAGAGGGTGTACTCTGGGGACTTGTAAGTTCTCAGTTCTTCCAAGGTGGCATAATCAACGGAGACGAGTTTACTCCTCTCCTGGCTTGTGCACTATTCTGGGAGCAACCAAAAAACTTTTCTGTCCAGAATCTGGGAGTAGAATTGCCTCTCCACAAATACCTCCAGCTCTACCATGCTAGGGCTCCTCCTCACCCCAGGGCCATGGTCAGGGCTGAGTTTCAGATCAGTGGCTCAATTACCCTGGGCGCTTTAAGCTGAGAGCTGCAAAAATGGATGTTACCACTGCAGTGCTTGCTATTGGAGGACCAGACCATGTTGGGAAGGAGTTTTCTCACTGACTTTTGAAGTTCCATTGGCGTTTGTGGGTTGAGAAATCTAGGAATCCCAGTTGCTACCTCTGGCTCCCTGAAGCCTTTTCCCAGTACTGTCCCTGCCATGCTGCACGGCCCACACTGGGCTGCTCTCTGCTCTGTGCCTGGTGCTATAGACCTTTCCTGTAGACCTTACAGGCTGTCTTGGGGTGGAAATCTCATTCTGTAGTTTTGTGGCTTCTGCTGCTCTAGAACTTTCTTAGAGTCATTTTTTATAGATATTTTATGGGCTATGTGGGAGAACTTCTACGTTCAGTCTTTCTACTCTGCTGTCTTTGTCTTCTATTTTGTCATTCTTTTAGGTTCATTTTATATTTTCTTGATTTCTTATAATGTCATAAGCTTCCATTTTCTCCATTTTTTTCTTAAATTTATTTATTTTTCAGTTCTCAACATTCACTTCCACAAGAATTTGAATTAAAAATTTTACCCCATCTGTCCCCACCCCTCACCCCAGGACAGCATGCACCTCATCTACTCCTTCTTCCAGTCTCTCATCCCTTATATTACCCACTCTTCTTCCATCCCCATTCCCTTCTACTTTTCTGTAGTTCAAAATATATTTCTATACTCCATTGCTAGTATATCTTAATTTTCAGTTGCATGCTAAAACAATTTAAACAAATTTTAAAGCTCTGAGTCATATTCTCTCCCTCCCTCCCCACCCACACTCTTTGAGAAAATATGAAATTCAATATAGGTCATACATGTGTAACAATGCAAAGCCCTTCTATAATAGTTATGTTGTAAAAGACTAACCACACATTTTCCTGTCAAATCCCACCCTCTATTTATTTCATTCTCTCCCTTGACCTGTCATCCCACAATAGGGTTTGCTTCTGATTATCCCTTTCACGAATTTGATGTCCCTTCTAATATCTTTCTTCTTCTATTCCCTTTCACCTTGCCTTTCTGCAGGGTAAAATAGATTTCCAAATCCAATTTAGTGTGTTATTACTCCTTAAGCCAAATCTCATGACTGTAAGGCTCACTTATTTGCTTTTATCTCCCCCCTCTTCCCTTCCATTGTGAAAACTCTTTCTTCCTTCTTTTATGTGAGATAATTTGCTACATTCAAGCTCTACCTTTCTCTTATTCCTAGTACATTCCACTCAACAAAAACACAATTTTAATTTTTTAGATATTCTTCCTCCATATTCAGCTTATCCTCTGTCCTCTCTCTCTATATATATGTATATTATATATGTATATACACACACATATGACTATATATACACACACTTATGTAAACACATATATGAATACATATACACACGTGTGTGTATATGCATAAATACATACACATATGTATATATATACATACTTACACATATATAATATACACATACATACATATCCATACACACCTACATATATATTCCCTTCCATCACCCCCACTCTGCTTATCTCCTTCTCCCCCACTTTCCTGTATTGGAAGATAGGTTTTCATACCAAAATGAGTGTGCATTTTATTCCTTCCTTCAGTCGAATGTGACGAGAGTAAACTTCATGTTTTTTCTCTCAGCTCTCCTCTTTGCCTCCCACTACATTTCTCTCTCAGTTTACCTTGATTTCTTTTAAGATATGATCCCATCCTATTCAATTCACTCTGGCCTCTCTGTCTCTACGTGTGCGTGCATGTGTGTATGTGTATGTGTGTTTGTGTGTGTGTAATCCCACCAGCTGCCCAGATACTGAAAAGTTTCAAGAGTTACAAATATTGTCTTTCCATGTAGGAATGTAAACAGCTCAACTTTGGTTAGTCCCTTATGACTTCTCTTTGCTGTTTACTTTTTCATGCTTCTTCTCATTCTTGTGTTTGAAAGTTAATTTTCTTTCCAGCTCTGGTCTTTCCATCAAGAATGCTTGAAAGTCTTCTATTTCATTGAAAGACCATTTTCTCCCCTGAAGTATTGTACTCAGTTTTGCTGGGTAGGTGATTCTTGCTTTAGTCCTAGTTCCTTTGAATTCTGGAATATCCTATTCCAGGCCCTTCGATCCCTTAATGTAGAGGCTGCTAGATCTTGTGTTATCCTGATTGTGTTTCCACAATCCTGGAATTGTTTTTTCTAGCTGCTTGAAATATTTTCTCCTTGACCTGGGAACTCGGGAATTTGGCTACAATGTTCCTAGGAGTTTCTCTTTTTGGATCTCTTTCAGGCGGTGAGCAGTGGATTCCTTGAATACTTATTTTGCCCTCTGGTTCTAAAATATCAGTGCAGTTTTCCTTGAAAATTTCATGAAGGATGATGTCTAGGTTCTTTTCTGGATCATGGCTTTCAGGTAGTCCCACAATTTTTAAATTATCTCTCCTGGATCTATTTTCCAGGTCAGTTGTTTTTCCAATGAGATATTTCAGATTCTCTTCCATTTTGTCATTCTTTTGGTTTTGTTTTGTGATGTCTTGGTTTCTCAGAAAGTCATTGGCCTCCATCTGTTCCATTCTAATTTTGAGAGAACTATTTTCTTCAGTGAGCTTTTGAACCTCTTTTTCCATTTGGCTAATTCTGCTTTTGAAAGCATTCTTCTCCTCATTGGCTTTTTGAACCTCTTTTGCCAATTGGGTTAGCCTATTTTTCAAGGTGTTATTTTCTTCAGCATTTTTTTGCGTCTCCTTTATCAAGGTATTGACCCGATTTTCATGCTTTTCTTGCATGTCTCTCATTTCTCTTCCCAGTTTTTCCTCTACCTGTCTAACTTGATTTTCAAAACCCTTTTTGAGCTCTTCCATGGCCTGAGCCCATTTGATATCTCTTTCAGATGTTTGGGATATAGAGGCCTTGACTCCTATGTCTTTTCCTGATGGTAAGCATTGTTCTTCCTCATCAGAAAGGAAGAGAGGAAACATCTGGTCACCAAGAAAGTAAGCTTCTATGATCTTATTTTTTCCCCGTTTTGGGGCATTTTGCCAGCCAGTTAGTTGACTTCTGAGATTCCTCTCTACCCCCACCTAGGTCCCACCAGCTATTCCTTGGGGTCTGAGATTCAAATGCTGCTCCCCAGCCTCAGGGCTTTCAGTGGGGGCCCTGGCTGCTCTGCAATGTGAGTTTAAGTTCTGGTGCTCAGGTGGTAGCAGGGCCGCCTCCCAGGCTCAATTCTCTCACGGGGTTTATGTGGAGACCTTCCGTAATGGACCTGTGGTCCTACCTGTTCTGACATCCTCTGGCCACCCACTGCCTCTGCAACTGACTCCCGAGGGGGCCCGAGTTATGGAGACACCTCGCTCTCCTCTCAGCCAGCCCAGAAGTCTCTCTCACTGACCTGTGCACCTGTGGCTGGAGAGACCTTCACAGCTGCCGGAGATTCCATCCCTGAAGCCTGCTCGTACCTGTTCCTCTTGGTGCTGGACAGCCAGGGAAGCGCTGGGCTCTGCTCCTGTCAGGTGCATGACGGACCCTTGGGGTCGGTTTTTCAGGGCTCTCTGGAGCAGAAATCTCCTTCACTCCGTTGCTGAGTAGCTTCCACTTCTCCAGAATTTGTTGGGAGCCATTTTTACAGGAAATCCATGGGCTGTAGGTTCGGAGTTAGCATATGTGAATCTTTCTACTCCGCAGTTTTGGCTTCTCCCACTTGTTTTCAGTGTTCTACAGTCACTTCCATATAACACAGATTGTTTTTCCCTCCTTCCCGCTCCTTCCCCCCTCCTTCCCCCTTCCTTCCATGAGACACCATATAATTTTATATAGGTACTACACATATATTCCTGTTAGATACATTTTCACCTTAGTCATGTTGCATGAAAGAATTAAAATGAACATGGGAAATCACAGAACAAACCAAGAGGTAATACAGAGGAACATGATCTGTGGCATTCTGAGATTGAACTCCACAATTTTTTATGTGGATGTGGAAGGCATTTTGCCTTAAGAGACCATTCGAAGTTTTTTAAGTTCTTGCATTGCAATGAAGTACTAAGTCTACCAGAAAAATTACTCACACACTTTGATTGTTGCTGTATACAAAGTTCTCCTGCTTCTGCTCCTTTCACTCAGCATCAGTTCACATAAGTTTTTCCAGGTCTCTCTGAAGTCTTTCTGTTCATCATTTCTTATAGCATAATATTATTCCATTATATTCATATACCATAGTTTTTTCAACCATTCCACAATTGATGGGCATCCCCTTGATTTCCAGTTTTTGGACACCACAAGGAGAGCTGGTATAAATTTTTTTGTACATGTGGGTCTCTTTCCCATTTTCATGATGTCTTGGGGATACAGTCCTAGAAGTGATATTGCTGGGTCAAAGAGTATGCATATTTTTGTAGCCCTTTGGGCACAGTCCCAAATTGCTCTGCAGAATTATTTTGTCAGCTCACAGCTCCACCAACACTGAATTAGTGTTCCAAATCTCCCATACCTTGTCCAACATTTATCATCATTCTGTTTTGTCATGTTAGCCAATCTTATAGGTGTAATG
Source organism: Potorous gilbertii (assembly GCA_028658325.1). Lineage (NCBI taxonomy): Eukaryota > Metazoa > Chordata > Mammalia > Diprotodontia > Potoroidae > Potorous > Potorous gilbertii. The sequence continues at coordinate 292,290,935 of CM053770.1, read as the reverse complement.
TGGTGTTTTAGAGATGTTTTGATTTGCATCTCTCTAATCAATAGTGACGTAGAGCGATTTTTCATATGACTATAGACAGCTTTGATTTTCTCTGAAACCTGCCTGTTCATATCCTTTGTCCATTTATCAATTGGGGAATGACTTGTATTCTTGTACATTTGACTCAGTTCTCTATTTATTTTAGAAATGAGGCCTTTACCACAGACACTAGTTGCAGACATTCTTTTCCAGTTTTCTGCTTCCCTTCTAATCTTGGTTGAATCAGATTTGTTTGTGCAATAACTTTTCAATTTAATGTAATTAAAATTATATCTTTTGCACTTCATAATGTTTTCTATGTCTTGTATAGTCAAAAATTCTTTCCTTCTCCATAAATCTGATGAATACACTACTCCTTGGTCCACGTATTTTTTTTAATAGTATCAATCTTCATACATAGATCATATGCCCATTTGGAATTTATTCTTGTGTATGGTGCCAGGCATTGTTCATGCCTAGTTTCCACCACACTGTTATCCAGTTTTCTCAGCAATTGTTGTCAGATAGTGAGTTTTTGTCCCAGAATCTGGAATCCTTGGGTTTATCAAACAGTAGATTGCTATATTCATTGACTACTGTGTCTTGAGTACCTAACCTATTACACTGGTCTACTCTTCAATAATTGCTGTTTTATAATACAATTTGAGATTTGGTAGAGCTAAGCCACCTTTCCTAGCATGTCTTTTCATTACTTCTCTTGATATTCTGCAACTTTTGTTCTTCCAGAGAGATTTTGATATTATTTTTCTAGTTCTACAAAATAATTATCTGATAGTTAGATTGGTATGGCACTGAAAAAGTAAATTGATTTAGGTAGAATTTTCATGTTTATTGTATTGGCTTGGCCCAACCACGGGCAACTGATATTTTTCCACTTACTTAGATCTGACTTTATTTGTGTGTGAAAAGTGTTTCATAATTTTGTTCATATAGTCCCTGGGATTTTTTTTGGATGGTAAACTCCCAAACATTTTATAGTGTCTGCCTTATCTCAAAATGGGATTTCTCTTTCTGTTGGGCTTTGTTAGTAACATATAGAAATGCAGAAGATTTGTGTAAGTTTATTTTGTAACCTGCAACTTTGCCAAAGTTGTTTATTATTTCAAGTAGCTTTTTACTTGATTCTCTGGGATTCTCTAAGTATATCATCATATCATCTGCAAAGAGTGATGACTTAGCTTCTTCTTTACCTATTCTAATTCCTTCAATTTCTTTTTTTTCTCTTATTGCTACGGCTAACATTTGTAGTACCATATTGAATGACAGCAGTGATAATGGATGGCCTTGTTTCACCTCTAGTCTTATTGGAAATGCATCTAGCTTATCCCCATTGCATATATTGCTTACTGAAGATTTCAGATAAATAGTTTTTATTATTTCATGGAAAGTTCCATTTATTCCTATGTTTTCCAGTGTTTCAATAGAAATGGGTGTTGTAGTTTGTCAAAAATTTTTTCAGCTTCTCTTGAGACAGTCATGTGGTTTTTGTTAGTTTTCCTGTTGATATGATCAATAATGTTAATAGGTTTCCTAATATTGAACCAGTCCTACATTTCTGGCATAAGTCCTACCTGATCATAATGTATTATTCTCGTGATAAGTTGCTGTATTCTTTAGCTAATATCTTATTTAAATTTTTGGCATCTATATTCATTAGCGAAATTGGGCTATAATTTTCTTTCTCTGTTTTTTCTCTTTCTGTTTTAGGTATCCAAACCATCCTACCTCATTTTTCCCAAATAGTGCATATAGTATTGAAATTAACTGTTCTTTAAATGTTTGATATAATTCACTTAATAATTTCTTGGGAGATGATGTCTACACACTTTTTTGATCATGGTTTTCAGGTAGACTAATAATTTTTAAATTCTCTCTCCTGAATCTATTTTCCAGGTCAGTTGTTTTTCCAATGAGATATTTCACATTGTCTTATATTTTTCATTCTTTAGGTTTTATTTTGTAATTTCTTGGTTTCTCACAAAGTCATTAGCTTCTATCTGCTCCATTTTAATTTTTAATGAACTATTTTCTTCTGTGAACTTTTGAACCTCTTTTCTATTAGGCCATTTCTGATTTTTAAAGCATTCTTCTCCTCACTGGCTTTTTGGACCTCTTTTCCCATTTGGGCTAGTCTGTTATTAAAGGTGTTATTTTGTTTGGCATTTCTTTGATCTCCTTTAGCAAGTTGTTGACTTGCTTTCCACGATTTTATTGCGTTGCTCTCATTTCCTTTTCCTATTTTTCCTCTTCCTCTCTTACTTGATTTTCCCAAACATTTTGAGCTCTTCCATGGCCTGAGACCATTCCATATTTTGTTGGAGGTTTTGGATGTAGAAGCTTTGACTCTGATGTCTTCTTCTGATGTTATCCTTTGTTCTTCCTCATCTTAAAAGATGGAAGAAAATACCTTTTCAGCGAGAAATTAACCTTGTATAGTCTTATTTTTTCCCTTTTGGGGTCATTTTGCCATCCAGTACTTGACTTTTGAGTTCTTTGTCTGATATAGGGTGTATGTTAGAGACCTGTAGGGTTCCTCCAAGGTGGCACAATCACAGGAGAGGAGTTTACTCCTTTCCTGGCCTGCACTCTGGTCTCTGAGCAACCACAAGCACTGTTTTCTGCCCTGGACCTTTGAGTATGGTTTCCTCTACACAGTCACCAGCAGCTTCACCACACCAGCACTAGTACTCTTCCTCATCCCAGGACCACCACTCAGGGCTGAGATTCTGATCTGCTTCTCAATTCCCTCAGGGTCTTTGTGCCAATGGCTCTAAAAGTGGTTGCTGTTGTTGCAGTTGCAGTGACTACTCCTGCCCTGGAGCTGTGGCTGAGGCCAGACCATGCTTCCCTCTCACCTAAGTAAAAGAGCTTTCCTACTGATTTGTGAAGCTGTCTTTGGCGTTTATGGGTAGAGAAATCTGGGAACCACCACTGCTAACCATCATTCTGTACCCTGAAACCTGTCCTTGCCATGTGGTCCTGGTTAAGCTGTGCTCTGCTCTGAGTTCAATGTGATAGACCTTTCCTGTCAGCCTTGGAAAGCTGTCTTGGGCTGGAAATCTGTTTCATTCTGCCATTTTGTGGCTTCTGCTGCTTTACAGTTAGTCTACAGTCATTTTTACAGGTTTGTATGGGTTATTGGTGGAGAGCTGCGGCAGGTCCATCCTTCTACTGCACCATCTTGATTCTAACCCCACCACTTGCTCCATTCTAAAAAAAAAAATTTCTTCACTGAGATTTTGGTACATCTTTAGCATTTGTGGGTTGAGAAGTCTGGAATCCACAGCAGCAGTCAGTCATCCAGTCCCTTAAGGCCTGCTTGTGCTCAGTCAGGCTGGTGTGACCCATGCTGAGCTGTGCTCTGCTCCCAGATTGGTGAGATACACCCTTCCTGTCAACATTCCAGATTATCTTGGGCTGGAAATTTGCTTCAGTCTGTCATTTTATGGCTTCTGCTGCTCTCGAATTTACTTTGAGTCAATTTTGACAGGTTTTTGAGCAGTTTGGGGGTAGTTCCATGCTTGTACTCCTGGAATACACATACTTTCCAGGTCTTTGTAGAATTTTCACAAAAAACTCAATATCTGCTGGGTCATAGGGAAACCTTTTTTAAATTCAAAAGGAAGAGATTCTATGTAGAGTATTTTCAGGTATGTGTTGAAGAAATGAGAGATAATATGTAGGATCAATAGAATGCAATCAATGGGAGGAAGGCACTTGAATTAAAAGAAGTTAGCTTTTGGCAGTGAGAAAGGAAAGAAGGAAATTATAAGAGAAATTCTGGTAGAACTGTATTGCATAGTTCCAGCTTTTATGAAACTTGTGAATTCAAAAATCTTCCTGGCTCCTGTCATTTGTTGTTCTCCAGTCCTTTGCAGATATATCTGACTGGCAATTTAGCATTTTTCAAGCAAAGATAGTGGAATGGTTTGCAGTTCCTTCTGCAGCTTATTATACAAAAGAAGAAACTGAGGCAAACAGGATGAAATGACTTGCCTGGGTTCACACACCTGGAAAGTGTCTGAGGTCAGATTTGAATTCACCTTTTCCTGACCCTAAGGGCTGCTGCTCTATCCACTGTGCTAACTAGCACCTCCTTATTCCTCCCAATCTAAACATTAAAATTCAAAACCTTTATCCTAGATTTCAATATTTTCTTTTTCCTGGGTTCTTCTTTTCTCTTTTCAGCCTTCCTCTTACCTTCCTTCTCTCCATAACAGAAGCTCTACACTAGGATGAATGTATTTTGTACTCCCCAAATAAATATTTTAATTCCCTTCCTCTGAGTCTTGTTCACAAGGTCCCCCCAGTTTGACCTAGTCTTTCCTTTATTTTCATCTGGCAAAATCTGACCCATCATTCATGCCTCCTGAAAAATAGTATTGTCCAAAATACAATACAATATTTTGTCATTAAAATTAAATCATGTTTAAAATGAATTTTTATCTCTCTTGTTTATTGTCCCTATTGAAGAATAAAAGTAAAACTTGTGTAATAATTATCCATTGCCCAGCTAAACAAATTTCTATATTTACCGTGTCAAAAAAATGCATGCATTTGAAATCCATCATCTTTCTAACAGGAGGTAAGTAGTTTGTTCCATCTTTGGTCCTCAGGATTTCTGAATGATTACTATCTTCACTGGAATTTTAAAGCCATCATTTGTTTTTACTTACAATTTTGTCATTATTTTAAAATTCTTCTCCTTTCTGTGCTCACTTCATTCTCCACCAATGTATATAAGTCTTCCCATGACTTGTCACTTTTATAATGTATTGTGGTTCATTTATATCCATTACATTAATATGTGATAAATTGGTAAGCTGTCCCCTAGCATGTCGGCCTTTGTTTTGGTGCCAGTTCTTTTTTAATTAAAAATAATTGTTATAAATATTTTTATACATATGCATCCTTTGCTTTTCTTTCACTGATCTCTTTGGAGTATAGACCTACTAATTGTGTGGTTGGAATGAAAGGTATGAATGACTTAGCAATTTTTTGGTCATTCACGTAAATTGATTTCCAGAATGACTAGACTAATGTCTATCAATGTTGTATTTATGGGCCTATTTTCCCATTGGTACTGCAACTTTCGAGCGACCATGTACCTCAATGGATAGAACACAGGAACTGAGGTCAGGAAGACTCATCTTCATGAGTTCAAATCTGGCCTCTGACACTTACTAACTGTGTGAACCAGGGAAAGTCACTTAACCTTGCTTGCCTCAATTTCCTCATCTTTAAAATGAGCTGTAGAAGCAAAATGGAAAACCTCTCTTTGCTAAGAACACCACATGTAAGGTCATGAAGAATTTGAAATGAATGAATAACAAATACAGCATTTATGATTTTCCTATTTTTGTCACTTTTATTCAAATTTTTGTTGACTATTGAGTATGAAGTAGACACTCATGCATATCTGACCCCTGTTTGGAGGATGGAATTTCTCTTTCTGTGCTCTCCTATCATGATTCCTCTACCTCTCTTGTGTGAGAACCCATCTGGATGAAGATGCTGCTGCTGGTAATGAAGGAATTTCCATATATCCTTTCCCCCCCTTCATTCACTGTACTATGCCTATATTGTGGATAGAATCTGAGATGCAATAATAAAATTAGCCTGAGGAAGGATAGGTGAACCAGAGAGAGATTATCTCTCACTCTTTTGCATCTTTTGACTCAAATACCTTGCGTTGTGAGCTTCCAGTCTCTACCCTTTTTTGATTAGTGACCTTGGAATTTGGGGGACTTTGCAAATCCCACAAAGGAAAGTACTCCCTGGCCAGAAAAAGTAGCACAAGACTATAAAGCCACAGAATTTCGTAGTTGAAAGGGACTTGAAAAGTCTTCATTTACCCATATCCCCAAAAGAATCCCAATTCAACCTACCTGATAGTTAGATCATCTATCCGATATCTATTGGGAAACAGCCAAGTGCAGCACACACCTCCTCTCCAAGTAACCCCATTCTCATTGTTCAGGCCCTTTCCCCAACATTAATCCGATATTGGATTTTGACCTTTCCTTACACTCTCTTTCCTCCATGGTACCTAAAGACACAGATGCTCCTACCTAGAAGTTTCTCTTCTAGATAGTGGAAACAACAAGTAGAACAATAATAGTAACTTGTATGACAATTGCCTTTGAACAGTTGAAAAATTCCTGACCCCTGGGAGCCTCTGAGGAGATGATGAGTGCTCCAAACAACAAGATAAGTTTGCATAGTTGGGGCCTTTAGAGCCATCTGAAGCACCTCTCCCCCTAAGAAATGTGTATATGACTACTGATGGCTGACTGATCACATCCAGGGAACTCAATATGATAGGCAGACAATCAAAGGGTCAGGTTGTTGTTATTGTGTTGTATGTTTGTCCTTTGTTTTGGAAGAAGACCAGGACATCATGGAGATGATGACATGACTTGCAGGTGACTTTGATTTGAGTGAGGGAAGGTTGTGCAAGGTCACCAACTTCACTTTCTCCTCCAGAACCATCTGGGTCTAGTGGCCAGATATTCATCAGAATGACTGGAGGTGACTCGGGATGCAATGGGAGAACCTGGCCCTTTTAGACTAAGGTCTCTTCAGCCTCTCACTTTGAGTGAGGTAACACCCATTCTATGAATAGACTGCTTTAAGAAGTGGGATGGACCCTTTAATTAAAAAGAAATCAAACGAGGAGGGGAAGAGCCTCACATTTGCTGGTCAAAAAAGAAACAGTTACTATTGACAGTGACTCTGAACCAGGAGAGCCCAAAATCCAGCCTCTAAGTGTAGCTTGGGCAGAGACCTATTGTGGTTCAATCTATGAGCTCCAGAGTAAAATGAGTTTATGATTTGGGGGAGAGAGAGAGAGAGAGAGAGAGAGAGAGAGAGAGAGAGAGAGAGAGAGAAGAAAGAAATATTGCCAGTAAACCCTAAGTTCAAGGGACAGCCTTTCCAGTAAGACTCCCATTAAGGATCACTACCATTGCTGCTTCCATGTTATATAAAAGTGAGCTTTGAGAATTACCTATCCATTTTTTGACCCTCTCTCCTTCTTTAGAGCTTCCTTTGAATCACTTCTATTCTCCAAAGTATAGCATGGATATGAGGGAAAAAACCTCCCACCTTATCCCCACATAAGGGAAAGCTGATGGTGACTTGCAGTAGAGACATATGTCAAGGGTTATGCCTTCCTAGGATCTGGGAGAAAAGTTCATGAGCCATATTTCAGAACCCAAACTCTTGTGATGAGTAAGAGAGATTTGGAATTCATTGAGATGATGGCACTGGAATCCACAATTCTTTGTACAGAAGGGAGACTTCCTGAGTAGCATCAATTTTAAATTTGCCTTGAAGGTAGTCATGAATGAAAGAATGAATGAAAAAATATTTATTCAGATCATTATTAAATAATAGCAATATTATAAAGGTAAACAACTCTAAAAGACCAAGAAAGTCTGGGCAACACAATGAGCAACTACAATTCTTTTTTTTAATATTCTACAATCACTATCACAAAAGCTAGATTTTTACCCCCACCACACCTACCCACCACCACCCCCCTCCCTCCCCAAGATGGCATACAATTCTATATAGGGGGGGCGGAGCCAAGATGGCGGAGTACAAAGACTCACCTATGCTAGGTCCGAACCCACAGCCCATGGATTCCCTCTAAAAAGAACTCCTGACAAATTCTGGAGCAGTGGAAGCCACGCAGAAACACAGTGAAGGAGATTTCCATTGCAGAGAGCCCTGAAAAACCGACCGCAAAGGTACCCCAGAGGGGAGCGGAGTCCTGTCCTGCCGAGCGCTCCCCTCCCCCGCCCCGGCCACGCGGCACTGAGAGGAGCGAGCAGAGCCCAGCAGGCGTCGGGGACCTGAATCTCTGGG
>CM053770.1:292264873-292282524 GCA_028658325.1 Potorous gilbertii | reverse complement strand
TTTTCATCAAGAATTTTTGAAAGTCCTCTATTTCATTGAAAGACCAGTTTTTCCCCTGAAGTATTATACTTAGTTTTGCTGGGTAGGTGATTCTGGGTTTTAGTCCTAGTTCCTTTGACTTCTGGAATATCCTATTCCACACCCTTCAATCCCTTAATGTAGAAGCTGCTAGATCTTGTGTTATCCTGATTGAACTTCCACAATATTTGAATTGTTTCTTTCTAGCTGCTTGCAATATTTTCTCCTTGACCTGGGAACTCTGGAATTTGGCCTCAATGTTCCTAGGAGTTTCTCTTTTTGGATCTTTCAGGCGGTGACCAGTGGATTCTTTAAATACTTATTTTGCCCTCTGGCTCTAGAATATCAGGGCAGTTTTCCTTGAAAATTTCATGAAAAATGATGTCTAGGCTCTTTTTTTGATCATGGCTTTCAGGTAGTCCCACAATTTTTAAATGATCTCTCCTGGATCTATTTTCCAGGTCAGTTGTTTTTCCAATGAGATATTTCACATTTTCTTCCATATTTTCAGTCTTTTGGTTTTGTCTTGTGATGTCTTGGTTTCTCAGAAAGTCATTAAAGTGTTCCACTTTAATTTTGAAAGAACTATTTTCTTCAGTGAGCTTTTGAACCTCCTTTTCAATTTGGATAATTCTGCTTTTGAAAGCATGCTTCTCCTCATTGGCTTTTTGAACCTCTTTTGCCAATTGAGTTAGACTATTTTTCAAGGTGGTATTTTCTTCAGCATTTTTTTGGGTCTCCTTTATCAAGGTATTGACCCATTTTTCATGCTTTTCTTGCATCTCTCTCATTTCTCCTCCCAGGTTTTCCTCCACCTGTCTAACTTGATTTTCAAAATCCTCTTTGAGCTCCTCCATGACTTGAGCCCATTGGATATCTATTTCAGATGTTTGGGATACAGAGGCCTTGACTTCTATGCCTTTCCCTGATGGTAAGCATTGTTCTTCCTCATCAGAAAGGAAAGGAGGAAACATCTGGCCACCACGAAAGTAATCTTCCATGGTCTTATTTTTTTTCCCTTTTCTGGGCATTTTCCCCAGCCAGTTACTTGACTTCTGAGATTCCTCTCCACCCCTGCCTAGTTCTGCCCAGCTAGTGCTTGGAGTCTGAGATTCAAATGCTGCTCCTCAGCCTCAGGGCTTTTAGTGGTGGGCACTGCTGTTATTTAGCTTAAGATTAAATCAGGTTCTCAGGTGGGGCAGGGCCACCTCCCAGGCTCAGTTCCCTCAGCGGGTTTATGCGGAGACCTGACGTACTGCATGCTCTGGGAGCCCCTGGCCACCACTGCCTCTGCTGCTGTCTCCTGAGGGGGCCTGAGTTGTAGAGGCACCCTGGTCCCCTCTCAGCCAGCCCAGAAGTCTCTCTCACTGACCTGTAGCGCCTGTGGCTGGAGGGATTCGTGGCTGCCAGAGATTCTGTCCCTGAAGCCTGCTCGGATCTGCTCCTCTGGGGGCCATGAGGGCAAGGTAGGGCTGGGTTCCACTCTGGTCCCATGCGTGATGGACCTTTGGTGAGGGTTTTTCAGGTCTTTCTGACTTTCAAGTATTCTTGATGAAAAGGTCAGAACTGAAGAAAAAATTTGACTTTCAAACACTAGAATCAAGAGAAGCATGAAAAGATAAACAGGAAAGAGAAATCATGAGGGACTTACTAAATTTTAACTGTTTACATTCCTACATATGGAACTCTTGAGACTTTTCTCAGTATTTGGGTAGCTGAAGGGATTATAGACATATAGACAGAGGGTACAGGGTAATTTGAATAGGAAGGGAATATATCTATAAAAGTAATTAAGGGGTGAGTGGAATATATGGGGAGGGGAAAGGGAGAAATGGAATGGGGCAAATTATCTTTCATAAAAGAGACAAGAAAAAGCTTTCTCAGTGGAGGGGAAAGGTGGGGGGAGATGAGAGGAAAAAGTGAAGCTTACTCTCATCACATTTTGTTCAAGGAGGGAATAACATGCCCCATTCAGCTTGGTATGAAAATCTATCTTACACTAGAGTAAAGTAGGGAGAAGTAGGGGAATATGGGATGATAAAAGGGAGGACAACTGGGATGAGGGCGTAATTAGAAGTAAACATTTTTGGGGAGGGACAAGGTCAAAAGAGAGAATAGAATAAATGGGGGAGAGGATAGGATGTAGGGAAATATAGTTGCTCTATCACAGCATGAGTATTATGAAAGTCTTTTGCATAACTATACATATATAGATACTATTTAATGACTTACCTTGTCAGTGGGGATGGGTGGGGAGGGAAGAAAGGAGAGAAGTTGGAACTCAAAGTTTTAGAAACAAATGTTGAGAATTGGTTTTATATTCATTTGGGAAATAAGAAATACAGGTAATGGAGTATTGAAATCTATCTTGCACTACAGGAAAAGAGAGATGATGTGGATAAGTGAAGTGAGTGGTGTGATTGAAGGGAGGGCAGATTGGGGATGGGGCAATCAGAATGCACAGTGTCTTGGGTGGGGGAAGGGGAGAGATGGGGAGAAAATTTGAAACTCAAAAATATTGTGGAGATGAATATTGAAAACTAAAAATAAATTTTAAAAAAGGAAAAGAAAAACTGAAAGGGGGAAAAAAAACCCTAGTCATTCCCAAACATAAAATTTCCATCTCTATTTGAATAAAAAGCTTACATACCAAAGAAGTATAACAACTAATTGTTTGAAAATAAAGATAATATTTCATCAACCCAGTTTAGTAGTATGCGTGTGTGTAGCTAAACTGAGTTAATACCCTCCAGACAACATCAAGTACTATAAGAAGAAAGTGAAAGAAGACAAATTACATTTGTTGCCTATTAAAATAATTGTAAATTGTTACTGAAATGAAAAACAGAAAAGATCAAGGAGCAAAACTTGTCAAAATGTCTTTACTGAAAATATTTTTAAAATATATGTTGAGTAAAGTTGAGATTATTCTAAAAATATTTCATGCAACTGCAAAATTAAAGAAAGTAGAGGCAATCATAACGATATCTGATAAGATAAAATTTAAACTAGGAAATTTTGAGAAATGAACAGCATTATATAATGGTGAAAGAAAGTGAATAGCCAGTATGTAAGAATTCCCCAGTTTTATTAATCCAACAGTTATTATTGTTTGTCCTTTGTTTTCAAGGAGGATGATGACGTTTAGGTGATGTATTGATGTGTTGTCTTGACTTGTGCATGAATTGGATTTAATTTAGGCAGAGTTACACAGTCATCAGTCTCACTTTCTCTTCCCATCCTCAAAGTCTAGTGGCAAGACAAAAGTTAAGATGAGTAGAGATGGTCTCAGGATGTAGTGGTTCTTCTAGGCATCTTGGGTTTCTGACCAAGCTCTATGCATCTGCTCCATAGCAGGTGTTCCACAGCCCCTGTTTCACTCACCTTCATGGCTCTTGGAACAAATTGTTCTCATCTGCCCATTCTTCTAGGAGAAGTCTTCACGTGCTTGGAATAGATATCCCCCAACTCAACAATGAGTTTGAAGAATGTTGGCTCTCCTTAACCTGGTTCATACCATCTGCTACGATGGTTTTTACTGGGATGTGATTAGTGTACCTGCTACAGTTTCTTGGGGCCAAAGGTAAGATTTGAGTGAAAAGTGGAAATCAAAGATGAGTGAACAGTCCTGAATAGGTTTCAGGTATGCCCTCACATCAGAGATGCTAGACTTCACTGAACAGTTACACAGATAAAATGTTATTTAATACAGCACTGGCATTCATTTGCTGACTGATTTAAAAGTGAGGCAGCTGTTATTAAACTCATGATTGTAGAGGTAACCCTATGGTTTCTGTCCTCCTAAACACTATTTCATGAGCCCCTCACCAGTGTTTTCTATTAACAGTCAGGCAGCAGCAATTCGGAACTATGCCCAAAGGGCTATAAAAATGTGCATACCCTTTGACCCAGCAATACCACCTCTAGGGCTGTATTCCAAAGAGATTACAAAAACAGGAAAAAGACTCACATGTACAAAAACATTCATAGTAGCTCTCTTTGTGGTAACCAAGAACTGGAAATTGAGATAATGCCCATCAATTGGGAAATGGCTAAGTTGTGATATAAGAATGTAATGGAATACTACTGTGCTATAAGAAATGATGAACAGTCGGACTTCAGAAAAACCTGGAAAGAGTTATATGAACTGATGCTGAGTGAAGCGAGCAGAACCAGGAGAATATTACATACAGTAACAGCCACAGTGTGTGAGTACTGTTTCTGATAACCTTAGCCCTTCACAGCAATGCAAGAACCTAAATCATTTCCAAAGGACTCATGATGCAAAACATCATTCATATTCCAAGAAAGCTATGGCGTCAGAACACAAAATGAAGAAGACTATTTTCTCTTCTGTTATGTTTTGTTTTTCTCATGGTTTCTCCCATTTCTTTTGATTCTTCTATGCAACAAGACTAATGGGAAAAAGTGTTTAATAGGAATGTATATGTAGAGCCCCTATAAAGTTGCATGCCATCTTGATGAGAGAGGTGGGAAAGAGGGAGGGGGGGAAGTTTGGAACTTATGGAAGTGATTATTGAAAACTGAAAACAAATAAATTAATAAATTTGGAAAAAACAATTAGGTAACAGACTCAGTTACTTCTTTGGCAAGGGAATTTGCTCAAATTGCATAGAAAGAACATTAGGTACAGAGGGCTTCTTCCAAAAACAGGGTCACACCATCCTAATACTATACCAAGAGTCCAGGAGGGTAGAGAGAGAATGGGCATTGAGAGAAATTATTATTGCTGTTTTACCTTAATAATCCATTTTTGAATTAAGACTAAAGTTGTTTTTTTCCCTTTTCTGCTTCTTTACTCAGCAATTAGCCCCTCTCAGCTATTCAAGCAGCCTTTGAAGTGCCAGGTTGATAATCAGAGGGAACTCAGATCAAAAGGTAAAGAAATTTAAGTTTAGGTGAATTGATGGCATCTAGCCCATTGTATTTTACTCAGACAGTTCTGGGGAAAAAGTGGATTCTCCTATTTGATTAGATTATACTAGATTGGGTGATATGGGTGTAGATAAGTCTCTTTGACCAAGATTGAGTGATCAGAGTCACACGCTCAGCCCCTCATTTCTCATTATAATATTCATTTTTCTCATTTCTTTTTAACCAATCAGAATCGATTACCACCATCAAGAACACCCACTCTTCCAAAAGCACATAAAGACTGAATGGGTTCCATGAAGGGTCTTTGGCATTCAAGAGTGCCACTGACCCTTTTATTAGTTATATGCTAGCGTGATTGATAAAACTTAGAATACAATGGTAATGAGACACACGTTTCACTGACTCACCAACCAGGGCAGCTCATAACTCTAAAATAATAAAATAAAATAAAAATTTATCTCCCCGGAAGTATCCTATGAACTTCATTACAGGTATCTCTGCAATTCATCTAGGCTTTTTATTAAGAGGGCAGAGTGCTTTTGTTCGGTCAGCATCTCTCAAAGTGTGATATTCTAGCTGGATGCCCAATTTGATACCGGACTGGACTGGGAAGTCACTGGATATAGTCACTGCCAGATACAACCAAGGACGTCACTTTGCCATTGGCCATGGGCTGCCAGTTGGGACCAGGCTGGTCTCTCTTTGTTCAGGCAGCTGCTTGTTGTTGGACTATACAGAACAGTCAGACAAAGCCATGTAGGTTGCTCTGCCACCTGACAGCTGCTTCCAGGCTGGGGTGAACAGGTTGCTGGGCTTTTTTCCAGGCATACTATTTTTGTCAGACAAGTTTAATCCACTGGAGTCTAGGGGTTCCCCTATGATGGACAGCTGCAATCTTTTCTCCACCTGTAGCCATTGTCAGGACTGGGGGCATTGCCATCTCTCTTCTGCTAGAGTATTGGCATATATTTTTTGGCTGTGGTGCTACCCAGTTTTTTCAGCTAGGCTAATGATCTATAGCTTGGGATTGACAGGAGTTTCTGCCCTTTGATCTCCTCAAAACTGAGTTTCTGTGATTGTCACCTTCAGGTAGGACGGACAGATTTGTCTCTCCTTTCAACAAATTCTTTCTTGATTCAAAGTCCTTCTCCTACCAAAACCCACTACATGTTGCCTTAGGGTGATTAGTTTCAGTTCAGTTTTTTTAACCTTCCTACTACTTCTGGAATCTTATATAGATGACAGCTAGAAACAAACATGTTTAGGTCTTGGGAGAATTGCTTATTGTATTGCCATTACAAGCAGTTAAAGCATTCAAGTCTCACACCCTTTCTTTTTTGCTGTTCAGTGGTGACCCCATTTGGGGTTTTCTTGGTAAAGATGCTTTGCCGTTTCTTTCTCCAAATCATTTTACAAATGAAGAAACTAAGACCAGCAGGGTTAAATCACTTACCCAGGGTCTCAGAGCTAGTAAGTGTCTGGGGTCAAATTTGAACTCAGAGAAATGAGTCTTTCTGACTCGAGGACCAGCACTCTATCCACTGTGCTACTTAGCTGCCTTCTGTAGCACTGAAGTAAGGATAAAATGAGCTTGTGTGTGAATGTATACATACACACACATATATGTGTGTATACATATATATTTGTACATATGTGTGTATATGTGCATATATGTATATATATGCAGTTTTGCAAACATCAAAGTGCTTCATAAATGGTATTATTCATTTATATGCATCTACAGATTTTTCCTTTTGCTTTTTAATTTCTCAGTCCTTTTGCTGAAGTCTTATTGGGGCATCCCCTTCTCTCTGACATTATACATAAAAGAAAGAATAGCAGCAAGATTCAAAGAAAGAAATATATACATGAAAATGGCAAAAGATTTCAAAACTCCATTGAGTATAAGAAATCAGGTAAAATGATTAATCATTAGGAAATCTCTGATCTATTTACTAATGTGATACATTCAGATGAATAGATACATGGACAGAATGAAATGCAAGAGACAAGGAAAGGATGTATGTTTTTGAAGCATTTTTTTGAAATGTTCATGAAATCAATCATTAGATTACAGAGAAGCCTTGCAAAAATTTGAGGTTAGACATGATATATTGTAAACTTTTGGATCAAAACATTTAGAATAAGTAACAATAGTAGCAAATTTTTGTAAAGTGACATGGAAATGGAAAAAACCTATCTACACGTATTAAGCAATGATTAGGTGAAAGACAACACCTTATAAAATAATGTGTTTAAAAAACAAATAACAACTTACACTGTCCCATAATAACTCAGTATCTCTTAAGGGAAACAATTATCATTATCTTTAGTTTTATTGGACATTGAAATACTCTTCTCTAGGTCAAGTGTACAGTTCCCTAGGCATGTATGTTGCTACTTTATTTTTTTTCCTACTTCTGCTGGGCTGTTAGGAGAAAGAAAGAACAGAAGAAAATAGGGAAATTGAAAAGCCATTTAGGTGAATGCACACATACCCAAATCCAAATACATAATCTTGCTTCCCCAAACATCCCCATTTACCATCGGTATGAGTATCATTAGCCTGATTATTTAGTTAATAGACAATTACAAAGAATGAACTCCTGGATTCTGGGAAATGTAGAGAAAAAATGCTTTGTAGTGTCTAATCAAGACCATGACAGCAGGTCTATTTCTGTCTCTCTGTCTCTCTGCCTCTGTCTGTATGTCTCTCTGGATCACACCACAGGTGTACAGGTCAAAGAGACTGTGGAGGGCATCTGATCTAATCTTCTCATTCTGCAGATAAAGAAACTGAGACCCAGAGCAGTTAACAGACCTATCCATTTTCACATGATGAATTATCCTGGAATTATTGTGGGAGCTAAGTGACATAGCGCCACATTTGGAATCAGGAAGACTCATATTCCTTAGTTCAAATCTGCAAACTATGTGATCCTAGGAAAGTCACTTATCTCTGTTCGCCTCATTTTCCTTTTCTGTAAAAATGAACTGGAGAAGGAAATGATAAACCACTGCAGTATCCTTGCTCAGAAAATTTCAAATGGGGTCACAAAAAATTGAACATAACTGAAATGACTCAACAAGAATGCAATTTGTTCCATTTGTTCATCATTCTTGGGTTATAGGTTGGCTTCAAAGCCCTTCTAGCCTCCATCTTTATATAAGACCAAAGCCTTGCAAAGGCCACACATTGATATAACTGTAAGGCAGTTAGCCACAGTTTTGAAAGCTTGTTCACATCTCTGTTTGATGATCTCCAAAGGACTTCCTCTTTTTTCTTATCTTTCTGTTTCTGTGCCTATTCAATCACATATGCTTAAGTGAAGTCTTATGGTGGTTTGGTAATAGCAGCAAGTTTATGATAATAGCTACTAAATCCAAGAAAAATCCTTACATCTTAAAGATTCTTTAGCTATGACCAAGTCATGAACATTTGTATTTTCTAAAGACAAGGAATATCAGCCTGTTATAATAAAAGATGACCCTCATACCTCACAGTTCTACAAACCTGACCTTTTGAAAATCAGTTTTAGACTATTATCTTCAGTATTTTGTCATATTTTTCCTGGGGACTTCCCAAAGACAATGATCTCATCCAGATATATCAACACTTGCAGGTAGTTCATGTCTCCTTTTAGAAAAGCAGATCTAAGAACCTGTGATAGGAGGCCCTCCTGCGTATGTCGGGGTGCTTGCTTGTACGTATGGAAATAGCCAGTATGCAAGCCCAATAGAGAAAAACCATGACTGCTTAACAGACAACCAAAGACACTTTCATCTTTTGGTTTGGTATATTGTTTCACTTTAGTTCTTCACTGCAGAGTACAATGCCAACATTTATCCGATACAGCAGTCAACCTACTGGCTAACAGTTTTTTCTTTTTAAAAGAAAACTGTTAGAAAGTGAATTATATATAATAGTTATATCAACATGAAAACAAAAAATGGAAAATATTGTCTTTGATCTAAAAGTTTATTTGAATTTTTTTCCCTTGAAAGTTTGGTATAATTCAGAATTAGAATTTTATTTCATAGAACTATAGATTTTAAATATTTGTGTATTGTTATGTTTTCATGTTGTACAGTTCTTTTACTTTTAGATATGATTTGTTATTACTAATTTAAAAGGAACATACTTTTAGTTCTGATAATTACTAAGGTATGCACTGTAGCAAGAATTATAAACTCTTGTACACAAGTAGAAAAATTGTATTAGAAGTGTAGCTGTGCTATAACCTCAATAAAGTTCTTTTGATACATTAAAAACACACATACATCTTTGTATTCTTTGTTAACTATCATTAGTTATGCATTTGGATCATTAGACTCGCTGATGACACCATTCAGCAACAAATTTTTGAAATGATCTTGAAGGTCACTCATCATTGACAAAGGACTTTTTATAGATTATTTCTGATAGAATTGAGAATTGATAAGATAGATCTTGTGAATCTCCTTGAGCATACTCGATAGGCCACAAATGAAACAAATACATGCCGATTCTTTTACTGAGATTTTGTCTCAGTCACTCCTTCCACTTCAGTGATACTGAGGAATCCTCAAAGTCAAATATCTCACAGTGAACTTTAGTGATTGGACAGCTAATGCTCTTGGTGTATTTACTGGCACAAGCTTACTCTATCACCCTTTGCACCTCTGCCCAAGCTGCAGGACCTGTCAAAGGCCACATATATTTAGTACGAGTTTGAAGTTTTTAGTATTCTATTTGTGTCAAATGGAGTTGATTCTAACTTGAACAGACACTACATTAGCATGCAGATTGATTCTGAAAAGATGACATATTTATTGTTTTGTGGACAACAGTAATATCTTCATGAGATTCCAAAGATACTTCATTGTATCCTGAGTAAAGATAGAAAAATAGAAATTAGAGAACATGCGCATATGAGAATATATACCAGACTATATTCATTGAAGGAGTTCTCCCATTGGGAGTGAGACATCTTAGCTCAACCAAGAGATGGAATCCCTTAGATCTCACCTACAGGGAAAATTCTCCAAAGTCGCTAGTGTATCAAGCTGGGGATAGAGATATGATAGAGACATCCAGTTTCTTTCATGTCAGTTTTTTTCCAGCATGTTTTCTCTCCCTTCAAAGATTTGAAGAAAGGTTGACACTATGTCTCTTCTCTCTTAAAACTGGAAACTAGCAGAGTCAGGATCTTTCTTCTCTCCCTCTCTCACCAACTCTGCCAAGCCCCTTATGCAGGCATAGGACATTGATCTCCACCAGTAGATTGTCATGCAACTGGCCTTTTGAGCAAAGTGTTACATACATACACATATGTGTATGAAGACATATACACATATAAGTATATTCATATGTGTGTTTACACATGCATATAAGTATGTATATAGGCACATATCCATATGCATTTTATCAGAGAAACTTGCTGCAAAGTTGTTTGTCCAGTTCATGGTTTTCCTTCTAATTTCAATTTCATTGAATTTTATACAAAAAACTTAAAGTTTTCCAATTTTTTTCTCTGATCTTTATTCTTTTTGGATCATGAATTCTTCCTTTATCAATAGACATGAAAAGTAATTTCTTCTTGTTCCTCTCATTTCTTTATGATGTGACCTTTTATTCTTAGTCACACATCAATTTGGAGTTTATTCTGAAATTCACATTGGGATATTGATCTAAATCCATTTTCTCTCAGAGTGCTTTCCAGTATTTCCTGTAGTTTTTCTCAAATAGAAATTCCTCACCCTAGTGGGTGGTATCTTTAGATTTATTGAACACCAATTTATTAGTTTCCTTTGCTTCTATATGTTTTGTACCTATTCTCTCTGGTGATAGACCATTTTTTTTTTAGAATTTTTATTCTGAATTTAACCAACATGAAATAAAATTAGTAGTTCCATCTAAACAGTAGGATAGAAAAAAAAGATGATTAAACATGAAATAATAGTCTTAGCCTAACCCTCTTAAAAGTCAAAATAGAAATGTAGTTTCAAACATGTACCTTGTATGTGGTTATATCATCATTTTCACTCACTAACATTACGATTCTATTGCATAAGTCTTCCACCAGTAGCTGAGGGATATGAACTACTACCAACATACTCTTTCGATCTTGATTTCATTCAGAATTCTTGAGTGCTTGAACAATTCTGGTAAAACAAAGAGCATCTTTTTATGGAATCATATTGAATCCATCGTTTTCAAGATGACTTTACAGTGTCCTAACTTTGTCACGATGTTTTTCAAAGATTTCATAACACCCTGATTTTTACACGCTTGGTTGACCCAAATGTCAGTGCCCTTAGAAACATTGAATCCAAAATAATAGTTTTAAAAACTCATTCTCCAAGTATTCCATTCTCAATCCATCAGGCTTATGGATGACAATAATGTCTGAGAGTTTCAAGATGAAACTTCAAGATGAAGAATGAATTTTCCTTATGTAGTGTGCTTCTTGGAGAAAAAAAGACTATTGTTTCTGTGGAGTATCCATCTGGAATGCAAAACAAATGAATGACTCAGTACAGTGTTGACCAAAAGTGGTTCACTTGTTCAATAGTACCTGAAGCATGTTTGCATTCCTAGGGATTAGATGCCCCTAGAGACAGCGATCTGGGAAGGAATATGCATCATGTTCCTGTAGGAGCCAGAGTTTTCAAAATATCAGAAAGTTGTTTTGATAGTACCCCCAAATTTTTGTTACTTCTAGCGTAATTGGGGGGTAGTAGGTTATTTTGATGAATTATGTGTTTCCTGCATATTTTGTTCATAATTGACCTTTTATATGAGAAACATAATATTTTATTTTTCCAAATTACATTTAAAAACAATTTTTTAATATTTGTTTTATTTGAGTTCCAAATTCTCTTTCTCCCCCCTCACTTATTGAGAAGGCAAGTAATTTGATATAAGTTACATATGTTCAGTCAAGAAAAAATATTTTCGTGTTAGTCATGTTGTGAAAGAAAATCAGACAAAAAACCTCAAGAAAATAAAGCAAAGGAAAAGTAAGCTTGGATTTGCATTTAGGTTCCATTAGTTCTTTTTCTGGAGAGGAATAGAATTTTTCATCATAAGTTTTTGGGAATTGTCTTGGATCATTGTATTGTATTTTGCCTAGTCCAGTCTGTTCTATTATCCTCCTTTTCTCTTATCTCCTTTCCCTCATACTTTTCTACAGGGTAAAATAGATTCCTATATCCAACTGTGTGTATGTTATTCCTTCTTTGAGCCTATTTAAGCCCACTCATTTTCCTTCATACCTCCCCATCTTCCTCTCTGCTGTAAAAGCTCTTTCATGCCTCTTTTATGTCACATAGCTTATTTCATTCTACCTTTCCCTTCTCCTCTTCTCACCATGCATTCTTCTTAATCAATCTTTAATTTTATTATTATTATTTAGAAAATCATTACATCACATTAAAATCACATCTTGGTCCTGTCTATATACTCCTTCCAATTGCCCTAATAATGAGAAAATTTCAAGTACAATTTTTCCCATGTAGGAGTGTAAACAGTTTAACCTTATTGAAACCCATTCCTTTTTTTCCCTTTTCTCTTTCCTTTTGCTGACCTATTTATACTCCTCTTGAATGTTATGTCTGAAAGTCACAATTTCTATTCAGTTCTGCTTTTTTTAAACAGGGATGCTTAAGTTTTCTATTTCATTCAAAAAACCATCCCACCCCCCTTAAAGGATTATAACCAGTTTTTCTGGGTAGGTTGTTATTGGTTGTAAAGCTAGCTTCTTTGCCTTCTGGAATATCATGTACCAAGCTTTCTGATACTTCAACATGGAAGTGGCTAAATCTTGTGTGATCCTGACTCTGGCTCCATGATGCTTAAGTTATTTCTTTTTGGATGTTTGCAATATTTTCTCCTTGACCTAGGAATTCTGGAATTTGACTACAATTTTCTTGGGACTTTTCATTTTCATTTCATTCATTTCTCTTTCAGGAGATCATGGCTTTCAATAGTTCTTTTTCTTCAGGCTGTTTTCCAGGTAAGTTTTTAGCCCTATTTTCTCTTGTTCTTTTGATTTTGTATTATTGTTTCTTGGTGGTAATGGAGTCATTAGCTTCCACTTGCCCAATTTCAATTTTTCAGGAATTATTTTCTTCAGTGAGTTTTTGTATGCCTTTTTATATTTGACCAATTTTATTTCTTATAGAGTTCTTTAGTTCAGTAGATTTTTGCACCTTATTTTTCATTTGGTCAATTCTGCTTTTTCAGAGATTTTTCTCTTTAGTGGATTTTTGTGCCTCTTTTAATCATTTTGCCGATTCTGTGGGTTTCTTTTTACAGCATTGATTTCTTCAATATTTTTCTGCCTCTTTTTACCAGTCTGTTGACTCTTTTTTCACAATTTTTTTCTTGCCTAACTGTCATCCCCACACCAATCCACCTATGCCTCTCTTACTTGTTGTTTAAAATCCTTTTTGAGTTCTTCCAAGAATTCTTTTTGGGTTTGTATCCAATTCATATTTTTCTTTGAGCCTTTGCTTATAGTTGCTTTGACTTTGTTATCTTCTTCTGGATTTGTGTCTTGATCTTTTCTCTCATCATTTGTTATTTGCTCATTACCTACTCTTTCTCTTTTTTTAATTTTACATTGAAGTTGTACTCTCTTCCTAAGGTGGAGTGTGGCACTGTTCCAAGCTTCAGGCCTCTCTTTTTTTATTTTTTCAGAGCTATCTTTGAGGGTCTGTAGGTTTTTAGTTCTCCCAAGGCAGTTTTATATAAGGAGAAGTGTGGTCACCACTTTCCTGGCCTTTGCTTTCTTTTTTATCCAGTGAAGAAACTTGCTTCTAGCATTCTTCCTGGCCCTGAGACTGTGACCAGGTGCTCTACTCTCTTGTAGCTGTTATTGATGGTAATCCTCTATGTTTTGGAATTGAGCCAAGAGTCTCTACTCCATTAGAAATTATAAGCACTTCTACCTCCCCCCCCCCACCTTGCCCCTTGCTCTCCTGTGCCTCCAAGTACTATCATTCATTTTAGCCTGAGGACTGCAACTTGTAACTGTGTATGAGCAATACAACAGGGTCTTGAGCCTGGTGAAAGCAAAGGTACCCCTGCAGTCTCCTTCCTACCAGTTGTTCAATCTCCACCCCACCCCCCATAATACACATCGACTGAGAGCTCTCTTTAAAGCTGTTGCTGCTTCTGTCAACATAGCTGCATCCAATGTATAGTTTATGTTTCTCTTGCTGTGCTCCTGGGGCCCACAATCACTCTAGTGAAACAGACTTTTTGTACCCACCCCCAAAGTTATCTTGGACTGCAAAGTTATTCCATCCAACATTTTATTGATTCTGTCACTGTAGGCTTTTATTTGAGGTGTCATTTAGAATTGTTTGGAGGAGTGTTTTGGAGAGCCCAGCTGAGTGCTTGGCTCCAACTCTCAGATTCCTTTACTTCTCATGATATTACAGTGAGTAGAAAACAAGACTCCAATATACATTTGGCACCTTGATAATTTGTATGGGAAATAAGGAAACTTTGTATTTACTTTTGAGAGAACATATAAATGTGAACTATGCCAAGAAAATGCTGAGGATTTTCCTGGAGGTGCCAAAGGTAGGAGGAGCAAGATGAAATGACAAGCTGGTCATCTTGGAATCAGTCCACAGGATTCAAAATGGTTCCAGAATCCTTAGCGAAAATGGTTACATATGCCATATAATTCTGATAACAACACTTCAGATTATTACTCCTATTGTATAGATGATTCAACTCAGTCTCAGAGAATTAAGTGTCTTATCCAGGACCACATAGCTAATAAATGTGAGAAAGAGTTGCACCCAAATGTTATTGATTCAAAGTCAAATACTCTGAACTGAATTGATGCACAGTTAGCATTTGAAAGGACATTGTCCTTAAAAGAACATTAACTGGAAGAATGTGGTGAAAGTCCTTTAAGAATTACATGCTGACTTTCCCCCCTTAGTTCATCTACAAGCACATCTAGAGATTTGTTGCATTTTCATTATGCGCAAAAGGTACAGATATTTTAATAACACTTTGAACATAGTTGCAGATTGTTCTCCAAAATGACTGAATCAATTCACAATCCAACAAACAATGAATTGGCATCTCATTTTTTTTCTATTATCCTCTCCAACATTTATCACTTTATCCTTCTCTATTTCAACATTGTTTTAATATACATTTCTCTACTCAATAATGATTTACAGAATTTTTATATGACTATGAAGTGTTTAGATTTCTTTATTAGAAAACTGCCTCTTCATATCCTTTGACCATTTATCAGATGGGGAATGACTCTTATTCTAACTACTATTTGTGAATTTCCCTCCGTATTATTTTTACTCACTATTTTCCTTCACAGTTCCTGTCTTTATCCTGTACCTTTTCCCTTTACTCTCTTATTTCTTGTTTTACCTACTCCTCTAACATTCCCTCCTTATCTCCCCCCACATTCTCCTAATCTTCTTCTTTACACCCTTTTCAAAATCCCTTCCCCTCCCTACCCGCAGTTTTCTAAGCTCTCTAGAAGTTCAGAAGACTTCTAAATGTCTTCAGATGTACACTTTGTTTCCTTTTCAACACAGATGAAAATAAAGTTCCAACGTTACCAGCCCTCCACCCCCACCTGTTTCCACTGTATTAAATTTTCCTTTCATGTCACATTTTCATGAGACAATTGCTCCACATTTATCTTTTCCTATCCAATTTTTTAAAAGAATCTCCCCATCATACACAACTCAGTTACAACCTTTCAAATGATCTCCATAATGATAACAGTTTTAAGATACTGATAACATTTTCATATAGTATAAGTAAACAGTTTGACTTTCTCAGTGTCTTTAATGATTTCCTTACATTTCTTCCGGATCTTTTATATCATATCTTCCAATGAATTCTGCTTTGTTACAAATGCCTGAAAGTCTTTTATCCACTTTTCAAATATCCATTTTTAAAAAATTCAATATTATACTCAACTTTGCTAGATAAGTTATTCTTGAATGCAAACCCAGCTCCTTTGCTCTTTGAAATATAATGTCTTAAGATTTGCAGTGCTTTACTGTATAAGCTGCTAGGTCTTCCAAATCCTGAATTTTTTTTACAGTATTTTTTTTCTTGTTGATTGCAACATTTTCTCTTTAAATTGGGAATTTTGAAACTTGGCTATGACATTTATGTAAGCTTTCTTCCAAGGATCTCTTTCACGTCAAGATTGGTGGATTTTTTCTACTTCTACTTTGTCTTGTTCTGGAACTTCAAGACAATTTTCCTTAACTTCTTGTAATTTTGTATCCAGATTAATTGTGCCTCAAGAGACTACAGGGAATGTTTTAAGTCCTTGCATTGCAATGAAGTACTAAGTCGACCAGAAAAATTCCTCACACACTATGGTTTTTCTTGTGTACAAGGTTCTCTTGGTTCTGCTCCTTTCACTCAGCATCAGTTCATATAAGTCTTACCAGGTCTCTCTGAAGTCTTTCCGTTCATCATTTCTTATGGCACAATAGTATTCTATTACATTTATATACCACAATTTATTCAACCATTCCCCAATTGATGGGCATCCATCTCCTTGATTTCCAGTTTTTGGCTACCACAAAGAGGGCTACTATAATTATTTTTGTACATGTGGGACCCTTTCCCATTTATATGATCTCTTGGGGATACAGTCCTGGAAATGGTATTGCTGGACCAAAGGGTATGTACATTTTTGTAGCCCTTTGGGGAAAGTTCCAAATTGCTCTCAACAATGAGTTAGTGTTCCAACTCTCTCACAACTTCTCCAACATTTATCATTTTCCTGTTCTGTCATGTTAGCCAATCTGATAAGTGTGATGTGGTATTTCAGAGTTGTTTTGATTTGCATTTCTCTAATCAATAGTAATTTAGAGCATTTTTTCATATGACTATAGCTAGCTTTAATTTCTTTTTCTGAAAACTGCCTGTTCATATGCTTTGACCATTTATCAAGTGGGGAAAGACTTGTATTCTTGGACATTTGACTCAGTTTTCTATATACATAAGAAACGAGGTCTTTATCACAGACACTAGCTACAAAAATTCTTTCCTAGTTTTCTGCTTCCCTCCGAATCTTGGTTGCATTGAGTTTTGGTTGTGCAAAAACTTCAATTTCATGTAATCAAAATTATCCATTTTGCACTTCATAATGTTTTCTATCTCCTGTTTAGTCAAAATTTTTTCCATTCTCCATAAATCTGATAAATACACTATTACTTGCCCCACTAATTTGTTCATAGTGTCTATTTTCATACCAAGATCATGTACCCATTTGGACTTTATTCTTTTTTTTTAATATAAATTTATTTATTTAACTTTTTACATTCATTTTCACAAGATTTTGGGTTCCAAAATTTTCTCCCCATTTGTCCCCTTCCCCACCCCAGTACACTGAGCATTCTAATTACACCTATCACCAATCTGCCCTCTCTTCTTTCATCCCTCCCTTCCTTTGTCCCCATTTTCTCTTTTGCCCTGTAGGGCCGGATAATTTTCAATTCCTCATTACCTGTATTTCTTATTTCCTAGTAGCACGAACAACACTCAACAGTTCTTCCTAAAACTTTGAGTTCCAACTTCTCCCCATCCCTCCCTCCCCACCCATTCCCTTTGTGAAGTCAGGCAATTCAATATAGGCCATATCTGTGTAGTTTTGCAAGTGACTTCCATAATAGTCATGCTGTGTAAGACTATCTATATTTCCCTCCATCCTATCCTGCCCCCCATTGTTGCTTAT